>JAWWEV010000095.1:15847607-15881208 GCA_035583235.1 Hafferia zeledoni
GATAGAGACCCCTGGAAAGGGGATGGAGACCCCAGTGAGGGGATGATGACCCTAATGAGGGTATAGTGACCCCTGGAGAATTCTGCTTAAAGACATCACATGCATCAGTTATTCATTGTTGTTACTCTTCATTTTTCAACATGCACTGACTCTTTTTTAAGTACCTACAATACACCACACTCAGATTTCTTGGTGACCATGACACTCTATCAAGTTCGTGTTTTATATTAAATTGAAAAGTGATGAGGAAGTACCCTATGACTGTTGCCATAGGGAGTTCTGCCTGCCTCAGTCTTCTTAAAAGAAGATACAGACCTAAGGCAAGACCACAATAGATACTCTCTGTGATGCTTAAAATGATCATACAGTTTTCTTGGGCTTTCCTTCTAACTTTGGGTGTGGAGAGGACCTGTGGCCGGATGTGTTTTTAACACAACAGTACTAAAAGATCAAGTACTTAGCTCTTATGCAGAAAATATGCAATTGCTAATTATTTTTATACAGAATTCCTTTCATAAGATATGAAGATACATTGGCATTTTAATTTCTGCTTTGGTTGCAGACTGGTGCAGGAAAATCATTAATTAAAATATTCTACTTACTGAAAAGATAGAATCACAGAATGGTTTTGCTTGGAAGACCATCTAGTTACAACCGTCCTGCTGTGAACAGGGACCCCTTTCACTAGAACAGATTGCTAAAAGCTCCATCCAACCTGGCCTTAAACACTTGCATGGATGGGGCATCTGTGACCTCTCAACAACCTGATCCATTGCCTTGCCACCCTTGCATTAGAGAATATCTCCCTAAAATCTAATCTAAACCTACTCTCAGTTAGAAATCATTTCCCCCATTCCTGTCCGTAATGCTCTTGTAAAAAGTCCCCCTCCATCTTTATTGTAGTCTCCCTGCTGGTACTGGAAGAGTGCTTTGGTAAAAAATAAAAGAAGAAAAATCAAGGGAAGAATTATGATTTAAAAGCAGCAGTGCCTCCTGCTCAGTAAAAAGAGGAACTATTTCTAAGGCAGCAAAAATGTCACTCAAGGGTGTAGAAAATTAACAAAGAAAAGTTTCAGTGGAGAGATTTCAATTCTTGCTTTAGACTGCTAAAGTGAGACATCAGTGTATAAAAACCCCAAATGTGAACAAAATTAATGCTTTGCAGATATGCAAATTTTTAACAAGCATAGGATGATAATAATGTGATAAAGCAGTTACTCTGCATTGTAATACTGCCAGTGACAGTTGGATCAAAGACAATGAAAAAATCTGATGATGTTTGTCACAGTGTGATAAGAATCTATTAATTATCATGCACTTTTTGTGTGCCAACATGTTCATATATTATGCAGCTTGCAGGAGAGTCACAAGAGGTCTGGAACACTGGTGTATGTTCAGGATTTGGTTTTGTATTACTGAATAAGTGGTTGCCCAGAGTGTTCATCTGCATTAGGAACCTTCTAAAAGAATTTTCACCTAGGCAATACCCTGGCAAACTGGATTTAGAGGTCAAGAATGTCAGGTGCAAGGAGCTTTAGTCTTTTCTTCCATGCTTGCACTGAACAACCTACTTGAAAGGAAGAATGTATAGCATATGTCTGTTTCTTTTCCCCTTCAGTGGCTATGGTCAGGAGAACTTCTAAAGGGAAAATTCTGCTATGGGGGAAGAATGAACTGAAGTCTTCTAGAAATGCAACCCATGAGGATCTCAAGGAGAAGTATTTTTCTCTCTGCTTCTCACTTTCTTCAGCTGTGGGGTTTGCCTCACTTCAGAAAAATGCAGTGCTCTTAGTGGATTCCTGGAGAGGGATGTGCCTTTGGCCAGATATGTCATTGAAAATCTGCAGTGAAAACAAACTAGAGCCTCACATGGAGAACCTGAAACAGGTTTTGACATGTCACATGAGAACTAAATCTGCTGGTTTAAAGGTAAACCGGCAGGAGAAATGAACCCAACACAAAAGAGTTTATAACTCAGAGTTACAATTTAATATTACAATAAACGCAATGATACATAGAGAAATTGGTTTTAACCTACAAAACCCAGAAGTATAACCCAGCACTGAGTCACAAACAGGATGGTGTTCATTGGCCCCTGTGCTGAGACTCACATGGTCCCCCTGAGTCCAAAGTAAAAGAAAGGGGAAAAACCTGTTGGTGCAGGTGACAGTTACAGTCCTGTTGAGGTTCTGGTCCTCCTCTGGATATGATGAACCATCCCAGAAGTTCCCAACCCCCAAGATTATACACCCATTTGTTTGGGTAAGAATGCCCAGTACCTCCCCCAGGGCCAGGAGTTCAGCAGTAACTGGAGAAATTTCTGTATCTAGTACTGCTATCAAAGTCAGAGAGCATGACAAGCCTGAGATCTGAGAGAAGTTTGCCAGAAGTAAGCAGTATCATTCCCTGAGCCAAAGTATGGATCATTCTTGTAAACTGGAATCAGAACTTGTTCTCAGCAATGTTATGCAATTTTCCATGGAGGAGGAAAAAAGAATTCTTAATTAATTTTGTGATGATAGCAGGAAAAGAGGACAATTTTAAGTCTTTTTTTAATCAGATAGATTACCTATGCCATATTTAAAGTGTATGCAGCTTAAAGCTTTTCTGCAGGACTAGCACAGAAGAAAGGGTGAGCACAGCTTTGTTTTCTATGGGTATCAGTCCAGTTCTATTACCAGAACTAACTATAGTTGAAATAAATAAAAACCATTTGTTGCTCTAAATTAGAAACATCAAAAGGAAAGAAAAGTATTGTTCTGCGACATAGATGCATTTGGCTCAAGGGGTTATTGCCATCAGCTGACAAAAGCTGAAAAGTGGCATTGTGCTTCACTGCATGTTGTGTTCCAATAGGCATGTGAATACAATGTCGCTCACATCTGCATCACATGGCATTGGCAAAACACCAGAGTCCTGGAACACTGAGTACAGAGAACAATCCATCTTTATGTTCCTGTAAATGGAACTTAAAATTGTGTCTCATGTGCCATTAAATGGAACTTTCAATTACAACACAAAGCAGCTGATAAAAAAAAAAAAAACCACAAAAAAACTCCAACAAACCCATGGCTGGAGTAGTACTGGATTTTTATATTTTTTTTAATTAATCTTAATTAAAAGACAAACAGCTATGGGTTTGGAGAAGGAATATTCCCTCCAGTAATGTTTCAGAGAGACAAGCACAAGGTAGGTTAGAAAAAAGGGTTTTTGTAGTCTCACTGGAATGGTCTTTGAGGGACAGCAGTATTAACTGTGGTAAGAATGACATTGTGTGGATGAGGTCCACAGCACGAAATGAATGATCTAAGCTGGTGAGGCATTATGTACATTGGACCAAGAATATACCAGGAGTTTTTTTAAAACTAGTTCAGAGCAGATGAATGCTCAGCGCTCATAGAGAGAATAACAAAGAACACAGCTAGAAGGGACCTTTTTGAGATTATCTAGTTCATTCCCAACATCAGGAACTCCTCTTGAAAGTTTGCTAGCAAAAGCTTTTTTTCCTAGAAGATGCTGCATTCTTTCTTACATAACATATTCTTGCTGTTAACCATCTACAACACCAAAAACATCTAACTCATATGTAAGCCAGGATTTACTACTCTTCTCCTACATCCAGGAGACACAGGGAAATTATCTATTAATTTTCTCATTGAAGCGTAGTCCTTTAAATAAATATCCCTGTCATCTCTGACTCCTGCAATGACCCTGCAGTTTTGTTTCCAGTTGTTAGTCTCCTCTGAAAGCTTTCCACTAATATAATAGAGTTTCTAGAATGTGGAGCTTAGAGCAGAATATTCCCACTAGAAAGGCTTTTATTCATGTGAGTTCCTTAGTTTAACTACTGATAGTCCTATTAGTACCTCAGAGGATGCCATATTGCAGAAGTATGAGTTGCAAAAGCCTCTTGATCTATGGGTCATTCCATTCCCATCTCCTTTCTTGCAAAGCTGCTCATAGATGTTCTTTAAGTTGAACTTCTGCAGTTGATTATTCCCATGGAAAAATAACAATGTGCACAGATTATTGCCTTGACTTGTCAAGATAATTTTACATGCTCTCTTTCTGCCAAAGTGGGTGCAATCTTTACCACTTCACACACATACAAACATATTAAATGTACAGTCTACTCAAGGATTTGGAATCATTAATGTGAAAAACCAATTGATATATTTTTACACTTTGATGGTGAAATATTAAGAGCTGAGTATGATTTTCTAATCAATTCTGTATTTGGATCATGGCAGCTCCCACCTGAACTTTATTTCTGCAATACATTTATGGAAAGGCCGTGAGACACACTCCCTAAAGAGATACTGCATCTATAATAAGGCTATTGATCATGTTAAAACTTACATTCCATGTTAATACTTATCTCACTTACTTATCAACAGACAATATGAAGACCTTCCTAGCTTCCTTCATGTGTGCCTGCAGGTAATGCTTCATATGCCTGAATACAAGGTGACACGGTGAATGATAGTAAAGCAATAAATGATGAAATCTGAGACCCATGCTATATAAATGCAGAAGAAACAGACATCTGAGAAAACAGAATGCAACATCTAAAAAAGTGAAATCTTTAATTGAAAAATATGTATCCTGCAGCTCAGGGAATTTCTAGAAGCTTGGTCTGATGCCACCTGCTTGCAGAAAGGAGATTTCCATGTCAAGAAGTTCTGACATTTTGCTTCTGATCAGAAAAAAAGGTCTGATTATGTTGAATGGCAAAGGAATGACGGTTGTGGAGCCCTGTGTTTCTCTATTTGGAAATATGAATTCTTCTAACTATGCTATCAAATTAAATTCCAAACCATTGTAGTTTACTTTTCATCTTAGAAGGATGCCAAAAAATTAACTGAGAGGCAAAAGTGTTTAATTTTTAACACATCATAATGGTTTAGGGGAATGGTAGACAAGAATTACAATTCACATCTTTAAATATTTATCTAGCTTGGGCTCTATAGCTTGGATAATACTTAATTTAATCTGTTTACATTTGATTTTACTTTTAGAGGCAAACATCTAAGGTCAGAGCCACTTTTATTCATGGAAGGTACTAAACTCTACAGCTTAAATCAATGAGTACTATAAATACTAATTTTATCAAGATGTAATAAATCATACTATCAAGCGTTTAGCCCACGTCAAGGTTTAGCTCATAATGTAATTAATCACATAGGTATGACAGGTAGGATTTCAACTACAACATTCTTGCAAACAGCAAACTATGCACAAATGGTGATGGAGAAACAAATGGGATCTTCTCCAGCTCAAAAGTGTCCTCCTGACCTTCAACAATTTTGTTATTCTAGTGAGCTTACTGCACATGAAGAAGACTGGACTGCCTACACAATAGTGTAGACAAGCTCTTACTTTTGATGTGTTGCAGCTGTATGTTGCATTAGGGACAAGTCACCCAAGTCTTGAGACATGAATGATGTAACTGCATTGCTTTTCCAACTTACAGACTGTAAATCATAATGGTACTGGAAGGTGGGATAGGACTGGCTCACATGCAGAAAGATGCCTAGCTCTACTAAGGGTAGCTAAAAGGAAAATGGAAATTATAGCACTCTTACAGCATGATGTAAAAACACTTTCATTCTAGTGAATTGAGGGTGAATATGGCATAGATGAAATGAGTCCTTCTGCATGAAATACCAGGTGATGGTCTGTGGTCAGTGCACACATCTTGTGTTCTGGCTGTGTGCTGGAGCTAGAGTTTCTCAAAGAGACTTTTCACAGACAAAAGCACTGAGGTATCATAGGTTAAAGAAGCACAGGAAAACTGACTTCTCGATAAATGCAATTCTTCACCTAGAGCTTGACAAGGGCATGCCAGAAAATGTAGAAGATATAAAAGACAGTAAAAAGATAAAAAAGTTACACTTGCTAAGTCAAAGACATATACAGAAGAGAAATTTCACCTCAGCAGTGTTTCTCTTAAGGTCTTGCAACATTTCTCTAGCTAAACTGCTTCCATGATGTGCAAGTCTCTGCTGCAACAACCATTTCCATGCATTGTAAATGGCTGCATTTCCAGCCTTTATTATGCATCTTTATTAACATATATGGCAATTTTTTTCTTCCAAAACACCACACAAATAAAGTTGGGCTCAATGATCTCGGAGGTCTTTTCCAAACCAATCAATTCTATGATTCTATGATTCTATTCAGCTGATGATCCAACTTCTTACATAGTTCTTTGCTCAACAAGCTTCACTAAATAAACATTTTCTTTGGCTTTCACGTATTTATAGTTACACATATCTGACTGTAGTAGTGGCACACCTGTGACTAAACAGCAGAAGACATCAAAACTACACAGAAAACAGGAAAAATACTTTATCAATTTGATAATGATAATAAGGTTCAATTTTAGCAGGAGCTGATAATATAGTGTATATGCACAGTAAATTTCAGTAATCGTTCTTGTGTGTACTCAAGCTGGTATTATTAACTTACTGAAAATTTGAAATGCACTTGCTGCAATTTTCTGTTAAAGAAAACAAACAAACAACACAACAAAATTCTCAACTTTTTACAGTCCAGTGAATTTTGTTTTCTTTAGCAATTGTAGCCTAGCTATTGCGACTGGAAGACAACGCTTGACTGAAACAGAATCCTTGGAGAGCAGTGAAATACAGGGCATTTTAGCACTAACAGGATGAGACAGCCTTGAGCTTGCTTCCTTTTGCTGCTTACCTTGAGACTGTAAGTACAAGAAACAATGCTGTGGGACATATCTGAATTGACTGGACAAGCAATTTGTACTTCCTAAGTCAAAGTAATGTGCTCTCAACAATTTTGCTTATCCAATTTGTATCTATCACGTTAACAGATCTACAACCCTCCCAACTCTCATAAGGGAAAAAAACCCCCTCAGTTAGAAGGATGAATATAGTCAAATACACATAAATATTTAGAATTCAGCCCTGGGGATATTACATGAACAAAGAATTTTTGTTGCTGTTAGCCATCTCATCTGTGTCCAATAAACACATTTTTACAAAACCCTAAAGCTTTTATTAATGAATCATAAATAGAGACCTCAAACAAACCATGAATATTTTGTGTTATCTTTCTTATTAGGGACCAAGCACATGGGAAATGTAGGCTGACTAAATGACGAGAGCAGTGTGGGCCTGCCAAAGAATGGCAACACAAGAGAGCACAAGATTGCAGCTGTACTTTGCTGGTGGTTCATAGGATACATAGACACACAAGAGGAGAGGGATTTTCATACCCTGTCTTCTCCTTGTCCATGTTATTTTGCAATCAAAAAATATAAGTATTTACAAACACTAGCTTTCATCTTGGAGGCCTCTAGGGGTCTGTCCAGGGCTAACCTACAGGTCTAGCCCACAATCACTAGCTTCTTCCTCTAAAGGTTTCCTATACCAGAAAGTATTATCTTGTCTTTGCTGAGCAGTTAACACATAATCACAGAATATTCTGAGTTGGAAGGGACCCACAAGGATAATCAGGTCCAACTCTTAAGGGAATGGGGATCAAACTCTCAACCTTGTGTTACAAGGACCATGTTCTAACCACTGAACTAATCTCAGGGTCACTTAGATACAGAAATTAGATGTTACTACATCAGTTGCTTCAAGGCGGTGGTCTGGTAGACTTTCATATAGCACACAGTATGCAAATTCTACAGATCTGCAGTTTTCATTAAATATAACCACAGACATTGCTTTCTTCAAAGCATAGCTGGACGAGGAGATGGAGGTAATGCTCCGGAGTGGTATAGGACCAATATCAGAATCTTGGACAGCGGGAATCCCTGTATCACTGGATCCTGCATAGGCTTTATGGTCAGGCTCCTTATATTTTTATTTCTCAAAGAATTCATTCAATGCTTTGGCAGTAGAGAGATGGTAAAATATTAGTCTGGGAGGGTTTCCAAAAGGTAGGAGATGAATTTCTAATCCCAAGACTATAATGTAGGAGGTTCTTGAGATACTGTTCCTGTTTCTGGCTGGCTTCTATAATGGCGTGTGTTCAGGAGAGGTTTCAGGCCCTGAACTGGAGAGAGATGCTCACCTCTGCTTACTCATCTGGGGCACAGGGCACATGTAATGTATATTTTTTACACTTGTGTTTACCTCTTAGCTAGTTCTTTTGTATCCTGTTTGGGAAACAGGATCTGCACAGGGAGTCTAAATGCTTAAGGCTGGTTCCCCTACCTGAAAGTTATGTTTTCGCACTGCTCAGAATTGTGACACCAGAGTGGCATCGTGGTGTTGCATGTGGAATGTAACAGAGAGAGTAGAGTAGCTGGTATTACTCTACATGAAGGTTTGATTCAGGATCTATTGAATTTAGTATCTTTTTAGTTACTCTCATAGGCTTTTGATCCTACTGAGTATTTGATTTTGAGATTAAGAATTTGGCTTACATACTTCAAAAATAGAGAGCTAAAAAGTAGGCTCAAACACAATTCTGATAGGGATGTTATACAGGGATTGATATTTCTTCTTGCATCAGCTGCAGTTTCATAGGGCAGGTAATAAGTCCAAGACTTTTGCAAACCTGCAATGACTTTGGAACCACTGCTTTTGGTGAGTTCATATATTTTCAAGGCATGATACTTGAGACTGGATTCTCAGCACCTTCTGAAGCCTGAGACTCTTTAAAGTGGCAGGTATATATGCAATAAATTAATACATCCAAATTTTAAAGACATTTCTTTAAAAAAAAAAAAAAAAAAAAAAAAAAAGTAATTGTTTTAAAAGACACAGAACAATCAGGTTCTTTAGCAAAGAACTTATGAGGAAGTGTACTGATGAATTAAGCAAATAAACAAAGGGTATGCATACACATATGATGGGATAAAAAAACCTCCTATGTTATCTAGATCTCATTTGAATTTATGAACAAGAGATCTAGAAGAATTATTCAGTTCTTGGATGCCTCAGTAGTTTCCAGTTACTCTCCCTCACACTAAAATCAAAGCATTTGTAAATCACCTGCAAAGTACAAATATTGTGAGAAGCAGTTCTGAAGTAGAAAGGTATCTTTTTCACAATACTGCACGCTGCAGAAACTGTAACTAGATCTAAATTAGGTTCTCTTTTTTCTCTTTTATTATACTCCATTTTGGGGAGTATAATAAAACAAAGGGAGTACAAAACAATGCCCTATATATTTAGAGATTGATATAAATAGTGCAGCTGCAAATATTGAAGTTCAATTTCTACGGTTTCACCTGTATTTTTCTTACACTTATAAACGTACAAGGTAAGCATAACTATTTTTATGCAGATTGCTAATGATACTCCTGTTAGATGAAAGACAAACAATTCAAAGGAGAAGTTAATATACAAGGAGGATTTGACTTGTCTTTCATTAACTGAGTATCTCCATTACAGAAGTGCCTCTCTTTCTGTAAGATCAGCATTTCTCAACACTGTTCCTCCTTTCCTCTCTTTCAATAATCCTTCTGTATCTTCTCCTGTCATATAACTGAAATCAATATTTCCAGCTAAAACTGCTTCCCAAATTCAGTTCAATGAAGAACAGAGATAGAGTGCAGTGGAATAGTAACTAAATCCTAAAATCTGAAGCTTTTCTTCTCTCATCAGGGAAAAAAAAAAAAAAAAAAAAAAAAGTTAAGCATGAGATTCCTTTTGCAAGGTGAAGAAAAATGTTGCATTAAAATTATTGACCAGTTGCCAGTTAAAAGGTGACTCAAGGACTCTAGTTCCTCCACTTCCACTGCACTGGTTTTTTTAATTAAACTACTCTGCAGTTGCATATAGTTATGTATAAAACTCAAGCTACAATAGGCACACAAGATGGCAGGAAAAGGAAGAAAAAGTACACTGTACTAAAGAGCAGGAGAAACTTTTCTGTAAATCGTGCTTGATGAAACTATCACTTCTGATAAAAACCTATTTATGTTTCATGTTAAAATCTAATTGCTTCAATTATCTAGCTCACTCAGTCATGTGAATAATTGGCCTCTAAAATCAGAGCAAACAAAGGTTTTTACGTATTTAGTTCCCCAGAAGGTTTGATAGGGGGAATCTCTCTCTGACCACTAACTAGTCACCAAGCCATCTAGTAGGGATATTGCTGTCACATGCCTCACACCCTCACAACAGGCACAATAAAAATATGCTACATTTCACTGAAAACTTTATTCATATTCAGTTACCATTTTCCTTTGTTTTATTTATTTAGAGCAGGGTCTTGATGAAACAGCAGTAAGATTGTCAGGAGTCCTGTGCATCCTCTTAGTACTTACAAATATAATCTGAAAGTGTATATGCAGAGAGAAAAAAAAAAACCCCACTGTTAGAATTAATGGGTTTGAAATGTTTTGATGAAATGACCTGCTAATTTGCCTCAGTAAACGCTTTAGTAAATTTTAGTTCAATGCTCTTGCAACATAAAGGTTTATTTTAATACTTAAGAAAAATTCCATGGTTGGGTAAAACCTAGTAGTGATTATTTACGGCAAAAACAACTTTATTTCAGGGTCTTGTACACTTCTACATTTAGAAAATCTAAGTGTATTACACTTAGAAAATCTAATGGTGCTCCCTTGCTAACATCATTGTGTTGACTTCTTCAAGGAAATACATCGAATTTTAGATAGGGCCTCTCCTGAAAGTGAAGAAAAAAATCAATTCTGTCCCAAAATCATATAAATACAGGTGTGCATTACCTCCATATTTTATTATAGTTCTTACTCAGTTTTGCAGTCCTAAGGTCAGGTTTACTGGTCTATAGTGTCACTTATCTTCCCAGGAACCTTTGTACCATATAGGCCATTTGTCAGCTGTCTGGCATTAATGTAGTCTTAAGCAAGAGGTTATGCATTCTACAGTTAGCAATTCAGCTATTTCATCTTGAAATGCATATATAAATATTGGTTGATATTCCCTCTTTTATTTCTTTTCTCTATATCCTATTTTACTGCAAAATCAATATAGGATAAGTATTCAAACTGTCCATCTGGATCTTTCTTTATGGGGGACTTTGTGAAAGATGTAAGATTAGGACTCAAGGCTTTGAGGTCTCCATCACATCTGCTACTTAATTATACAGATGCTTGCCCTTTCACTAGCCAAATTCTCAAGTCTCCTGTTTTTGGGGATGCCCAGGACGAAAATCTTACATGTAATGATCAGCTAAGCACCCAGTTCATGTCTATGTCTATCCAAGAACTATCTTAACTATATTTTTCTACTTCTTTCTCATCATCATGGCCAATTCCATTGGACATTTTTGCAACTTAATGTATTTTCTCTCCTTCCCTCACTGCTCTTTTCAAACAGAGGTGTTGCTAACTGTTCCCACAAATTCACTTATTAAATAATCTTCAGAGATAGAAGAGTCCCCTAGCATGTAAGAGACCATGCTGTAGATCTGTGCCATAAAATTTTAGATCCCACTGAGCAGGATCTCTAATTGCCAGAATATAGGGTAAGGTTTTTTCAATTACTCTTACTGTTGAACAGAATAATTAAATAGCCATTGCAAAGCTCTGTAGACGAACGGCTGAGTAAGACATTTGGGACTTGGAAATCTGGATTCCAGACCCTGTACTAATGAGTGTTTAAAGTTCATTCTATTAAGACTTCTATTTCAGAAAACCCTCTAGGTTAGTGATGAAAGTATTGAGCTAAGAGATGCACATTAAAGCTCATCAAGCAGAGGGAGATATTGACCCTATTTCTTCTGCAGCTTGGGCATGGGCTGAGCAGATGAAACACGGCCCAGGGACTGCTGCATCTTCTTTGTTCTTTTTCCACCACCTCTCCATTTTTGCAGGGGGTGGTGATAAATACTGTGCCTCAGGAAATAGTTTGGATCTGGGATCTATCCTGTGTACCATATGGTAGTCTCTTATTTTTATGAAGTGTCCCAGCTCCTCAGATGGCAGTGCCTGCTGGCAAGATCAGGTTAATGTTGCTTCTCAGTTTCACAGCTAAAATGACTAACTCTTCCAGCATATTGGGTAAAGTTTCAAGTTGTAATTGGCAGGTAAAGGTTTTGGATTATATTGGTGGCTAGATAGCCAAGAACTACTATAGTGCTGAGAAATACGCCATTTACAACCACTGCTGATGTGGTGCACTGTAGCTCATTACAGATGTTAAGAGATGCCTTGTGAAGCAAGGTGGGTATTCAGCAGTGGAAAGTTTCACTGGTTAACAATTTTAAGTATATCATTTATGCTCTGGTTTAATAGAGGTGATCATTGTATGAAATTATTTTAAAGATATAATCAGGTAACAATGTAAACCATGATTAAGAAACACATCTACTAGGAAATTTTCTGAAAGCAAGATATTACAATATGCAAGCTACTGAGAAGCTACTCAAACCAGGTAAATCTTGAAATGAGAAGGGTGACCTAGGATTCACAATACTTGCTCATCTTAAGTGACCAACTTTTCCAATTGATTTCTAAAATTAGGAAAATACAGTTATAAAGATAAGATTGTAAACTAATCCTAATCTGGATTCTCTTCCAGTAGTTTGCTGGGGTATTTTTCCAGTGGTCCTTGTGCACTTCACTGATCCTTTGTTATTTCTCAGGTATCAGGATTATTATTACATCTTCATCCCAGTTTGGCCACGCAGTTAATGCTCAGTTGGTTCACTGGAAAAAATTGACTGGCAATTTAATGGCCAAAAATCACCCCTTAAAAACTTCACTCTTGAGATGTTCAGAGAATGCAGGAATTCAGAGAAAATTAAGAAAATGCAAAAGGATAGAAGTTATAAAAATGCAGATGTTCCCCTTGCCAAAGAATAACAATTTTACTTAGATTACTGTAAAAAGTGGATATTTACATCCATGATGAACTGGAAATGCTATTGCAATAAGTATTTTTCTTATATGCAGGAGCTGTGAGGAAAAAATGCAAGCAGCTAATTAATGTGTAGCCATTATTATTAATCGCTTAGTTAGAGTTAAATGCTTGTTGTTAAATGCCTATACATCTTAGAATTCATCAGTAGTAATTGGCTCAGTTTTCAGAATTGCTAAGCACCTGATCCAATTGTCAGTTTGGCAAAACATATAATCCAAAAAGTTCCAAAAGATCTGTCACACCTCCTCCAAGTGTTTGAGATAACTTGCTCGATGCCTTAGTCATATTCTTCACAGGTATAGAAGAAATAAATCTGTTCTCTTGATGCACTGTTCTGTGATAAGTACATTTAGGAAAACTGGAACATTCATAAAGAAGGGTAAACTGGGTCAATCTTTTCTCATGCCTTAACAGGATAAAGAATGTTAGAGTGAGCTCATCATTACTAATTATGAGTCCTTTGCTTGGACTTTATAGATAAACTTGGCTTCAGCAAATGACATAAACCCACAATCCTTAGGAAATTATCACTTTAATGTAGCAATAAATGAACAATTTTTAATCTTCTTTTACAAAGTCACTTGAGGTAGGAATATTACACATCACTGCAGGTAGCGCAATGAACAGCTTCAGTATGCTGTCACAGATAAAATGCATACAAAAGTAATAGGATGAAGAATTACAAGAATAGCTTAGTAACTGAAGACACTGCAGCAGCGTTCCTCTCTCAAAGGCAATGCTGGACATTCCCTTTCAAGAAAGGTGCTTCTGTTCTAAAGGCAGCTAAGATATGGATAATTTCCATGGGCCAAGCATAGAAAAATGCTTGTGAAAGAAAGAACTACAAGCACTTTTCATTTCTTAGGTTTTTTTAGTGGCCTTCTCTTGTAAAACACAATGTTGTAAAAATACACTTTTTTAAAATAAAAGGGCCTAAAATGCAACAGGAACAAAGGGAACAGCACCTCTGCTTTTTTCTCTTACCAAAAAAGTTAGCAAGTAAATGAAATACTAGAAGTAGGATTATTCAAAATTTATAATGGAATTCTTTTTTTGCTAAAATGTAGACCTTTGCAAATCACAGTCTTAGTCTGAGATCTAAATCAGGGAGATTAGAAGGCAGATGGGATATCAATCTCGATTTATAACTAGTGTTTCAAAAAGAGATTTTGGAAGAGAGATCCAGCATATTATATCATAGCCATCACTGCCAAACTACAGGGCACAGGCTGAGGCCACAGAAGCTCTGCCCACCCTGTCAGCCTGCCGCATAGTGGAGATGCACTGAAAAGGGGCTACCAGAAGCAGAGCTACGCTGGTCCCGGTTCTGTGTGGACTGATCCAGCCACAGCAGTCATCAGCCTTTCACCCATCATTAAAAGTCAGAATGAACTCATGTCCTGTTTTCCTGCCCTTGTAAGCCCTTGCAAGGAGGATGGACTATCCCTGTATCTATCACCAAGTCCTGAGCACTCTCCATATACCAAATCTCTGATTAGCTCCTGTCAGGGATAAGATACTTGCCTAAAATTGGAGACTGGGCACTGCCTCCTCCCCACAGATTACAAAGAGGGGAAGTCCTGGTGCTTACAGACCTTATCTGCCCTCTGCTGCTGAGTATGAGAGTAAGGACATGTCAGCCTTTCCTCCATCTGCTGAGGACCTACTTAGATCAAGTCTATAAAAATGACAAGATCTTCTCACTAGTAGGACTGTTCTTAACTGAGCAAGTACTTACATCAGCAAGACAGTTTTTGTTGTTCAGGACTTAGGTATTTGTATTCTACACAGATAAAATCTGTTCCCATAATTATCACTGGCATTTAATTACTGACATTCTTGCATTTTAAGAGATTCAGTGATGGCAACACATGAAATTTAGACAATTTCTTTTGTGTGCATATTCTTCACATCTTCTTTCTGTAATTACACTTTTCAATTCTTGTGTCTCAGATTTTTTTTAAAACATCTGCTGTCACATCTATTTTGGAATTGCAGCTTTTTTTATCCCTCATTACCATTCTTCCCATTTTTCTGTCATAGTTGCAGCACTCCTTCACAGTGATTGCTGTCTTGTTTTCATTTCTAGCTCTGCTGCTATGACTTAGTTTTATATTCAAATCAGAGACCAATAGGCAATACTGATCCACTTAAATGGTTTTTAGGTGCTTATAAAGAAATTGCTTATGACCATACAAATGGGCATTGTCATGCAAGTTCACACTTTGCCTCTTAATAAACAGAAGTGACACTCTACCCTCCATGTGGAAACTGTGCAACGACTTCCAGTGCTTTAGCCAACAACTTCCCAGTCTGCTTGCAGCCCTGATGTTACGTAAGTATACACACAGATGCAAACATATTGGCAGAGTTTGTGCCTACCATACAGCAGTCACCCTTCCGCAAATAAAAATCACTACATTTCATTAGCAAATCACACCTATAATTGTATGTCTTTTTAGTAATGCTTCCAGTACTTCATGTATTTAGTATCTTCACCCAGAATCCACAACTACATCTGCCACTGTCTTCCAGGACAGTTTTCAAGAGTAAACATTTGGACTATGCCTACAAAATATATGTGTACACCTGCAAGGAGACACTTTTGCAGAAACACATGAACAAACATTCGCTGACATATACATTTGGTCTGTGCAAACACTTCCCTGTAGAAATGACAGCATTATACTGAAAACAGTTGAACAATGCTACAAGGAGTAAAACTGTAAGCAATTTATTTTTCAACAGAGTAATTAGGTAATTTAGGTTCACATTAGAACAGATTTATGAATTTTTATCTCTGGTGAAACCACAAACAGTCATCATGTAGTATCATGTCAATACATTAAAAAAAAAGTGATTTAGTTTTACAATAAAGAGAAAATAGATAAACACATAATTTCATGGTGGATAGCAGTATTAACTCCGTTAGTCAGTAATTCTATTGCTAGACTGTCACCCAGTACATTGCAAACTTCCAATCTTCTAGATTTGTCTGGGAGATCCAGTCCCACAGGACAGCACAAAGTGTTTTGAGCGGAGACATTCTTTTGTCACTCTTTTGGTATTTTTCTGCATTGGATAGCTAGCTATTCATCAGTGCAGGAACAGAAAGGATAGTGTTCACCTTCAAGGCTCGGCTGCTAGACTTCAAGGGCATGAATGCATTCTGTGATTTTGTTTTTGTGGTTTAACATTAACAACCTCAGAAGGAAATATGCAAAACTTTCTGTTCTAATCCTCTCATGTACAGAAGGGAACATGAAAGGAGTGTGAAAGGGGAGCACTAATTAATAGCTGATTGTTTGAGAATGCAGAAATGAGCTTTATTGATTTATTCTTGTGAATAAATATAGCCAAACCTTTCATAATATGGCTTTTTTCACTAATGCCACATTTGTCCTATAAATAAAGTTGTGGATATTTGCATCAAAAATAAAATCTTTGCTTCTTTTTCTGTTATGCAAAATATGCTCATAAAGCATAAATAATAAAAATCTTGGTGAAGTTGAAAAAGTAATTTCCAAAACTGAAATTACTTTGTGGAGTTAGTAAAGAGCATGTGCAGAGACTTAAGATCATTTTAAACTATCAGCCATCTAGCAGCTTTACCTCTTGCAATGACAGTCCTATCAGTTATGTAGCATGTGCATGGGAAAGGCAGCAGGACAAAAACTTACCCTATCTGACAAATGTAGGTAAACTGCACGACAAGTGAGTGTGATGGCACTGGCTTGTAGTGAATCCTTTTCCTACATATCTAACAGGAGAGATGAAATGCTGATTTTAATAGGCAAGACTAACAGCGACTGCATATTGGGGTAAAGTGTAAGCAATCCTTGAGTGTTAGAATAAATCTAGAGATTATGAGACATTTCTAGCAAACACTGTATGAGCCTCAAGACTTTAGGCCTTTGCTGAAAGTAGTTTTAGGGTCTGTGGTTCAAAGTGTTTCATGTTCCCCATAGCATTCAAATGCCGTTACTGCACTGACCAGATCTGAAATCTGATCACGAGTCTGGAAATTGCCAGCTGGCTCCTGTGGCTCTTCCAAAGGGGACAGCACTAGAAGTTGCAGGGGTTTGGTGTATTTGCACACTGTTCTTGGAGGTGTCTCCGTTAAAGGGCCCCACTGCACCTCCTAAGGGGATATTCTGTTCCTAGTCTGACTCTTTGGCTAGATCCATGTATCTTGTATACTCCCATTCTGAACAACACAATCAACTCAAATTTAATGGACAGGCAATTGTAAGGGGAGGGACTTGTTGCTCCTTCCCTCAGGTACAATACAGCTTTTTAGGACCTGCTTTTTGAGATGGAGGACCTGTATGAGTTCTTCCCTAATGTGTTTATGTGAAGAATAATACCCAGCCACATCTAGCCTACAGCTAAGAGGAGAATACAATGCCTGATGGCACTTCAAAGAAAATGCTTATGCTTCTACTCCTTTAGGAGTACGTTCTGAATACAGGAGTCATTGGTCAAGTGTTTGACTTCCTCAGTTCATACTCCAGTCTAGCTCAAGCTCTGCACACTGGGTTGCTAATGCCTGTAATCCATATGCTTAAACTCTGCAGAGTGAATCAAGTGCCTAAAAATGAGGAATGTGGAGGTGCAGGTAGATGTTGCCTCTCCAGTCTTTAGAGAACGTGTCTTGCTGAATACTGGAATTGCATCCTTGAAAAGAATTTTCATTGCCAAGTAATATATAACAATTTGATGACTTGCTCTCAACGCTGGCACTTGTATTGTTCTTTCCTGAGAGAGTACAGAAAGACCTCTTACCAATGTGTGTTGATTGTTCTGCAGTAATGATCACAAAGGGGAAAATGGATTCCTACTATGTCCTGTGGGTGGCTTTCCTCTCCAGAGGATAGGCTTCTGTGGAACAGAAAAACTAGTTTTATGCAGACCAGCTTAAACACTGATAAATTTTCAATATTAGTAAAATAATTCTGAGAAAAAAACTTTCAAGATATACTTTATAAGAATTACAGCAGAGATTTCATATTTAAAGTGAGAGCTTTTCCATTTCAAACTTAGTTTTGATCTTCTGAAAATATAAAGTGCTGGTTAGCATAAAGAAACCAAAGTCCCATTTTTGCACCAGATTACTCCAATGCAGAACACGTTTTGAAGGTATGAAGATGTGGAGAATAATAATTTTTTTAGAAGTAGTTTTTCTGTTGAGAAATAGTCTGGTTATCCTAACTTTTTAAAGCAGTCTACAGTGTTATATATCTATGTTTAAATGCCACTCTTCTAATACAAGAACTACTAATCTCATATACTGGGTTGCAGAGATGTCTTTTACTTACGAGGTAAAAATGAAGTTTAATGATATAGAATGGTTCCTGAATGAGGTAAGATTTTATGGGCTATGTGAAAAGTCTTAAGCTCTTTCTCCTTAAACTTAGTTTTGGTAATTAAAACTGCCTAGTCTTTTCCTCAAAAACACAGCTAACTTTTGGTTTAGTAGTATGGAAACACAAAGCATAAAGTAAAGAAGTGAGAATTATACTTCAGAGAACAAAAATTTTATAAAACTTCCCAGCACTTTCTGGAACATCACTTCAAAGAGTTGTTCTGTTTCTGAGCTTATCAAGCCAGAGCCAACTTGAAGCGCAGTTTGCTTGAACAACTCCCTACTTTGACAAACTCTTCCCTATCTTCTACCACCTGACCCACTGCTGGTGTCAGGTAAGGTAAGTGCCCTATTTCCTCTGCAGTGGAGAAGAGTGAGGGTAATGTGAAGGGAAGAGGAGAAAAGAAGATACTGAAGACAGGCCTAGCTAAGAAGGAAGGAGTGAGACGGTCTTCTGTCAGTGACTGCTCTGTTCCTCTTCCCAAACTTGTTTCGTGAATCAGCCATCTCATAAACTAGAGAAAAAAACCACACAAATACAATTAAGTGTATACTGAGTAGTGTGACTTCAGGTAACACAAAACTGAACATTGGCTTCCATATTTTCCCTGCTTCTGTTTGTTCTGCAAATGCATAAACTTCCTACACATACTAGAGAGATGATTTCTGCAGTCAGGACCACAACACACATTGACATTTGTGTGCATTATGAACACATCCAAACAGCTTTAGGTGTGATGATGACAGCAACAAACAGACTTCCATGACAAGAGACTTGAATGTGCTGTGGAAATTGTAGAGTCTTTCAGGGTATTGGGACTGCAGAAATAAATAAAATGTTCCCAGTAAACAAAGAAAAGAAGCAACCTTACATTTTAGACATGATTCCAATTGGGAGGGCTGGTGACTGGAAGAACCTACTTGAAAGAAGTAATACACACCAAATACTTGTCAACTGATAAACACAAAGCCTATCTTTCACATTTTGCCTAATAAGTGACCCTGCTATTAAGTAATCAAGAATGAACTTTCCAAATACAAAGCCAGTGCAAATCTATAGTAATGCTGTTCGCATGATAAAAAGGAAGAACTGGTGAAAAGTACAAATGAAAAAAATTTATTTATTTTTAAAATGTGGGCAAATATTACTTAGAAACAATTGCTACATGAATCAAAAATGACATTTTATTGAGACAGTACTGCTAAAACATCTTCAATTTGTGCACTACCAACTTTGCAAGGTATGATCTTATAGATGTAAGTGCTGTCTCTCTAGATTCAATAGGTCAAAGTTCTTTAAATACTGTATTCTGCAAAGTCAAAAGTAAATTCTTGTACTTGATAATCCCACACACACTCAAGTCACTCTGTGCTCTTGTATAGGCTGAAATAAAAACACATGATGTTAGCATTTCAGTAATTGTACTGAGTTTAAAGTTCTGTTACAAAATTTGTTAAAGTTCTGCACTAATTTGTGAAAGTAATAAAAAGTAGTCTGATTAAACATAATGTAAGAGTCACCTGCAGAGCACCTGCATCAGTGGGAAAAAATAGCACTAATGTTGATGCAATTAGCTAGCTAAGAAATTCTTTGTAGGTGGCATTATCTGCTGATAATGGTAAAAAAACAGAGGCAAGAAAGGAAGTCATGAAGTTTGCGAGACCTCCAAGTACTATAAAAATACACAGAAAAGATGGGAAAGTGAATTAAGTGAAGAAATACTTTAACCATGTATTTTGTGGACTGCATTCAGTATTTTCAACATGTATGAAAATAATAAATTTTTTTAGTGAAACAATAGAGGAATCCCATCCCTTAATGCCTCTTGACTGGACAAAAGGCATGCAGTAGTTCTAGATATTTCTTAAGCTGCACTCCTATGAATGAACATCCCCACTTTTGAAAACTTTGGTTACTGTCTTAAAGCTGTTATCAATCCAGTGTTCTTATGTTTGGTACCCTAAATATCACAGATAATAGATGAAGGTTTCAAACTGGAGTGAACCTGCATCTTCATTGGTGGTATTGCTGGAGGAGTGGAAAAAAGTGCAGATCAGTCAAACTGTATAAAATTGAAAGCAGAAACAGTAAAGCAAGCACCCTCCTGATATGTACCTGTACTATCTATATGGAGTCATGTTATTTACTCTTCTATCCCTACCAGTGTGGAACATTACCAAAAGGTCTTTGAAATGAGTACATGTCCAGCAGGGGTGAGATTTCAGTTAGGGTATATAATTATGTGATATTAGAAGTTGCTGGGCTGCATGTAAGAGATGTCTTTGGTGGGTAAAAGTCCTGTGATGTGGTATGAAAAAGACAGTTTACACATGTGGTTCATATGGTCAGTTTCCATAGCCAGCATCTTGGCAGCTGTACTGCAGTCAGTTGGTGTGGTCTCAGTAAGCACTTTTATTGCTGCATGGATACCCTTGAACGATCTTATGTTACCCTATAGCTGTTGGTGTTACCTCTGTTTTTCTCAATGTGACTCTGCTTTAACTGAAAGGAATCTTTCTGTGTATACACTGAGTTGTGTACCTAATAGAATTTTATCTGAACCAGACAACGCTTTTTCCTTTAATGCTTTGTAAAAACTCCTTGGTCTTGTGCAGCATATGCTCTGAGAATGGAATTTCCTAGGGGTTTTTTTCCCCTATTTCATTTTTTCCTTTTTGCTACTATCTTTTTATATTTTTTGCCCTTTTCATGAGTGCAGAATTCTCAATTATTTTAAGAGAAGTCTGGCATTAGTAGGGGCAATAGTGTAACAGCAATACCTTTTATTGTAATACCTTTTATTGTAGCCTGGAGGTGGTGTATCTCCATTGCATGTTGCTATATGAGATTTTCAAATGACTAGCCAATAGCCATCACTTTAAGTGTTTCACAGTGATTTTTTTTTCACTCTCAAAAATACATTTTTTCTTGTGCCTGTTCCATTTCCTGTCCTCTTGTTGGTACGGTTTTGCTCACTACTGTTCAAGAGTATTTATCTTTTTTTTGCAATTAGAAAGTTTAGGAAAAAAATCTCTTTTTCAAATATCTCCAATGATCATAATTATCATTGTGAGGTCCACAGTAACTTTCTCTCTCTTACTTTATATTAAGGTGTGAATGCCCATGCATGTAGATGCACACACACTTATGTGTAAACCCAACCTTTTTGGCAAAGTAGAAGCAGGCCCTATGATAATCAGTAAGCACAGTTCCATCCAATAGGCAAGAAAAAGGTAGGAAAAACCCCAAAACTTCCAATCTGAAACAGATAATGTTTCTTTCATAAGGGTTCACTGTTACCAGTTTAGCATGATTTTGCAATTCTGAGCTACCATGCTAGCTCATTTGTGTACAACAGAAATAACAAGTCACTTCACATGACCAATACATTTTGTTTCTGAAAAAAAATACATTTATTTTTAAAAGGGAATTTCAAAATTATTTTACAAGGGAAGATGTTAGAATAAATAGCATCTTTATATTCCATCTCATTAACCAGGGCCACAGAGGGGAAGGTTTACCTCTTTAGCTCCGAAAATGCAAACTCTCAGTCATTCTTAGCTTATACCTTAAAATTGTGATGACATACCCCAGGCTGCACAAAGGAACTGAAGTAAAACCCTAGCTGATCAGTTTTATAACAAGCTCTGTGAAGAGTATGACCTCTTGTGTTAAATGTGGGAATATTCGTTTACTCACGTAATGAAACAACCAAGCAAGTAGATTAAATATTTAAAAGGTGGTAATGACAGCACTGTCCTTGCATTTCTACAAATAAACAGGATAGCAGCAGTAGAAGTATTAAAAGTGGGACTTGTGACTTCTGCATGAATCATAGAAATAAATGCAATGATTTCCTCATATAGAAATAAGCTATCTGATATTTTAGTGTACCAAGACTTTAAAAAAGATTTTTTTTCTTCTTCACAATTCTAATATAAGCTTGCTTGATCAGAGTAGATGAAGTTACAGGACAGAGCCTTGGTGACTTCTAAATAAAACATGGACATTTACAAATTTCTTAAAAAACTTTCCATGGTAAACTGGGTCATGAGGACTTTACTTCTGGTAAAGAGAAAGCTTAAAAGAAAGTAACTTAAACATTAAGGACACAGTGTGAACGGAAAAGGAAAGGTGAAACTTGGGCCTATCGAATCGTTAACTAGTTCATAAAATATATATTTTGAAAACATGCTTCAGCATGGCTTTTATTCACAGAGTGATAGAAGCCTGGGTTCCCTGAGGTTTTATATTTCTAAGATTCATTAGCTTCATGTGTGTTTGAAAACACAGGCAAAACAGGACCAGTGAGACAGAATTATAGTACAATGTTTCTTCAAACATACAATGCAATATCTGAAGCTGTTTTAAACAGCCTGTTCATTCTTAAAAATAAAAGCACCTTTTTTGCTTGGTCATAGGTGCTCATGAGAACTGAATGCAATGGTGAGCATCCAAATACACTTCAGTATAATGTAAAAATGAAAGTTCATGCAGAGAAGTGTGTGTGTGTTTTTATTCAAAACTGGGTTGTTAGACAAAACTTGAATTATCACATGGCATTATGATGTTGTGTTTCACTTATGTTCCTATTTATGAGTGCTTTTTCAAATAAGCTATGCTATGTAAACATAGACAAGTTTAAATTTTGGTCAGTCTCTAAATAATCTATGTATATTTTAAACCCATGATATTTACTACATTAGTAAGGGTAGTTTGATTGTGTAGGAGCTATCTGTGCTTGCTTTAAAAGGTATGCCTTGATTAGGAATTAAGAAATTGATGTATTATAATACTGCATATTTAAAAACTTTGCTAATGGCAGCATCTCACTCATATTTATAAACTAAAAGTCATTCAGTGGTTTGAAAGGAAATTGAATGTCATTGGAGATGCAGAAATTATAAGGATTATAAGGCCTTTATCCTAGATGCGCTTGGTGGATTTCATCTTTATCATTACTGAGAAGTTAAAGGTATAAGAAAACCTTCCACGCTATCAAACTTTGATTTTCCAAACCACAAAGACAATGCTCTCCGACTGTAGAGGGAAAAGAGAAACCTCCCTCACATAATCTCGCCTAGGTGACAGGAATGACACAGCTGTAACAAGGTAAATCACTTACCGTTTCCCTCATTCTTCCCTTAAAAATATCTTCCCTTAGATAAATGCCGAAAAGAGACTTTCCCTGATGCAGACACATTGCTCTGCCAAAGGGAGCTGCAAGAACGGATTATTATTCAGTGAGAGTTTGGTAGGGAAAGGAAAGGAATGAGGCAAAATGGTAGCTGGCAACGAGCTGAAGGGGCTGCACGGGCACGGTACCCAGAGAAGGGGCGCCGGAGCGGAGCGCAGCCGCCCCGTGAGGCGCTCCGGTTTCCCGGGAGAGCTCCTGCCTTCCCGCCGGAGCAGCTCTCCAGCCCACAGGCCACCCCCGGCCGCGCCCGGGAGCTCAGGCCGCGGCGGCGGCGGCTCTCCCTTCTCCTGCTGAGGGAAGAAGGAGCAGCCGCCCAAAGCCTTGTGGCGCCCGTCCTTCGGGACAGAGGCGGGATGTGCCGGGAAGCGCTACCCGCTCCCCGCCGGGGCCGCGGCCCCTTCCAGCGGCGGCGGCGGCGCGTCCCGGGCGGCGGGAGCGCAGCGAGCCTGTCGCTGTGTTTTGCAGGGCGGCGGCGGCGCTGCTGGACAGCTCCGGAGCGCGACGCGGCGCCCATGTTCCGGAGACGGCGCAGATGTAAGCGGGGATGCGGGGGGAGCCGCGGCGGAGCCCCTTTCCCGGCGGGAATGCCCGGGAATGCCCGGGATGGCGCGCGCGGGCGGGGCGGGGGGCGCGCGCTGCCCTCACCTGCGCGCGGAATCCCCGCGCGGGCGGGGGGGACCCCGCGCGGCTTACGCGCCGCCGGGCCTGCCCCTTCCAGGTGACGTGATGCCCGTTGTTTTGGTCCGCCCGACCAATCGCACGCGACGGCTGGATTCTACGGGAGCCGGGATGGGCCCGGGCGGGCGGCAGCAGGACGCTCCCCTGCCGACCATCACGCATTGCGCAGGGTGCACCACCGCCCGCTCCTCCTGCGGCTTTAACGGCCCCGGCATGGACGCGCCGCGCCACTTCCCGGCGGGCTTCGGCCCCGACCAGCAGCAGCAGCAGCAGCAGCAGCAGCAGCGCCCGCCGGCGCCGGCGTCGCCGCACTGCCAGCAGCACGGCCAGGACAAGCAGAGCCTCCTCCAGCACCAGCACCAACACCAGCAGCAGCAGCAGCAACAGCAGCAGCAGCAGCAACAGCAGAGCCCATGCCTCCAGTGCAACAACTGCGCCTATTACGGGGCTGCTGCGGCAGCTGCCGGGGATAACCTGCCGCTGCTGCTCCGCGCCACCTCGCCGCTCTCGGGCGCCTTACGGACCCACTCCTCGCCGCTCTCCTCCGCCGCCTCCTCCCGGCAGGGCAGCCAGCTGAACGTCAGCGAGCTCACCCCCTCCAGCCATGCCGGCGCGTCCAGGCAACCTCACCAGTATTCCCAGTACCACCAGTGCCATAGCCTGCAGCAGGCAGCCAGCCCCAGCAGCAGTGTCAGCAGCGGCAGCACCCACCACCACCACCACCATCATCACCACCACCACCATCACCAGCAGCAGCGCCGCGAGAGCAACCCCTTCACCGAAATAGCCATGAGCAGCTGCAGGTACAACGGCGGCGTCATGCGGCCGCTCAGCAACCTGAGCTCGTCCCGCAGGAACCTGCACGACCTGGACTCCGAGTCGCAGCCGCTGCAGCCGCCGATCGCCAGCCCCGCCGCGGCGGCCACCGCCGCCGGCAGCCCCGCCGCCCCCGAGATCGTGGTCTCCAAGCCCGAACACAACAACTCCAACAACCTGGCGCTCTACAGCTCCGCCGGCCCCGGCCCCGGCCAGGGAGGCACCAACAACGGCGGGGGCAAGTCCAGCAAGAAGAAGAACCAGAACATCGGCTACAAGCTGGGGCACCGCCGGGCGCTCTTCGAGAAGCGCAAGCGCCTCAGCGACTACGCGCTCATCTTCGGCATGTTCGGCATCGTCGTCATGGTCATCGAGACCGAGCTCTCCTGGGGCGCCTACACCAAGGTACCAGCCCGGGCGATAGCCAGTCCGACCGTCCCCATCCCCGCCCGAGTCCCGCCGTGTCCCCCCATCGGGTGGCCGGGTGCCGTCGGTCCCCTCCCCGGGGCCGGTGGGGCGGAGCGGCCCCCGCGCGTGGGTCCCTGAAGGACGGCGGTGTCTTTCTCTTGCAGGAGTCGCTATATTCCCTCGCTCTGAAATGCCTTATTAGCCTGTCCACGATTATCCTGCTTGGACTCATCATCGTGTACCATGCAAGGGAAATCCAGGTAAGGTTTCCTTGTGTGGGTCAAGAAGTGTTGCTGCCTTACAGGGAGTTGCGAGGCGCTTTGTCCAGAGGTGCAGCGGTGGTAAGTACTGGGTACACCCCGCTGGCTCAGAAAGCGAAAGTGGTCTCTTCATGCCTGCCAAACTTGGTGAATGGACCTCAGCCCTAGAGACAGGGCTCGATGCAGTGGGATACAAGCCAGGGAAGCTCTACCTGCTCCGAAATTCTGCCTGCTAGGGACTGTCACCTGCAGTTATGCTATAGGATGGCTTAGCTCTGAGCAACAGTCTTTTATTTCCCAATGACTAAATTTCATACTATGTGTTTTCTCTTGATAGCATGCTTAATGGTCTTCACTGTGCAGGGTATGTAATCTTCATTTCATTGTCTCAGATACGAGGGTACTCTAGGAGAGTGTTTAAGAGAAGGACGAAGACTTATTTAATGCTGCACAGCCTCTAGGAATGTGACTAAAGAAATTTGTCAGGAAGAGTAGGGCTAAAGGTAGGAGGAACATAATGATCAAAGCTGTAGAAAACCTCACATATACTGTCACAGGTCCAAGTGACTTAATTTAATGTCAGTTGTAATTTTTTTGACCAAGACATTAAAACTTGGTATTTCAGCACAACCAAAACATACAACATACAGATTTCAAAGTTTTGAAGTGAAAAATACCCTACTTACAGATACAGTGCTTTTTCTTTTTCAGGTTAGAGATTCCTTGAGCTGAAAACTGAAATGGCACATTTCAAGGGCAAAGAAGACTTTTGCACTGGTACCAATCACTTAAAAAAAAAAAAAAAGATAAATTAAGAATTGTATAGTACTCTTCTACCGTGCAAATGAGTGCTGTAATTTCAACGTGAAATGGTACCGTAGTCCCTTATTTATGGTAATGTTAGAGAAGTGTTATGTTACTGAAGACCTTTTGGATCCTGTTGTGCAGTCCTTGCAGATGCAAAACTTCTTTTCCTGGCTTAGAACCCAGTTTCTCTGCATTAATATCTAAGATATTGAAAGCTGTTTATTAATATTGTACTCAATAAATATGTGTTCTGGAGAAAGAGCATATTTACAAACTACAGAAGGACTCATGAGGAGGTTTCTTTTTCTGTATAAAAATGAATAAGTAGCACTGCTGCAGTGTGGGAGCCTTCTCTGGTGTATCTTCCCACAAGTGGTGCTTCAGGCATGAAGAGTAAAGCTGAAAACAACCCCTCTGTAAATCTTTATGTTACTCTGCGTTTTCCACAAAACTGGTGGAATATTTTGTGGAAGATACCCAAATAGTTGTAGGTCTGTGTAAGCATCAGCTTATACTAAGTAGTTACTCCAAGATTCAATTGTTTGGGTTTTTTTCAGATAAAGAGTAACAAATTTTCATTGTCTTAGGAATAAATCCCTTATGGATCAGAAAAAGGCAATAATAAAAACCTAAAGTTGCCATTCCTTTTTTTTTTTTTTTTAACTGACTGTTTTAAAGAATTTCCTCATATATGAAAGTACATGAAAGGAGCTATAAAATCATGTGACTTAATCACAGTTAATGGAGCTTTCAGTGCTGCCTGATAGTATGGAACACATGTATACCTGCCTGTAAAACAGCAATACCCCATTATTTTAGAATGAGAGGCACCAAAAACTGCAGCAGTCATGGCAGAGCCTGGAGCGAGCTGCAGCTTCAAGGGATCCTGTCCTTCATGTTGAAAATGAAAGGAAGTTCTCTGTTTCGAGGAGCTTGTTAGAGGGAAAGGGCATAGTACCTGCCTTAGCTCTTAGATATCTTCTCACTTTTGAATTTACACAGTCTGTTTTTCTGCATGCATTAGAGTTTTAAAAATAAGATGAAGAGTATGTAGGGCAAAAGCTACATCCATCGGACAGTCATTAAATTTATATTACACTTGACACCTGAAAAAAAGAAGTACCTTAAAATACTTTCGCTTAGTTACTTGCATAATCTTCCCCAGGCAAAACAAAATACTGTGTACCCTGATAATGTAATATTTGTTAAATAACCTTTAAAGCTGCCTTCTCAAGGCAGATGTGCCTTAAAGTCAAGCAAACATGCTGATATGTGCAGTAGAATGAATGAGGTTTTTACAATAGAGTCCACAGATGGTTGGTTGTGTCCAGGAGGACTGTTTGCACCAGCTGTTTGTCAGTCCTGTTGCAGTTCAAACATTCCTTTCTAATTATTGTCTGAAATGTATTTAAACATTTGGTGTATTTTAAATAAGCAGGAATTTGTTGAAAGAGGAGAACTTGTTCCATAGAACAGAAGAAGGGTGCTATGTTCTGCTTGTGGTGTGGTGTCCTTCATACTCTGGTAGAAGCAAACCAACCTAAGCATGAGTAGATTTTTCTACAAAGCATGAGGCAAAAAAATGTTTGGAAATAAAGAGCTGGCAGTTTAGTAATTATCACTGATTGCTTGACGAATACTGAGAAACTCTTGATGACCTAAAATGCTGGTAAATGGAAACCAGCTTTTTCATTATTTTTGGTAATCTTTGGCCATGGTTATTGGTGGGGAGATTCAGCAGCCATGCTCAATGATGCCCATGGGGCGATGCCTATCAGCAGAGCAGGTGGCTTTAGACTTCCCATTGATACGATGTTGGTTGTGTGTATGCTTTGCTTTGAAAACAGTCAGCTGGTTGGTTAAACCAGACTCTAGAGTCTGCCTGTCCCAAACCTTCTGCACTTTTTAAAGACATTGGAAGGGAAGTTTATAAAGGCTTGCTAAGAGTCTTCCCAAAGAGACAGCGATATAGCGACGTGTGAGAAAGATGAATTTTCAGCTTCATGCTTTGCCGCGGTTGATGTGCGGTGTAGGAGCTGAAGCAGTCCCAGTGTCCCGGCGATTTCCGCGCCGCCTGTTCAGCACCGCGGACAGCTCAGCGCGGAGCGCCCGGCACGGCCGGCACAAGCCCCTTCAGCCTCGCGTTGGAAACCTGTAAGCTACACCGCTTTGTTTATGAGCTCCCTGAACTTACACAGACCTCTGCATCTGACAGACCAAAGTCTCCAGAAGGGTGGTAGCTGCAGTATTTAGACAGGACTAACTGCAGGAATGCTGCGTGGTCTTGTGAAACACTGGAAATGTTAAAATATTTTCATCAAAATATTTTCATCATTTATTTCAATCAAGGTTTTCAGTGATCATACTGTATTAAGTTATTCTGTATAACTTTAGGAATTAAAGTGTGAGCTGCTATTAATTTCAATAAATGTGATTTAGTATTAAGAATACAATGGAAGTCAGGTGAAACCATTTGGGTTTGAATGCTAATTCATAGCTTATGTTACCATTTCCAGAACAGAAGATAAAAATTACAAGGAAGTTGGTTTAATGTCCTTCCCCCTTCTAGAAAAAAATCCTAGTGAACAGAGCAACAGAGTTGTAGTGATAACCCTAAAATGTGTGTTATGTTTTTGCTCCATTGTTGTCACGCCTATAATGCTGTTAACAACTTGGGAGATAATGAAACATGCCTTGCTCTCTCTCCAGGTTTGTGTGGTTGTTGATTCAGTTCTTCAGAGCAAGTATTTGAAAGATCAGTGGAAAAAATGTAATTCATCATTATCCCAGCCTAGAACAGGTTTTTCTCTGACTGTTACTCTAGTTGAGAGTTTGAAGACGTGAAGGAGAGAAAAGCTAAAAATGACAGCATGATCCAATTATCCTAATTTTTGATGTATAAATTATACAATTCTTGCATAGACAGTTTGTTACTTAATACTATTTTACATAATTAAAGCAGAAGCAGCACGTAACATAGTTAAAATCGTAGGTCCTTAGAACTTAGTGTTCCATTCCACATTTCTCCAGTGTGATTTTCTGTTAGGTCCATAAATAAGATGGAACTTAAGAGAGTTTTGGGTGGCAGTTCAAATAGTAAAGCTGCAGTTTTTCTACTTTTATTGAAAAACAGACGTCTCTGTCTGTCTTTAGTACTGTAGGAGATAGAAATGCTTTTTAACTCTGCACCCCTGAAGTTCTACTGACGCTTACTCAGAGCAAAGGATTAAAATCAAAATTATGTGAGATTCTCAGTAGGAGGTAGTTAATGCCTTTTGTTGGGCATTCCGCCATAGCCTAGTACTTCTTGAGAGGAATACATCCACTGGAATACTTCTCCTTTAATGCTGGATTGCTTAGTGTATGCTTTGTGTAAATAAACATACTGCCTGTGCTGAATAATAGTAACCTTAGTAAAGCTAACCTGTACTCTCCTGGACAGCATCTGTGCCTCTTTTGTTTCTTCCTGATGCTGATGCTGTCACTCATGCAGAACCATGAAAGTTATTGGTATGTGTTAGAAGTGAATAGAAATCTTGTTTGGTTTTGTTTGTTTGATGTCTGTTGAGATTTCTAACCAGTTCTAAAATGTGTTGCTAGTTCATACTTAGGTAGAATGTCTGTGGAAAGTCTTGCAAACTCCAAGGGTAAGGTTAAGCTATTGCTTTCACAGCAGAACCTCCCCAGGCTGCACAGAGGAAGCACCTTCAGTCCCCAGATGGTTGTGAAGTGGTTGGAAAATGTGCTGCAGATAGGTTTGGAGTGAAACATTTCCAGTCTTTATTACCTTTGTAAAATGTTATCACAGCTGAGACACCAAATGTCATGCTGAAGAACCAAGAGCGTTGTTTTCTCTGTGCCTGAAAAGTTGGAAAAATGGAACAGGCATTATCAGGTACCAGCACACATTCGTAATAAACACATATCTTGGCCTGCTTATTGTGCAAATAAATCCCATAATACATGATGGTAATAAACAGTGTTTATGGGAGCTTCATCATCTTATTGGCATCAGTGAAAAGTTTTTCAGTAAAAATTTTACTCTCAGGAACCAAAGTTGAGCTCACTTATAGTTTCTTGTCATAGGAAGAAATGAATATTCTGCAGATTAAATTATTTATTTTAACTATGCATTTCATATGTATAATAAACAGCAGAAAGTCATGTAGGAATTCAAGGTCATATTTGTCAAATTAACACTGTATCTGTCAAATTAACACTTCAGAGTATTTTTGTAGAAATACTTGGTTTTAATTGTGCTCATTGTATTTTTGATAGTTTGTGTGTGTAGGTCCTGTTGATGTAGAAGTTACAGCTGCCCAGGGTCTTTGAGATGCAGCACTGTAATGGATATGACATGAAAGACGGGCTAGAAAATCCCTTAATAGTGGTCAACCTCACAAGAGTCATTAAAGTTACATGTATATTATGGCTCCATTTCCAACAGGCTTCATTAGAACGTAGGAGGTGTTACCTGATGGTCAGTACACTGAGTGCATTATTATAACGTGTGAGAAGGTGTGTTATTGACCCTCTTGGAGAATAGAGAACATTTTTATCCAGAGATAATGCTCTGGATTTGTATAAATTGTATAGCTTATCAAAAGATACTGTTGTATACAATCTTAGAGGCATTCTGCATGCCCATCTTAATGTGAAATTGTTGTTCATGCCAGGTCTTTCAACTGTGGGGCCTTCAGATTAGAAAATTCTGTCAGGTACTTGACTGCCGTTCCGTTTTGTCTGAGTTTGAGTGAAAGTGTGTCAAAACTGACAAATATACATTAGTGCTTTTATGATTTTCGTTCTGGTTTGTATGTGATCTACTAGATGTAGTTTCTTGGGTTTTGAGTTTGATTTGAAACATTTCTCATCTGTTTTGAGCACAGATCAGAACAGGAATGGCTGCTGTTTAAGACTTGGGAGAATTAAAAAGATGTGTGGAAGCTTCTATGCATCTTCAGTCAGCTCTTTTCCCCCTTGATGACGAAAGTTGTCACACTCCCTTACTAGAGGATGAAATACTGCTCTGAGCATATGAATCTCCTTTTAAGATGTGAATTGTCCTTAAAAGAAGAGGCTGTAGTTGATCTTGTAATTAGCTATCAGGTAGACTGGATATATTGGTCACTATAAAAATTTTCCTTTATTAACTGAAAATAAACTATAAAGTATGCAGGAAACTAACTTTGTGAGGAAGTTTCTGCAGTTCTATTGTAGGAAAAAGAGAGGAAAAGAGAGAAGTTACACATCATGGTAGCACATACACCCAAATAGAATATAATGTTCTTTTTTTTATGCTTTTTTGTTTGTTTAATAACATTAATAACATAAAATACACTACAAGGAAAACATGAATTGAAAAGCTTTAATTCAAAAAATATGGTGTGAGAAATACGTATGTATTGATTAGGTTGTGTAAAATGACTTTGTCCCCTTATTTTATTGAAAGCGACATGAAGAATTTTTTTTTTTATCTGTCAAAAGGTTAGAAGAGACTGTCAGGAGAACATGCTTTACAGCTTAGAAATAATTCTTTTGTAAAGGGATTGGTGAAACCGGAACTTCAAATGGTTTATCTGAACCCAGGCTTTTGCAAATTCAATTGTTCAGTTAATATCATACATAAATATTCTCATAGTTGCAGGACATCACATACTTGTAACTTACGGAATCATTCACCTTTCCTTCGTGAACACTCGTGCAACTGTTCTCCTCCTTCATTTGTGCAAAAATAGTCCTTAGTAAACATACTTTTTTACTGACCTTTTAAACACAAAAGGTTGTGAATATTAAAACTCCATAAAGGAGTGGAGTGAGTACTGACTGAAGAGATGTGTGAATCTTCTAATATGCTTTCTTAACTTTCATTTTGGTGGAGGCTGATGGATCTTTTGGAAGTAAATTCCTTTTGAGGAAGCACTAAACCTATTCATGACTGATGAAAACACTCCTCTTAATTCCATATAAAGTAAGGCCAAAGAGTAAGCCTTAAATAACTTTAAAGTTGCTGCTCTCAGACTTTTTAAGAGTAATGGACTCTGGGGTTTTGGTTGTTTTGTTTGTTTGTTTGCTTGATTGATTGGTTTTTTTGTTCTTTTGATTGTTGTTTTTTGGTTGTTTTTTTTCCTCTAAAGAAACATTTTAAAAAACCCCCAACATGTTGTGTCCAAGTGGGAACTTCAAAACTTCTGTGCATACTAATTCTGTGCAGCTTTCCTGATGAATAGGGGAGAGCTCAGTTCTGTGTTGTATAACTGACCAACAGAACTGTTTATTGAATTCTATTTGAGTACAATCACAGAGTAACTGAAGGCTGCAGGAGCCAGTAGGGTCAGAAATAGAGAGTTAAATAGCTGTACAGTTGTGACTCTTTAATATAATTTGTCTTGCAAAACCACTGCTTTTAAAAGAACATATCTGAAATAAACATTAAGAAGTAAATATATGGGCTCATATCCATAGATTTTGTTGTCACCTGTGAATAAAGAGCTTCCTGAGCTTTCTTATCTGTATTCTGCAACAAATATTTTACCCTTGTATTAATTCAGACTGTAACTGTGTATCTTCCATAAACAGGTATACGTCAGCTCTCTGGTTTGATAGGTAGGTGTAAGATAGCCTGAAAATAAGGAAATGCTTCTGTAACAAGTATTTATATTCTAGTTTTCATTGTCAAAAGGAATTAACTGTACAAGTCCTCAGATTTTTTCTGTTACTTAAATAATCATATATGATATTTTTATGAAAGGAAACACTGAGACCAAGAGTTCAAGTGTGGTGGAAGTAATCTGGGGATAACTAGATTGGAGGTTTAGGTGTGCCGTTCTTGAAGTCTTATGCTCAGATCAGTCATTTGTCTTATAAATAAGACACTGTAGTTGCCATCAAGCTAAGCCTATAATTTTCAAGAGTTTTACTCCTGCTTAAGTGGATGTCCAAAAACTGCAATGTAAAATGAATACGGTGTTCTACTGTGTGTTCTGATGAGATACTACTGGAAATGTTTATGAAGCATTTTATTCATAGAATCATAGAATCTGTTGGGTTGGAAAAGACCTACAAGATCATCAAGTCCAACTCTTGGTCCAACTCTAGTCCCTTTACCAGATCATGACACTCAGTGCCGTGTCCAATCTCAGTTTAAAAAAACCTCCAGGGATGGGGAATCCACCACCTCTCTGGGCAGCCCATTCCAATGCCTGATTACTCTCTCTGTAAAGA
>JAWWEV010000095.1:15881960-15894430 GCA_035583235.1 Hafferia zeledoni
TCCTATTGCTGAGTGCCTGGGAGAAGAGACCAACCCCCACCTGACCAGAACTTCCCTTCAGGTAGTTACAGACAGTGCTGAGGTCACCTCTGAGCCTCCTCTTCTCCAAGCTAAACACCCCCAGCTCCCTCAGCCTCTCCCCATAGGACTTGTGCTCCAGTCCCTTCACCGTTCCTATTAAAATTGTTTATTCCAGCTTTCAGAGCTCTGCAACTTCTGTAGCATTACTACAGGTGTATACAGCCATTCACACCTGCCCTACCTCTGACCTCTCATGGTAGTGTCTTTCACTAGAATAATACATTTGTAGCAATTCTTCATCCTCAGTCACTTAACAAAAGTTTCATTCTAGGTGGAGAACAGTATTTATTGTTTTGTGAAGGTTGTTACACTTTTAAGAATATGATCTGTTGCAGTCAGAGAATAAGGTCTGTCTTTAAAAATAAAAATGGTCTAGTAACTTTGATTCAGTCTGCACCATTGCAACTATAAAATCGACATACATAGAATTTGAGTATAAAGGTACCCCATGGCAGCTGCTACAGAACATGATCCTTATCTGAATGGTATCAAGGTAAAGTCACTTTACACTAAGCTTAACTTCTTCTTATGTCCTTGTTCAGGTTTAAGCTTCATGGTAAAAGCCAGTAATTTGAATTCTGTTGTGATTTTCACAGTATGACAGTTTAGAATAACTAAACCTTTGTGTGGTAGGGTAGTCAAGTGTCTATCTGATTTATTGCCAGTTAAGTTTCAGTATGATTTTAAGACAGTTTAATAGCAAAGTGTGTAAAAAGGATGTTGCTTTAAGACTACCCATGGCTAGTCTGAGTTTAAGATCTGGTTGTCAGAAAAATGTTTGGTTCTCAATCTTTATGTGCAGCCATGTATGAATAGACATTTGTCTACCTCCCACAACAGAATGGGATGCAATGGAACCAGATGAGAAATTTAGCAGGGTGGCTGTCAACTGGCAGACCATTCTTTCCCTTTGTCATTTGCCAGTTGGAAGGAAAATAAAAAAGGCAGACAGGTTTTTCTTATATCCAGTCTATGATCAGAGATGTTGGCTTATCCCAAATTAATGATTCTCGCACTTTATGTGGCTGGTAACATCCTATGTTAATTACTGAACATCTGAATTTTTGCTGCTGTGGTCTGTCCCACTGAGCATAAGAGTTGTGAAAATAAATCTTTATAAGATAGCAATTTTATGTTTAAATAGGTGATGATAGAGGAGTTGGCAGCAATCAGTGCAAACTTGTTTCATGTATTTGATTTGCAGACATCTTAAAAAACCCAATAGCTTTGAGGATGGAGCATCTTGCATACTGTAAACTAGACAGATTTGATAAAGCTGTAATATTCAAATAATTAATGGGCAGCAAAAAGAACTTTGTGTGCTAAGACATAGACTGTTTTTCTTTCCTGAGGAAACAGCTGCAGTCATAATTAGTAGTGATCAAGTAAAACAGTACTTTACCTATAAAGAAATACAGGTAAATACCTTACAATTTTACTTGCCAGGATGAATTACAGAGGCATTTTTTGCAGGAATCATAGGATCATTTAGGTTGAGTAAGACTGAATGCCTCTAAACACTTGGCATTAATGTGTGACTATGTTTATTAGGATTTTTAAATACACAAGTACTTCTAAATCTGTTCCACTTTTCCTTCTGCACAATATATTCTCCCTTATTTAAGTGGTCATGCTCTAGGGCAACAAATACTTAGATTTTGTATTTGTGTATTTGGAGTGGTTTTGAACATACACTTAAATGGAGTTCTGATTAAACTGTTTCTGAGACAATAAAAACACAGGGATTTTATAAGTCCTGTGATGGTGATGTTTACTCATCCATTATTGCTCAAATAAAAATGTAATCAGGGTTTTTTTACAAAAAAAATCAAACTTATTCAAGTACTTGAAGTATTTATGTTGTAAGTAAACACTAAAGGAGGAACTGAAAAGACAGATTTTTGTGTATATGTTTCCCTACCAGTCATTCCTTAAAAAAAGGTTCCTTAGTTTAGAGTCACTCTTGTACTCCTTTGGCAGAATCAATGATTTTTTTTCACCTTATCTAGCCTCAGATTCTGTGTTTCCTCCTTTAATCTCTGTTTCCCATGCAAAAATATTGCCAGTTTCTTAAGAAAATGCATCCTTCTTTTTAATTGGTTCCAGTTTCCCCAGGAGTAATGAAACAGCATCCCTGAAGAGAGTGAGGCTTCTCTCGCAGTGGCAGATGGCAGCTGTTTTGGGAGATGGTGTTTCTTTGTGCACTGATCTGTAGAACAAATTATTTTTAGTACCTAATGAAGAAAAACAAATTCTAAATGAAGAATTGTAAAGTAATTATTTAAAATTAACAACATAAATATATTGAGATGTAGATAACTTTACCCAACAAATTGTGATTCCACCCAAAGAATATAGTATCAGAGTTACTTTATTTCTGAGGTACTTGAAATGGAGAAAAACATAACACAAACCACTATGTTTCTTAGTAAATACATTCTAACATTCAGTTCTGCAAAACAGCAGTTATTTTGTGGAAAGATGTGCTGTGTTCTTCACATACGAAGTTTTGGAACTGCTGCTTCAGTGCAAAACTAAAATTACTTTGAAGTCAGTGTTTCCATCCTCATACTGCCAAGTTCAGTGTCGTAGTTGAAGCAGACCTAAAAGACTAGAAGAAATTTTTGAAGAGTTTTTTGTTGTTGTTGTTGTTGTTAGAGATAATTTTATCAGCATGTTTGTTTGTTCAGTGTGGTCATTTGTTTATATTTGTGAAAGTGGACCTGAACAATCCATTTACTATTTCTTTGCATCTTTCCCTTTTAGATGTAATAAAGCTGGCATAGTTAATGTTCTGGTGCATTCTTACAGCCCGGAGAGTGAGCCAGAGAGGCCAGCAAAAGCAGAGCAGCATGCCTGGCAGCTGGTGGAAGCTGAACTCACTGAACAAGTTTTAGTGTGGCTAGGTTAGGTTACATGCTGAAATGTTTCCTGAGGGCTGGCTACATGTCAAAAACCTTGTTCAGTCCTTAAGTTCCTGGGTGGGGAGGGATGGGAAAGCTGATATTGACAACTATGTATCTTTTTCATCCCTTCATCTCTTGTCAATTGTATGAACTGCTGTTGTGAATTGCTCTGAAGCATCTAGTGTATTCTTTAGTAAATTATGTAGTAACATACATGTTCTTTTTATTTTCTATCTTGCTTTTTAAATGACAGAATAACTATTAGTATGGAAAAGATTAATGCTATTTTAGTGAACTGGTCACATTTTCCCAGTTTGTATGTTTATGCAGGAGAACTATCTCAAATCAAAGAATCGTTAGGGTAGGAAGGAACCTCTGGAGATCATCCAGTCCAGACCCCTGCCAAGGCAGAGTCATCTGGAGTAGGTTACACAGGAACATGTCCAAGCAGGTTTTGAATGTTTTCAGAGAGGGAAACTCCATGACCTCACTGGGTGGCATGGCCTGGTCCAGTGCTCTGCCACCCTCAGTGTAAGAAAGTTCTTCCTTATGTTGAGGTGGAACTTCCTGTACTTTATTTCCATTGCTTATCCTGTCACTGGGCACTGCTGAAAGTGTGGTGTCCTCCCATCCTCCTGTTGACACCTGGGTTTGATATATTTGTATGTATTGATGAGATCCCCTCTCAGTCTTCTCATCTCTGAACTAAACAGGTCCAGCTCCCACAGTCTCCTCTCCTCATCAGAGAGATGCTTCAGACCCTCATCATCTTTGTGGCCTCCACTGGACCATCTGCAGTAGCTGCTTGTCTTTCTTGTACTGTGGAGACCAGAACTAAACACAGCACTCCAGGTGTAGCCTCACTAGGGCTGAGCAGAACAGGAGTATCCCTTTCCTGGACCTGCTGGCCGCACTCTTCCCAATGCACCCCAAGACACCATAGGGCCTTCTGGCTCCCAGGGCACACTGTTAGATCATCGTCAACTTGTCATCCACCTGGACTCCCAGGTCCTTCTCTGCAGACCTGTTCTCCAGTAAGTCAGCCTCAAACCTGTGCTGGTACTTGGCATTATTCCTCTCCAGGAAAAGGACCCTACACTTGTCTTTATTGAACTTCACTAGGTTTCTCTCTGCCCAGCTCACCAGCCTATCAAGGTCCCATTGAATGGCAGCACAGCCTTCAGATATGCCAACCACTCCCCCCGTTCTGTCCCTTCTCTGTTTTTATTATTGTACATAAGTTATATTCAGAGCTTTGTTAAGTCATGCTTCTTCCGTATCTGCCTGGAGAACACTATTCACTATTGACAGTCAAACTTTTGGGAACACCTGGTGCTGGATGGAAGCCATCTACAGGCTGTAACTTCAGGAGCTTATTCGCATTGCTTTTAAGCAACTGGAGGAGGTAGGATCTGGCATAACAAAATAGCTGTTGAATTAAGAATATTTTTAAAATTAAGAAATACCTTTCATAGACATTAACTGAGTAGAAATTCCTGATTCAGCCAATTAATTTGAGTCATTTACTGGTTATTCTGCTGAGTATCTGAAATGAATAGAGTAACCCTGAGTGGTGGACTTTGTTTAAAGGTTCATAAAAATTCCTATAACTAAATATCTTTCTGTTAGTTACAGATCTGAGGAAGCTCAGCTGTGATTATTCAAGAACGAGTCGAAACTGAATGATGCTATGAGGTTGTCTTGTGAAATACCTTTTTAATAATGAAAGTGAAAAAAGAACTTTGGGTTTCACGTTAATTTTGTTTACAATCAGCTCTTTCTATTAGTAATAGTAAGCTCATTGTCTAAGTACTTTGATTTTTTTAAAATGCTAATAAGCTTGTGAAGATGTCTTGTTTTGATCTGTGATTATCTCCGGGGGTTGTTCTCCATAGCATTTGCGAAGAAATCCTGACATTTTGGGATGACTTTTTTTTCTTTCTTTGTAGTTCTTGCATTTCAGTTCTTAGTACTATTAGTGGCATACAAAGTTAATGTCATTTTCAGGAGCATCCTACCTTCTTTAGGTCCCTGGAGCCCACATGTTTATATGGACAGACCTATATGAAATGAAATTACATACATCCCAGTAATTGCTCAGTGCTGTAGTGGTCTTTTGACATTGTGTGCTGTCAAGGGGTTAATGTCACAAGTTCATAGTTATTTGAGATAAAGACTTGAACTGAAAATCTGGCCAGCACCATTTCAGAATATTGAGGGATGCTTCTGAATATCTGAGAGAGAGAAAGTTAAAGAAAGAATAACTGTTAATATGTGGTTTAAACCAGAAGGGAAACATGAGTAGGCAGAATTTATCTTTGTGTGCTCCTGCAGATTTTAACCCTATGTTAGTGTATTTGATCATAAATTCCCTTCTTTCTAAAAAAAATTCTGTGTTTTTTTTTTGTAATAATGATCTGAGGGACAGAGACAGATAAACGTGTTAAGAGCATTGTTTAACATATACCTGTTTTCTGAAATGATTATGGTTATGTGTGACCTGTCAGAGTAACCAAAATGTATTGTTCAGATGTGTTTTAATGTGATGTTTTTGATACTACACTTCTGAAAATATGGTTCCCAAAGTCTATAAATGCTCTGTGCCTCTTTTAGACATCCCTTCCTGAGATGGTATTTTTTAGATGTGTGCGGTATTTGAGAGAAGCGTTTTCAGCCTGTTTAGCCACCAGGACATATTAACAGGAAATTTGCTTTACATGCATTGATGTACAGTGTTTATACCAAACTATTAGTAATTTTTAAAAACTAATATTGCACAGAGATGCAAAATTTATATAAGTAACATTTTTGGTGCTGAAAGTAAGTAAAAGATTTTTAAAATCTGCTGTTTAAATTGGCATGTTTATAATCAGGGGTGGTATATGTGTGTATGCATGTATATCTGGAAGTAATAGGGCAATCTAGCTCCCTGTTTTGAGTGAACTAAGCGTGTTTCATTTGGTAGATACCTGTTTCCACAAATCTTTGTGTATCCATTTCTCATGACCTCCTAGAAATTTTGACTTCAGCTCTGGTTGTGAGAAGCATTCTGGCAAATATAAGATAGCTAATTCCTCATGTAATTTTGTGAGAAAAGATACTATTTGCCATGTGTGCTTTATATGTGCTTTTTTGCCTCATGACTTTACATATGCATTAAACACACTAACGTCTCTGATCTGTGGCATTGTATTTAGGATGAGGAGTACAGCAGCTCCTAGGAACTCCTGTGGGCACTCCAAGGTCAAGCACAGACCTTTAGGTAACTTATAGACCATTGGATTACATGCCTTCTGATGATGTAAAAGGTCGTTTTCATCCCCTCGTTAGAGGTAACTCTGTAAAGGCCTGAGATATCAATCTCCCATCACCATATGGTTTTCAATCATTTTTACTTAAGGGGTGTTGTGGGATAATAACTTGGCTGTTTGGAGTAGCGAGACAAAAGCAGTATCTTCTTCCTCCCTGGGTACCATAATGACTTTTTTTTGTTGTGTAAATGATATTTTGGACACTCCAAACTATAGAAAAATATCTGGTCTAAAGTTTTGGTAAGTCAGCAGTCCCAGGGGCTCTGTTTTGCTGCTCTGAGTCATAGTCCCATCAGTTCTTTTATAAGGTTTAAGTGGCTCCAGTATATAACCATTTCACATTTTCATTCTTAAATTAAACAATTGCAACAATTTGCTTGTGAGTAAAGTTCATTCCATTTTTCCAAGAAGAGCTTCCAGGACTACAGCTGATGCTGCTTTATCACTGTTTATTGCTTCTTTTTTATTCCTGTATTAATGTAGTCCCACAATATTACAGCAGAGTAGCAATACAGTTTTCAGGTTTATTGTTTTACCTGTAAAGGCATTTTTAAAACAAGGCTAGTTTCCTTGTTCTTTGCATTCATCAACAACCTGTGATAACCTGCTATGAATGTTTTGATTAACTAATGATTTAGAAAACTAACTTCTCTCCTTTTGTTTTTGTCTTTGATGGAGTGTCTGGTCCAATTTGTCACTGTATGCAGTCTGTCTGCTTTGAATTTGTTTCTCGTTTTTTACATATGATGTTAGATATGTAACATCAGGAATGTAACAACAGGTTTTGTAAATTTACACATACCTATATAAATAACTATGCTGTTTTATTTATTTTATGTTTTTAATGTGTGGCATTACAAATATGTAGTTTATTTGAAGTTAAAGATTGATTCTATGTGTTATATTTACATACAACATACATAAATTACATGCATACATAAATTACATTACATACATACATACATAGCATTCATATAACATGAATGCATTACATAATTCCAAGTGAAAATAACTTTGGAATTTTTCATACAAAGCATAGACTTAGTAAAGGTATATGAGGGTTCTGTATTTGAAGAACCTGCCTATACAGTGATGAAGTACTTGCATTAGATTTAAACACTAAATAATTGCAAGAAATTTGAAAACTGAATGGGCATAACATCTGTAACCTTGACTGGAGTTTGGCCGTCTCTGTAAAGTGCAGACCTCAAATCTATAGGAAAAGTTTGCTCAGTTTTATTATGTTCTCTTTTTATTGCTAGTATCATTCTTCATTCTAATGGGAAGTAGTATCTTGAAATTAAGACATGGTTATTATAACAGGATTAACTGAAGCCATCTAAGGGTGTGTGTTCATACCCTTTAAGTTGTGTTGCTCAGCTGTCCTTTCTCTTTTCCATTCATTTATATTCCTCTCTTTCTGAATTGGAAATGTACCTAGCCAAGCACACAGGCATGCACAAATACCTCTGTATCTTCCAAATTAAAAGGGAAACTTGCATTTAGTAGATTGCATAATTGCATGTATATAAAATGTATGTGAAATCCTGTACTAATTTCTTTGTAATTTTCCTATGTCCAAACTTAATTGTTATTCACTTTGTTAGAGGCCTGTACATGTTCTAGAGTGTTTGCTATCCATCATAGACACAAAGAATTGTAAGGAAATCTTCCTCATGAATGTGATTTTGAAATGTTAATATTTTCATGGAACAGAAATGTTTGTTATTGAATCTCTGGTCCATTGTGACTTCTGGTGTTTTCTGCCTTTTATGTTTTCACCTCCTAAATCTCATTATATGACAGCTGAAGATATTATCACTTTAAAATATTATTCTCATTAGAAGAAATTGGCACAGCTAAAGTCAAGGGGAATTGATAAAGATCTTCTGTGTCTGTAGGCACAACCCATTCCACTGAGCACTGTGAAGAAATTTCTTTATAAGTAGCATGCTGTTTTTTCTGCTGACAGGTGAATATGTTATCAAGTATGTATTCCATAATGACACCTCAAAGTTTTTTAAAAACTTGATAAAATAACATTATCTTCTATGAAAGTTATAAGATCAGATTTTAATGCCCGTGTTTAACTCAACATTCTTCTCATCTTTTAAATTGAACCAGTTCTAGAGGTACCATTTTTCTTGAATTGCCTTTCTGCATATAGGATTCATTTTGAAATCTGTGAAGATGGTATGTAAAAAGGCAGGAGAAAAGACCATTGCTTTTTTCAGCAGATTTTGAAACTTTATAACATTGCCAGTTTGACATGTATTTGATGTGTATCTTACAATTGAAATATTGAGATATATTGTTAATTTATCCTTTTTTTTTTTTTTGTGAACCCATATAGCATTTGAGAAATGTTCCATTATATCTTTTTCAGTCAAGCTGGTTTCAGTCAATCTGTATTCTGGATGTTCTAAATACCTGTATCTCTTCATAACTTATACATCACTTCTATGATCTGACTGACCATTTATGACTAATTACAAGAATCAAATGCACTGGAGCCTTACCATTCTTTGAAAGTTTGGCCCTTCATACCAAGTAGTGCTTTTGCTAAGTGCAAACCAGCACTGTCTTGGTGAGATATACATACATAAATTGGCCTTACAGTGTGAATTCACATATGTAGTATGCAAAGCTTGCAGAGTGACCACACGTAAAAGAAAATGTATGTCTTCACATTGTGTACATTGAGTGCATTTCTTTAGCTTCAACACTGAGTGTCTTTGTCTTCAATGATATTGCAGTGGAGTTAAGAACTATATGTAAGTTTGGTGGCTTGACCTTGGCCAGCTGCCAGACCCCCACCCAGTCACTCTTTTGCTCTTGCTCCTCAACAGAATAGGGAGAGAAAATAAGATGAAAAAGTTTGTGAATTGAAATAAGAATGAGGAGATCCCATACCAGTTACTGGCACTGGCAAAACAGATGCAACTTGGGGAAAATTAATTTAATTTATTGACATGTAAAAGTAGAGTAGGATGGTGAAAAATAATGGAAAAATCTAAAACACTCTGCCCCACCCTTCTGCTGCCCCCAAGCTCAACATCTTCATTCCCAACAAATCTATCTTCTCCTCCATGAGTACAGGAGGTATGGGAAATGGGAGTCTGTCCACGACAGTTCCTCCTTGCCTCTTCTTTCTCCTCATGCTTTTCCTGTGCTCCAGTGTGGGTCCTCTGCATGGTTTGCAGCCCTTCACGGTAAATCTGCTCCAGCATGGGTCGTCCATGGGCATTAGTTCTTGTAAGGAGAATCTTCTGCAATGTGGGATCTCTGCAGGTGAGGTGACCGTTCCTTCAGAAAATAGACACCTTGCTCTGGAGTGGTCCTTTCCACAGGCTTCAGGGAAATACCTCCTTCATCATGGTCCTCTCCATGGTCTTGCAGGAAATCTCTGTTCCAGTTCCTGGAGCACCTCCTTCCTTTCTTCTCTGACCTTAGCATTTCTAGGGCTGTTTCTCACACTTTTTTCTCTCACTCCTCACTGCCTGGGCAGCATTTTGCCCTTTCTTAAATATGCTTTCACAGAAACACCATCAGTTTCATTGGTGAACTCAGCTATGCCCTGTAGCACATGCATTGCAGAGCAGCCCCTGACCTCTTCTTGCTGGCACCACCTGCAGCCATCCCCAGTACCAAACCTGTCATCATCACAAACTCTAGTAAGATGAAGGGGGGAAGCATAAAGGGATAAAACAAAGGTCCACAAAGACATAACATTTATTTTGGTTTGTTGTGTTCCTTACTATGGTTAACTTCTTTATTTGTTTATGTATCAGTTCAACCACAATAAAGTTAATTTGTGGTTATTACTTCTCTAAACAATTTGAATGGGGTAATTTTATGGAAGACAAAACTACTATATTGTGAGGAGGATAGAGTGTGTTTTCAATTGCTGAAAAACATGTACAGAGAAATCAGGCTTGTATTTTTAAACTCCTGAAAGATGGAAAGGGGCAGAGGGCAGTGCAGATGAGTGTTTTTTCGGCTGTGTATATAGTATTTAGCATGCTGAAAATACTTTTCTTGCATTAGGGAGCACATAGTGTACTTTGCTTCCTTACCCATTTTTTTTTGTTTGATAATCTAATTTGAAAAATCCTACCAAAGTATTTTTATTTCCTATCACCTATTTACTGAACAGCCTTATTTGATTCAAACTATAGTTAAAGGGATGAGAAGGTCTTCTGTCACTGACATTGTATCTTCTTTGTACATACGGGTTATGTTCCTCTCTAAAGATTTGTGTATTTGCAAGTTCTGGCATACCTCTGCTCTCTACTCATGACAAGTACTGTTTAATTAACTATTTGTTCAGTAAATCATCAGAAACATAATTTACTAAATGGTGTGAAATGTTTTAGTACCTTTATTCCTGGCTGGCAAGCTCAAGGTCTTGATTGTGCAACAACAAATACGTACATTTGATTTTCAGCTACTAGTGGACATCACCTGGCTGCCTAGGGTCCTCTGATATCTGCTGGCCGTTACGTTTCATATTTTCACCATGAGATACCATTTTGAGTCTTTGTGCAACTCCTTATGTAGTTTTGCATTTTACATTGGTCAGTACTGGGGCCCTGAAGACAACTTGGATAGTTCCACAAAAGCTATGATACCACCTTGGCTGAAACAGGGATATGTTGTGCAGGCTTAATATTGCATGTTGGAAGCTATTTTTAGTTTATATTTTAGATATCCATACTGAACACACTGAAATACTTCAGTTTTATGAACTTAAGAGTAACAACTGATTTTGAATGTACAAGGCTTAATTGGTCCAGAGCATTTTTTGTCAAAAATTACAATTAAACAAAATATGAGGAATTCTTTGTAAATAATATATGATTATTCATTTTCATGCACAGTTTCAAAAATAGTGCACGAAAAGTTAACTTTGTCTTACCGAGAGTTATGTTTCCCTTCATAGTGATGTAGTAATGCCATTTTCTGAAATGACATATTATTTCCTTTTTTAATGGTCATTGGCCGCTCTGAAAACTATGGTATTTTAAAATGGAATTATAACAAGTTTTGTTAATTATGTACTAAAGTTAACCTTATATTTTATTATTTCAGTTGTTCATGGTGGACAATGGAGCAGATGACTGGAGAATAGCCATGACTTATGAGCGTATTTTCTTTATCTGCTTGGAAATACTGGTGTGTGCTATACATCCCATACCGGGGAATTATACGTTCACATGGACAGCCCGGCTCGCCTTTTCTTATGCTCCATCCACAACAACAGCTGATGTGGATATTATTTTATCTATACCAATGTTCTTAAGACTATATCTTATTGCCAGAGTTATGCTTTTGCATAGCAAACTTTTCACTGATGCCTCATCTCGAAGCATTGGAGCATTAAATAAGATAAACTTCAATACCCGTTTTGTTATGAAGACTCTAATGACAATATGCCCAGGAACTGTACTGTTGGTTTTTAGTATCTCATTATGGATAATTGCTGCGTGGACTGTCCGAGCTTGTGAAAGGTAAGCCTGTTTTGTTTGTTTAGTTCTTTCTGTCTGTCTTTCTAATTTTCACTCTTATTTTGTCTCTTAAGTTTTGAATTCATGGGACCTAAATATTTATTAGAATGGGGTTCCCTAGTCCTTTATATTTTGAGTGTTGATCAGGTTGTATTCTGTGACAGAGATTGTCAGGAGTGGTTTGCCTTTTTAATCTGAAGGTTTGTACTCCACTGTTTATGGTAGCATTATGATTTGGTTTCAGTTTTTTGATATAACTTAACACGGTGGAGGGATACCATAAAATGGTTTTATGAGTAGTTGTTGGTATTTTGCATTGATATCAATTTTCATTTATTTCATTTGTAATACAATTTAGTGAGGATAAAACAGAAAAAACGTTCAATGGAAAATGAGGGGTGGGGGAGGGCTGTAATTTGAGTTTTATTGTGCTGTAAAAAAAAACTTAAAAAAGAGAAGTTCAAAATATTTTTGAGAAGTTGGCAAAATCACTAATGGAGAACAGACAGCACATGCAGTAATATATATCTTTCTTTCTTCCCCTGAAAATCAGAAAACTTGCATTTGAGATCCAGACTTCCATTCATTTCAGCTATTTTTCCAGCCTCTCCTTGCCACAGACTTCAGTGTAGGTGCAGAATAAATGCCTATCAGCTTGAAATTTG
>JAWWEV010000095.1:15894435-15906975 GCA_035583235.1 Hafferia zeledoni
TGAAATTTGATTTCTCATAGATTTAAGAAAAAAAAGAAATTATCTTCTGATTGGATTGAATTGCTTAGGAATATGAGCTAGGTTAACTCTAAGAAGACAATTCATTTGATTTTCTATGGAAGATTTAATGCTTGGGACAGCTCTTGGATCCTGGAATATATTTCTGCTTACTTAAGCTGGAAGATCATCAATATATTTAAGGCATTTCTGCTACTAGTTGTTGACTTTTTTTTTCCTGTTCCTTTCTGTGGCTGCCCATTTTAGAAGGAGTTTAGGAGAGTTGCTTGTGGCATGTAGTGGATTTAAAGCCGCAGTTAAAATGGCACTCAACTGGTAATGCTTGTGTTACTTTTGTAACTTTTTGCATTACTTCTCAACTTGTTAAAAAGTATATGATCTTATAAACTGAGTGTGGAAATCATGTTGTTGTAGTTTTATTGTCAAAATTTCTAGAATTGTGGAATGTAGTTTGTTACAGCAAATGCTTTATATCTATCTTGTTTCTTCCTATTACAGCAAGACTACTAATTTAAGAATGTTCTGAAAACACCATGTTAAGAATGACATATTACACTTTCAAAACATTCCCCAAAATGGCAGCAGAGGAGCACCCTAGATTTTAACTCAGTCTGTAGTAGCTGTATTTTAATAAGCATGTTCTTATTTCAGATGTATTTATCTTCTGTAAAGCATCTCCTCTTTGTCTCAGCTTCTTTACTTCTCTTAGTACCATTATTTTTTCCAATAAAATTACTGCTCAGGAATTCCTGAATGTGTACTCAGGTATTTCCCACTTCACTTCATTTGTGAAGTCACTTTGAGTAACTTCAGTATCCATTGCTATCATAGTTTTACATATAAATGGTGGTGGTTGCTGTTGTTATTTAACATTAAATAATCATTGTATTATTAAATTTTTCATGCATGTGCATTCAAAATAAGTTTATAAAGCTTATGCCTCTTACAGTTAAAAATATTAACTACTGTCTGATATACATTTGTAAAACATATTTATTTATTTTATATAAAGATGACAGGGCAACAAAGTGTAGTATACAAGTAATGCTAAAAATAAAAGAAACAAAGGCCACCTCACCTGTTTTCCAGTAAGGGAGAGTAAAGGCAACACTCAAAAAGTTTTGATTTTGTGAGTTTATTTATATTTAGAAAGTGATGCAATTCTGCATCACTGTGATTCTTGGAGAAAGATTATTTATTTGGTCAAGTAAACTGAGTTCAGGGTTGCAAAAAGCTGAATTTTCTTTTGTGCTCTGCTAAACTAGTCATGGATTTTCCACATTTTAATTTGCAGTTGCCGTTCTTGAAGTTACTGTAATGGTTTGGACAGTAGACTGGATAGCCACAGACTCCTCTAAAACTGAAACAAAACTAAAAGCAATTTAAATAGACAAATGAGCATTAATATATCCCTAGTATAATTACTTTCTGACAGTGGAGTCCAGTCCAAGATTATTTTCCTTTACAGTAAAAAAACCCAAACCATTCTTCATTTTATGTTTCAAAACACTAAATGGGATATATTTTGGCTTTGGGAATTAGATACTTATGTCATTCATGCTAGCTGCACAGCCACTTTTGCATGTTTTGCCTCAGATTTTTCTTTGCGGAAATATGTGTTTTGCAAAATGAATAGTACTGGTTCTGGGTTCCAGTTACTAATTAGTTCATCAAAAACGTATAAACCCATGGCCCACAGAGAAGTACATTCTAAAAAACAATGGTTTTGGAAGAAAACCCCTAAACTCCACACGCACTGGAGAGCTCTGAACACTCTGCCAACTGCAAATAAATATCCCATTTTTACATAGTTGGAGACAGATACAATAACCATTTATCAGGAGAAGGACAAAGATGCCCATTGAATACTTTCTGTGCTATGTTGTCCTGGGTTGAGCTGGCAAAACGCCAAGTTCCCAAGACGGAAAGAAAGGGTTCCTCCTCCCCTCAACCAGCTAAGGGAAAAAAGAAAAGGGAGAGGAGAAAAAAACTCTAAACCCAGGTTTATGCTGAAACTAACTATATGTATTTTTACAGAAAAGAGAAAATTAAGAGAAACTACAATATAACACACGCTTACACAAGTTATGTATAACAAGAAATAACCTCCCACTCCCCGGTTAATATAAAGCCCATTACTCTAGAAATCTTAGTCCTTAGTAGATGTCTCCCAAGATCATTATGGCTTTGATTTGCTCAGTAGTTAAAAGTTTAGTTTCCAAAAATTAAGTACTTTCTTCCCCCAATTGCTTTTAAGTTCATTTTTTCCTCAGCTCTACCTAGAAGGATTTTTTTTTTTTTAATAGGCTATTTTATGTACCAAAAATGAAAATAAATGTTACCATTGGAAGGAGTATTTGCTATTCCACTTGACACTATATATGAAAACATAATGAATTTTGAGACACTGAAATTAGGAATTTGGTTTGGTGAGAGGTGATTTAGATTCATGAACTATGATGGTGTTAAATGTTCCTCTGCATCACTGTAGCACCAAGCTTGGCAAGCTTCTCTTGTATAGTAGCTTTACATAAAGGTTTACCCTAGTGGTTTTAGTATTTCAACAGTGTATTAAATTGTTTAGCTGACCATACAAATTTGAACAAGATAATGGTGCTAAGACATAATAGATTAAAATATTAACATTTTGGAATGGAGAGGAAAGATTTTCATTTTATTCCATGTTCTCAATGAGGAGGGGAAGTCAAAGTAGGCAGTGCCCTTTACTGTGAAAATTGGGTGTACTCAGCAAAGCTGTAGCTGCTGAATGACAGCATGATTTTGAGATTATTATTCATAGTCAGGATTCTCTTATTGTAAGCTGTCCTGGGAATATAAAGGGAGATTTGGAAGCACTGCATTTCATAGTGAGGAAGGTAACATGAAAGAGCATCATTATCCATATCTCTGAAGACAACCCTGTAGAGACAGGTAATGTGTTGAGCCAGGCAAGTCAACTGTCTGAATAAAGACTTCACTGCTTTAATGGTCATCTGACTGATCACTTGATACACACTGAACTAAGACAGGACATGTGCCTTTCTCCATGCCTTAATGTCTGTATCGTTAGCTCCCAGAATGCTAATTATAGCAAGTGACACTTTGGGTTGGTGAGCAAGGTATTTTCCAGGATTGAAGTTTAAGGTCATCTGTGAGGGCAGAATGTGGTACAGATAATGGTGGTGGACAGCCAACTGAGTGTAAATGGGTTGCTGGGGCTGCAGAGTAATTTAGCTGAGGGAATCTGTGACGGAAAGGTAGGAAAAGCAGGAAATGTTGCTGCATACACAATGCTAGAAACTCTTGCTGGTTTATTGTTTAATTTTTTATGTCTGTTTTGAGGGGAAGATTATATTGCATAAGTTTCAGTATTTGTCTTCTCATTGCCAGCGTCAGTATATTGCTGTCTGTCATATATGCACTTCATAATGAAAACCTAAATTTTTTGTTAGCTCTAACTCAACAGATGTTTGTTTTCCTAACATCTCTGAGGCATATGATCCAGAACACTTATGAATATGTTACTTTCATATATGAATTATGAGCCCTGCAAGCAGATTACCTTTTGTGGTCCCCCATGCAGATCTTGTTACTAAAATTAGCTCTGTGCATAGTCACCAGTTGTTTATGGCAGTTAAGATAGAAAAGTGTGGTTTCTTAAGAAAAATAAAGTTAATATTTATAACAGCTTGTCATTGAAAAATCTGGCAAATTTGCTTCTCTCTTCTGTAGAACTGTCTCTACTGTGAGAAGTGTGCTGCTTTTTAGGTTATGTGGAAGGTAGTCACTCTTGTTCATCTGTTATTTTTTTTATGCAAAAGAAGAACTTTGTTTTCTGAATACATAACAATAATGTGCCTGTGTATCAGGGCAATATGAACCACATGTCCCCACACTACTTTGTTGTACATCCAGAACAGCTTTTATCACATGCCCAGAGTTACTGTGGATTTGCAGCTGCAGAACTGAAAAAAGAATTGGATTTTCTTCTTCCACAGAGAGAACGTTTTTGGCACCATTTTTGGTTCTATTTGTACCTCTCCTGTAGCTTCTGGCAATGAAGTCAGTTCAGATTGAGTAGTTTGTTTAGTCAGCATTTCTTCCTCCCCTCAGCTCAGCTCAGAATTCTTTCCTTGTTTTAACAAAAAAAGAAAAAAACCCCTCAAACAAAAAACACACAGGAAGAGAAAATCTGTCAGTGTGAAGGTGAAATCCTTTTTGCTTTTGTTTTCAACAAATAGATATCTGTCTTATTTCTTGGAAATATGATGCCATCACAAAGTTTCGAGTAAAGGCAGGTTACACATGACAACTGGGATGCAAATGTTAAGAATTCATTTGATACAAGCAAGTGGATACACTGATACTTTCAGTTGTAATTCATTCAGGAAAAATGTTTCTTAGCTATCTAATTTCCTCTCTTTCCTTGTCTTGAGGACCTTATTTGACATTACACATTGCATGCAGAGTCCCAAGGCCCCACTCCAATGGAAATTGCGTTCAGCATTCTCTGCAGTGCTAATGTGAAGGGAAAAAACAAACCAAAATCAAATCAAGATGAAAAAACCCCAATGAACCAAAAAAGCCCCAACCAACCAAAAAAACCCAACAAAACCCAAACAACAGAAAAACCCCAAACCACCACCAAAACCCCCCACCCAAACAAAAACAACCCAAGCCTGGATATTGAATTTTAAACCTATTTTTAGCCTCAGAAGGTCAGGAACAATGGCATATCATTTTTATTATTTTCAGTCTCATGACTGTAAACAGATCAAATACTGTTTGTGTATGGACCGTTTAACATGGTTCTTTACCTTCTCTTGGCTCTCAGCTCACTGAAAGTAAATGTCCTACTTGCAGTCAGGTTTTTCCAGTAGTGGCAAAAGTTAACTGTTAAATATTCACCACAGCAGTAAGCAGCGATGACTCATCATCACCCTGACTTGCACCTGTGCTGTGAATGAATGGTTCTCTACCTACTAGGCTTCTTTCCTGGTTTTGCAAACTGAGTGTAGATGAACCTGTAAAGGTTAGGTTACTCTATTATAATATTTACATCTCAAAGCAATTCATAAGTAAAACCAGATGTAACTAGTTGCATTTTCATTGCAATTGTTACCAGTAGACATCAGACCAATCTTTTTATCAAATAATGAAGGCAACAATGGAGTCCATCATGGAAGGACATTGGTAAATATCTGACATGCATAACCCAGATCCAAAAAAAGAACAATTGATCGAAATAAAAATTAATTTTCTAGGTGTTTCCAGAAAGATTAATAGCTAAATCATGTGTTCTTCTGCTGCTTGAAGGCAAAATAGTTTATGCACATTTAAGGGAGGAAGCACAAGCAACTATTCTAATGCATGTGGAGTTTGCTGTTCTTTTAAATTCATGTTTGCCTTCCCTTTGGAATAATGCTGTTTGTGTATTCTCAGCAAAATAATTTGGGGAGTTTAAGTACTCTTCAGTCTGTTTGGGTTATTTGAATTAGCCTTATGACTATGAGAAGTAGCAATAACATGCAGTGTCAGTGGATATAGTCATTCCTTCACAAACATGTATCAAGCCAAGACAGATGGATGCTTCTCTAGTCCGAAAAGAGCAGACCCAACTTTGAGAAAGGTAGTGTGAAAGACAAAAAGTTAAAAAAGAAGAAAAAAAAAAATCTGCTTGCTTACTGAGAAGAAGATTTTATATATGTTTTTCAGGGTCATCTAACTAGACCAGGAAAACTTTTTTGGGGAGTTAAATTCCCTCTTACTTACAAAGGATTTATAAGTACAATGGCTGTAGGACTGAACAAAGTGGAAAAGCTCATGAATAGTTCCAAGAATGGTGAGCAAAGTGAAAACTATTTCTCTAAATGGAAAAGTCTGAAGAGAGTGAAAATACTTATGCAGGAGTACTTACCTGCTTTCAAAGACAAAATGATTTCTTTTTTTACCATTCATGTTCAATCTGTAAAACACAATTCAAGGAACAACTTTCATTCTAGTCAGTAAGAATGGTTGTACACACTCCAAATTCTTTCAAATAAGAAAGAAATTTATGGAAATTTTTGTATCATTACTTCATTACTGGATCCAAAGTTACATCCTCTGATCCTTGTATTTTTAAATATGTTAGTTAATTTTATTCCCTTATTTTAACCAACACTTCAAACTATTCAAAATATTTTGCTTCAAAATGAGTCAAAACTATCTGCCATAATACATCAAAGGCAATCCTTAGAAAATATTATACTAATGCAAAAGTCAATTTCTTGTAACTTCAAAACATTATTTGTTTCTCTAGTAGTTTAATGTGTTTGAAATTTTTTCTTTGTTTCTTGGTCTGAGTATCAGGGCACAGTGAGGAGTTTAGTCCATTCTTGTCACTTCAGTGCTAATAAACAGCCAATATGCTGACTGAACTCTGACCTTAGATATTGAAGAATTGTTTTTATTGGGAATTTACAATTCCATACTAAAAATTCAAATCTATAAGATCAATAACAGTATAAAAGTAGTGTTGAAGAATGACACAGTTTAACGGTGTCAGTGGTTTTATGGAGGGAAATATGAGGAGGTGCTTTTTTAATATTTTACATGTTCTTTATTTTCCTTTTCTGTGATCCTCCCCCTCTTAAATTGTTGTGTCATTACATTCGGATTTTTTTTCTTAAAAAACTCAAAATCAGCTATAGTTTTTACTACAGCTGTTCTTGATTTGCAGAAATCAAGTGATTTGCAGAAAATTGGTAGTAAGTAATGCAGAGGTATCACACTGGTGGCCAACCTATGCTTACAACTTCTGCATATAATTAACTTATATGTGGGGAGTACAGCAAATCTTTATTATTGGTAGGTCCCATAGATCTTTACATATTTACAAGTTACTTCAATTTTTATCAGGCAATTTGTTACTAGTTTTTTTATGCAGAGCTGAAAAAGCCTTTTATTGAAACTACTTATTCCCATGATCACAGTGTCACCTTCAGTACGGTTCAATTATGTCCCCAAACCCATAATCCCTATGGAAACATTTGATATTTAAACCTGTGGCAAAGTGTAACAACAATTACAGAGAGCCCTGACTGTGTCATGCTGCAGACCAGTGACCAGTGAGGGAGAACATCCCATCACTATCCCTTTCTTGGTATTATTGAGGCTATATTAAGATTAGAAATGTCATCTTCCTTCTTAGTGGGAGTGGAAAAGGGCACAGTTCTGCCTGCAGGACTTGATTAGTCTTGCTGACTATAAGAAATTAATGCTGCAGGAAATAGGTACGAACAAACTGAAGTGATGTGTATGGCAGGGATTAGGGAATCTTACCTCAACATGATACCCCTTGCATCAGTCTGTGAGAGAGGCATGCTTTTCACGTGCAGCTTTCTCTGAAGAGTCAGGCTAAAGGTTGTGTCTATCACTTGCCTTCTGTTCCAAGAAACTCACCTTTAGTATATCTTCTTTGAAGTGGTTTTATGTATTAAAGAAAGGTTATTAGTCAAAGGAAAAGTGCCAGAGTGGTAGAGGAAAGCACATTTTGCCTTCTAACTTCATTAGTGGCGAGGCTCTTCCCCATTTTGCCACAAAACCCTAGGCATGCTCATATCCTGATACCAGTCTTTTGGAAAAACTTCAATGGTGTTTCTGGACTCAAATTCAGACTGCTTTTCATTTTTTTTTATGCTGATCATCCTGGTTAAACTTCAGCTGGCAACTCAGCCTCACACAGCCAATCACTTTTCCCCGTGGTGGGATACCCTACATTCTAACATTTGAAGTGTGTTTTGGACATTGTATTTGGGCAGCTGAATTAGAAGGAATGCATTCATTTTTTGGAAAGATATTTGTTCTCCTTTTTCCTCCATCACTATCAGTGGGATGTGTCTGTGTTCCTGGGATCTCACTGTTTCACTAATATGATTTTGGAGTTAGGACCACAATGCATGACTTTCTTAATGTTTTAACTGTGCAAGTGTTGGTGTGTGTTATCACTACACTTATGTTTCCCAAAAATACCCCCAAATGACGTTATACTAGTTTAGAGCTTACAGGCTGATCAGTCAAGAACATTCGTCAATGAGAAAATGGAGCATGAATCTATTTGCAGTTGTGTTTTTCTGAAACAGATTGATGTCCAGTGTTTCTTTTTAAGCCTTTTTCTCTGGTAAATGAAATCCATGGTCAGAATTCCTATGGTTTTCTGCAAGAGTGGTTCACTGAGTTGAAGTATGTTAATGGAAAACTGCGGCCATCAGTGCAATATGAATTGGACAAATATCTTGGATTATTTAAGTTGCAAGCTTCTGTGTTGGGGGTTGTCTTTGAACTCTGTTTACACACTGCTTAGCACAATGGTATCCAAGAATAGCGCTTACATTATGTGCTATTGCAGTACTAATAAATGTAATAATTTCTAGTGAGGAAGAAAGGGAGCTAAACCCTTCTAAAAACTGGTGGTGTTCAGATGAAGACAAATGCCTTCATGTGTTGATAGAGCAGTTTAAGAGGAACTGTTCAGTTTTGATCGATGCTGACCGTGCTGACAGCTTGTGCTGAGAACAGAGCCCAGGCAGGAATCTCCCTGGGCTGGCAGGGTTGCTCTTGCTGTGTATGCACTGCCCAAGTGGAGAAGCCTGAGGCGAGAGCCTGTGTGGTCTCACTTGCAGAGGTGAAGATAGGTTCATGTCAGTTTGGGGGTGGGATCTTAAGGCCCACTATCTGGTAGGATCAGTGAACTTATGCTCCTCTTAGGTGTGTGGAGGCACTGTGCACAGCACTGTGCTGCAATCTGACCTCAGGCTGAGCTGGAATGGCCTGGCACTGAACAAAGGTCTCTGTTCTGTACTTTTCTGTAGGGTGTTTGTGGTGCAGGGCTTAAATGTATCTTTTGTTGCCAAGCTTGACAGCAAAACAGACCAGTCTCTAATCACTGGGAAGGTGCAATGAAGGTAAAAAGTACTCCGAATGTTCCAGAGTAGCAGCTACCTGAATAGGATAAGAACACACATAGTAACAGTGTGCCAATGGCACTGGACTACAGCCTGGTCTGATACCTGTGGAAGCCAGTGAGCTTAAAGGCCTTTGATGATGGGGCTAAAATGATTGCATCCTGTCTGTACAGTCATGCAAATCGTGCCAAGTTGTTGGGATGAGCCTTGGGTACAAACTTAAGTATCAGTATCAGTAACTGTATACAGCTCTGAAAATAGGTTTTGCAATACTAGGAAGTAGGGGTGCATGGCAGAAATGCAGCCACTCTTACTGGCATCAGTGTGCATGAAAATGAATGTTATCATCACCCTGGAATGTCTATCTGAGTGTGCTTTTGTGCGAGAGAAAAGCAAAATGGGAGATGGATACCTGTCAATAACTGTGAATAAAACAGTAGGATTTTGGGGGGGAGAGTTGATTGGTTTTAACAGTTTTATTTATTCCATTAATTTGCTAAATATTTACTAATAATTTTGATTGACTTGCAAAAGACTACTTAAAATGTGAAAATAGCAGTAAAAAACAAAATATGCTGTCTTTGAAGCAATAAAACATATTGTAATACATAAACAAGAAATGACAGAATTATTAAATCTGTAGCTGTAAAACAGAAGATTTTTATTAATATTAATGTTAATGTAGTGTTCTATGATAAATATGGTTACCTTGAAGTGTAAGCAAATTACTCACTTAATACAAAGTGAATGGAATTCATATTGTGGATATGCCAGAACTGCAAGATTGTGTCCCTGTCTTAGAAGTGCAAGGATATATTGTTCACCAGTACTTATTTTGTTATGAGAATGTAATAAAGCAGACCATAATCTTGTTAAAGAATATTTTTAACAATATAAACTTGAGTACATACGAATGTAGTTCTATAGCATTTGTTTTTTCTCATTACACTGGCTGCCTTAATAATTTTGTGTTTTAGGCAACTTTGGAGTACAAAGCAGAAAAGTTTAAAAAAACTAGGAATTAAGAATTGTGTGTAAGACAGAATAAATGAACTTAATTTTTGAAAGATTGGGATTGTATATAAGACTGAGATACTAAAATTTAGCTTTTCCAGAACTGTCTCTGCAACCCAGGAGTTTTCACTTAGTACACCTCTGCTTCAATGTTGTTGTCTGTAATGCTGTAATCCCACTTTTGGGTGCAGATAATTGCAGGCATCTTCAGGAGGTGTAAAGGTACTGTACAAGCAGGGTATGTGCAGCTTGAAAGTGCAAAGCAATTCTTAACTTACAATTAGGTAAAGCTCCCAAAAACTAACCTGGAATTTAGTGAACTACTAGGCTAAACATTAGGACATTCACCATCCCAGTACGACACCAAAAGAGGCTTTATTGGCCATACAGGACAGGGCATTGAAGGTCTGGCCTCCACAGCTTTCTTTTTATGCTGCTGCATTGTGACCTCTCACTGTGCTGCTGTGATATTGAGAGATGGAAGATCCTCCCTGACACTGGTAGCTTATGCATATCCATTTTGGGACATGATTAAACATTTGCATCTTGCTGCTTGAGCAGAGTAGCTCAACTTTGATTTTATTTCATCCTTGTATCTTTGGCTGGGTGTTTTATAGGATCAGAGGCAGACTAAGAAAGATATAAAGGATACAGTTTTAAAGCATTGTGCGTCTGGTCATTGCATAGTAGAGTAGTTAAGCAGAGATATGACTAAAAATCTTTAAAAGTTCAAGACTCTGGTCAAAACCTATATGGTTCAATGTGTAACTTGGTGATCTCTCACTCTCATAAACTAAGTTAGCTTGTGCCATGAAAATCTTTGTTCAGGTATGGGTACTGATTGAATAACTGGCTTAATTATCTACGAGTTAATAGTTCTGTGATATGGAAGTACCATTTTTCAGAAAACTTTAAGCAGTGCCTAATTATTATCTTTAAAGTCTGTGATCCGTTTAATAAACACAGAAGAGAGACCTAGCAGGTGTACCTTGTGTTTGCTTGCAGAAAGAACTACAAGCCAGTAATGATTTTCTCTTTGTAGTTTCCTTTGTTTTAGCGGTCCTGTATGGTCTGGATATTTTTAAATGAAACAAAACATCAATCATCAGAATACAGTGTTGCCTTAGCTGCTTTATAAATGTTAAACTCCAGAACTTTTTTTGTAGAAGGAAGCAACAGTATTTTAGCTAATTGCACCTTAATGTCAATTGAGGGGAGAAGAGGATTCTGGCTGAGCTGCTTTTCCTTTTTTTGGCTTGTTTTCTACTGCTGTCACCTCTATAGTAGGTATAGAATGGATATAGGTCATGAGTTCTAAATGGGGAAAACTACTCCCTTGGTCAGCTCTGGGAAAGTGCATGGCAGAGCATGGAAGGTATTTTGGTTAATAATTAGTCATGTCAGACAGGTCAGTCACTTTGTTTCGAATTCAATAGTTGGCACTAATACATCTGAGACAGAAACTTAAACACAGGTTTGTAACACATGGCACTCCAACTGCTGGGCTTGTAGTGGGGTAGGAGAATGTTGAGTTCACTCTGGTGCAGATGCTGTTTGGAAAGTGCACCATCAAACTTCAGGCTTGCTTTCGCTGTTTACAGAGGGATGACGTTAATCTTTGTACCATGTCCTGCAGTCACTGCATTCTTTATTGGTATTGGATAACCTAAATTTACCAGTTTGTAGACACTCTAGTTTATTGGCCTGACCTGAGAATTGTCCAGAATGTTTTTGTTTCTGACCTTCCCCAGAGACAGGATTTTCACAATGGGTGATTTAGTCTGTGAGTCATGGAATATTGCTGTAAACTTTGATGGCCCATTAGCAGACATGGCCCCTCGGACTGGGTGTGAAGGTGCTAATGCCTCCCTGGAAGGGACTTATCACATCTGAGTAACTGGTGTGAAGACCCTGTCTCCTAGAGTCCTTTAACACCCAGCTCACACCCTGAGGGGGCAGGTGGTGCCCTGGGCAGCTGCTGCAAATGCTCCATTGTTAACAGGTCAGTAGAAATTACTTAGAGGGTGCAGAATACGCAGCTTTGGTGACACCCTCACTGTGATAAACTGGTCCCAGCTGCTGAACTAGGACATCATCATACACCTTCTGACTAATGAGCTTCTAAAATTGTAACCCCAACTCTTTAAACTTCAATGTTAAACTGCAGTCTTTCACATTCCAAATCTTCAGCATCCCGGAGCGGCAGCCACTGAACATATTGAGGCCGTCATTACTCACGGAGAGGCCCTGAATCCAGTCGCGATGAGCACTGTTTAGACAGGCAGTCTGCTGACCGTTGGCTATGTCCCACTTCTTGATACAGGCATCGCGGGAGCCGGAGAATAGGACATCATCATGCAGAGCGAGGGCCTCTATCCCATCATAATGAGGCGGCTGGAGAGAGTACGTGGGGTTGAGAAATCCTTGCGCTCGAGAAGCGATACTGAATACTTTGATACAATGATCCTGCAAGAGATACAATTAAGGGACAGATAAGATGGGACATGGATCACAAATGAATCAAGTGAGGAGAGACACATGGATCACAAATGAATCAAGTGAG
>JAWWEV010000095.1:15907075-15959917 GCA_035583235.1 Hafferia zeledoni
TGTCAGGTTTCAGTAATACCTGCAGCAATAATTTTCTTTCTTTCCCAAACCTAAAAGCTTTTAACACAAGCTGTGCGTGATAATTCTTGATAATACTGCTTTTAGAGTGGTATGTGCTTCTTGCAAGGAGATCACATTGGTTGCCTTCCTTATTCTTTATGTGCTGGGAGGCAGAAGACCTGCTGATGCAATCAATGTACCACAGCAGGACACTGTTGTCCTTCAGTGATTGTATTTCTAATGTCAAGGAGTATGATATCACTAGATTTTTAGAAAATGAGATCTAGCACAGATAATAGGCCAAGAAGCAGATGCTGTGTCCTGATGTTCTAGTGTCTGTGGGACACACAGTAAACTCTACCAGGAACTACACCTTCTATCAGTTCATTTTCCTTTTTTTTTTTTTTTCCCCAAAGGAAAATAACAATTAGACAGGAATAATGTTAGCATGGTTTTAGTGGTATCAACCCTAACACTTTGCTGTTATTAAGGAAAATAGCAGTAGCATTCTTGATAGTATAGAACAGAGAAGTAAAGGTTTTAGTGTACCAACAGAAGTATGGTAAATATATACAAATAATTTATGAAGTCACAATAGCATTAGAAAGTGAAATTTTAGTGACAAATTGTGTTATTTCATGATATAGAAGATGTTCTATTTATTTGAAATAGAGAGCATGAAATAGAGACTCTAGCATCCTACAGTTCTCTTGTGGTCTTGACCAAAATCATTTAAGTTCTTTGTGTCTATTTCATGCAGATAATTGTTCACTACTATTGTTTGTTGTGATGTCCTTACTCTGAATAACAAAATTATTTTAACTTAGGGAGCAGAAAGTTTTATTAAGGCATGATCTCAGTGCTGATGATTTTATAATATTTCAAATTATTGTACAGATAGAGGTGCAATGCTCATTATGAGGATCAAGGTGAGAGATGTGAAAACAGAGGATATATTCTTAATTCTGCGTGCTTACATTTTTCTTTCACATGCTTCGGGGAAAGATATTCAGGAAACATTGGCTGTTCCCTGCAGAAGTCTGTGTGGCTGTACCACAGCTCCACACTACTTCTCCAGTCAGGACTACAGAACCTAAAGGAGAAACTGACTAAAGCTGGATGGCATGGAAAAGCAAGACTCATGTAGATCTCATGTATTTCCAGGGGGTTTTAATCCATATCGTGGAATTCTTTCACCTCTTCCCCTTTGGGGGACTAATGACTGAATTTCTGGAACTCAAAGGATGTGTCTAAAGAAAACCAAGATTTTTTTCTCTTAAAGGTGAAAGATAATTTTACAGAATTTCTTGAGTTCTCTAAAAGGTAGCACTCAAATGTAGTCTTAACTATTACAGGAAAATTTTTCAGTGTATTCATGTATACAACATATACTTGTTTATAAATTTTTTTAATGAAACTTTTATCTTCAGAGACACAATTTTAGGTATAAAGTGTCATGTTCTCTACTAGGATGAGACAAACTTTTTCAGTTCAGTATCTAGTTTTATTCTTTCTTTTATAAACCAAACATTTTCTGATGAGATCTCAGCAGAATAAACAAGTATTGTTTATTCTTTAATATCATGGACTTATCATGGAATAAGGTGTCTTTGACCTTCAAGTTGGTTTTCATTATTCATTTGAAATGAAAGGGGGAAATATATAAAACAAGTAGTCCTTTTTGGTGTCTTGTTTGTGACGCTTTCAAACTGTAATTTCAAATACTGTGTATGAAGCAGGACAGATGAAGCAGTTAAGATACCAGAAAAGTTGTAGCTCTCCAGTCACATTTGGAGTTCTTAAAAATGCCTATGATTTTTCTTTCAATTGGATTGAGTTTCTATTGTATATGTAAAGTCTTGCAGAAAGCCTGTTGTGCCAAGTAAGTGAACAGAGGAGGATTGATGGCTCCCTAAGGGCAACATTCTTCTTGCTAGCACTAGACCTGCTCATGCCCATTACACTTCCCTATGTTTGTCCCATCTGTGAACTCATCTCAATTCTATGGTCAGGAGAGTGCTATAAATTAGACTGCAAGTTTGTTTAACATTTCATCTTCCTGCTTGTACTCCTTGTTGCAATTTAATACTAATTATGTTGACATCCTTTATGAACCATTCCACAGTCTGAAAAAAAGGTAATTAGTTAAAATTAAATCTGCTTTTCATAGTAAGCCAGTATAGTTGTAGACAGCAGGCCTAAATTCAAATATTCCTGTTCTGTACATCATTAGTTAAGCATGACCCCTGATTATGTGCTTGCCTGTCTAAATCTTGACCAAAGAACTCACTTTAAGTATGAAGGTCATAGATAAGTCACATATCTACTGTAAGATTTGCATAGGAAACAATAGGCAGTAGATAATTTCTGTTTTATTAAAGGATTTTTCCAACTTGTTCAACATGTAGATTCGAAGACACATGGTGCTAGTGTAGATGGTGCAAAATGTGAGTTCGGTTGCCGCACTATTCAGACTTGTCCCCTGCATTGCAAAATAGAATGCTCTTTCTTGCCGAAAATGTCATCTGCTCAAGTTCCTTCACAACAAAGAACTTCATTCTTTTTTCAGTGCTTCGTTGAAATCAATAGAAATGCAGTCAGTCTTGACTGAAGGTCAATGTATTAGGCAACAAAACGGTGTTGGTAAAAATGAATTTATCAGTGGAAAGTATTCTCTCATGTTCATGGTCTTTAGAGAAACTACTGAAAATTCCATTGTTATCATCACCAGAGTTAAGCATGACATGCACACTTACTTTTTGAAAGCCTGTCTGAAACAGTTGTATTCTCTCAACTTGCATTTGCCTTGAGAAACTTGCAGCCCAAGGCCGTCCCATAGTTGATTCATGTACACATTTACTCCACTGTAAAACATATGGCAACAGAGAGTCAGAAAAATGTCTTCCATGTAGATAATCTAAGCTTTCTCAATCTGTGTAAATGGATATCTCTAGATTAATCACAAAAATTTACCCCAAAGTATTTCTCTAGCCTTCCAATTGGCTTGATGAAAAGAATAACATTTAAAAAGGAAGAATCTTTTTTCCCCCCAAATATTGACAATCTCATGCTGAAGTTTCATACATAAAAAATAAGTGGAAAATATTTATGTTACTAGTGTTTTCCTTTTTTCATTTGCCATATGGCAATATATAGCTGTGTTTTTATACTTCATGTTTCATAACATTAAATGTACTAACTGTCCTCAGTACTTCATTAACAAACTGTTAGTGACATCTGCTACAACTTTCAACTGACTCTCAAAAGTACACAAGACTTTGGGTTTGGAATTGTCTTTATAAATATTCAGTAAAATATGTCTAGTTTCAAGCAGTGTGACTTAAAGAAGCTGAAGTCTAAATACAGTCTTTCGTGTTTAAAAAGGAAATTTAAATATATTCACGGAACAAGTTCACTTTAGCCGATTTAAGTTAAGTGTGTTACTCCAGCAGTGTTCATGATGCAGGGTGTGAGTCTACTGAGAGGTAGTCAATGAAATCTTTTGTGCTGACTGCAGACTTCTGCTCTGATCCAAACTTAGTAAATTCTGTCTAGATTTTTTAAAAATGTTTACATATAAGGTGCTGTGTTATATAAACCAGCTTTATCTCCAATTTATCCAGAAGATACAGTTTGGTGAATCTGGTATTTTGGTTTTTTTATTTCCAAGGGAAAGGAAATTGGCTTTGGCTTTTTTTTTCCTTTTATTTTTTTTAATGTGTTTTATTTTTGTCATCTGTTTTCAATGTCCATTATGTTAAAGAATATCCATATGTTGATAAAGTTATTGATAACCTAATAGAATTTGGACAAAAAACCAAGAAGAGGCTTTATGGCCATGAGCTTGTACTTCATTACCTTTTATAGAAAGCAATGCATCAGCTTCTGCTATAGAAACCCAGGATATTTGAAAATAGTGATTTGAATGGTGATAAATGAAATTAGTTCCATAAGAGAGAAATACCTTCAGAGTGCTCAGTTTGTTAGAAAGTCTTTTTGAAGAATTCAGCATAATCTTTGCTGTGTCACTTCCCCTCCTACTTTTTTCTCCCCCTACTAAAACAATTTTACCTAATTCTTATGTTTTTTGTCATAAAAAAAAAAAAAAAAAAAAAGATGGGCTTGATTTAAAGTGTATGATGATTAATTCTATTTCTAATTTCTAAAACTTCTATTTCTGAAGATTTTTTTTTTTTCCAGCAAATTACTTCAGATTCTTTAGATATAATTTGGTTCTGGTGATCTCAATTAAAAAAAACCAACCAACAACTAAATTTTTCCTCCTCCCAAGGCGGGCTTGTGTATAAAATAGTAACAGGGTATGTCCGGAGAAAATGCAAAGTTCACGATAAGGGAAAATTTTAGAAGGGTTAGAATTAGTTGCTAGTGAATATAATGGATGATTCACAGTAGAGCTCATTAAGAAACACTTTGATTTTGAATGATTCATATTTCTATCATAGCACAGGTTTAACCAATGTTGTTGCATACTTTGAAAAATTAAAGCAAACCTGAAAAATAAAATTCCCTCTTATTGTATTGACAAATTTCAAAGATTAGATTGTGTAGAAAATATGGCTGCAAAAAGGAAACATACACACAGCAATATATCTTTAAAATAAGACTAACAAGTGCTGAAAAATAGAAATTTTCCCTCAAGCTTGCTTATGTCACTTCAGTTTCCTTCTTTTATATTCATTTATTTTAATATTATATTAACTATGTATTTATAGTAGCCTCTTTTATAGAACCGCTTTTGATAAAGATTATTTACTGAACTACAGAAAGAGCAGCCCTTGGATACTTCATTTTATTTCTAATAGTCAATATGTTTGCTGTCTCAGTCCTTCCTGGATTGCTTATTGCATTTTGCTCTTAAAGCAGAGTTAATGTTTACACAAAAGAGTGTGTCAAGGACCGGTTCACTTTCTGAGCATCTGTCCTAAACCTTTCTGTCAGTATCTCTCTCCACTGGATTAATGAATCTTATTCTCTCCATTTTGAATTTAATTGAAAGTTCAAATAGCTTCAAAAATTTATGCTGAGATACTTTGGCAATCTGTATCCTAACAGGTAGAGCAGTGAGATGAAGATGCTGATGTGACTCGGTTTTGTGCTTGAGAAGAGCCTTAGAGCAAGTGCACTCCCCATGGTCAATGCTCGTCATTAAACTGCTGAAGTGACAAAAGGGTATCAGCAGCTCTTTTTCCTTGGCCTTGTGGAAAGCCTGATTAGCTGCTGGCTCACTAATAATTTTTCCATGTTGCTTCATGTATGGGTACTGAGGCATTTAAGAGGCTATTTTGCTGCTTCAGGACATGCCGCTATTTTTGGCAAAATGAAGAATTTTGGTGTTATGCAATTTTAGAATGTCTAATTTAAGAGATTTATTTTTAAGCTGTGTGTCATTATAGAGGACTGAGTTCATTAGTTTTTAGCTGGAGCTTTGAACATGTGGCTTAATCAAACTGTGAAGGATGGAGCTGAGAGCTCAGAAGGTGAAGATCACCAAAATAGTGATAGGCTGCAACAAGTATCTTCACTTCCTTCAGGGAGTCTGTCAGAGAGCTATAAAAAATTAAAATGTGATATTTCATTTTCAAATAAGTGAGGACAAAAAATCATATGACAATAAAGTATTTTGTGCTGTAAGCACTATAAACCTGAAGCAGAGTTGTCCTTTGCATTGGAAAAGGTACTAAAGTATTTTTTGTGAAGACTAAAACGTCAAATCATGATCTTGGATTGTGGAGCACATTGTAACAAACACATCAAAGTTCATGAATAAGGGTTGTTCCAGACCATTCTGGTTTGGTGCTGATTGGTACTCCTCATCCAGCAACTAACAACAACCGCTAGAGCCTTGGTTTGCCTCTTACACTTGAGCCATATGAAGCATGCTTAGTTTTTCTACAGAGTCTGTACATGTATACAGGAGTTGGAAGATGCTGGATAGTTGAGTTTTTAAAATCTAAAGGCAGCCTTTTGAAACACGAATACTCTTTTTATTGGTGACAAAACGTTATTGAATGTAAACAAATAAAGCTGAGAAAAGGTGTATTCCTGACTCTGCTCTACAGTGTGAGAAAGATAGATCTATCTGAAAGAAGTTGGTCTGAATGTAATAAAATATGTTAGTCCAAATACTTAAGATTAAGCAAAATTTTGCACAGAGAGTAATTAATATGAGATTTTGGAAATGAGAAGAATTCAGTCCTGTAATCTTCATGATAGCTTCAGCTGTTAGTCCTAGCTTTCAGCTCTGAGAGACACAAAGGTGTTCCTACTGGCCTTAAAATAAGCCATGTTTAGGCAAAGTGAACCTGATTGTTTTCTAAAACAGTCAGATTATATGTTTAAAAAACTATGCTGCAGGCAAGGCTCGTTCTGGTTTCCAGGAGTTAAGGATTTTTCTATAGCTTTATATTTACATTTGTGAAGATCTTTAGCATTATTCATTATTCTATTGTGTCATATCAGAAGTAAATACAAGTTTAAATTCCCAAACAAACATTTCATTATTATGCTTCTAAATGCTGAAGAGCAGAAGCATAACTTTTTATATTTTTAAAAGTTTCATTAGCTTAGCACCTTTATTAGTCTGTGTCTTGCAGGAGGGTGGGTGTGTTTCTTCATCGAGGCAAGCAAAAATTCTGAAACAAACACTTTGAAAACTTTGATAAGACATATTAGTGTTTTCATATAGTCTAAGACCTTCTGAAGCAGTAATCACTTTATTTGCAAGATTACTTTTCTGTACATTGATACTGTGCTCTCCTATCTTTGCTTCTATTCTTTTTAGTGGATTACTGTCTGTAACAAATGTAAAGCTTTCCCAATTTCCCCAAACTTGCAGAATCAATTCAACAGATTCTCCTTAACACTCTTAAACTGTTATTGAATGTAAGTTAAAAAAATCCTGAAGAAGTCAGATACTTTTAAGGAACTTAAGCAACTTTGTGCTTGTAGCTGAGTGACTTCTTTTGGAAAGATGGAAAATCCTTCTGCCTACTATGGCTGCAGACAGATAAAACAATTTAGCAGAACATCAGCTCTCTACAGCACCAGGAAGATGAAACAAGACCTACCAGTAGAGGACAGATAAAAGCTTGACACCCTTTGAATAAATGGCAATTATTCTTTATTTCTCTGCTGGTAGGTTGGTTACCCCTTGACCAAAGTGCTGACAGGTGGGTATCTGACAGCAGATAGGGGGTTTAGTAATTTTATGTCTTCACCTTTATGTTTAAAATGCAACTTATATTCAAGAATACTGATAAAATTTCTTTAAAAGTGCCATCTCACCCTTCCAATTTTATGTGATTTTTCCCTCCTCTGTCTTGTTTTTCTTTTAGATTATTTTTTCATCCACCTTGGCTAATGTAATAACTTATGCCAATTATGTAACAACACATTTCTTGGTTTTATTAGCTTTCTAGAAATAGCCTGTAAATACTCCTAGCAGAAAAATCATTAACATTTCTGACAGTGACAGAAGCAATCCAGAGAGCTTACTCTCATCCACTACTGGTTGGGTTCACAACTGCTGCTGCTGTGAGTTGATCTGTTTGAAATTCAGTCATTTGGTGTGGTGTTCTTTACTTTTATGAAGCAGTTTTTGTGACAAGAGCATTTTTTCTGATGTTTGTAAATATATAGGGGACATCAACAGATGTGTTAGAAAAAAAGACAAGGACAGGCATGCATTTTTTGAAGCTGCCCTTCCAATCCTAATCCTGTCAAGGCAGGCAAAATTTCTGCGATTGATTTCATCATGTTAGGACTCAGTCCCATTGTTCCTCCCAAGTGCTGCTGAGGTTTTGGTTTTTTCTGTCTTTTAAAGAGGAGAAAGTGAAAAGGAATAAAAAGACCTATCATCATCACCATATTAACAGATAAAAAGCTGCCAGTACCTACCATCTAAGACTTAAAGGCTCTTAGTGACAGAATGGCCTGATACTGTGGGAGAGCTCTAATGGTTAGATCAATCAGTGTCTCAACAGAGTCTTTACAAGTTTCTGGTTTAATGCACTGGGCCTGTTTCCAGCTGTTACTAATCTAGAAGTTTTTAAGGTTTGACAAAGCAAAACTCAGCCTGGATTGCCATTGTAGGACAGGCCAGGAATTTCTTCATGATTATGGTAAAAGCGGGAGATTTTCTTCCCTACAAAAATGGTCATCTTTTCAACCATTTTTAGTTCTTCCCTTGACTTGTTCAAGAAAGCAAAACCAAAGATGACAAAGTTATTAGAGTCTGTGCATGAAGGCAAGATAAACGGAAATGAAGCTGCTAAGTGTGGATTGATACACACCAGTGGTCAGGCTTAATGTTTTACTTGATTTCTCCTTATTCATCCCTTTTTAAGAGGAATGTGGTTTAGATGTCAAGATGTGTACGTGTGGTAATTGTGTGCAGCTGAAAAGCACATGTTCTACCAAAGCAAATAAAACACCATCACATACGAACATGATTCTGAAGGGAAGCAGTACTGAAAGTCATGATACCAGTAGTGAAACCAGAAAAAAAGGACTGCTGTTTGATGAAGAAACTGAAATACTTCTTCGACAACCAAAGCCACTGCAGTATTGTCAGTTGAGGACTATATTTGTGTTTTTCTGAGATGAGTTGTAAAATTCCCACTCAGTTTGGCATGAGAAGGAATCAACCCATGCTATTTTTGCACAAATAAAATCATTCCACTATTTTTGGTTTAAATTAGAGTGTGTCAGGACTTATGTGCCAGTTGGTGAGAATTCGATAGTGCTATTTCACAGGATGATGATTACCTGGTGAGTAGTGTGTTCCAGCTGCAGCACCACCTGCCTGCTAGCATATTCCTTCTTAGAAAATGAGTGTAATAAATAATTCTTATGCCTGTGTGACTTCAGCCAATGATTTTTTTTTATTTGAGGGGGAATACATCGCTTTTCTAAATGACCTTTCATTCTGCTGTTATGTAAGGCTGGGTGTTTATAGCTGCAGTTTTAACAGTTAAATACTAGTTCTTATCTTCAAATGACTCACTGTATTTCTAGTTCAAGTTTCTATTGACTAAGAATAGTGGGCTTTAAATATTTAAATCAGTGTAATTGTAGTGATTCTAGTTTTAAAAGTCCAAATCTTTATAAAAGTGGAAACCTTTATCAAAATAAAAATTAATGATGACAAAACTTCTATTCTGGGCTTTGCTTGATTTGCTTTATGTAAAACTTGTTGCTAAAAGGAAATGTTTCCAGCTGCCTTTCACAATTGAGCTGGAATGTTTGTAGTGGCTTATGATGACTGACAGTGAGCGAGACAGCTCTGCTCCAGCTGTTCACATGGGTGGCTTTTCTCCTCACTATAATGTCCATTGCAATTGGTTCTACTGGGGATAGTGTCAATAGTGAAGTGAAAGCCACAGTGGTAGGAATGACTTTTTCAGGTGTCCTACTGATTTCAGTGCCTCACATTTTTGCTGCACTTACAGAAAAACTTGGGAAAGTTCAGCTTCTGCTGTGTCCATTTTACTATTTCCTGTATAAGTGGAGACGTTCAGTATTTAGTGCTGGCATAACTTTGAAAGCAAATAATAAAAGGTAATGGGTTGCCTCCTTTCCTCCTCCTCAAAAGAAAGCAATTGAAGTGCCTCCAGTGTTAATTTTTAGCCATTTAAATGACTGTACAAATAAGATGCTGTACTTTCTACTTTTTAAAGAAATTGCATTTCCTGCTTTGATATAGATGTAATAATTTCTACATGATTGTGGACATAGAGTAGCAGTAGTCACCCCTTGTTTTAGTCACTCAGGCCAGAATCCCAAGTGACAGTCATGCCTGGTGTAGAAGAGTACTTGGAACTGTATGCTGTCACAGTTGTAATCTTATGAAATTCAGAACAGTGTAAACTTACCAGAATTGCTAACCACAGAGATTCAAAAATCATGAATGAGGTTGCAAAAAATACAAGACAAAAGCAAAACACCTTTCTGTGAATCTAGTGAGGTAGTGATGGGATTATCCAGACATTGACATCCTTTTAGATTGTCTCTATTTTACTTAGAGATTTGTAACTTGAGAAGTCACCCCTTTAACTTTCCCTATACAGTTTTAAGAGGCAGTTTTTATTAAAAGATGATTTTAGACAAATTAGGTAATTTGCATGCTTTACCATGCTTGAACAGTTGAGGCAATAGGGAGGGCACAAAGTACACTTTGTATCTTAGTCACAGTAAAGTTGTTCATAAGTATTGGTGATGATTTTTAAATTAAGCCTGCAACATTTGATTGCTGAGCTAGAACCTTAAAATCACGAGCAGGTGAAATCCAGCACTCCTGAACTAACAAGATGAAAATATTTGAAGAGGTCCTTGAAGTGTGCTACCAAATATGGATGCAGATGGCTTTAACGAATAGTTAATCTAGGGAACCTTAATTGTCTCCATGTCTCCAATGAAATTTGAAAAACTTCTGATGTGATTTTTAAAATTTGACCCAATGTCACCTTCGTTAAAGAATCTTTGTGTGGCTTGTGTGCTTTCTAAAATGGGTAAAGGAGGATAAATGGATAAAGACTGCATTATCTTTTCCCTGTATTATTCAAGGCTTAAGTGAGACATTTTGGCATTCTTTAGGGGAAACTGGAATTTATTTCTGGAACTCAGTACGCTATCTTTGAATGTTCTGTTTTCAGTCCTATTAAGATGTCTGTAGGTATCACTCTGTAGGGCTGAAATTTTGTAAGGATGTAACTATTTGGACAAAATGTAGAAAAAAAAATCAAAAGCATTGCATTGTATTTTCATCATCACAGGAAAATCTGCTTTTTATCTGCAGCATGGAAATGGCTGATTTCAAAGTCCAAACAGAGGTATTGAAGAAATGTATTATAAATATTTATGTGATCATTTATTGGTACTTAACTGATTTGTTAGCTTTAGAATATGTTGTGGTTTTAGTTCCCTTCTGTGAAGCTCATCCAGACCGTATGGGTCATATCATTTGCGCAATATTCTGTAGGGAATAGCATGATAGATGCATAGGCTTTCTTCTTGCCTCCTAGGCAAGATGACTGTGTTTCTCTCCCTGTATCCATATATTTCACAGCTGTTATTTGCTAAGTTTGTTAAGTGAAGACTAAAATTCATAAAATACATAATGTTTAGTGTACTTTGGAAAAAAAAAACAATGCCAGATTGGTGTTTGTTGTGCAGAGCTCTGTGGCATAAGCTAAATCAAGTTTGCTGTCATTTTTTCACTAGTCTTGCTGTTGTGGTTATCATTACTTGTGTCACTGTCATCCTTTAGGCTCCAAATGTGGGCTTCTGCTACATTGTTGTAAGTTTTTTTCTAGACAGAACAAAAAAAACCCTTCAAAAACTTGTATAAAGTATGTGAGAGACAACACTGATACCAGGAGAGATAAAAATACAGGTGAAATGTGGAACAGACTTGTTTGGACTGATTGGTGAGCTCTCTCTCTGGTCGAAGAATTTCTGTATTATTGTAATTATCAGGGCATAGGTGGGACTTTGAAGGTGGCCCTTTGCAGACATTTATAGTGAATATCTTACAAATGAGAGAATATGGAATTTCTTGAGAGTGCCTGTGTGCTTGTTCTGCATTCTTGCTTCGTCACAGAGTCTGCAGTCCAGAAAGGAAGAAAACAAGCAATTATTTCAGTTACAGAAAGCAGGTTGTTTACGGATTTGTGAACTAATTTGTTAATGGCCCTCTATGACCCACTGTAAGACATGGATTTAGGGACTGGCTAAAGTAATACCCTTGGGGAATCTAACAGCATATAGTTAACCTTCGGGCTTCACAGCAGCTGCAGGGGTGATTGCAACCTTGAGTCTGCAGTGGCTGCCACGGAGAGTCTCTGTGGCAGACCTGCTCTATCCAAGGAGCAAAATTCCACCTATCTTAGGCTGTGAATTTTTGTCCTCCTGGAGTGAGTGGTGACAACAGGTTTTCAGACCTAAAATGTGTCCTTCTATCTTCACAGTCTATTAGGTATGTATGTCATGTGAAGACAGGATTATTAATCTGAACTTGTTTTCTTTGAAGGGAAAAATGAACATATTCCACTATAATACTGAAACTAATACAATAAATGACATGTATTGAAATTTCACTTAATAGCTGACTTTAAACAAAAGGTTAGTTTTGCTATATTTAAGGTAAAGATCTTTTGATGATGAGAAATACAACAGCATACTTTTCTATTTTTCTTGGACATGTAGGTGAAGAAGGTAGACCATAGGTTGTCCAAGTCAGCATTTACAGATATTTTATTATTAGATTTCTGATTATAGATTTGCATTTAGGCCAAGGAGATGAAGATTGCTCTGCTGTCTGCTTGTGCACTCAACATTTTCTCACTTTCATGTTTGCCTCAGACTGTAGCAACTATAGTAGACTGTGTCTTACACTACTGCACAGTATTAGCAGGACCTGTACTGCCAATGAGGATAGTCTATTAAAAAAAAAAAAAAAAAAAGATGTCAGCTTTTTTAATGATAATAACTAAATACTGAATTATAAACCATCACAAGTATTTCTGCTACTGGCTCAATTTTTATACCTTCTGATTCGTTACTGCTTATGTAATTGCATTTGAGTTTTTTTCAATTCCTTATAGCTATTTTTATAAAGGATATAGAATACAAGAATGCTCATATGACCAGTTAATACAATTTCTTTCTGGCAGCACAAAAGTTTAACCAATTTTTTCATGATAAAGAAATTATTTTCTTCTTCTTTTCAGATACCATGACCAACAGGATGTTACTAGCAACTTCCTTGGGGCAATGTGGTTGATTTCAATAACTTTTCTATCCATTGGATATGGGGATATGGTACCTAATACATACTGTGGAAAAGGAGTCTGTTTACTTACTGGAATCATGGTGAGTGAATTTGTTAATTGGATATGAGATTGCATTTGCTGCAATTAATCCCAGAACTTTTGGTAGTCATAAAGAAATACATATTTGCTGGCTTGCAGAGTATATATACTTACTCAGATCATTCCCATAGTCTTTCATTCCTGGGAATAAAATGGAGTTTTCTTCTTCTTTAGAAAAAATTAGCAGCTGTGTAATGAAATGCAGAGAAACAAATTCCACCCTGCCATAATTCATAGCTTTAGAAATCTCAGTAGAGTCTTTCATTAAATGTTAAGGTATCATATCATTTTGATCATCTTTGGCATATGTAATTGGACCAATACTAATAAAGAATCTTCACTTCTGACTTTTGTTTCTTAAAATTAAGGTATTCACAAACAAAGAAACGTGGTGGTGGCTAAACTCCTAAAGCCTTTTGCTTGAGCGTAGCTTCCTACTCTATTTCTTACAAGTCTAATAACATACTATCCATGACATTCCATTGCTTTATGTGGATTTATGTTGTGCAGTTTGCACCATAAGAGATTTTGCTGCCATTGATACCATTTAGCAATGTTAGGCCATGCATATTCAATATATATTTAGTAAGTGTATTTCATTCCTGGGTTTAATTTTTCGATATTGCAGCATTTGGTCAAAGTTAGACAAAAAAGTAAGGCAATGTATTATAACATCTGGGAAACTTATGTGTATCTACAGTAAATCAGAAGTAAACAAGTTCAGGACTGCCACTCTTGTTTGTATCGACTGCTGTGTAAATGTCCCTGTCAATGAGAAAGGCAGATTGAGAGTCATATATGCTGTATATAATAAGATACATACTTGCTTCTGAATTCTGGCCATTGATTATAACTAATGCAGTTCCAATATCTACCTCGTTGGGATATATTGGGATTATGGCTGAACGAGATGGTATCAAATCATTGCCCCTTTTGAACAGTTGTTTTGGTAAAATTCTTGTTTGTAAGTGTGTATTTTATGTCCAGAGAATAAAATAGACAAATGTATTTTTGTAATGTTTTTAAAGATTTTTTTGCAAATCCTTTTTTAAGAAAAAAAAAATCTGTTAGATTTCTGGTCTTTGACCTTTATTGGGAAAGACTTTCAGTAAATTTTATCAGTGGTGGCAGATGCATATCTCCTTAAATACAGAGCTTGTAATGCAGTTGGAAAGTACAGGCTGAAAGCAGAAGAATGACTCAGAAGGCTTTTTTAAAGGCTATTGGCTGAGCTCAAATCTGCCATCTTCTGGGGTATTTGGCTTTGCTCCTCTTTGTTAGATTTTGATGTCAGAGAGAATAAAATGTGCTCATAAATCCATTAGGAAAAGAGATGGAGAAGCAGTGTATATTGCCATGGGGACAGAACAGGGACAGAACCCTGTTACAAACCTTTCCTTCTTCCCAGGCACTCTTAATTAAGAAGCTAGTGCTTGAAGGTGCAGGTATAATTTTTTTTTTCACTGAAATTATTCAAGACTTTCCAGAATGTCATTATGAAAAGGTATTACACAGAAATCTAGGACCTTCAAAGCCCTGCAGAAGTGCAATGAGAATAGTGGTATTGGTAATAATCATCTCTCAGTTTCATACTAATTCATTTCTGCTATTGCAAATGATACCAGCAGCTGGACTGTTATTTTAAAGGTCTGTGGTCAATTTATGATTTTATTATGATGAAAAAAGTAAAAATAAAATCATAAAAGCATAGTACAGATTATTGCAAATGTTATTCTATATGCCTGTAAATGAAGCACACGGAAGTTGAAATAATAAGATGGATTTGTCATTTAAGTTATGATAGCACCATTTGTATTCAGATTATTTCTGACAGTTGCTTCCATGAGCAACTAAAGTATGGATTTACAAATACTGTTTTCACATATGGCATTTCTTTATCACAACTGATAGACTTGTAAAATGTATCTGTGATCATTTTTTCTCAATGATCATAAATTCTGCAACTGCTTTGGAAGCCCAAAGGCTCCAGTCAGCATCACACAGTAATGAGGTTGGGATAAATATCTCCAGAGACAGATATCATTCTTAACAAAAAAATGATGGTAGCTAGTACGTGATGATAGGTAAAACAATACTGAAAGCCTCACCTCTAATTACGTTAATGTCGTATTTGATGAAAAAATTATGGAGCAATAGGAAAAAGCTGATAAAATCGTGAGGGTTTTTTTTTTTATTATTCATTTGTTTTGTTCTGTTTTTGTAAAGGATCTGAGAGATATAAAGTATGAAATAATAGGCATAATAATGAACTCCCATCCTAACCTGCAATAGCAAAAAGCTTATAGGTCATCAACATCATTCTTTAAAACCAGCTATTCTTTTGAAGCTTGTACAGTAACTAAATAATGTTTTTTGTGGAAAACATAAGATCTTAACTAGTGATTTTTATTTCAATAGGAAGGATTGGTGCTCTAATTCAAAGATACACAAGGATAATTGTTGAATGAATGTAGCAAAATGAAACTGGATATGTGATTTAAAGAAGAAAAGTGTAGTTCCTTAGCCACTGTTGGATTAGTGTGATCAATAACAAATACCACTGAGTGTTTGCTTTTGGGTAAGGTCCCCATTAAAAAGGATGGAAGGAAGAATAAATAGAAATAGTTGTGAATACAAGAGTAGTTGCACAGACCACTAAAGAGTTAACACTGGCTTTGCGGAACTGGTGGCCCGTGGAAGTCACCTTTGGTGCAGGAAGGCCCAGGTGCCCTGCCTGTCCTCCCATTTCTGCCTCAGGAATTATGCTCTGTGCAGTGAAAATGGAGTGCTCAGGCTGGGCCCTGCCTTTTACCCCAGCCTGGTAAGTGGACTTTGTGCAGTCTGCTGGTGGCATCAGGTTGTGTTGGCTATTGCGACTGTAACTACTACTCTCTTGAGGCACCTGTTCAGGTCTCATCTTTTGAATTCTACAAATGTGTACTGCTGATAAATAGGAATATCTTTACATATATTGAGATTATACCAAAAGGAAAAATGCCTTGAGAATTGCTGAGAGTAGGAGAGCAAAGAAGTCTGATTAAAAGTACTAGGAAAATTGGGGAAAAAAATAATCCTGTGAACAAAGAAGGCAAATAGTGAAAAAATATGCACTGTCATATTGAACAATATACTTTTTGATCTTGCAAAATACTTAAATAGAGAAAACTTCATGAAAATACTGGCACAGCATAATACAAAGATGAGTTAATGCAGAGGCACTTTACAGACAAGTGAGAGTGAAGTGGATGCCTCATCTCAATTACCTATCAGTATTTTTTCAGTGAGATTTCACTAGGCAGCAGTAGATTATGGGCCAGGTGGACTATAAATCAGATAGCACAGATGTCATGTGCCCTCTGTATACATTAAGTGGGTCTGCAAGAGTGTTATGGATGGATAGAAATACCACTGCTGTCACTGTTATTAGAACAGGAGAGGGAGGAAATGCAGAGACCCATGGCATCTTTACCATGCACCGTGCAGCTCGTTGGGGTTATGCTGCTACTGAAGAGACATTGCCTGGTAGTTAGCACACACCCAGGCAGATCTCTCAGATCCTCATCAGCAGGGGGATCTCAGGTACAGGTGGAGCACTTTGCCTGTGCAGTTGGAAGGCAGAACTACATGCATAGGCAGCACTTTCACCTTCTTAATGGCTTTTTAGAGTTAGGGCCTTGGACTGCTTTGCAAAATCTTCCTTGCTTTATGAGGAGAATAATGAAGTCAGCAAAGATTTAAAGATGGTCGGTAGAAACTGGTAAGAAAGGGGAAGGAAGTGTGAGAGGATATGGGGAAATGCATAGTTGTGGGCTGTGAGAGGGATAGTGTTTACAGAATTTTGTAAGTTTTTGTAGTTATGCAAGATTAAATAAGGGCAATCCATTCTTCCAATTCCAAATACAAGGATCTGTTGCAAGGTTTGAGAAGGACATTTTTCCTTTTATAGTTACAGCATTATGTAGTGAGCTGGTACGTTTATTGTATGATGCAAAGCTTAGGATGCAGAATCTTTCTGCAGAGCCACCCACTAACAGTTCGAAGCAGACCTGTAGGTCAAACCTGTGTTGCTACAAATAAAATGGATTAATTGCAATTGTCCTGTCACAGTTTGGTTGGGTATAGCTTGATGAAGATTGTTTTAAATTAAGTAGTTGTTATTTCTAAATGTCTGCCCTGCTAATGCTGAAATTATAGTTTAATTGTTTCTGGTTTTGAAGTAACCTTCAAGGAGATTGTTAGGCCTATGAAAGAACCAAATTAATAAGGAAAGTTCCTTAAATTTATGCAATAGAGATGGATAAGATTAAAGTTTTTTCTTGCAAAAATTTTAAGAGTTGTCTTTTAACTACAGGATTTGAACACCACTCACATAGGTGAAGAATTACTGTTGGAGGAGTTGCAGTGCAGTCAATATGTGCAATCTGGCTTTAGAGATTAGTTTATTATTTCTAAATTTTGAATCAAAAATAACCAGATCTTATTTTAAATCTTCTCATGCTGTGGGTTTTAGTGTCTGTTAGAAGTCTGCATTTAGATCTAAACAATCATTGCTATGAATCATGAAAAAATGATGAGAATGAGGTGTTTCTCCTACAAGAATAGGAGACTCTTCATCGTCAAGGTTAAATTGTGTTGTTTGTGCATAGTTTTATTACAGACTCAGCCTGATCTTACCAGCAAATACAGAGAACTATATAGAAGAGGACCATGGTACCCAGAGTAGCATATTTTTAACTGTATGGTTTTTATTGTTAGCAAAATCTGAACTGTATCATCTTTGAAATTTACTAGTTACTAATTTGCAAGAAAAAAGGGGGAAAAGGTAGATTCTAACTGCATAGTTAACATTGTCTGCATGTCTTCTGGGATACATACTGAAAAAGAGAAAAAGAAGGTAAATATCAGATTTGAACAATCAAATATGAAAATTATTTTATAAAAATTTCTATGGATAATGTACAAAAAGTTCATAAATTATTTTGCCTAATAACATTGTGCGATTTTATGAAGACTTTTATTTACATTGTTTAGTTGTGTAATGCATTGAAGAAACATAGTTGTTTACGAAACCCAGATATGTATTTGAAATTAAACTCTTAAGATCTGGAAAGATATGATTAATTCTAGTCAGAGCAATGTGATGAATAGTTTTATGAGAGGAATTTCAAAAATCTAGAACACTGCCTAGTTTTTACTTCCCTGAAAATACAGAAAATGTGAAAAGCTTTTCATACAAATTGATAGTGTCTCAGTTCCATGTCTCAGATATATGCTGGAATTCATTCAGGTGGTTCCAATAATTCAGTAATAAATATAAGTGACATCAGGCTTTGAAACAGATTGTCTTTATTCCTTATAACACAGTACAACCTAAGTAGGCAGTGTGTTGATCAGGAATTTGTTATGGAGAAGACACTTAATGATGCTTTAATTCTTTGGAATGAAACTCTTAAAAGTTGGGCAGCTCAGAAATTCTTCAGTTCTTGTACTATTGTTGTTCCTGTACAACAAATTGCAAAAATGGAAACTTTTGTAAGGAATATTGTTCAGGATTATTTTATGTCTGTGGTTTGTTGAATGAAATTTCTAACTGAAGTAAAGAAAAACAAATTATCAAAATTGAGTTGAGAAGCTCCAAAAAGTGATACCCAAAGTAGTGGTCATTAGGGTAGTAATCTGATATATGAGAGAATGTCAGAGGCTCCACCTCCATTTGAGGAAATAAAACGTCCTGAAAGTTTTAACCCTCTTTTAGAATTAGAAAAATTAAGGGAAAGAGTATTCCTCAGAGGGTTTTTAGTTTGTTCCAGTAGAGCAGGGAAGTTTTTGAAGTGTGAGAGGACAAAGGAACTGTTTCATTTAGATGCGTTTCAGCAAATTCAAAGGCAGTTAATTCCTGGGTAGAATGAGTAGCAGTTACTCCATGATATCTTTGTTTGTGTAGATACAGTAGAACTGATGACTGTTACAGCAAAACTGTTTTGTTTTGAAAAAATCTTAATTTCGTCTGCAGTAACTTCAGATTTAATACAGCAATTTTCATATCCTTTTACATGTAGTCTCATGCACAACCTTGGTGTTGGACAAGAACATCACCAGTAGCCTTAATCCCAAATTACAAAAGTAATGTTTCCCATCAGCCTTGTAGGCTTTTGAGCCTGCTCATTTAGGGAAATCAGACTTCACTTCCTTGCTCAGCAAAAAGGTTTTTTGCACAGTGGCGTAAACTGTTCTGATCTCCAGAGATTTTTAGCTTTATGACCACTGAAGCTTTACCAGAAGCCGCCATGAAACATTCAATTGTCAGCTCTCTCTGAGTTAACACTACTATCATTTATAGATTCCCCCTGTAGAAGAGATATTGTCATCATGTTATAAATCATCATGTCCTGTGCTGAACCAGATGTCTTTCCTAGTACCCAGCCTGCATTACTCAAGAAGCTTAATTCACCCTCACTTACAACTACCCATAACTGTGTGCAAGAGTATTTAATCAATTTCACATTTATACACAACATTTAATGCTCTTCATAATTTTTATTTTTGCAACATTGCTAAAAACCTTATGGACTAATTAAAAGTAAAGGAATCTGCTCATCTACTGTTTTACAGATCAGAAGTTTAAATGTTGCAATAAAAATCTGGATATGGTGCAACCAAACTCCACTGAAGACAGTAGTAGCCAGGCAACTATGGAATATATGAAAGTATAAATAATTCAAAACTATTTTAGGTCACCCTTTTGGCTGAGAGGCATAGTTGTTGTCCTGTTACTCATCTTACTTTGTTTCAGTCTTGCAAGATTACACATCTCCCAGTAAACAATGACAAAAGCAAAACCACATTTATATAGCACCATTTCCCTAGTCTCTGTCTGTCTTGTGGATGGATTTTTCCCTCAACTTATGCATTGCTTGTTTTGGAGCAGTTTTTTTACTTCAAGCAACATTTTTTTTATTATTATTTTTCCCCTCCCCTGGTGGTCCTGTATGTCCACCTTTTAGAGAGCCAAATGAACAAAATACCTGTTTAAATTCTCACAGGATTTTCATTTTATGCAGAGCAGCAGGAGGAATGTTGTGCCTTTTCTGGTGCAGAGCTAAATTTCCCACCAGAACCATATGTCTGCAAAGCGGACCTTCTCTCTCCCTCAGTGGATCCCAAGGGAAGTGAGCAAGAAATGTGGCAGCTGCCTTCTTTCAGCTACAGGCAAGTATAGCAGGACATTTTTGTGACACCAACACCACTAAAGACTGCACTTCACTTCCAGTCCAGTAAACCGAAGCTGCCAGGAGACTTTTAACTGAGGCACAGATACACAGTGTTGCTTCTTTTGTCACCAATACCACCCTCCAGGCATGTGTATAACCTTCAGGTGGTTGCAGAAATGGCTCAATACGCTGGCATCTTGTAAAAGTATTTTGCAACCTTATCATAGAAAGAACAAGGTGAGAATGCCAGAGGCATTTACTTAGAGGAGTACAGGGTTTCTCTACTGACCAAATTCTGCTTTCAGTACTAACTGAAAATGCAGCCAGTGCTAAGTCTTATTTCCCTTAGGTAAACCTTTAATTGGAGGGTTAGAAGCTCCTCTCTGGTTATCCCTAAAACTGGACCTTTACCAGAATGTTAGATGTAAATGCTAGACTTCACTTGAAGTCTGAATCCTGCAGTTTTGCAATCACTGTATTGCACCAGTGTGGAACCCTTAGTCTTAGCAATTGTGAGTGGTAGTAAAAGGCATGGTCTTGATCCAGGTTTTAATAGCCTCACTTTCATCATGCACCAGCTTTTGTCACTGGCTGCCATGGTTCTGTCTGCTGTGGTTTACTGTAATATAAAATTCTCGTAGAAACTTTACATTAGTCAGGTTTGGTTCTGCTGATAGCAGAAGAAAGCTCATGGTAGGCTGCATGACTGAAGAGAACAGAGGGCACCTCAGTAAATGTGCTGATACATAATTTTGGGAATCCACAGCAGGATCTGAAAGAGAAAAAAAGGCAATATCAGGTCTAGTATGTTGTGTACACTATAATAGTGACCTACTATGTTTATTTATTATTTATATTCCTTTAGCACTTCAGGACTCTTAACACTTGATCCTATTGATACCAGTACTGTGAAAAGACAGCAGATATAGTCCAAATTTCCAAGCAATTTGCAATCCCCATAGAGCGAATGGGATGGGGAACAAGGAGGCATTACATAAAATAAGAACAAGTGATCTTGGCATAGCGGAATCTGGTGTATCTTCACAGATTGCATAAGGCCTTGCAGTAAATAATATCCTAGAAAAAGATGGGAGGAATTTAAAAAAAACCCTATAGATTAGATTTGTATATGTTTCGAGGGAGCTTTTACTGAGTAAATAGATGATGAAAAGGATTTTGTCTGAAAGAGCTTATTAGAGCTCAGATCCATGAGGAGTCATAAACTGTTGCAGCTGAGGGCAAGTGTTCTCTATGTGATGCCATAGAGAAGGGAACACAGTACAGAGTAACAGTAAAAATGACAGGCAAAGGAAATAACCATTGTAGCAGTTTCTGATGATTCCAAGACACAGTTTGGTTTGTTAAACCAGTAATTCAGAACAAAGGAGAGGAGAGAGAGACTGTGCAGACAGATAGGGAAAATTGCAGTTTATGATGCCTGAGGGTAAAGTGAAAGATAAGAGCAAGTACTAGTTGTGTAGTGGGTTTTTGGGTTTTGGGGTTTTTTTTGTTTGTTGGTTTGGTTTCGTGTGGGTATTTTTGTTTTTTTTTTTAATGAGAGGCATGTTTCAGATACTTGTTCTGTTGCTAAATTTAAAGCATTACTTAAAATACAATTAATTTCACCTTTCTTTTTGGATAGCATGGGCTTGATATCAAGAAGTCAATGTCTGATTACATAATTTTCTTCCCCTCAATTTAGTCCATTCTTCCATTCATTTTTTAACCATAATTTAGACTTGTGTGACTGAGAAAATGATTAGCCTACTAGTGTTTAACAAGTACCTAAGTGTATATATATATGAGTCAAATGTCCACGTACACTTCTTACTTTTCTATCAGGGAAACTCACTTTGGATTCTAGGCATTAAAGAGGGTGCTTGAAGGGTAGCATTCACAGAGTCTTGCTTACCTGCATAAGAATTAGAACTTTAGGCATCATTCTTTGTCATAAACATGAGCAGCATATGTAGAATTAAAGATGCAAGGAATGTCCTCAAATTGTTTGCAGACACAGCAGTTTTCATAAAGGACAACAGTTAAACAGATGGACAATCAAGGAGAGTTCTGTCCTGTGTAAATGATTGTAAACCTTATGCTACAAGATGGTACTGCTCACAGATGCAAGTTTTACATCACCATCAGAGATCTGGTGCCACTGTGCAGCCCAGAGTTTGATTTTTTGCTCACCTAGAAGACTGAGGAGAGATAGATAGATAGATAGATAGATAGATAGATAGATAGATAGATAGATAGATAGATAGATATTTATATTTATATATTTTTTTCAGGCTTCTTGTTTTACTGTAGACTAATATGCAACATTTCACATCAAGCAAGAAATATTGTGCATTCAGGATGAGATACATGTGCTTCATCTTCCAATCCATGCAAATAGCAAATGAACATTGCTCATCTCATCAGTGGAGTCCTGATCTTGTTTTTTTTTTAAGGAAGCCTATTTTTAAATCTGTGATCTATATGGGCTTCTCCTTCTTTAGTAGATAACTTGGTTCAGCTTGTGCATGGTTTCTGAAAAACAGAAAAATTCAGGTACATCAGCTTTTAAAACTGGTGATTGCAGGCAAGTACTTGATCACAGAGTACTTGAAGGTCATCACATTAATGGATGGTTAATCCTGTTATTGCCTGTTTTTATTAAATGAAGCAACTGAGCTTCAAAAACCAACTTTGGCTTGACCATTTGCTTACACTGCATGTGTTGTAATAATTTCAGTCCTAAGTGCCCTTAAAATCAGGCAGCTTACCAAGTCAAAATACAGTACAAGAACTCTGTAATGCTAGAGGTGGACAGGGGTCTGACTAATGACTGCAAATTCCAAATAGAATTACCTACTGGTTTGATACTTGAAAATATATTCATTCCTGCCTTTTTTATTTTCTTCATGTTATGTATAATTCCCCTTAAAGTTAAGCAAGAGCTTGATGCAGTGATTTACTTGATTATTTACTTCAAAACAGCATAAAAGGAATTATGTTGGAAATTACAAAATTCTGTAATCAAATATAAAACTGTAGAATTTTATTCTCTAAAAAACCCTTCTTGCAGTTGAAAGAATTATTATGGTGATTTTACTTACACTAAGTAATTTTAATAAATAAGTAGCTGGTGCATTACACAGTAGTGATAAAAGAAAAAAAGCCTGAGCATATGAACTGAGCTGCTGATCTTCATGTGAATGAGGATATTAAAAAAAAAGGCAAGTATGATGCTTAAAATGCTACCATTTTAAAATAACCGTATAACCTCTATTTAATGTCTACAATTTTGAATCACTCTCACTTTATTTCTAACAATGGTAAACTCTTTGAGAAGAGCCATATAATATGGCAGAACACTGTAACATAAAGTATTAATTAGCAGTATGTAGCTTAAGTGGAATTTCCATAATTTTTATATGCCATTCTAAGAGGTTTTTTCCTTCACTATGCTGTAAAATGTAAACATGGAGATAGTATAATACTTTCGACTTTTGCAGAAATACAAAAAGAGCTCGTTTTTGTATCCTAAGATCCCACCATATAGCAGAAAACCAAGAGGTTTGACTTGAATCTGGAATACCATGCCATCTCAATAATCTGTTGTGGACATGAGTAAGCTAGGTGTGCATATACACCACAGAGGTGATTGTCGCAGCTTGCCAGTGATAGTGTTCTGCTGCTGCAGGCAGTGTATTTCGTGTGAGACATAAAGCTCCTGTTTTTAACAGCGTTTGGCCCTTATAATGCTGTGTCACTCTAAAAAAGCATGAGAGTTAATTGCAGAGGCTGGAATTTCACCTCAAATCAAACTCCTTTTGCCTGTCACCATTCCTCTAGATTTTTTGATGAGAACTGGGAAAGGATGGTCTAGTATTTCTCTCCTCGTAAATTTGCATAAACAGCTGCTTTGTGGCAGTGGGTCTGTATTAATAAGCTTGTTCCATTTTAGCATTCTTGCTAGATGCAAGCAGAACTCCAGTTATGTCATTAAATCAACATCTGGCCCTGCTTTTTCTGACATAATGGACCAAAAAATGTCTGCTTTTTTCTTTAGGTTCTCGGTATTGTATGGAATAATTTATTTTTTTATTTGCCTACGGAGGTCTTCTGCATATTAGCATTTCCCTTGACAGGAAGAAGATCTAAAAGTGCTGTCTGTTTCCTGGGAAGGTAGCACATATGTTAGATCATCTCCTGCCTAGTTCTCTTCTCAGAACTATTGAACATGGGCTGTTTAGTAGTATCTGGAGAAGCAAAGGAACTTTTAGCCCCATTTTGACTTATCTCATGGAGTGAGCAAGACTTAAGTAACTTACCATGAACTTCTGTTTACACAGGATTGGAGAACAGAGGGAGAGAGAATAACAAAGCTGAGAAGCTTAGTATTGAGGACGGAAGAGGAGCAGGAAATGCAGCAGAATTACAAGGGAATCATTTGAGGGAATGCTGAAAGCTGTTGCAGGTAGAAGCTGCGCTAGGTGACAACTATTTGCAGAGAATTAGGTGCTTGTAAAGGAGCAGATGAGTTTCCTGGAACAATCTACCAGGGGAATAGAAAAATAATTACTTGGAGACTTTCACAATTTTCATTGTGTGCCTCAGTAAGTGTCCAGAGAGACAAGATTCATTTTTTGAGGACACTGTGTGAATAAGGATTTCCAATGAGTTAATTATTTTGCAATCTCTGTGTGTTAATGGAGTTTGTATTTTGGAAGCTAGATTAAGAGATTTCCTCTGGATTTTCTGGAGAGAGTAAAGCAGTTATAGACTGGAGGATAGAGAAAGAAGAAATTTATGGGAGAAATGCAGAATGAGTAGAAGTAAGCTCTGTGAATGAAAAATGTGGTAGACTTCAATGTGCAGTGTGAGATTGCTTTATCCTTGAGAGTAACTAACAAAAGTGTAATCAATAGCAGCTATGTTGGAATGAATCTCCAAGGTAAACACAGCCTTGTTTATTTAATAAGATTTTTATATCTTTTTAAAAGGACCTGTAAAAATTTGTTAATCAAAAAATAAATGTTAAGGCAGCAGAATTTATGAATAATGTAAAGTAAATGATACCTCTAGATGTGTATAATATACACTGCTTCTTACTACCTGGCTCATTTTAGCCTCCTTTCCTTTTCATCCCACCTCAAAAAAAAACTTGTTTAAATTTGTGATGCTGATAAAGACATTGTCATTTAGAAGGGACAGGCACCTACTGTCATTGGCGGGTTGGGAACATGCATGTCCATGTGAATACATGCATGTGCATACATATGCACAGAACAAATTAGAAAAGTGGTATTTTCTGTATCCAAGTTTTGAAGAAATGTTTTTGAGTATGTGTGCTATTTTAAATGGTAATAAGATAAGCTGAAATATAGGATGAGTTTGCTGAAGGACTCAGAAAACAACAAGAAAATATTAGTGATTAAATATTAATTTTATTATTATGTTTAGGCCCTAAAATCCTAAGAAAACTTTCTTTATGTGTGTGCTAAACACTAATGTAATGTTATTCTTCTTTAGCAATTGCCATAACCTTGAGAAAATTTTTAAGTACAGGGTATTTTGCATTTATTTACTAATATTCTGGGGTTTAAAAGTTGTTTTGATCACCCCCTTTGTTTATGCACTAGAACTGGGATGTGTTCAAATTTTCAACCCCTGCCAGGAAATAAAAAAAAGGTAGAACTTTTAAATTATGTTGCTCACTGATTATTTTGATGCTTTGACAGTTTACCTGCCTGTAATTACTGACTTTTCATATTACTCTGAAATGAAATAGCTGCAGCATGTTCACTGTATTTACCAGGGATGAATCACCTGCTGCCTGCCATACTTCTACAGCAAAGGAGAAACTTGCTCTCAAAACTCTGCAAAATGCAGCAGTAACATCTTGGGGGTTTGTTTTATTGTTTTCAGGGTGCTGGGTGCACTGCACTGGTGGTAGCTGTGGTGGCAAGGAAGTTAGAACTTACCAAAGCTGAAAAACATGTGCATAATTTCATGATGGACACTCAGCTAACTAAAAGAGTAAGTGACACTTTATATTCACAACTGGAAAGGAAATGTGTATAATTTATTTCTGCATTTGCTCTAAGTAATCTCCTGCTTGGTTCTCCTGCTGAACATAGGTGTGATTTTGAAAGAGTAGAAATTGAATGCCTTGAATTTTTCTCTGAATTGAGGGCAACTGCAAGTTTTCATCAAATTTTGAGGATTTGAGTATTCTATAGAGATTCCTTGTAGCTGGAAGATAATTGACATAACCAGCAGTTAAATGCAGTGAAACTAGACTGTTATATTCAACTAAAACTTTCCATATGGCATTTGGAAAGAATTTTTTTGTTTGTTTTTAGGTAGCTGAAACAGATGAAATATCTGATACATACAAGAATTTCAAGCTATGAAAGAAGTTCTAAGAAAACAATTTATTCAGTGTTTTTGAGGGTGACAGTCTTTCCAGTTGCTTTTTGTAGTCAGCACAGGGTTTATTTAGCAGCACACAGTACTGAAAAGCCCTGAAAGATGTTTGAATGTAATATTTTTAAAAGAGATGATTAAAAAAATAGAAGTCATTAGTGTTTATAAATGTATTTGAAATGAAAGTAAATGCAGCAAACAATGCAACAGAAATCCTTATTTACTTAAAGAAGACAGGTCAGTGTTGAGTGAACAAGAAAACAAGTAGTAGCTGCACAGTCCACTCAACTTGTTTAATCTTCATTACTGAGAAGAGCCAAAGTGGAGACAAAGGTCTGTATACTTAAAACAGGAACTCAGCAGAGTTTTTCCTTGCTGATGGGTGCAGAGGGATGTCAGTGGCTGAGATGGAAACAACAGTTCTGCTCTGGGCAAGGAGGAGGGTGACTGCCTCGGCACAGCTCCCTCATTGCTGCGTTGCCACACGTCCTTCTCAGAGAGAGCCATGTCATGTCTCCACATGCTCTTGTAGTGCTGGCTCTCTCTTTTCTGTGCTGATCACCACTAATAGCCTGGATCTCCTTTGAGCAGTCACAGTGGGGAAAGACTAAGGATGAGAGGAAAGGCAGTCCTGCAGGTATAGAGGGTGTCTGACATGAAGTGTTTTTCTGAGCTTGTTGCTCTACAATCCTGTTACGGTCAGAACTATTTGTCCCTTCCTAACACAGTCACTTTTCTAGTGTAATCTGGCAGCTGCCCTCAAAATGTAAAAAAAAAGGTTTTGTAGAGATTGACCAGATTTGGATCTGATATTCATTTTTGTCTTTTAAAGTTTATTTAGTTCATCTATTCTTCATATAAGTATAAATATCAGTCTAATACTTTATCAAAGTGGCTCTTTGGTAGCTTCAAACTCATGAAACTGAAAGCACATGGAAAGAAAGCCAAGTAAACAAACCTGAGATGCACGTCAGGTCACAAGTCATTGTGCAGGTGCTGGAGAACTTTCCTCACAGCCCAAAGACAGCCATACCTCGTGGAAGTGCAAGGGCTAGTTAGAGCTTGTGAGGAGTTCTCTAAAATGTGAATGTGCTTCCCCTGAAGAGAGAACCAGTGTTCTCCAACACTTAAAGGTACAGGGTGGGGACCTCTTGCTGGGAATCGGTATTGCATGACATCCCTGCAATGCCTTTACTTAGACACTGACTTTGCTCTGACACTGCAGTGACTGGAGTGATGTAAAGCTGAAGGGGGAGAAAATAAAGATGAATAATAAAGACATTTTTCCTTTGCAAGTTACCTAGTCGTTCTGCCACTAATCAACATTGCACTGAAATTATTTCTATGTTGTTTTCAAGCATTCTTAAAAAATTTGGAGGGCCTAAAAATAAATGTCGGTACTCTGACATTTTGTGGAAAGCCTCATTAAAAAAAAAATGAAAGCAGTTATGAAATAGAACTCTTCCCATGTTAATTGACAAGATAATTTTTCATCTCCTCAGAGAATGATAAAAAAAGAAACAAGAATAAATATGTTTAAAAATAGCAACAACAACAACAACAACAAAACCCTAAAAAAACCACAAATAAAACCCAAGCCACACACACAAAAAAGCCCTAACCTGTTCAAACAGCACTGGAAGTTCAAAAGACTGCTAAGTTGCTAAAAGAATTAAGAGGTACTAAGCACAGAACAAGAAAGAGAATTGTTGTGATCTGATTAAATACATTTAATTACCATATAGATAATGCATTAGTATTTCCTCACTGTAATTTTTATTGCCATAAATGCCAAACAGTGCTAAGTCTTTGAAGAGGGAAAAATTATTCCTGGATGCAAAAAGATTTGATTGCAATATCACATCTATAAGTAAGGAAATTGCTCAACAGTCCCCTTAATCCAGTTACTGCTTGCTCTCCTCACTGCTGCAGCATCTTGATGTATCTACTTTCCACAGTTAAGGCAGCATGTTAAGAGGTCTAGAAAGAGGTTATACCAAAAAAGTGAAAGCAAAACACAATACTACTTTTGTCAGCTTGGTGTTTTTCTTTTATTGAACAGGTGAAAAATGCAGCGGCCAATGTACTCAGGGAAACATGGTTAATTTATAAAAACACAAAGCTGGTTAAAAAGATAGACCATGCAAAAGTAAGGAAACATCAGCGCAAATTCTTGCAAGCTATTCATCAGTAAGTACTATTTTGCTTTGATTTTCCTCTCAAGGTTTCTCTGTTAGTTTCATTCTCCTTCCTAGTTAACTCTAGGTCTCCATGTCCCATCCTGCCTCCTCTCTTCTCTCTCCCCACCATTCCCTTCCCTTCATAGAAGGTTGTTCTTTAGGTTGATTTTTCTCTTAAGAATAAGGCAAAGATAAGGTTTTACTATATTAGCTGCTTACAATAAAAAAAGGTATGCTGGCTGTTTATGTCAATATAAACTTACTAATGTTCTTTTAGAAATTTCCCATTCTTCTTGAATTATCTAAGACTTTTTTTATTCTGTGCCTCTAAGACTATCCTTTGTTACTACTCATTTGATTTTACGTAGTAAGATGCAAACTACAATAGACAAAAGCAAATAAAAAAAATTTTCTTTGTGGTAGCTGTTTTAACAGAATTGTATGATAGAAGAGAGCCTATGAATATGTATGTAGTGTTTAATGAAATGAATATTCATCATCACTGCACAGCCCAACAGAATTTATTTGTGTCTCTCCACTATGTATTCTCAGTGAATGAGATCAAATGTTGGTATGTCTGCTATGACCATGACATCTGTTCTAGAAAATGGGAGTATATGCCAACAGTCCTGTGACTTTTGAGCACTCCTGGTATTATTCAAATGAGTTCATCCTCTCTACCTGAGGAAGCAAAAACGAGCCTGAGACCTAAAACCAGTAGTAGGATTAACCTCTATCATGGTATTGCCAGACTATAAGTATTTATTTAACATATGTATTACATATTTATCATAAAACACATCAAAACCAGCAGAATTTCACAATGGTTCATTTAGTCTCCCTTGAACTACATAGGAGACAAGGTAAAAGAAAAAAAGATACTTTCCTCAGCAGGAACCAGAATTCTTCTCGTAGAGTGGTCAGAACGTATTTTTCTGTTCTATTTGTTGTCCCCATCCAGCCTGTGGCAGCCATTTGTACAGTCTATGAAGTCAGTTCTTATGAAATGCAGGAGAGATGTGGATAAATTATGTAAGTTTAATTTCAAACTGATGGTTTCATAACTTTCAAGTGTAAATCTCTGTCTAAGCCAATCAACGAAGAGATGAAAGCAAGCATCCATCATGAAAAGAACATCTATGTGTTATCTGGCAGGAAAGACAGGAAGGAAAGATCAGGTTAACACATGGAATATTAGTAAATTTAGGCTAACAGTAATTCTTTCTCTGTTTCAAAGTGATGTTTTAAAGCAAGGGTAAGCTTAAGGTATGAAGTGTTCTATAAACCTTGATTGCTATATTCTATTTAGCAAATTTGCAGGAGTAAATGCTACTGTACTATTGTGGAAATCCTTAAAGAAATAAAAAGTCAACAAAAGTTGAGGCATTTTTATGTGGATATAAAAGGTATATTTTTGGAGTTTGGTCATTCTGTTTAGCTTAAAGGATTGGGAGGTGGAGAGGAGTGGTAGGGGTTCTGGGACAGAGGATGGCATGTCCTGCACATCTTTTGCTGGGCTTGAATCCTTGATTGCAAAGGTTATTCTTTAACATTCTAACCTGGCTGTTTTTGTCTGTGTTGTCTGCGTGTGTGTCTGTATGTGTATGCACACATGTGTTTGAAGAAGAATCTAAAAAGCACAGCAGGATCGAACTCCAGCGTTATATATCATTCAAGAGCTCTGCAAGATGTGTATTATTGTTCTGCACCTGCCTTAAAAATTAATTAATTAATTAATTAATTAATTAGGTGAAGTGAAGAAGGTGGCAGCAATAATTTTTTTCTATCTGTGACTGCTAGACTTTGACTAGCTATGTTAATCATTTCCCTCTTTCCTTTAGCACTTTGGACTCCAGTCCCCAAATTCCTGTATTTAAGAAAACAAACAAACAAAAGATAATTTTCTCAATATGCAGAAAGATGCATCGTGGATGAAAACATTGCCCTAGCAGTTTGCTGTCTTCCTGCTGTAGCTGAGTAGATGTTTGCAAATTAATATTTTATCCCTTTGCATCTTTGAACCTTTCTCAAGTGACTTACAGGTTTCCATCTTTCTGGGTTCTTAAGTTTTGTTTTATCCCACTCCTTCACCTTTCTAACCATTTCATTGGTGACAGAAATAAAAGGGGTTTCACTGCAGGACCAATTTTGTAAAAGAAACCAGACCATATCATTTTAAAAGTCTCAAAGTCATGGCCATAGCTCTAAAATGCCTTCAGCTGGTCTGGGTCTACTTTGCTTCTCATGGACACTAGATAAGATGAAGGAGAAATCTGAATGGTAACATGAAAAGGCATGTTATGTATTGTATGAATAAGAAAATATGCAGATTAATGGGAAGGTTTGAAGATATTGCAAGTTCCTTCATCATGAATGCTAGTGAGTTAGACACCTCCTTAGGCAGCTATTGATTGAAAGAAGTAGCACCCCTAGGACTTTACACCTGCTGAATCAAGCCCACTGTGCTCATTTGGTTGTTTTAGTATATTTTACACTTTGTTTTCTTTTGTTTCGTTCTTTTTTTTCAACAAAATGAAAATAGAGCTCGGAAGTAAGTGGTATAAGCTGTTTCTGTCTAAATTTGCAGAATTTACCACTGTCTGCATGCAAAAAATAGAGTTTTTATTTGTGAACTTCAGTGGTCTGATTGCTACCATGGAAACGTGATCCAGAATCATGATCTTTTTCTGTGATAAGTGATGTTGATGAAATCAAAATTTTCTCTTAATGAATTTAAGAATGGAAGTCTGATGGTTTTCTTTAAATCCAGTTACTGCAGCTAAAGACTTGCCATTACCTACACATTCTTAGAGCCTGTCTTGGGTGTTGGGTTCGTTACTGTGAAGAGTTATCACGCTGATGTCAAGTGCTACATGTATTACTAAAGCAACAATGGATTTCCTGGAATTTGAAAAATATAATACTAATTGTCAGGCAAATGAGTCAATGAATCTTAAGAAAAGCAGAAAACACATGTTCTGTAAATTATTTGAGAGATGTTCACCAAAACACTGGGGTTGTCATTCTCCAGTCAAATCATTACATGCTCACCTCTGAGTAATTATTCTGTTCTGAAATTGTAATGGTAAAATTCCATGCCTTGGAGACTTCTCCATATTTTTTGCTTTAAAAAACTCCAGCTTATAGCCTCCGAAAGCATCATTACTACAGTCTGCATTTATGTTGTGCTCTGAAAAAGCCTTCCAGGGGAAGAAGAGCATATGCTATTCAAGTAACAAGCTGTTGAAATGCCAATGTTGTGTGAAGAATTCATTTCTACCTTAACAGAGTTATTTCCATTTATTTTTAAAAGATATTTTTAAATTATAGTTCACTCTTCACAACTTATTTTCTCATGGTGGTTAGCCTAGATGTGAAATGAAATGCTTGTAAACAAGAGATATGAACAAAAACTTTCTTATTTTGAAGTATCTGCAAGAAGGCATTCTTTAAACTAGCTTTCTTAGTAATATGATCACTGACAAATGGGCAGAGAATGCATTAGCAACCCACCTGCCACAAAATGCTGCCAAGCTTACTTCCATTTGACAGCTAACCAAATTCTCATCTTGGTTGGCCCTTGACATACTAATAGACTGAAATGGTATCTTATCACATATTGTTTGAAAATTGGTATGTTGTTTTTGAAAAATGCTATTTCTTACTCAGAACAGCCACCAGGAAAGTGATTGAAAGTCCAAGTATTTACCTGTTGTGAAATGTTGAACAAATGACTCGTACTTAAGGAAGAAAATGCATCTACAAACCACTCCTCTAGTAGTTAATTTGAAGAACATGGGCTTTGTATCAGGGTACACATGATAAAGGTCATGTGTTTGTGTTTATATGTTTAAATCTTTCAAAGAATGTGCATACCTAATAATAATGCAGATGGGTACACATCAAAGGTAAAAATATACCCTTGCTGCTTCTTCAATAGTTTTTCAGTGTTGTAGTTTAATGAGTGCATTGAAAAGGAATGTCTGATACAAATTTAAAATGTAATCATATTTAGATCCACAAATCATCTAAGAAAATCATACGTATTGGCAAGTATATTGGTTATTTAGCTGCTGATCTCATGAAAATTCTGTTTAAAGTAAGGAGAAACTCACTTATCACTGTATTTCCATCAGGTTGAAACACTTGCTAACCCAATCCATTTCCGACAGAACAGGGCTAAAACCTGTATCTAGTCATGTAGGCATGGGAAGATTCTTGATTGCTACAACAAGAATAACAAAAAATAGTTGTTCTATGTTTCTTCCTATATCTACTTGTCACGATACTGAGGCTTTGAGGAATGTTTTGGCTTTCTTTCATGTAGTCTGGATAAACTGTTATCTCTCTTTTTGGATTCAACTTTGACCATGGCAAATGGTATTCTCAAGGACATCACATTTCCTTGCTCTTTCCTTTTTTGCGGTGTTGAAGAAGCATGCTTCTCATTGTAGCAGGCACATGCCCAATTCTGATTCTACACAAAGTAGTCAAGGCATTGTCCATGCAATTATTTGCTCTTGTAAGTTCTGTGCATGCTTTTTAGAAATTCTAATACGACAGCATACAAAAAAATTCTGACTTACAATTCCGCTTTTTAGATTAAGAAGTGTGAAAATGGAACAAAGGAAACTGAATGATCAAGCCAACACTTTGGTGGACCTGGCAAAGGTTAGTAGGCAGTTACTGTTGTTTTATCATTCATTCTTTCAAAATTAAAGAGTTTGTAAGTGAAAATGTTATGCCTAATGCAAGCAAATAATGTTAACAAGGTTATTGTTTGTAGCAAATGAAAATATGTGTGTGTTTTGTGGTAGCATCTACTGAATGAAACATTTATGGCTCTGACCAAAGTTTGAATGCACTGTATTTATTTTTTTTTTGTACACTTGAAAAAGACTTCAGAATTCAGAGGCTGATCCTGAAGTGACTGCAGTGGTCATGGTAAACGCTGAACTGTGAGTGGGTCATAGTGGTGTAGTGCTGTGTAGTAAAGAGATTTGCCAGCTGGTGATAGTGACTGTGCTGTGAAAGACCATTGTACACAGCCTCTACCTAGACTTGTAATTAGAGTTTTTCTATTGTCTTATGCAGCATTGACTTTGGACAAGTAAATGTAAATCTGCATTTATTTACGTTTTTATAATGAATAATAGCGACTACTTTGCCAATATATCATAAGACTTCATAATCTTTTTTAAACCATTTGAGTTGAGGTTAAAGAGGCCATTTCAGTTGCATACTACTTGTTTATTGTTGCTGGGATTTGTCATTAATACAAAATAATAACTGGACAGCTAGAGGTCTGAGCTCATAGCTTTTTAGATTTCTCATTAGATCTCAATATTTAATAGTTTCCATGGTCTTAATTTGATGCTACATTAGAGTCATTAATGGACTCTTCCTAAGGGTTTCTTGTATACCTTTTCATTTACCTCAAAATCCTCCTCAATGTAAAATACATCAAAGCAGAGATTAAACTCTTCAGTGTTCATTCCTCTCTTGCTATGCAGAACCACCTGACAACTTCAGCTGTGAAAGTACAATTAAATCTAATGCTTCTGGCAACTAATAATTCTAGCAACTATATATCGTAGAGTATTTCTCTTTCATAAGTTATGCTAGCATTCTGAAACAGGAGGCAGAGAAGTGGGTTATCAACACTCATCTCGTACTGAAGTGCTTTATGCTTCAGGCAGTCAGTCATTCAATTAATTTTTCTTCCCTTTGGATGGTTTATAAACTTCCACCAGTTTGTCTACTGGATTACATCCAGTTTTGACTCTAAATTAGCTGAAGTCTCAATCTATAAGAGGCAGAACTCAGTTATTATTTTTAATCAATTGCAACTCTGTGAAGTAACACATTTCAGATTATGTTTTTATTGACCAAAGTACACTCTATATACTTGCTGTAACCAAACAGTGTTTTGTAGAGGGCAGATAGATTAGGTATTGCAGAAATAGACACGCCTACAATTGTTTTTACTCCTTGCACAACCTTTCAAACCACCCAACTACTTTTGCTGCCAATTCAAGAAAATCTGCTCAGTTTAAGGAGAGAGCAAATAAGCAACATTTGTGTTCTTCTTAGAAGAATTAAGGTGTTTAGAATCAAGAACAGTCAAGGATGGAGCACAGCTTTGGAGCCTTCAGTCTCCTGGTGACTTACACAACTGACTGCTCAGAAAGCTCAGCCTGGTGCACTCCCAAGCACCTGAATTTCCTAAAAAGGTCTGGTGTTTCTCTAATTAATTTAGACTTTGACGTCTAAAATGCTATTCAAAATACATTACATTTCTGCTCAACATATTTAGTAGAAAGCGTAGTCTACTGTAGTTTAATCTACAAGTAAAATTACTTCCTAAGACTAGGTACTATTATAATACTAATGTCCCTTTTTTTTTGTGAGGAGCAAAACATTTACAAACCCTGGTAGAGTTGTGCTACTTTTTACAATACTTATAAGGTCTCTCTAAACCTTTATTTACATCCTTCTGCTTTCAGACTCAAAACATCATGTATGACATGATTTCTGACTTAAATGAAAGAAGCGAAGATTTTGAGAAGAGAATTGTTACTCTGGAAACTAAACTGGAAACTTTAATTGGTAGCATTCAAGCTCTCCCTGGATTGATTAGCCAGACAATCAGCCAGCAACAGAGGGAATTCCTCGAGGCTCAGATACAAAATTATGATAAGCATGTCGCCTACAGTGCTGAACGATCACGATCTTTGTCAAGAAGAAGGAGATCATCCTCCACAGCACCACCAACTTCATCAGAGAGTAGCTAAAAGAGAATAAGTTAACCGCAAAATAAAGACTTTTTGCCATCATATGGTCAATATTTTAGCTTTTATTGTAAAGCCCTATGGTTCTAGTCAGTGTTATCTGGGTTCTGATGTCAGAATCCTGGAAACCTGAATACATTTTAGGCCAAAATGAGTTAAAACTCTTCTTTTTTTCCCCCCTCCTCCTCTCAGATGCACAGTGAATGCACCTATTACTGCTATATTAGATTGTTCTTCCTGTAATTTCACTACCTTTTTATTCATGCACTTCAAACAAGCTTTACTACTACAGTACTTAATGTAATAAAAAGGTTAATTTCTGCACCTAGTTGCTTGGTTACTTGGACTTAACAACTGAAAAAAGCTCACAATCAAAAGGTTTAACTGAACTTCTAAGAAACAAAAGTGAAGCGTAATAATTATTTCTCAGTATGAAAGCTAATTGTCTAAACTTTGCTTGCAGTGGAGGGGGAAAAAAAATCAATATTAATCTGTGTGCTGTATATGTATAGTCATTTTAAAAGGTCACCTACAACTTCGATTTCTGAAGTGATTGATTTAAAAGATAATTTATCCTAGAAAATAAATAATGGAGTAATCTATGGGGATTTTTAAACCTTCTTAGGGCTTTTGTTTAACATGCTTTGTTACGCACACACACACATAGGTAATACATATATACATATATACTTATGTATATAAATTTATTTAAGCAATGCCTGTGGCCATGATCTTTTAAACGGACTATTTGTAAAGCTACTGGTATGCAAAAAGCACAGGCAAAATTCCTCTTTATTTATTCAGTCTCCCAACTGTGCCAGGTACATATGTCCAGATCAAAGCATCACTTTCAAACCTGAAGTCTCCTAATAATGCTATTTCGGTTGTAAAGTGTTAGGTTGCTACTTTCTCCACTCTCATCTTTGTGCTTAATGTTTCTGGAGTGAATGACTGACACATGGACTTGGAGTGTACACAATTGTGTGATGGCAGCAGAGTGTTCTGTTTGTGTTATGTTTGGGCAATTCCCATGGTTGCTGCTAAGCAATCAAGCTTTGCAAAACACCTTTAGCAATATTTCCAAAAACTCATGTAAAAAGGCAGCTGTAGGCAGGAATTATGGCACTCTGGTGTAGTATTTTACTTTCATGCCAAAAATAAGTTCTCCTACTTTTATTAAGAGAACAAACAAACAAACAAACAAAAAAACCAGCAAAAAAACCCCAAACAACAAAAAACCAAACCAAACTACACAAAAAACAAAAACAAAAACAAAACAAAACACCAACCAATCCCAACCAAAACACAAACAAAACACAAAGCATAGTGTATGCACTTGTTGTGAAAAGGCTCTGGCTGACTTTTCTCCTGGTTTATACTCTAGAGTAGCAAAACTAGGTAAGCCTAAATGCTCAGCACGTGCAATCTGCATTCACAATTCCTAGTTATAAAGAGGAAATTATTTGGCTTAATGAAATACTTTTTAGTACTTGCTATTTATGAAATATACTAGTCCAGTCCGCCCTGCCCCTGGTTTACAGACAAGGGTGACACTGTAGCTAAACAAGTAGACTTGGTTCACTGTTTCAAAGGAATATTATGTCTGCCTAGAAGTAACTGACTTTCATGTTGAAGGAAATGCAGATTGCTCTATTGGACGCTGAGTTCTGGTCAGTAAAAACAGGCAGGAAAGAGTGAAGCAGGAAATCTTGCTGGGCCAGACAGAAGAGATGTTTTCTCCAGCAACTGAAATTCCCCAAAACCAAGTCTGAAAAACAGCAGACATTTTATGCCCATTTAAATTAAAGAATCTCCCTTTTCTGGTGCTAAAAATGTATAGCTGATGAATGTAAGTGACATCCAGAGGCACTGCATGTTTATGAAAAGGTGAAGAATTTCTCAAGCACTTCCTACGTCCTTGAGAAATATTATGACTTTGCAGTATTTTCCCACCTAGAGCAGGACAGTTGCATGTCTTTGATGTGCCTTATTTACAGACTGTGGTATTTTGTGACTGGAAATAACAAGCCGTGTGAATAGTATTTGCATTTCTGATTTTGCTTTTATGAAGTTCATTTACAAATGAAAAGATGGATATTATATAGCACTAATACTTTTCTCGTCCAGTCCTTAACTAGATGAGATTATGAGTGGTCATGAGTGGTCAGCTTTACACTGCTGACAGGACTAGAAGTAGTCATTAATATTAATGGCATTTAATAGTCAAGTTTTAGTGCTCCTTTTTTCTCCTTTTCTTTTTTTTTTTTTTTTTTTTTTTTTTTTTTGTGTGTGTGTGTGTGTGTGTGTGTGTGTGTGTGTTTAATTTAGAATACTTTTCCTGGCATTGAATGTGAAATACACTTGCTATAGCTTGAATACATTCCCTTTTGTCCTGTCAGCTTGAACTAGCTCTTTCATTGTTTACAACATCTTTTTTATATAAGACCCATTTTTTTTTCTTCCTCTGAATAGTGCACCAGGTTTTTTTTAAGAACTGTAGCTCCACTGTGAAAATTCTTGTCAATCTGTCAACATGAATTAAGATCTAGCTATAAGTACTGACCTGGCCATTTCTGTTGAAAGACCAAATGTCATTTTTGACCTCTCAATTTCTTTTACACATTAGAAGCCAGGAGCCTGAACTTACTAAATTCTTGCAACAGCTTTGTGCAACCATGAGATGCATCAGGACTATCCCCATCAGTGGTGTTCTGTAACAACCTGCCAAATTATTTTGCATTTCTTTCTTGTTTTTAAAGCAAACAACAAATGACAACACTGTGGAATATCCCGCTTCCATGTTTTAATTTACCTTAAAGCTCACTACGAATATTTTTTCTGCATTTTCAGTACAGATGATTCTTTTCTTGTAACACCTGATTTTAGAAAATACTTCAGTGCTACATGTGAATCTGGTACATGAAAAGAAAGATATAAATTTCTGTTCATGAAAGCACAAAGCAGTCTTGGTTTGATTTTCTTATTTCTGTCACAAAACTTTTTAATCTTTCCGTGTCTGAGTTTTCTCATACCACAAATTCCATTACTGATTTTTTATTTCCAAAACCTAAACTCCTTTATTGTTGTCAGCATATGAGCTCACCAAAAAGACAACATAGCATTATGACAGATCTGGGAAATTGCTTCTGTAGTTAAAGATCGATTTTTCTCTGAAAGAATGTTTATAAATGACAAGAAACCTTTTTCAAAGCTTATGGCATATTTACCATGTTGCAGTTTTAAAGCTTCTTGCACCTCATGCCTTAGTTTCACCAATAGTAAAATTCAGCTTTCAGTTCCATTAAGCTCCTCCTTTTCACTCCATTCCAGACACCCATTCCATTTATCAGTTTCTTTGGAGTCTGGTAGAGACTGAGCAAAGATACCTTGCTTGTAAGGACTGAAATCTAAGATCACAAATAGTCCTATTCACTATGCTTAAAATTACATGCATTGATTTAAATAGTACTTTTGTGTTACATTTAGGGTTTTTGCAGTATCAGAATAATACATTCATATATATTATGCTAGCAATTACACTACAGGTCTTAATTCTGAAATTCTTTACCTGTCATAAGCCTGCACATCTTTTCAGACAGACATATGCTACTCAGCCTTTCTTTTCTTCCCACTGTTCCATAAGAATTGATCTGATATGGAGAGAGATTCACTATCTAAAAGTTAATCATCGAGTTTGGGAGCTTTATTTGGCTTCCAGAGGTCCATACCTTTCCTTGTGAGCTATTTGAAAACCATGGTTTCCCAGACTGGGTCTGAATCACCATCATCATTAGAGGTTAAATATAAGTGATAGGCATACTGTTCTACAGAGTGTAAAACTCTTTCCATGTCAGTTCACATGTGAACATTCAAACTGATATGCCACACACTAAAAGGATATGGAAGCATAAGAGAATAAATGTTTAAATGTGAGTGTTTAAAATGCAGAACAAAATCTATTACCCATATCAGTACTTGAAATGAAAATTGTCTGACAACTCTTTTCCTCTAACTAAAAGTTACAAAAATTCTAAATAAATTTTATCAACAGAAGGAAGATTTTTCTGATTATTGTGCTCTCTTTGTCAAACTTCTCATTGTTCATACCCTTTTTTTTAAGTATTAAAGTGCTTGAAGTCTTTCTGCCTTTTTAATCCACATTATTAAGTGATCAGAAGCGTGAAAGTAAATTGGGGAAGATAGGAAAGACCTAACTGCTGCATCTTATTTCCAGAAATGCACCTCTGCATCAGCATATCTAACTACTCAGATAGAAATGGACACAAATTTTAGCCAGCAGTCCTGGCTAGATATGAGCCAGTTGTAACCTGGGAAGAACAGTGTCATAACTGTTCTGGAAGTTTATGTGTATGGAACTTTATGGGGTATAATAAAATTAACCTACATCCGTCAGTTGGGGCTTATGAATCTGGTCCTATATCTGCAGCACAAATGCAGAGAAGACTGAGCTGTAATTGTATTAGCCTTTTTAAACCATGCCTTTTAAGGGGTATATGTAAGGATTTTTTCTCTCTCACTAAAAAGTGAGTTAGCATAGCACTGAGCAAGTAAGTCCCATCTCTCAGGAGCAGTCCCGTGTGCAACATGATCACATTTAATAGGACAGGAGAGTTGTGTTAATTTATGTAACTGCTCAAGACCCATGGCTTAGCATAGCACCAAGCCCAACACAGACACTTGACTCCCTGCCAAGAATTGCTTGCAGCTGGAAATGGATGGAGCAGGTGCAGCATAGGGTCTGTTGGGGTATGTAGACATGGTGAAATGCCAGAATTAGCATCACCGTACTGCTGTATCACTTTATTACAGGCTCTGTTGGGTCAATAATTTTCAGGCCTTTAATTGAAGAAGGTACTCCTACAGAGGACTGCAAATCCTCTGTGCATATTGGAGGATGTGGAATACTGCTTCAGTGAAAGAAAAAATATAAGCCACAATCTTGAACCTCTTGTGATCTAACATGGCAAGTAACCAAATCAGATGGAGAAGGGAAGCATCAAATGCTTTAGGCTGACTTCCTTTTCATTTAGATTCACTTAAACCCATTAGTAGCTTCAAATATTTAGGAGAATCTATACTGTTTTCAATTATACATGAAGTAAGCTACAAGCTTTTAGTTAGATTAAAAGGTTCTACTTTATGCCTATTCTGACCTATTGCTCCCTTTCTAACCTAAATTTCAAAGTAGCTTGAGTGTAAAGAAGAGATGCATGTTGTCCTATGTGGTTTACAATAAAGCAGGTCTCTGAACAAAAGAGCATCTCCAGTCCAGATAAATGATTAAACATCATATAGCACCAGGAACAACAGTGAAGTTCAAACATTTGAGTGGATGAATTGACCAGTTAGTGCATAGAAGAGGTTTAAGCGAAGCCTCACTCCATGTCTGAAATTCATGATAATCAGTGAAAAGTAAGACTGTGCGATTATAATTCCTGACAATGAATAATAGGGACACACAGTATGTGTTTAATATTATCAACCACCTTATATGGAGAAGTTGTCAAACTATTAGAGAAATATGAGGGCTGCTCATCACACATATATAAAGCAAGATTTGTTTTTAACAAAAAACTCCAAGCACTTACAGAAATGTGGAGAAAACCTGGAATATATTGCACTAAATTATTGTCTCAAACACAGGCACCTAGACTCCAGATGAGTTGCAAGAGATGAGGTTTCAAGTGGTCTCAAGCAAAAATCAAGTAAAAATTATACGTCAGGAGCAGTTTGGAACTTAACAAACAACACTGTACAATGTGCTGGGTAGCACAGCTCTGCACAAAATGAAGTGTGGCAGTGCTCTGCCTCTCCAGAGTGACTGTGTCCAGATTCCTGATAGATAAGTTAGAACTGTGTAATGATACACACATGCACCTGACGTGTGTAGGAGAACAATAAATCTATATGAGAATCACTCTTTAACTTAACCAGCAGTTTCAAGTACTGTGGCATGCCAGGTAAAATGCTAGGTAACAGAGCTCCAAGATTTAATTTTGGCAAACATCACACATGCATGTTCTTCGGCTAAGAGACCTCTTGATGGTGCATGCTACTCCCTCCATTGCTCCAGCCTACTCTCAACCCTTTGCTCTGTGTATTTTCCTCCAGCAGCTGCTGGGCAATGGTAACCATGGCTGCCTCTGTCAGCATCCCTTGTATTGATCTGAAAGGCAAGGTGGTCCTGGGGTGCTTGAGAGGCCACTAGCCCAGTGCATGTAACAGGAGACAGCAGACAGCAAAACCCAACCTGCTGGCAGCAGCAGCACATAACCTCTGTTCTTCCAGCATCACTGTATCGCTACATTCTTCTATATCTTCAATGTTATTACAGACTGAAAAAAGCTTTTCCTATCACATCTCAAGTATGATACGACCTCACTTGTGACAGGCTATGTCACCACTGTGAAGAAAGCACAAGGTCCGCTGCTCCACTGTGAGCTCAGACAATGCTGTGCCACTTAGCAGGACCCTTTTGAACAATGACACACTTTCACAATCAAAATCCACAACACTCCACCAGCACCAGTTACCAGGATTCAAGGGGAATAAACCTAAGAAAGGTGTTCTGGCTTGGCAATGAGATTTAACAGCTTGTCTTCTAAGGGGTTAAACGTTAAATCTACTTAAAAAGTTAAAAAAAAGAAAAAGAAGATGGGTGGGGAGGCAGGAGGGGTGGGAAATGGTGCAAGGAGAGGTGTCAATTAGCTCAATCTGTGTTGGCTGCAGTTCAGTCTCACTTGTGCTGCATGATGGTGAGACAAAAGATGCCGATTCTGTCCTTACCACATGAGTTCATAAGACAGTCCCAAGGCTAAAATGTGCTAGCAAACCATATATGCAAACCAGCGTCTTCCTTTGAAACAGCTTTCAGTCAATGTGGCTAGTAATAGTGAGTCAAACAATTATTTTGGTGGTTTCAGCCTGTTTGGAATCACCTCCTGCCGCAGGCCTCAGCACCCATGGAGGAGTGCATTGACTTCAGGCTGCCCAGCTGGCACCACTGCCACACCAGTTCCACATACATGCCAGAAAATATCTATGCCCATTGAATTCACCTGGTTGGCAGGTGCTGTAACACCTTTTGCTGGCAGTTCAGTACCCCCATATAGGTCTGGAGATAAGAAGCTTTCCCATGATTTCCCAAGCTACTTTGAAAGATAATGGAAGAATAGAGATTCTATTCTTTCAGGCTTTTAAGTTACAATCCACACACAAAGGACGCTCTTCAGTTATTGAAAGTGCAGTGGTGGGAATCTAGGTCGTATTTTTTTTCAGTTATCAGGTGCATAGGAAGCAACACCAAAATTGTACATAAGAAATAGTCTGCTTTTCCAGAACTTCTAAATTCAGGGTTATATTTACTGCCTTGCTACCCTGTTTTCTCCAGCCTATAAAATGTATTTAGTAATTCAGCTATACTTATTTTCAATTTGAAGCAATTTCTGTAATACAGCAGCATGAAGTATGTGCATTTCCAGAATTTCAGATACTCTTTTCAGTTGAAGGGAAACAGAAGAGAGATGGGCAAGAAGCAGGTAGTCTTTCCAAGTAATTTTTGCAATGAATTTCAGAAACATAAACATAGTACAGAGAATGTTTTATCCTCAGCTAGTACAGCCTATAGCCTCTCTATTAGTGGTCCATGTCTGACTTGTGCTTCGGAGAGCGTGTTCATGTCTGCCAAAGAGAAGAAATGGGCCATATCTGCAGACGATGCAACAACATCTGGTGTCTAGTAGCAGCACAAGGGCATCAGTTTGTTGCCTACACTTCATCCATGTGAACATCTACTTCCCGTATCAGCTCTCTGCTCAAAGATCTGCAGCTGTAGCAAAGAGGACTAGACAAAGAGAAATATGGATAGCTAGACTGATACCACAGAAAATATTTGCTTTTAACAGCTTAATATTTACCTTATTTTTCTTCGTCTTGAAAATATGAAAAAGGAAGAAATATGAAGAACACTATTATTCAGTAGAATGAGCTTATTTCCACGACATTTATACATTATGCTTTTCCTAAATGACAAGCAAATTGGCAAAGTCTCTTTCTTTTTTCAAGCTGTTTGCACCCTTCCCCCCTCCCCGCTCCTCCCCTCCCCATTTTGATCTTTGCTTAGTGGATGTAAAATATTGTCAGACACGGAAGCCTCTTATAACCTTGAAAGCTGGTGGAGGAAACACTTCTTATGTCTGTATGAAATGGTGAGATACTAGCTGGTAACATTTTCATGATTCTTCCTGATGTGACTCATGCTATTTGCCCTCCAAGGAGCTACAGAATAGCACACTTCACAAGTAGTTTCTCAGTTGTTTGAACAGTTCTGGCTCAATTCAGCTGAGCACATGATAAATAGTCTGAGTGCAAGATAAATAGACTGAGCGAGCAGTAAGGCTAGGTAGGAGGCAGCTGCACAAAGAAACCCAGCAAATAATGTGGTGATTTGATCTTGTGAATGAAGAAACATTTTCCCAAGAATGTGGTAATTCGATCTTGTAAATGAAGAACCATTTCCCCACTACTCTGTTTAACTCACTTAAACAGAGCCAGAAGCTTCCCTGAAGCTATATCTGTATTATTGCTCCAAGTATTTTGCAAGATGACTGCCAGAAAATCTTGATAGCCCTAAATTCATTTATGTTGCAAGCCCTGGCATCTCTGCTACGTAACTCCCATGGCAGGGAACTCTGAGAACAGTGAAGTTATTTATCCAAAGTAATCGTAAGGTTATACCACCTTTTTCACTGAGATTTGATTTCTAATCCCTCAGGGATGTATCTACACCACCCACACCTGTAAATTGGCATTGCCTTTTTTTTTTTTATTTTGGGGCAGGGCAAGCATTTAAATTAATCCCAAAGCAGGGTAGCAATGACATTCATAGGAAAAAAGATTTTTCATTTCTGCAATGTTCAGCTGCCTAATTTTCTCTATGTGCTCAGATGATTCAAGTATAAAGATACTTAGTGCAAGCACTGATGAGATTTCTTCTCTGGCTCCTTTCTGTGAGCAAGCTGTCATGGCTACCCATTCATCAGCTTTATTCTTCCAGCGACAGGATGCTCTTCCCTAGAAAGCAGGAAAGCTACGTCTAGACCTCTGTAGAGAGGAGTAAGTACATATTTCCCTACAGTCTCTTCATATCTTATTGGCTGGGCAGAAACCCATTTCAAATTTGTGCTTTACTCTTTCCTCTGTCAGCCAGAGACAGTTTGAACTTTTACATCAGGCAGCACTATGCAACGGTAACATTATTAAAAAAAATGAAGCTGTGTCTGGTGGGGTTTGAAAGCAAAGAAGGTAGATAACAGCTCAATGATGCAAGTGCCAGGAACAGTTTGAGAATTAATGTCATTGTTAAATGCTTCATGTGAAAACGGTCCTAAACTTTTGCTATCCCCAACTTCGCTTTTTGGGAAAGAAAGGGGGATTGAAAAAACAAAGTCTCTAGCACTTTTAAAAGAGGAAGCAAAAAGATAATTGCTTTAAAAGTTCTTCTGTAAAAGAAAGAATGAATAAAAAATTACATTTCTCCTGGAAATAATACAATGATTCTAGACTTTTTGGAGATTAATCCAGTTAGGAGCCAGCACTAAAGATGGGCAGTTTCACCAGCTGCCCTATCAAACATGGTGCTTTCTCTTTCTAATAGCTGCATTGTCCTGTTGACATTCAGAAGGACTTATAATGTCTCCAGCACAAGAGGTTGCCAATACTTGGGTCTTTATGGGGAAAAGGAACACTTATCTGTGGCAACACACATTTAGATTGCTGTTTACCTGTCCAAGCACTATACTTGAGCGCAGTAATATTCCACAAATCAACACTCCATGAATGTATCCCATCAGCCTGCAGATCATCAGAGAAGAGACTTCTGCTGGCAGGTGTTTGCATGGTGCCTGGATACACAATGCTGCTCTTTGACTGTAGCTGGCAGTACCTGGCCAGCCTGCTCACCAGCCCACCTGTGAGCAGTGCTCACAACAGTGCTTCAGCCCTAGAAGCACCAGGCATGTGCCATCTTAGAATCAGGCCCTTCAAGTTTTTTTAGGCACTTTTCCACTACAGTATTATATACTGAGTGAAGATTATGTTACCACAAGCCAATGCCTAAATTCCAGATGTAAGTAGTGTAATTAGAAACTTCTTTATGAAACCCTCCTACAGTAAGGAAATAGAGGTATTTACATGAATCAGCAAAGACAATGTGCTATACTGTATAATTTTGTTGTTCTAGGAAAGCAGATTGGCTTAAAGGGTCACAGAGATGACTGCTTACATTCTATTACGGAGCACTGACTTTAACAATAAAGGATATATTTGTTTGTTTGTTTGTTTGTTTGTTTTACTGTTACATTCCACTTACAGCAGTTAGCAAACAGGAAAGCAATGTTAAAGTTGTTTTTTACTATACTATTGCTGCTACATGAGCAAAACCTGGCACACTGGTTAAAGTCAGATCATATGCTATTTGGTTATGGTTATAGGAAAGGTTGGTCTGATCAAGGGTAAAATTGCTTAGAAGGTTGGAACAAATGAGTTGTTAAACTCAAGAGATTAAAGACATTAACTCCCATTTTAGTGCTGATTTCTCACAGAAGGATTTGAGTGCTTGTTGTGCTATTAGTGATGAACGATGTTATAAACAGCTGTGATTTAAGAGGCAGTAATATAACAAGAAAAAGCTTAACTCCAAGAGGAGGGGAGTGATGCACCCCGTGAACCCAGATGATTTGACTATTTAGGACAAGGTATTAAAACTACAAGTTGAGTGGCAACCAAATGTGTTTGAGAAGCCTGGTTCTAAAGTATCATTAGAATTATTTTTTAAATCTCTTTTTTCCTCAGTTAAATGGGGTCTCTCTGAACTCACAAGGCGTAACATAGGAGTATAATATAGGACTTTTTGTAGTAGGCACACAAACAAAAATGCTAGAAAAATACTTGATTATACACTAAAACAAGGGGGGAAATGATAAACCAGCACTGTTATTGCTCTTTACATCTCTCTTAAAAACATGGCAAGAATTTAATGATATATAAAATGCCATAAGTGATTTCTTTTACAAGAGGTTCTACTATTTGAGAGGTAATTTGTAACATGTAACCCTTTGGGGTTAACTAGTCATTTAAAAAGTATGGGGATTTTCTGCTAAAATATTTATGACACATTATTGTTTGCAACTATACTACTAAACTCTAAGAGAAGTATTGGGAGAAGCTGACATGTTATGCTTCTCCCTTCTTTCAGATTTGCCTTATTTCAATATCTCTTAAATTACTAGTGAGAGATGAACATTTAGGTTTAAAGAAGAAAAGTCCATGCTTAAAATATGTATTGTCCTTTTAAACCTGCTGCTTCACTGTTGATGACCTGCTTTATTTTGGACTTCCTCACACTTTTTGACTATTTTTTTAAGCTATGACAAACACACAGAAGTCTACCACAGGTACCAGCAGCACATCAGCTGATCTGAAGTCATGCTTTTGTTACTTGACACCTCATTTTTCAAAATTCATTGGACTACAGAAAATTTACATTCCTCTAACTTCAGCAAGTTCCTTATTGGTTCTATAGCAAAGACAACCAGAGGAAAAATACATGGTATTCCAATAGCACAGAGCAGATAAGTGTTGGAATTACAGGAAGATTTAAAAAGTGATTAATTTAAAACAAAACTACAAAAACCCCCACAACAAAAGTATTTTGGAATCAAAATCAGTTTGCTTTAATGGTAGTCTTTTAAACAGATTTCAACAAATGATAGGCAAAACTTCTAGTGGTTTAACAAGTACAGAAAAAGAAAATACTGCATCTCACCTTGTGGTCAGCAGCTGAGACCCAGTGCTGTTTTACCAGTAGCAGCCACAGCTTTGCAACTCTGAATATATTTATTGCTTTCTGTGTAATAATCCATCCAGGTTTTAATGAACAAAAAGATCCACCCTCAGCTCTGTAGAAAGTCTAGTTAACACAACTACTGTCAGCACTTTACAAATGACCTCTTCCTTCACTCCTCTCTCAAGGGACTCTCTTGTTTCCACATGTTGGAAAGGGTTAAATTCAGCAGCTGCTGCCCACTTGCTAGCTAGAAATACTCTCAGTAGATTTTCAGCTGGTTGATCCTAACTTCTAAAAAAGTCAGGTAGTGCCCAGAGAAGAACACTAGCACTCTGTATAAGTGGGATCAATTGTGGGCCTTACCATATAATAAACAAAGACAATGCAGCCATTCCCTGACAATAGTGGAGAGAAAATGAGTAAAAATTAGCTGAAAACGATGCACTCAAACTTCAGTTCAAATATGTATATATGCACACTTCCATATATAAATCAGTAGAGAATTATTACTTAAATGAATAAATAATTTAAATTTAGTATTTAACTCTCTAAAACACCTGTCATTGTTGAAAGATTAACACACCTCCATTACTATATAAATTAATCTTCTCAGCTCACATTAACAGTTTCCTAAGACCCATAAAAATTTTGCATATTTTCACCCTAGATCTTCACGACCTGTTATATCTTCAAAAGGAACTAAGTTATTTTGCTCCATGTTTGTTCCCCAGTGCGACCAACGGGAAGTACACCACTATTACAGCTTCTGACGAATAATGGCCATGAATGTCTGCTTTGTGATGCAGAGTTCCCAGAAGCTGTGAAGCCATCTGACTGCAGAGGTCTGGAGGACAGGGGGAGTCCATTGAGCATCACATCAGCTTCTAACACTAAATTTCACTCTATGTGGGTAGAAAGACAAATGGAAAAATAAGGGGAGTTTTTCAAATGTATTCATGGCAAATACAGTGGTTCAACAGTGTGCTGGCAAAGGAACAGGATTGGGTTGTTCCTGGAGATGCTGCTGGTCAGAGATCAGAGGGACTGGAGCGACTGGGCTTCATTTTTGATTATAGTCAATTCAGCATTATCAGCCTGGTTGAGTCAACAGAACTTGCACCACCACAGAGTCACAAAAAGTAAAACAAACAGTCTGGCATTCCTCTATGTGCTGCAGCAGCAGCAGAGGCTCTATGACCTTCACTGGAGGGTCTTTGTGTGTATTCTGATCCCCTTAGCAGACCAGATTCACAACAAGGCTTGTTTTGCATGCTTAAGGAGGAGTGTGGCTGTTGCCTGGGACAGAGGTACAGTGCTCTTCTGTGCCTCATTGAATTAACATCGGGCTGTGAGATCTCCGCTTCACTCCAGACATCATTCAGTTCTTAAGTCTTCCCAAAGCCCATTGCAGGAGAAGTGAGGAGTCCAGCTCATCTTTTTCTCAACCAGGCTTATCTGTGACTTATGTGGAATGCATCAGAGTCTCACTAGTTTATAACACAGCTTTTCAGCACAGAATTATCTAACCACATAAATACTAAAGGAGGCGAACTTTTGCTCATGTACACGTAAATAAGTCTACTTTCTGCTCTCAGACTACATTTACCACTGATCTTTTGATTTCTTCTGAGTATAATGTGATATTAGCTATCAATTCTACTTTTAAGGTTTGTATGTTCACTGTTATGGTAGGACACTCTCCATCATCTACCAGCATTGGTCCCAGATCATTGGAAGTTGGCAAATGTCACACCAATCAACAAAAAGGGCTGCAAGGAGGACCTGGGCAACTACAGGCCTGTCAGCCTGACCTCAGTGCCTGGCAGGGTTATGGAGCAGATCATCCTGAGTGCAATCACACAGCAACTACAGGATGGACAAGGGGTCAGACCCAGACAGCATGGGTTTAGGAAGGGCAGGTGCAGTCTGACCAACCTGATCTCCTTTTATGATCAGATGACCTGCCTGGTGGATGAGGGGAAGGCTGTGGACCTCAGCAGAGTCTTTGACATTATCTCCCACAGTGTGCTCCTGGAAAAGCTGGCAGGCCATGGCTTGGACAGGGGCACTCTGTGCTGGGTTAGGAGCTGGCTGGATGGCAGAGCCCAGAGAGTGCTGGTGAATGGAGCTGCATCCAGCTGGCAGCCGGTCACCAGTGTGTCTCAGGTTCAGCTGGCCAACTGCCAACTGCCCAATACAGATGTCAGAGCTTCCCTCCTCCTGCCAAGAAAAGGGAGGAAAGAGAAAAAACTTCAAACTAGGTTCATGCTTAAACTAACTATATATATATTTATACAGAAAAAAGTAATACTGCAACATAACACACACTTATACAAATTGGAAATAACAAGAAATAATGTCTCATTCCCCAGTAAACACAAATCCCACCATTTTAACTACAAATCACTCCGGAGAACTTAATCCCCAGAGACAGACTTAAACAGAAAAACTAAGAACAAACATTTTACTTCCCTAAGACAACATGATGGTGAGCCGGTGCTTTGGGCCTGGGCCTCCTGTCCCTCCTGGGATGGCATGGTGTGTTCTGCTGGGACAACAACTACGAAGGAACTGACCAAGCCACTCCCACACTGGCTCTTATCCCTTTTGAGATGATGTCGTAATATGGTATGGAATACAATACTATTGGCTAGAAGAAAGCTGTTAGCTGGCTCAGCCCAGCTCAAGTCAGTTGACAGTCCTGAAATCCAAAACCTAAATTCAGGCACACACCTAGCCAAACCCATAACAAGTGGTGTCCCCCAGGGATCAGTGCTGGGACCAGTTCTGTTTAACATCTTGATAATTTAGATGAGGGGGTTGAGTCCACCATTAGCAAATTTGCTGATGACACCAAGTTGGGGGGTGTGTCGATCTGCTGGAAGTCAGGAGGGCTCTGCAGAGGCACCTGGAAAGACTGGAGAGCTGGGCTGATTCCAGTGGGATGAAGTTCAATAAGGTCAAGTGCCGGGTCCTGCACTTTGGTCCCAACAACCCCATGCAGCGCTACAGGCTGGGCACAGAGTGGCTGGAGAGCAGCCAGGCAGAAAGGGACCTTGGGGGTTTGGATTGACAGGAGGCAGAACATGAGCCAGCAGTGTGCCCAGGTGGCCAAGAAGGCCAATGGCACTCTGGTGTGTATCAGTGAGGCTAGCAGGACCAGGGAAGTGATCCTTCCCCTGTACTCAGCACTGGTGGGGCCACACCTTGAGTTTTGTGTTCTGTTCTGGGTCTCTCAGTTCAGGAAAGATATTGAGGTGCTACAGCAGGTCCAGAGAAGAGCAACAAGGCTGGTGAAAGGACTTGAACACAAGTCCTATGGGGAGAGGGTGAGGGAGCTGGGGTTGTTTAGTGTGGAGGAGGTTCAGGGGTAACCTCATCACTCTCTACAACTACCTGAAATGGGGTTGTAGCCAGGTGTGGGTTGGGCTCTTCCCCCAAGCAACCAGCAGTAGAACAAGAGGACACAGTCTTAAGCTCTGTCAGGGGAGGTTTAGGTTGGATGTCAGAAAGAAATTCTTTCCAGAGAGAGTAATCAGGCATTGGAATGGCCTGCCAGAGAGGTGGTGGATTCTCCATCCCTAGAGGTTTCTAAGATTAGACTGGGTGTGGCACTTAGTGCCATGATCTAATAGTAACGGTGGTGTTGGATCAAGGGTTGGACTTGATGATCTCAAAGGTCTCTTCCAACCCAATTCATTCTATGATTCTAGGATATGTCAACCCATGCCTGCTAAACATCACAGAACCACAGAAAGGCTTGAAGGATAGGTAGTGAAAGGGATATCTGTTACGCAACTGTCTTTAGCCTGACAAAAATATCAAAGATTTTCATTCCTTCCTTCCTCATCTCCACTCTACCAGATACCCTAAACATGTGTTTTTATAGGATAACAAAGCCCACCACTATAGTAGTGCTCTCCTAGACACTTAGATTCAATAACCATGTCTTCAATAACCAGGTCTCCATCTTTGCTATGTGTTTCTCTGCATGCACGTAACTGGCAAAAATTTGCAAGTATTACTGCTAATTCTCAACCTTTTGTGCATATCCTGGGAGTCGTGTCCATGACATGAGTAAGTCTACACTAATCATATGTTACCCCAATGCAGAGGTTGCGCATTGCACTCATACATGCAAGAGGTCTTCATTGGAAATAAAAACTCTTGCCAATATTACTTTGGCACATCAGTTATCAAGTTCCCTTTTCAGGAATATTTTTTCTTAAGAGCATTTATTAAAGAGCCCAGTTCAATCAATCAGAACATCTGTCTGCCTTTTATTTGTCACAGATTGAAAGAAAAAAAATCGACAGGATGATGCTATGTGAAAAATAATTGTTGAGAAAAAAACGCCAATAAATAAACCAAGTTCTTGGTAAATACAAGGTACACCCTGATTTTCCTAAACACGTAAATAAACTTGAAAGTTTTAATGCTGTTAGCAGGAGTTAATATTAGCTTTATACACTTATGTGGTCATACATTTCTGTGTGTGAGTTTGTGGAGAAATACTGAATTCTTCATACTGGCCTTAAAAAACTCTACATATAGATCCTAAATCTATATGCTAGTACATAAATAGCCAGCTTAATTTTAGAGCTTGGAGAATGTATTAACTTCTATCAAATTTCCTGATACTTCACATATTGTAATATTTGGATAGTACTTTCCATCTCTAAACAACAGAATGCCCCTTGAATTTTGAACATCCTATCTGTTTAAACTAGTTGTTTTGTGTGTTCTGTGTAAAAGTGAAACTGCTGCCTCTGCTGTAAACAAAAATATAGTTGTCTAATTTGATCAGCCAACTGCAACATATTTGGCTGCCCTCTGCAAACAGTGAAAATTGAACTGTATTTGAATCATCTGCTGTTGTTGTTGCAAATACCAAGTCCCCATACTCTTGAAAAAGTTGCATGTTAGTTGGGACCCTATATCCATATAACTCTGGAGAGATTTAGTAAAGAAAACAGGAAGGGCTAGGGTGGATAGTGATTTGTTATTTTTTCTCCAAAGCAAATCCAGGACAACTGCAATGCAAGAGGCAGAGTTGTTTAGCACTACAACACATAAAGACAGACATCCTCCTGCATGATGGCTTGAAACAGAGGATTTCTGTTGTCTGCTAACAAAATTAGTTGCAGAAAGAGGAAAGATCAGCGATCCTTTCAGTCACTTCAATGAATCCTGGAGGTAAATGGCTGAGTGGAGAGTAACAGAAAACAAAAGAAAAAAATAAGGCCTTAGTATAAGGTGAAATTAGACATGAAAATAAATAGTTCTGTCCTAATTATTGTATTCTCTGACAGTGAAATAGAGTCTCTCTCAAATGTGTTTTGTTGCCGACCGGGGCTATATCAACCACACACCGATACGATGTCAAGCAAAACTCTGTCTTTATTCAAAATACAATCACATATATGACCTCTGATCTGACTCCGCCTAGGGGCCAGAACCTTTGACCCCATTGGCTCAGGGCTGCCT
>JAWWEV010000095.1:15964629-15984755 GCA_035583235.1 Hafferia zeledoni
AGCCTGAGGGGTCATGTCTGCTAATGGGCCATCAACGATTCCAAAAATACCCCATGACTCACAGAGTCAGATCACCCGTTGTGGCACTCCCCGCCCTGGGGGAGGTACTGGGAATTCCCACCTGAACCAGAGAGTATATAATCTTGGGGTTTAGGGGACTTCAGGAACCACTCATCAGATCCAGAGGAGGACCAGAACCTCAACAGGAGGAGACCACCACTCTTGACCAGATTGCAACCATCAGCTGTACCAACAGGCTTTTCACCTCCTTTTACTTTGGACTCAGGGGAACTACAGGGTCTCAAGCACAGGGGCTAACAAACCCCACTGTGTTTGTGCCCCAGGGTGTTGGCTTATACTTCTGGGTTTTGTGGGTTAAAACCAATGTATCTTTGTGCCATTGCATTTATTGCAATATTTTTATTAAATTTTAACTCTGACTTATAATCTCTTTTGTGTTGGATTCATTTCTCCTGCCAGTTTGCCTTTAAACGAGCACAAAATCAAATCTTACAAACCCTTACAAACACAGAGCTGTCAGTGTAGTATGCTCGTAAACCCTGACCTTCCTACTTTCTTGGTATTTTGGTACTACATCATGTCAATAAGTGGTGGGGAGGAGAGAGGAAACTGAAAGATGAGAGTTTACCCTTGGGAACTATCAAGATCATCAGAATATAACACAAGAGGTGTTTTCCCCATTTATAAGATGTCCCATCTGAACAATTCACAGCCTTTCACAGTCAGTTCTCACAACACCGCACATATCTGCTAGTGTGGGTGTCTCAAACTCACATGATACCAAACAGTTAACACGATAACACAGCATTATGATCAAGGCAAAGCATTGCCTCTTTCACATACCCACATAAAACCTCCACCCCCATTATTGCAGCTGCTCTCTTCTGTCCCTTTCTGCTGTTTGATTTGCAAGAAGAAGTAGTGCCAGAAGGAGCTAGGAAAGGGAAGGGTTCAGAGGAAGACTGTGTGACTGCCACTTTCATTTTTGGAACTGGAGAGCAGACTCAGCAGGAACGGGAGCAGGGAATCAGAGAACTCCATTTGGTGGCACGTTGTACTGGAATCAAGGCAGTCAGCCAAGACAAGGTTAAGAGTTTTCCATTTCTAGTACTTTTTGCATTACAATGCTCCTTTGAGAATATAATTTCATAACACATGCTTATTCTGCTTACTTCTAACTGAGCATTTGGAACAAATCAACTTTAATAGCCTGTCAGATAAGTGGTTATTTACAATATTCTTTCCAGGTCCATAATCTATGTATAGTGCAATTTGTTGACAGATGAGTATAAAAGAGAACTCATGAAATATCTTACTACTGTGAGCCTGGGGCTGTTTAAATCTAAAAATTAAGTGTCAGGAAGCTTTTTTTTAAAATGCTTTAGGATGTCAGGGCCCCATATGAGGAGGGGGCACTGCAATCTTCCACCATAGTTCTGAAGGTTTAGCTGCCTGTGTTCAAGGCTGGCTCTACTACAGTGCAGCCACAAGCCTTGGATGAAACTCCTGTGTAAACAGCTGTGTTGTGAGAAAGTGCTGTGTGGTGACTCATGGAGCATCTCTTCTGCCTTGGCTCAGGAGATGCATTAAAGCTCAGGCTCTCAGTCCTTGGTCATTGCTTGAGCCATCTTGCAGGCACACACCTCTCTGCCTTCCTCTGTGTTACCCTTGGCCTCCAGCACTTGTGGAGCAGCTGGTCCCTGATAAAGACTGTCTTAAAAACAAAACAACTTTTGAACCAGAGGCATACCAAGTATCAGAATCACCAGCTTATCTGGAGGATGCAGCAGGCTACGCCTTCTGCAGTTGATTTTGCACCTTCTTTTAGGGATGCCCACCCTGAAGTGTTCTAAGCAGCTGCTCTCCTGCCCTCCCTTGACTACTTTCTTTCACAAGACTAACAAGAAGGCAGCATGCCAGGGGCAGAAAGCAGGACAGACTTGTGGATTCCTTCAGAATTTATTCATGTTTCAGTGCGGGTGGCAGGTGGGGAAATCCATGAAGAGCAGATCTTTCTTCTCATCCATCCTGTAAGACTGCATGTCAATCAGCCTCTGCAATCTGTGTGGGATCCCAGGGCTACTCAAAAACAGAAATCATGATGCATTGGAAAATGCATCATTCTCAATTTTTCTCTGCTTCTGGGAAGGGATATTCCCCTCTCACATATTTGTTCAGCTCTGCTGCACTGCAGCCCCCAGGCATCAAGTTATTGTAATTTTAGTTCTGTTTTCAGAACATGTCAGAAATACCTGAAAATACTCACTGAGAAATTATTCCAATCATTCCAGTGAATTAAGTGCCTATTGTGGGACTTTCCTTTCTTCAACTTGTGGAAATTGTCTATGCAGGAAAGTCAAGCTAACACAGAGCACTTTCAAAGTGCTGTTGATTTTGATCACTCACTACTTTGCTGTTCACTTTCATAGAGCACAAGAGAAAAACAAATGTCTGGGTCACAGAATCTTTGCTTGTTTTTATGATACTGAGAAATAATTTTTGGCTGAACAGGAGGAATAGCAAAAACTCTCATTCCTCTTCTCTCACCCAACATCTGTATTTGGATGGCGGGAATTGTTTCTTTAAACAATCCCTTCAAACTTTACAAATACATAACATCAAATTGGCAATTGCATGGGAGTTTCTTGAGCTAGTTGCCATGTATCTTTCTAGCATGTGAACTATCCAGCAAAAGGGCTTCTATGGCAAGAATGTATTTTTTTGCTTTTAAAAAATGTGTCACCCTATTCCATAATCATACAAATATCTGCAAGTTGCTGGCATAGAAATACAGCTACTCTGAGCTATGTTATCTTTCAAATTAAACTTTTTTGTTTTACTCTAATTTTTTTCAGGAATAGAAACTTTTACCATCTAACACTAAATTTTCAAACAATGCAACTGTTTATGTATGATATTATTTATGTATTGTATTTTAGCATTGACTTGTCATATACCACTCACACTTGCATTCCAAAAGAAAACTGTTTAAAATGTTGTGCTGGTTTGAAAGTAAACCAGCAGGAGAAATGAACCCAACACAAAAGAAATTATAAGTCAGAGTTACAATTTAATAAAAAATATTACAATAAATGCAATGCTACAAAGAGAAATTGGTTTTAACCCATAAAACCCAGAGGTATAACCCAGCCCTCTGGGGCACAAACACAGTGGAGTTTGTTAGCCCCTGTGCTGAGCCCCACGTTGTTCCCCCTGAGTTCAAAGTAAAAAGAATTGAGAAACTGTTGGTGCAGGTGACAGTCACAGTCTGGTTGAGAGTGGTGGTCTCCTGTTGAGGTTCTGGTCCTCCTCTGGATCCAATGAATGGTTCTCCACATCCCAAAACCCCCAAGATTATATCCGCTCAGGTTCAGGCGTGACCGCCCAGTACCTCCACCAGGGCAGGGAATTACACAATGAGTGATCTCACTCTGTGAGTCATAGGGTATTTGGAATGATTGATGGCCCATCAGCACACATGACACCTCAGGCTGGGTGTGAAGGTGCTAACAACTTCCTGGAAGGGAGTTATCACACCTCTTATCTCACAGTTGTCTTTAACACCCAGCTTACATCCTGAGGGGTCAGGTGTGCCCTGGGCAGCTGCTGCAAATGATCCATTGTTAACAGTTCATGGGAAATGAATAGAGGGTGTAGAATACATAGCTTTGGTCACTCCCACACAGTGATAAACTGGTCCCACCTGCTGAACTAGGACAGATGTTTAGCTGTATCACTGGTAAAATTACACTATTATCACTGGTAATAGTACACACATTACAATCCTATCCTGTCATACATATCAACTTTTTCACATGTTTTGGGCAAGATTCTGTTTTCAAAAACTGATGTATGCAGACAGAAGTCCAGCTGACAACAGCACTAGACTCTAAGGCCTGTCACTACTGGTCCTTATCCAGAAGTCACTCAGTATTACTAAAAGCAGTTCTTAGTTTGATGATCTTTCTATTCTTTTCCACCCCATCCTATTCATTTTCATTTAACAAAATCATCTCATCTGTTCCAGCTTTCCTGCTTTCTCAGCAAATTCCTCCAGAAAGCACCCACCACACTGCTGCAAAAATTAACCAAAAATTTCTTTCCTCATCACTGCCACCAAGTCTTACACATGCTGTATTGACCACAGGCTGGCTACTAGTTATTAATTTTATTTTGTCAGATTACCTAGCAGGATAAGCAAGGGTTACTCCCTAGGAGTTTTTAAGTCATCATAGTGATTACAGAGAAAGTGACTTTGGCATTGCTCCTGCCCCAAACCTTGGTAGCCAAAAAATTAACTTCCTGAATGGAGGATTTTGCAAGACTGTGCATTTCAGCCTCATGGAAGTTCAGAAATACAAGATCAGATCTGCCAAAAATCCCCCAAAAGTCCAAGACAACAGGGCCAGAAAATTCTCATGTTTTTTAATATTGTTGACCCCAGTTATTACATAGTCTTCTCCAACCCCTTCTGAAAATCTTTGTTGTGATCTAAGGTTAATTGAGTGGCTGCAAGACTAAACCAAATGTTATCCCTCTATTACATTAAAGCATTGACTTTTTTCACTTTAATTAGCCCCAGAACATTCCTACTAAGGCAGGATAAATTACATATAGAATTAAAACTACCAACAAAGTTTATTTAACATGCAAATAAAGCAGAGTTGAATATAGCACAAAAGTTCTGAAGGAAAAAAGCATTTAAGGTAGGCTTTTCACTTCCCTTCCTCAACCTATGCTTTAAAAAATAGGAAGCAAATCAGAGCCAGGGATTTGGGGTTTTTTTTTGCTCAAATGCTACATGTAGAATGTGGCTGTGGAGCATAAGCCACTGCTTGGTGAAACTGGGGCATTTTTTACAGAACTTTCTACTATTTCCCTGATTTATGCAGAGCCTCAGAACCACTGAAAGTCTACTTTTCTGGTCAAAACTCTCTTTGGGATACATGCCAAAAGAAGTCAGGCACCTGTAAGCTTGTTGTGAATGGATTTCTACCTGCAAATAAAATAGATATAAATCCTGTTCCTTGAAGATACGTCCTTTAACTTTGAAATCTACCACCATCAATCTTCTTCCCCAGAAGAAAAAAAATCAAAATAAAACCAAACCAAAGAAGCATCTTTCTATATCATCTATATCTATATTTATATCTATATAGATGACATAGATATAGATACAGTTTCTGGTTGTTGTTTGAGATAATCACTGTTCTTTTGCTTTGTACTTATAATATACTGCCAGCAATTTCTATCAGAAGATACTACTGCCTTCTAAGAACTAAATCCCCAGGAAGACAGGGAATGGGAAAAAGGGAAGAACAATTGCAGGCATGATGACAAACTTTACTGCTAAGAACTGAAGACTTTTTATTTTCCAGGAGATGAAAAAACCTGTAACAGCAACTTATTCAGGCACTACTTGTCTCCACTACCTAATTCAAAAGTTAATAAGTACATTTTTCAAGCCCTTAACATTTATTGTTGAAGAAGAGCTGTGGGGTGAAATGAATAAAGGTAGTGCAGTTCTGAATGTGTCAGCAGTCTGAGGTGCATTAGTACAATTCCACACAAATTTTCTTTTCTGGTTATGCTACCAGGATGTTTCATCTCCTCAGCATTACCAAAATGATAAAAGAGACTTGCAAGAAGGAAGGTTGTGAGAGACTCAGTCAATAGGGGAGGCAAAATAATGGTGAGCTGATGATTTTCACTGGTTATTTTTGTGATCTGTCTCGCTGCAGTCCTCCACCTAAGTTACAAACAAGGCACAGAGACAAATGGGAAGGTACAGTTAATACCTGCTATCTCATCATGCAAGGAGGCATGCAATATTCTATTATTGTTTGAGGAACTTTACCTGTGAGGTGTTTCCATCAAGACAATTTCCTTCATAACTTTGCTAGTTAAGACCTTCTTATTTTCTTTCTATTCACCAGCACATAAGGATGGTTTAATTTCTGCGTCTGTCTGCCTGGCTGTGCAATAGTAAATCTGCCTCTGTACTTCAACACCTGACAGCAGTAAACTATAGAAGTAGCATTTGAACGCTGAATTTGATACAACAGCCAATCAATGGTAGAAAGCCAGTGGAGGAGCAGAAAGACCTAAGTCTGTGTATGCACATAGAATTCCTTTCTGGATTTTTTGTTTGTTGTTTGTTTTTTACAGAAATGCACAGGTTTATGCCTCAAGGAGGTCATTTGTTCTTAATACTTGGTAAAAGTGAGCCCCATGCTGAGTTTCATCAACTTAGTAGGAAACAGCTCATAGTTTTCTGTCCATGTCATACACCTCTATATATACAGCTACTTGGTATACACTGTCTGGTATGGATTCACCATTTGCAAAAATCAGCACTGATCTTTTTCCAGCTCAGTTTTCAGTCTGTGCTGAAAAATTGTTCAGCATTGTTCATGATGTTAAAACACGCAGATATTAAAACTCAAATGACTTGATACTGAGATGTCTATCTTTTCCCTTACTAGGCTGGATACAACCAGGATTAGGCTTTGAAATATAAATGTCTACATAGAAGAACTCAACATTTCAGGATATTTCCTGCTCCATACTTCCAGAAGTAGACATTAACAGGTCGTTTCTCGTCCTAGGCTTCTGCCGTGATTGAAGGCTACCTAGATTATAAACATAGCTCAGTTCTGAAAGATGTCTTTAGTATTGCATGCTACACTTCTTGCAACCTACATAGAATGTAAGAACAGCTCAAAGACAAGGTCTTTCTTGCACTGAAATGCATCATTATTGTGGAGACCATAAATGTTGTGTTAGGTTCATGGATCACAGTATTATCATCCTGCATCATCCTTTTAGACTAAGGGTTTCAAAGAGTTTTGAAATCTTACACAATTCAGAGATTTTAAAATAATAATAAAATTAACAAGTTCACACTAGTGAACTAGAGGCAGACCACTTTCTAACTGCACAAGAGAATAAAATTGTACCTCTTTTTGAAATACATTTCACATTTGCATGAGAATAACTAATTTTCTCCTTCAAGGCAGGGTAAAGTTTATGTGTAAACATCAGGTTTGACTGAGAAGACCGACAGTGATTCTGCTGGCATTGAATCAATGGATAACAAAACACTGCAGTGCTAGAAACACAATCCCTTTAGTTCTTGAACTCACAGTGCTGTACCCAAAGATGTTGCAGCCATGTAGTATATAGTCCTGTTATGGTATAAAACACCTAGGGGAGATCATACTCTCACAAAAACATCAGCTTTTCTTAAGCAAGCTTTGGTCTAATTTTGTGCTGGCTAAACAAAGAAAGACAAAGTCAGATTTTCATCAGTGAGTGACTTGGTACTGTGCTGGTCCTGTTTTACTATTGTGGAAGCAGGAACTGAAAACAGAAGTTTATAAGACAATGAACTTTACACTTCTGAGTAAATTCTGTTCCATGTGTAGTACATGCAAAGCTATTGGGACATAAACAATTCCATCATCATTAAATATCTCTCCACAGGTTTTGTATTTGTAACTGTACCAGTTTTCTTGGGTTTTCTGCATTAACGTTGGCTAACACAAGATGTGTTACTTGTACTTAGGGAAAACTGACAACCGTTGCGTGTCCTGGCATTTTAAAAGTCAACCTCGCAAATATTGTCCCTCTCTGCCACAAGTGTTTAGCTGCCTGCATTCAAGGTCAGCTTCGTCAGGGTACAACCTTGGATGGAACTTCTGGGAAAACAGCTGTGTTTTCCCAAAAAGAAGGGACAGTGAGCTGTGTGATAACTTGCCGACCACCTTTCCCTCCCTGGCTTGGGAGCTGCATGTCAGCTTAGGCAGCCCCTTGTCATCTCTGACCTGCAGACTTGGCTTCCTGGCTGCCCCTGGGCCTGTCTCATCAATGGCGCTGCTGTAGTGGCCACATGGCCCTTGACCACCACTGATCCCTGTCCCAGCCCTACGCTGCTCTGTTTGCTGGGTTGTAGGGGGGGTTGTATATGGGCTGATGCGAGCATAGTCCTGTCAACCTCCTTACCATCCTCAGCTTGTGTCACATGAAAGGTGCAAGTTTAGATTTTTGCCTATCGGCACCCCCAAGAAAGTCAAGACCCTGGTGTCTGACAGTCTGTCAGCATCTCATCATGAGACCCTTCACCAACAGATTCACAAGGTCAGAGAGCACCTCGACCATCCCTGTTAGGGAGTGCTCAACAGAGCAGAAACCCCTCAGCGGGTCCTGCCAAGGTGTTATTGCTGCCAGAAACTGCAAGTACTCGCTTTACTCTCTTATAAACAGTTCACAGAACACTTTTTATTAATACAAAATGTGACAGGTTAATAAGGTTAGAAAGTTGTCGGTGATAGTGTCTACTGCAGAAATATGTTTTAAAGCAACTACTGATACATATATTAAGCAAGCACAAGTTCTGATATGAAGCAATCTACTAATACGCTATGGTGTAAGCACAAGCACAAGCTCTAGTCCTCAAAGCAGCACGTAATGAATGTAGAGGATATTTCTCACCCAAGGCATCCCCATGGGGTAGAGAAGATGGACTCAGCCCAACGACTGATCCCAGCAATTTTGGTGAAGGTCTTCTCTCACTTTTTCTCTGTCCTCCACTTACTTTTTTACTCTTTTCTTTATGCTTGGGTGGAGTTTGAGTGGCTTTAGTCATAAATACCTTTTATTTCTGGTTGGTGTACCTAATGAGGGGAGAGTGATGGTCATGGCTTGGCACTTGAGGAGGGTGCTCAACATGGCTGTTGGCTTCAGCAGAAGAACATTTTGATTCTCTTTTGGCATTCAGGTACTGTACAGTCTCGGTACCACAATGTTCTCCCATTGTGCTGGGATCTGAATGGAGGGGGCCACATAGTCTCCACATTGTTTCACACTCGTTTCTGTTCCTTTGAGCAGATGTTTATTGTTGTGTTGGGGATCATGGTGAACTGAGTCTGTCCAGGGAGCTGCATCTGCTTTTTACCCTAAAGTTCTGAATCCCCTCTAGATTTAATTCTATCCATCATTACACAACTTCTTAATCTCATCTTCTAACCCAGAGTTAAACAGTGCCTCTGGTTTTATTTTAGCTATTTTCAGCTGTTTCTGTGTCCTTCTGTTGCCCTTTTTAATTTATGTTCTCGGAGTCTTAGGGGAGGTTGTCTTTTTTATTAGATGTTCTTAGCAAACTAGCATTTTGCACTACTTACAACAGTAGTAGTAGACTTTGTGAAGTTAATTCTTACTATTTAGGGAGGTAAGGTAACAAAAAAATTTGCATAAAAAACTTTTCACTCTGTAGTTGCACACTGACAGTCATCTAGAGATGAGAAAACTACATACTTCTTAGCTCATTTTGTTCATATTGGACACTAGATTGCTGGATTTCTCCTGCAGCACACTGAGTCATTTATAACAGTTTTTAAATTTCTGATGACAATTTGTCTTTGGATGTTATGACACTTAGCATGTTGTTATTTCTGATATCATGAAAGGAAATATTATTCTCAACTATCTGAAATGTCTATTGTTTATCCAGTGCTGTAGCTTCACAATGTGCACCATTCAAATCCCACAGGACAATTCAGCATTAAGTAGGTCTCTCCAGTTATAAGTGTTCATTTAGTGATTCTACCAATTTGCTCACAATGCTTAAACATTTTTTTGCTGTTTTCTGATGTTGCATTACTGTTCATTACAGTGTTACTCTTCATTCCATGGTAACCAAGCCACCACTACCATTGATCTTGTCTTCTAGAGTACAGAGTAGCCTCAAGACTAGTTAGTCTTGAAGAAAGAGAATAGGGCTGCAGGAGGGGATATTAACCAGCTTTTCCAAAAGAATTCCTTTTACAGCTCTCTGACTTCTATTCTGTTTTTTATCACAGTGAACAACTCAATTATGTAAATTCTTCTCTTGAATAGTTCTATAAATCAGCTTTTATTTTTGTTTATTCAGTAAGTTTTTACAATATTGGGCATTATTTTGAGAGAAATGGCTATAACACAGTAGCATTTTCATACTGCAATGAAGTAATTATCTTTTTTATCTCTCCCTTTGGTTAGGCAGAAGCTGCATGGGTCTCACAGAGCTCTCCAGAGCAAGAGACTTTCTTCCTTATTCTTTTGTCTGTCTTGTATCAAAATATTATTTTTGTCCACATCAGAATTGGACTCCTTTTAAGCTCACCAAAAAGACACAGGATAAGAAACAACACTGAAATTTAGGATCCAGCACTTAAGTGCTGAAATTATATAGTTTGTCCTCATGGCTCAACAGTCATACTGATCAACAGTAGAAGAAGAAGATCTGAGAAAAGTCATCTTCGTATTTGCCGATAACAATAAAATGAACATATCAGAAATATACTAGCATCCAAAATGAAAAAAAAAATATTCCTTTTTCCATTCACACCATCAAAAGTGCAAGAGAAGTACAGAAGGAGCTAGATGGTCACACAGACTATGCTGCTTATTTGACAGATACGCTTGTGCCTTCTCAACATGTACTCTTGTAACCTTCAGGGTCTTCAACTCTCATTCAGATCTGCAGTTGTGCAAGCTGCTCCTATGCATTCCTGCAGGGCCTTGGCCATCCATTTGCATTGGACACTTGTCTGAGAGGACTCATATTGGCTATAAGCTGCAACCAGCTGGAGATGAGAGCCCCTCAAGCTGAAGCTGATTCCAAGTCACTTTCTTCTTTGCTTAGCTTCTCTTCTGCCCCATACACCTATCAATTCCTATTCCTGACATTGTCTATCTGTATAACAGACTAACTTAAATTTTAGCTAATTTTAAATTTATTGTTTCAGGAGTGTGATGTTTTATATGTGATGAGAAGTGTTCTTCTGTGCTCTGGTATGTTATCTGAACTGGTTACTTTAAGGCCATACTTTTATTCATACATGATTCTTTCCTCACTATTCATGCCACCACTTTGTCTTATGGATTTCACAAACCTCAGGAAAAAGTTGCCTTGCAATTCAAAGTGCTCACACAGAATCTAGCAGAATTCTTTCTCAGCCCTTCCCTTCATGTTTAAAGACCTCAGTCCTTTCTTAATGAGTTGATTAAAAGTATCACTTTGAGGACCCAGTGGGCCTGTATTTCCTCTGCTTATGACTTCAGCACACAAGCCACCACAAGGTCCCATTAAAAAGTAACACTTAACTTGTCCCTTAAGGCATCAGCTCAAATACTGATCTTATTCCTTATCATATCTCAGAGCTTTCCTATAAAAGATTTATGTTGTTTCGTTCCTACCTGGAACTCTTATCTGGATTCATAAAGATTCAATGTCTTTTCTTAAGCAATGTACAGGACAACACTGTAAAGACACAGAAAATATTCAAATTGTTGGTATCACTGTAGAAGATTTCTTTTAAGGTTTGCTTAAATCCATGAGCAATAGGAAATGATCATCAATATCCTTGAAGGTCTTCAAGATACTTACCTTTCACTACATAAAAAGAAGATTAAACTCTGAGAGCACACATACATCTAAGAAAAGGGGGATGCACAAAAATTACTAAGCTAGGGTGTCTTCATCACCTAAAAACAAGGAGTACTATTGGGGTCCCCTTATCCCAAGTCAGGGGCAGCACGAATGATGGTCAGAAGAGTTCAGGCACAGCAGGCATCAGAAGGCTTGATCAGAAGGCTTACAGAAGTTTATTTTTAGTAACATCAACACCTTTTGTACCCTCTTATATCTAACATGTCATGACATTATTGCTTAACCAGTTCACCTCATATACATAGAAGCATCTAATTGGTCACAAGACACCACATACTCTACAGGTAGCCCTCTTCTCTTTAAGGGTGTACTCTAAACTGCTTTCCTTCAGGGATACACACACTGTCATCCCCCCACAGAGTACAAAGGACAATGGGACATAAAGCCATTTTAATTACTTTTTTAAAACAATAGGAATTTCATTATCACATAAAGACTACTGGAAGTTCTAGAGACACTTGCTCAATGAGGAAAATATTTAGATATTTGGTTTTTTAAAAAAAGTCAAATCAAAGCAGAAAATTCTGAATTTCAAAATAGTAATGCTATTTCTGGCTATTTCTAGAAGACTGAACAGGCTGTCACCAAAGAAAGAAGGGAAAAAGAAGAAACACTCTAAATTTAAAAAAATACAGGCATGACATTGTTCTTCTTGAAACTCACAATAAGAAGCCTTTACTTGATAAGATTCAGGAAGAAGAAGTTGAAAAGTCAAGAGAACCACAGGAGTAAAGCTGCTAAAAGATTTATTATGGTAGCAAAGGTAAATTGCAAATACATGCACATGCAAGACCTTGGGGTGCTATAAAATGAGTAGCACAACTTCAGTTTCTACACAGAGTCACAAATTCAGTCTAAGTAGATTTATTGTGGTCATAAGAAAAATAAAGCATTTATTTCTATGATATTCCCTTATAAGGAAGTAGAGGTGAACTGAAGAAATTAAGAAAGAAAACTAAAAGCACAAGTTTAAAAAGAAGTTTGGGTGAAGTTGACCTAACAAAATAAGAAAGAACTGCTGTGTGTCTAATTATATTGAGGCATGGTACAGGAGCAACACAGCTAAAAAAGTACATTTCTCCACCACTTTGCTTCCATTTTTTTTTTTTTTAAGGACTACTAAGAAGCACCCAGGTTTCAGTTCTGCACTGTCATTTCCTTGGCAGCCGCTTCAGTGAGGAGTTCAGGAGTTAGTGCTGAGACAGAGAGGGAGGAAGGAGGAAACGCACAAGTTTTGTGCCTCTTTTCCCACAGATTAAAGTGCATATTCAGGCCTGAGTCATCTGCTCTTCTGCTTTCTCCTCCTCCATATCCTCTCTTATTCATGCAGACTCCTCCTTCTCATAAAAATAGCTAATGTCAGCAACTTCCTCAGCATTTCAGTTTTCAAACTACTTCTCACATTGCAGGTAGTCCTATATATCAAACAGCCTTGCATCTCCTTCTCTTGCTCCCCTTGTTTACTAGAAGTGGTGAAACTGTCCACAAAATAGCTTGCTCTCTCTTCTGGAACAAGGTGATCTATGTAAAAATTAGCATGCTTCTATGTATTATTAACTGGGGGAAGTTTCCCTTGTTTGATATTTTTCTTTGTACAGTGAACCATTGAAAGACTGAAAAGTGATGGTTTGCATATCACAAGTTATACAGCAGTGCAACAGGAATGTGGGATCCTGTGTTTGGGGATTTAAAATTGGACTGCACAGAGCACGACTTATACACTATTGAAAAAACTTTGTATTACCAGTGTAATAAAATTAATTACTTCTAAAGTCTTTCTCCTGAAGTTACTGGGTTCTTTTGGTCTTTTTTTCAAGGACCAAGTCCTTGCTGTGCTCAACAGGCTATACAACAAACCAGAAAAAAAAACAATAGGCTTGGCAAACCTATTGCTACATAAGCAGTGTTTTGTTGCTGGTTTGATGTGCTTTATGTAACAGAAATTCAGGGAAATCTTTAATACAGCAGGAAGTCATTACAGGAAAACCTGACAGTCATTATGTTTTTCATTCTAAGTTACATGACAAAACATCCAGAGGACCAATAATTTTTTAAAAGTCTAACATTCTAAGCAAATAAGTGAATTTGAAGCTTTAGCTTTGTATGACGGAAAGAGAATAAATAGTGTATGATCAGTTAACTCCAGTTAAAGCTGAGAGTAATGCACCCAACGTTTTTTAAAGAAAAGAGCAAGAGGGAGATTGTTACCCTAGGGGTCAGTGTGTGAGCAAGACCCTCCTGGATAGCCAACAAGACTTGTCTTGCAAGCCTGGCACTAAAACATGTAATTCACATACTATTTCACAGCAGACTAGCTGCCATTAGGAATCTTTCAGCATTATGTTTCTGAGGTATTTTCTACTGAGAAAATAACTATGCCACTTCCGCACTGAAAACCTCTGTGCAATCTGCCATTAATGCTTATCTTTGTACTTAACAGGCCTTCACAGCAAAGCTTATTTTTTTTCCCTCAAGACTATATCCCATCTATGACTATTTTTGGAAAGAAACCCCAAATATCTTGTGTTCACTGCATTTAAGAAAAGCCTCTATTACACAGCCATAGTTATTATTAAATGAAAGCCTGAACTCCACTGCCTGCCAGCTGTGCTCTGTCTCCTGTGGTGAGTTTATTTCAGCCTTCAGCAGGGTACAAGCCAGTACTGCACAGTAATATATGACGCTTGGACCACAGGGTCCATGCCTGCCATCACAATCCCTCAAGATGTTCAGATGATTTTCTGTGGAGACTGTTTGCACCCAACCCAGTATTCTCTGCATTCAAAGGAGAAAATCACAGACCTCCACCCGTATAGATTACACAAGAAAATTGCTGTAAAGAGTGAGTAGTATAACTTCTAAGTGCTAGAACGAATATCACAAGCTTTCTGTAGTTAATTGATACCAGTTTGACATAATTCAGTAGGATGTCAGATGGACACCCATATAAGAAAAAAAAATAGTTTAAATATGTGCTGAATAGAGGAAAGAATAGAGAAGGAAGAACAAGCTTTTGATTTTTTATTTGAAACACTGGTCAGTCATGCACTTTACTGAGTATTTGTATTTCTCTTTTTCAATCAAGTTCAACACTCTTGAAGTACACTCACTGTATTTAAACTGACCTTTCAGTTCATTTATATTTTTAATTTTCCCTTGAAGATCCACTAAAATGTAGCATACATGAAAGATTTTAAAAGTATGTCAATTCCCAGGATATAGCTACTCTAAATAGGAATTCAAACAGACCTTAACAAGCAAGACCTGAATCTTTAGCAGAGCAAGTAAGGCTTAAGAGAGATCTCAACAAGCTTGATGAATGAGTTCAAGGACCATTGCATAGACGAACAAGCAAAAGTGCAAAAAACTGCACCTGAGGAGAAATAATCCCAGAAAAGGACCTGGAAGTCCTGGTGAACATCAGTTTGAAAATGAATGAGAAATGTGGCTTTGCTGCAAAGAAGGTGAATGGTATCTTGAGCAGCATTAGGGACAGCATTGCCAGTGGATCAAGCAAGGTGATCCTGCCCCTCTGCTCAGCCCTAGTGAGGCCACATCCAGAGCACTGTGGCAAGTGCTAGGATTATCAGCACTAGACAAACATGGACATCCTGGAGACACTCCAGTGAAGGTCCACCAAGATGATGAATGGACAGGAGCATATGTCCTAGGAAAAAAGGCTGAAAGTGCTGTGAACATTCAGCCTGGAGAAGGCTCAGGGGATCTCATCAACATATCTCAAAGGGTGGTGCAAAGAGGACAGAGATAGTCTGTTTCCAATAGTGCCCAATGACAGGACCAGAGACAATGAGCCTAAACAGAAAACAAGGAAGTTTCCTTTGAGCATCAGGAAAAACCTTTTCACTGTGAAAGTGGTCAAGCACTGGCACAGGTTGCCCAGGGAGGCTGAGAAATTTCTCTCCTTGGAGATGCTTGAAAGTCACCTGGCCATGATCCTGGGCAGCTGAGTCTAGGTGGTCCTGCTTAAGCACAAGTTTGGACCAGGTGACCTCCAAAGGTCCCTGACAACTTCAGCCATTTTCTGGCTTCTAACCAGGTTGCATTTCAGGCCTCTGCACAGAATTAGAATGAAAATTAATTGTTTGGGGCTTTTGTCCCAAGATTTTTACAAGAATTCTAGATACTGTTTAAAAATACTTTAAGATCTTAATGCTCAAATATCTATAATGAACTGGAGAAATATTAAATAAACTAAATGGTTGAAGAACTAAATCAAGGACATTATCATCAAATTTTGTCTTCAAAATTGTTGTTTTCTTGCATGACTTCCGAACAACAGTGAAGGAATAGTTCCATTGTTATAACATCTTGTGTTTACAACAAGGAAATAGACAATTTAATCATAAGTTTCAGAAATGTCTAGAATGAAATAAATGCAAGGAAAATAAGAAATTTTTTAAGAGTTCTTGCTGAAAAGAAACAAAGTTACTTTAAAACCAAAGTTTCTCTACTTAAGAAGTCACAGTCTTCTTATAGCAGGTCCAAGAACAACTATGGGAATCTCAAGAGGCCTCAGATATCAAATATCCTCTTAAAAGCATGTTTTCTGCAGACAGATATTAAGCATCTCCTGTCCTTACAACCCATATTATCCTATCTACCCTGCGAGGGTTAGTAGCTAGGACAAAGCAAAAAGTCTTTATTCTATTCTTTATTAGGTCAGATGAGTACATTTTTCAAAAACCTTCATTTATACTTTAATTTATGCAGTAAACCCTAACCTCCTTCTCAGAAAATTATAATAAATAAAGTATTTTAAAGATCCTAAATCCTAAATAATAGAAACATAAAATTCACATTTTTTCTCTACTATTTTTTTCCCAGAAGTTATGACTGTAAATCAAATTCTCATCTGTCAGAATTTTGCTACTTAGGATTCAAACAATAATTCAATACATCAAGAGAAAAACATTGTAAAGCTATTTTAGACTCAGAATAAATTTCTTTTACCCACCTCTAGAATTTTCTGAGTGTTTCAGAAGTATCTAATTCAGATACTGACAACCTGAGAATGGTGGAGGTTAATCATATTTAATGATGTGCTTGTAGTACTGAGTAGATCCATTGACCACAACTGCCAGAAGTTCAGAATTATTTTAAATAGGCATAACCTGGGTAAACTTCTGAAGCTTAAATTCACATCATTTCCATAAGAAATGAAAAATATTTTGGGGCACTTTTTTTGTTTGTTTTATTATTTTTTTTCCCAAAGCATCATAATAGAGACCTAGAAGCAAAATAACAGAGGTGTATGAGATCAACTCCTCACCCAGAAGACTTTAGTGTGATACTCCTGTACTGAACAATTCTATATCTCTAGATGTAAAAATATGCTTTTCACTTTATTTGGCAAAATAAAGGTTATTAATTATCAGTTCTAGCCATTCAGCTGAACAGAAATATGTTTGCACTTTGATAGCGTTCTAGATATTCATATATTGCTGAAAATTGCTGTTATGGTCTAATCCTTGCATTTACATTAATTTTGGCTCATAGATGTGGGATGAAGAACAAAGCAAAGTCTAATGTCTATGATGACAGCATAGACATTGTTTTCACTCAAACGCAGCTGAATCCTGGCCCTTTCAGACCCTTCTGCTTGCAAGCAATTTCTAGAATACGTAGGTGCTTGGAAACATCCCTTTTACCAAGGAATATACTTGCCATTAAGACAAGAGTGAGAAGGAGATAGGTATAGGGACAGATAGATAAATACTGAGATAAGATAAGGTAAGATAAGATAAGATAAATTGAAATAATTTCTTCACATCCTATTTATCAGAGCAGAAAACATCAGGTGACACATACAGTTCTGGTAATATTATAGGTATTCAAAACGTACAAGTGTCCATGTAGAAGTTGATGAGAACATTATATCTAAATTAATTGAAAAACTGAAAAACTGAAAAACAACCACTGATCTGATACTACAAATAAATTCACAGATTGTGCTGTACATGCAGAAACTAAAATCTAACTGTATATTTTGTACACAGAATTAATATTTAAAATAACTTTTCTAACACTTTAACAATTAATTCATTGTAGTTAAAGAAAAATTCTCAGGATTAATCCTATTACTGTATGTTCAGCAAATTTAAAAAACAATATTGTGGATGGTAGTCAGATCTGGGTTTTTTCTTAATTGCATGATTGTCCAAAAGTGCTATCTTCATAATAAAAGCCTTCCTTAAATATCACCTGAATATTAAAAAATATTTAGTTCAGAAAAAGCCCTGCCATCCTTAATTTATCATTGAGAGGGGAGAAGAAATAAAGTATGAGCCAGATATTCACAAAGTCTTCCTTTTGAAAGACTTTCTTTTTATATTATTAAAAAATGTACTTTCACCTCAGCTATGCACTTGATGACAGGAAGTGCTTTAATGTATGCCTATATGCTGCCAAGTCATAGCTGGTAGCAGAGCGGTACAGTGCTCCACTCTGCCTTGCCAGAGGTACACTGCAGTGTGAGCATGTAGCATTCTCCTTGTCTGAATGAGAAGTGAGAAAGAGCCTGCAGTGTGTACAATACCGTCCTTGATAATGTTGCTGAATGGTTTGCATTAGACAGCCAGTGTCTGCAAGACATTTTGCTCTGGTTTTCCTCTAATTGTTTCCAAAGGAGAAAGACTTCAAGATATTTCATGAATGAATCATATTTAAGATTATACTTCTGTCATGGGGACATACCTTACGGTTTGTAGAATCACTGGTCATCTGCTTTAAAAAAATCCACTGAAGGAAGTTCAAAAGACAGAGCTTTCAAACGGGGCCAGTTTCTTCGAGGGAGATAAGGTTCACAGTATTTCACTTTTTCATTGATGTTTCACTTGGATGTTAGATACCCCAAGTCCCACATCACTATTTTTCAACTCGAGGACTGCAAATTATTCTAGACATAGTGACTGTAAGACATCTGACTTTTATCTTTTCCCATTTCTTTCTCTCTCTTTTTTTATCTTAGAGACCCTAATAACTTCTGTCATAAAACAAGTCAATCTTCCATTCTTCAAGCCCCTTGTATATAATCCCAAAAGCTAAGCCTTCCATTGTAGGGGACACTAATCCCACTGTTGGCATTGGCTGGATTCCCAGCCTGCTGATGGAGGCTGTACTGCCAAGCTGGGGCAGAGCAGCAGTAGCTGCAGAAAGCCAGACCTGGGCTGAAAGAGACGTGCATTGTGCAGAATATCAAAACCACATCTGCAATCCTTAGCGAAACTTGGCAAAGATACCTATCACTTTACTGCTCTTAAAAGAGCATTTGCCTATTAGCTGCTACAAGTGTAGCAAATTGTGTTGCACGCATCCCTAACACTCTAGGTTGTAATGTGACATGAGTGAACATTAGACTTTTTGCCTGTAGAGCAATGGTAGTCAGCACTGTCAGAGGATTTGAGCTTTCTGTTTCTTACACCAATTAAGTCTTTTTGTTAGGCGAGTATTGTGGAAGGGGATTCTCGTGCCTGACTCATTTTGATCTCAAGCACATTATGATTTGAAAGAACAGATTTGACAGAGAATTGATTCTCTTTATATGATTAGGAAATCATGCTTGAAATTACTTTGTGTCCTCCTAGTTCTGGATGCCTCTGGTGCTTTTCTGTTGCTGTTTTGTGATGTTGTACTTTTTTGTAACTGTTCACATATCATTTTAATCCACATGGTATAAGGTTCTAAGAAGATACATAGGGGCACAGATTATCCATATATTTTATCTTATAATTCATCATTTGATTCTGTTCAACCACTGTAGAAATCTTGCAGCAAAAGTATTTTGCAATATTGAATAGTTAGCTGCTACTACATAACTACAAGGGTTTCTGGATGTGAATAGCAAGAACAATTACAAAAGAGTAATGGTCTATATTTTTTTCTCAGATATCAATAGCAATAATATTTCATCTTATCCAGAAATTATAGAATACAATAAATTTATCTACAGGATATGATTTGGTTGGGGGGGTTTTGTTGTTGTGGGTTTTTTTAATGTAATTTATCATAAATGCTTAAAATACGTTTTCATTATGCTTTGAAGTAATCATTCTGTTGAGTCACTGCTGAGTCAAAGTATAACTGTTAATTCTGAGTTACAGATTTTATAAGTCAGAATTTAGAGCTTAAGTAATTCTCCATGCCAATTTTTGTGCTTCGCCAGTCAAATATCACTGAGTAGGTTCCTGTGCTCTACAGATGAACACTCAAGACAATAACACTAAGACATACAAAGCCTCTGCTATAATTCTGGTATGCATACTGTAGGTAGAGGACCACTCACTGATATCCTTTTATGACATAGAAGACAGTTGATGTAATCTTTCTGGATTTGGGTAAAGCTTTCAATATTGTTTCTCACAGGATCTTTCTGGAAAAAATGTCCAGCCCACAGCTGGATAAATGCATCACGTGGTGAGTGAGCAATTGGCTCAGGGTTGAGCACAGAGAGTAATAGTGAATGGGTTGATGTCAGACTGGTGACCTGCCACGGTGGGGTTCCATAGGGCTCCATCTTGGGCCCTGTGCTCTTCAACATCTTCATAAATGACTTGGACACAGGACTGGAAGGGATACTAAGCAAGTTTGCAGATGA
>JAWWEV010000095.1:15984855-15999620 GCA_035583235.1 Hafferia zeledoni
CCAGATTCTGCACCTGGGATGGGGCAACCCTAGATGTACATACAGACCAGGGAATGAGATGCTGCAGAGCAGTGCCAAAGGAAGGGACCTGGGGGTCCTGGTCAATGGCAAGTTGAATATGAGTCAGCAGTGCCCTGGCAGCCAGGAGAACCAACTGTGTCCTGGGGGATCAGGCACAGCATTGCCAGCTGGTTGAGGGAGGGGATTGTCCTGCTCTGCTCTGCACTGGAGTGGCCTAACCTTGAATATTGTGTGCAGTTTTGGGAACCACAATATGGAAAAGATATTCACCTATTAGCGAGTATCCAAAGGAGAGCAATAAAGATGGCAAGGAGCCTTGAGGGGAAGCTGTATGAGGAGCAGCTGAGGTCAGTTGGTCTGTTCAGCCTGAAGAAGAGAAGACTGAGGAGAGACCTCATTGCAGTTACAACTTCCTCATGAGGGGAGAGGAGGGGCAGGCACTGATCTCTTCTCAGTGTTATCCAGTGACAGAACCCAAGGGAATGGCCTGAAGTTATGTCAGGGTAGGTTTAGGTCTGATATTAGGTCTGATATTAGGATGGTTGGGCACTGGAACAGGCTCCCCAGGGCAATGATCACAGCACTAAGGCTGAGAGAGTTCAAGCAGCATTTGGACAATGCTCCCAAACACTCTCTTGGGAGTAGTCCTGGGCAGGGCTAAGGGTTGCACTTGATAAACTTTGTTAAGTCCCTTCCAACTCAAAGTATTCTGTTACTCTGATCAAACTTCCTCAGAGAAATGAAAAAAAAACCCACTCTGGTGGAAAAGTCCTACCTTATGTAACACACCTAGTCACTTTGAAAGTTGTTCTTTTACTAAGTAATTTTTAATTTGCACTGCATCATTATATAGGACCTCAGCTGTAGATTAGATCCCACCACACTTGCCACTGAAAACCATAGATGCAAAAAGAACCTCTGCCCAAAGGAATTTGAAAGATAAGAATTTTTCACTATTCTTTTGGGCAAAGATGCCATTTATTGCTCAGGTCTACTTATCTGGGAATTGCTTAATCTGCAAAAATTTATATGAAATTTGAACAGTATAGAGGAATAGCTCATGACAATTCATTAGCTTGCATGTGGAATATGGTCCCAAGTAAAATGGTAGATCTTCAAAACCAAAAACTCCCCAGAATACCATATAACAGACTGTGCAGAGGCATGTACCACACAGGTATAGGTGCAAAAGGTATTCTCTAATGTTGTAGATAATTTCCAGGCCTGGAGTCTCTGATTTTTTTTATTTATTTATTCTAATACATTCCAATTAACCAGCAAAAACAGGTGGTGCACATCAGCCCATAAATTCAAAGCCCTGCTTTTACACACAGACAGACTGTGAGACTTTTGTGGTCTCTTTCCAAAAGAAATATGTCAATATTGTAGGGAAAATAGAAATGTTTATACACCCTACAACTAAACAATGACATACAGAATATATACCAGCTCTAAACTGTGTATAGTGATAAACCACACAAATTATACATTGCTTAAAGAAAACTGAGGATTTCAGGGGCATAGCTTGAAGATCAGAGACTGTACTCAAATAGTATGATCCTTTCTTGTAGTTCTCGGAAGTACAGACAGTAGCTCTCACAGAAGTGCAATAAGTACAGGATTCTCAGGTGAAAGCCTTACAGCAGGTACTTTTGTTTAGCTACAAAAGGTGTTTTGAAATTAATGACTGTCCCTGTTTATTGTTAGAAAAATAATAATATGAATATTAGCTCATAAGTATTTTGTATGTTATCTTTGTCATTATTCTCAATTTCCGTAGGCATTTCATACAACAGATAGAACTGCATTTAGAAACTCTTCTTTTTCTGCAACTGAGGGCATACAAAAATTCAGGAAGGGACTGCTATTCCCAGACAGGTCTGTGAAAGGCTACAACTTCTGTAAATACTGATGGAGATGCAGAAGCAAAACTTTATTCAAGGATATGTTTAGGTCCCCAGAACACCTACCTTGCACAGATCACAGTTTCTGCCGGTCTGAGTGCAGTTCTCTGATGACACTTATGGAGTTTATGTGCCAGATTTGGATGGCAGAAGACTGAGAAATTAAAATCCCAACAAACTCTAAGAACACAATGATGTACAGCAGAAAAATTTATTGCTAACTTACATATAATTCTCTAAGAACTGTCATGCTTTAATGCCTACATATACACCTGTTATACATTATCTTCATACAGATGACTACTCTGCACTTTTCACAATGGCTAAAATTTGTTTTTAGCAATGAGAGGCAGATTAATTTCGTACAACTTAATGTGTGAAATCATGATGAACAAAGAAAAACAACAAAGCTGAATTTGTGTGGTGGCTACACAGCTAAGAAGCCAAGAGGCTCATAAAACTTTGGAATTTTACAAATGCCATAATTAGCTTGGTTAGCTCCTTGAGCTGCATTTTTAAATTTAACAACATACTTATATGATGAAAGAATGCACTACTTTATGCTGTCATTTTTGCCAAACACTCTCCTGGCACTGGATGCCGCTTAGCCATTTCATTAACATTAGTGAGAATCATCAATTTGGAAATACTCCAACAGACAGTAAATTAGAGCACTAGGAAGCATTTATTCTTGTAAGTAAGTACAATATTTATTAGTATTAGCAGATGTAATACTTCCTATACAAGAAATGGGACTACAGTAAGCATGAAGTCAGTAGATTGCATTAAAAATAGAAATAAGCTTAAGCTGAAAAATATGGCATTTAGCAACCTAAATATTAGCAATGACAAGCTGCCAGATTTTGGGTTGGATTTTTTTTTTTTTTTTTTAATAAAGGGACCTTTGACAAAAGTTTATCATATTTTGTGATCCAAAGAATTGGTCATATTTTACACCTTGGAGATAATCTGAAAAACAGGCAGAAATAAGAACAGCAATGTTTAAGTCATATTTATGCATTTATATATTCTTATGGATGTCACTGAGGTCAAGTCCTACTAAAAAGGATGTTCTGTGTTGTGAAATGCTTGTTGTTACCTTTCAGCTTCCACAATATTTGCAGCTGTTCACCTAAGGCTTCAAACTGGTGAAATAACTTGGTAGCAGCCAACATTACGCCTATAGCTCCCAGCGAAAGTTTTGTTTCATATATCACATTTGTGAAATACTGTGATGCAAGTTTAGGTTTAAATATGTTTTATTGAATTCTCAAGAAAATATCAAAGGCGGTCTGATACACTATACATTATATTTAACTGTTAGCTGGCTAAGCTTAGTTACTTAATAATTAGGGTGCTGTGTGGGGATGCCCAGGTCTGTGTACCATTTTGAGCTTTGCAGGGGGCCAATTTCAGTCTCTGGGGACAGTCATATTGCCACAGCTTGCTCATCTGGGCTGCTGTTTTTGCAACATAGTGGCAGCAGTATGTAAGAGGAAACCAACCATATCAACCTACTAATCTCTTCCGTAATTCTTTGAAAAAAATTTGCTGTACGAGTGTTTATTCAGAGTTAGTTTGGTAGTCTTGTTAAAGTCATTTAACACAAGACAGAGAATAAAATATGTTTTTCCCTAATTAAATATTTAGTACTAACATCTGTGACTATGGTATAGTTCCTCTTGTGCCTTCTTTAAAGACTATCTCAGAAATTGTATCTTCACTTCAGCTCCATAAATTGCAGGCATTTTTACTGCTATTGAAATAGTTGTGTAACAAAAAGCAAATATGCACCTATTTCTCAGAAACAACTACTTTATGTAGAGAGGATTTAGGTTCAGTCAGACTGATGAAGAATAAAGAGTATGCTCTTTGTGATGGAAACCAGATATTTGTTCTCTTCTGGCTTTCCTCAAATGGAAATAGAACCCATTCATACCTTAAAATGAAAAATATATGTGTTGTTTCCCAAGTATGCAAGAATGTTTATGATTCATACAAAATAGGTTATGAAATATGGGAAGTACATAATTTTTCAAGGAAGTTTGCAAGAGAAAAAGATTCCACAGTATGTATCTTCTGTTCTCCAACAGGCATAGAAAATAGCTCAGAATACTGTTTTCTTTCTGATTTAGACAAAAATTGTGAGATAGTCTTGGTCTACTTTATGTTTTTAATTCTTAAAAGTGCTTTGAGTGTTTTTATCACTTCCAACAATTTCCTTTTCTGCTCTTTTTCCCTAGAAATCAATATTTATTTACACTCAATTTCAAATATAAAACAGAAATGAACATCTATAGAGATTTTCAAAGTAAAATAGGTCTTTCTTATTTATCATTCATGATAATATTCCCCTTAAAGGTGATGGTTAATGCTAAGATTCAAAAATTGAGATTATTCGACTTATTATCCAACCATGCAAAATAATGATAGTACAGGGGAAAAGATGAGGCAGGGAAAGAATATTACAATGTTCAGATTGTACAAATTCAGTGATTGTTTTGTGTGTAGGCACATATTTCAATGGGAGGACAATGAGGGCTGGGCAAAAGAAGTGAACCTACATCTTTCTTAGGAGTCCAGAGTACTGAGTGTCCAGCTCAACCAAACAATTTGTGTAAACAAAAATTTGGTTTTACAGATGGTTTTGTAAAACTGTAATCTGTATTTTGTAAATTAGCAGGGAATTTAGAGGGATGATTGGAAAATGTTAATTTCTAACATTTTATGTAGATGAAAAAATTTTATCAGAAACAGCAATTAGTATGTTCAGAAATTTCCCTGCAGGATGTATGCTGCTTTAAATGAAAGAAGTCAGACCTGTCAGAACCTGTCTCCATTGGCTGCACACAAATGAAGGTTTGCTCCCTAAAGGTACACCAAACTATTGTAACTTGCCTTTCAGCTGATGGTGGCTTCAAGCTATTACAAAACATTTAGAAAGTATGATCCACACTTTTAGTGGGATTATTACACTCAATATTAATAGGTGCCTTGCAAACAAAGACAAAATAAGGAGGTGGGATCGGCAGAAATTACCACAGAAGCACAGAAACATATTCTGAGTTGGCAGGGACTCGCTGGGATCATCAAAATCCCACTCCTGGCCCTGTGCAGGATCATCCACAGTGATCACACCATGTGCCTGACAGTATCATCCAAACAATTCTTGAACTCAGAAAGGCTTGTTGTTGTGACCTGTGGAGACCGTTCCAGTGCCCAACCACCGTTTGGGTGAAGAACCTTTTTCTAATATCTAAACCTCCCTTGACACAGCTTCAGGCCATTCCCTTGGGTCCTGTCACTGATGACCAGAGGGAGGAGATCAGTGCCTGACCCTTCACTTCCCCTCCTAAAGGTATTGAAGACTGCAATGAGGGCTCCCCTCAGTCTCCTCTTCTCCAGGCTGAACAAACCAAGTGACCTCAGATAGTCATCATATGGATATATGGATTCCCCTCAAGGCCATTATCCATCATTATAGCCAGGTGGCAGAACTGGAATGGGGAGTGATGCAAGGCCCTGTGTGAGGCTGAGGGGCAACTGCTGTCCCAGCAAGCAGGTCCTCAATAGAGTCATTGACAGGTAGTAGAAGATTTCACTTTGATATCAGGAAACCAGAATGACCAAGTGCTTCCTGCTTCCCATTTGCAGGCCCAGTAAACATCATTAGGTAGAACACAGAGGGGACTTGCTCACACTCCCAGCTCTGAAGAAATCAGTCCTACAAAATTCCTTGGATGGTACCACACCAGTGAGCCTTCACTACCTCATGAAATCTTGTGTGAGCCTCCAGATACAGTATCTAATGATGAAAGGAAAATTTAAGAAGAAAGAAAAAAGAACAGAAGGTTATGCTGCATTTCAAGAGGACAGTTCTGGTGATGGTTCTGAAAGTCCTTCAAAGTTGAAGCAGTCCAAGGAAATAAATGCCTTCCAAAAAACCATCTGTTTAAAAAAAAAAAAAAAAAATTGAAATTAAAAAACAAACAAACAAACAAAAACCCCCAAAGATGAAAAACACAAGGAAGACAACAATAACGAGAAGACAAAAGACCACCTGCAGCAGATGTTGGAAAACTCTGGGCAGAGAAGATGAAAAAGAAAAAGCCAATTCAAAAGACAAAAATATCTCAAGTGGATGTTCCAAGTCATAGATCTGCGTTCAGCATTCCTTTGCCTGATGTGGTATACAGAACCATCGTGTATGATAGCACACTCCTGAGAGCAGTTTTCCATGACCATACAGATTATGTAGAGAAGCATGAAATGGAAAGTGAAGATATCTACAGAGCTTCAGGAACAAAATCAAAAGTTGCTGAGCTAAAAGCAGTCTATGACAGTAGCCAGCTTGCTAAAACAGTAGCTATGATAACTGCCTAAAAATTGGCTTACCTAAGAGCTAATGCCCTGCTTTGAAGATGCCTGGAGATAGAGCAGGGAAGCTAAGAAAGTTTGGGAGTGACAGAGGCAGCCAGAAGAGTTGCCAGCCTGTATCTATCTCCTAATGTCTTAGCTGATTGTACATTTGGACCACGTTGTTGAAAGGAAACTGGAAACAAAAATGAACATCCAGAATAATTCTATAGTGCTCAGCCCTACTGTCCAGAGAAGAAATTGTGTCCTGTATGTACTTTTTAGACATTTTCAAGTGTTCTTTGGGAGTGTAACCCTAAACTGTGTGACCACACCTCTTCACTGGTCAAATATGGTAACAGTGCCAGCACTTCCAGAAACACAAGAAAGCATCAAAGAAGAAATCAAGTGACAGGAGTTCTTGCTGAACTGTTTACAGAGAGACTTGCAGGCAGGTAGATAAAACACTTATCTGAAGAAGAGATACTCTGGGAGGTGCAAAGAATCTTGAACAGCACTTAAGAGGAAACTAAGAGAAACTAAGAGACAGGAGTGTTAAACAAAGTTACACAATAAATTGCTAGTCTTTCAAAGGAAGATGCTTCCAAAGAAGAAATCACTGAGAATGAGGAAGTTGTGAATGTTCTACTCACACAGGAGAATGAGATTTTAACAGAACAAGGAGAACTGCTGGCTATATAGCAGATTCTGAAGAGGCAGATTGGCTCAGGTAAGGAAGAAATAGATCACCTTTGAGAAGAAACAGCTGAAATACAGTCACTAGCTGCATAGCTGAAGTGAAACCGAGAAGTATTCTTCTGAGAGTGAGAGTGAAAGATGAGGAGGAACAGCAGGTCATCCTGGCAGATTTGCAGAGTCAGTATGAGAAACTGGAGATAAAGAATAATCACCTGAACCAAGCGATTCACGATTCATGAGGAGCGATAGGCTGTCATAGAATTGCAAGTACAGCTTCAACTACAGCAGCAAGCTAAATCAGAGCAGCAGGTACAAGAAGAAGCCAGAAAAATGTGATGATGTTTTTCAGCAGCAAAGAGACAGTGTCTTGGAGGCAAAAATAGACAAAGAGCAGCCAAAGCAAACAATGAGCAGAATGTCAAGCGTTTGCCAAGTAGACAAGAAAGAAACTCCATTTTGATCAGGCACCTTGGTTATGCATTAAATCACAGAGTCACAGAATTTTCTGAGTTAGAAGGCACTCACAAGGGTCATCGAGTCCAGCTCTTAAGTGAATAGCCTGTATGGGGATCAAACCCAAGACCTTGGCATTAACAGCACCTTGGGCTAACTTACTGAACTACAAAACTATGCAAATTACTGTCATTTGAATCAAACTGCACAGATTATTTGCACAAATTATTATCTGTAAAGAAACATTTTTTTAAGCCTGGAGACTTTTGTCTCTAATAATTGTGGCTTCTACTCATCAGACTCAGGTAAGTTCGGAGAGGCTAGAAGCATTTTTCAGTTAGTATCAGGTTATTTCAAGACTGATTCCCTCAAGGTGATTTAAAATAATTCAGTAACAGCTTCATTTTAAACCAAAATAATTACTCACATTATGATACTTTGTTTGCTGGGAGTTTGTAGAAGGTGTTTTAAGTTACACCGAAAAGCACCTGCATTTTAGAATGCTTTTCAGGTTTAATTTTTTTGTTTCATTTCAGATTCTGACTATGACTAATGTTCTGATGGAGCTATTTTCTTAATTTCCAAAATATAGCTCATATCACTACCTCCTGATCTCCTTCTGTTGGTTGGTGTTTGTTGTTTGGGTTTCTTTTAAGTATATTAATCAACTCTACAGTGTGCAAATTACCTTAAAATCATCATTCAATACAAAACAAAATTGTCCACTCTGTGTGTACTTCCCTCAGAAAATACACCCTAAGCCAAGATGGTATGGGAGAAAAATAGGAAAATAGGAGATTGTCTATCAGACACTCTTCATTGAAAGGCAGCTTGTCATCCCATTGATTCTTCTGGGCTTTTCTTGGTACAGTAACATACAGTCCTTTAATTAATTACTTTTAGACATAATGCGTACACCTTAATTTTCATAGTTGCACATAATCATAACCTTTTGGGGTTGGTTTGCAGTAGGAAAAAAAAAAATCTCCTCTTTCTCTCTCTAGATGATTTACCCTCTGATTCACTTTACAGTGAGGAGGTCTTAAGAAAAAAATCAAAGTTTCAGGTTTATATGGTAAAGGTAATTAAAGAATGTGTGAACCTGATACCAATAATTATGTTAATAATCACCAATAATCAGCAAGGCTGACACTTGATCTCATTTACTGAGATGTAGTCATCAAATTCCATCAGGACACCCATTAGGCTTGTAACACTTGCAGCTTGCCAAGCAGGAGACAGCACTCAGGAGTAAGACCTTAACTTTGGAGTTGAGACAGGGACACCCCAAATGGGGCCCATTTACTATAGTGACTCTCATGGGCTGGGGAAATCTCACCTGCCTCTCCACTTGCACACACTTCACACCTGCATAATAAGCAATATAAATAAGTAATAAGCAATGGTCTGAAACTGAACAATTGTTTGCTTGGTTACTAAAAATTAATTATTGGTCATAAATAGCATTTCTACAGCAGTAGGTACAGGATTGTTGCATAACTATAGTCTGAATAACACTTAAAATTTAAAAATGAAAGGCTGAGAATTTTATTCAGCCGAACATTTTATTCAGCTCAAGAAGCATACATAACTGTAACACATCTGGAATAGGAATGTACAGTTCTAAAATATTACAATCTTCCATGAATCAGTCATATGTTATATTTCTTCCATCTTCTTTAAATACCACACAGGTAGGAATGTCTTCAGACATTCTGGGATTTGGGGGGGTGGGGGGTGGGGGAAGCTCATATTGAAGAACAAAACCAAAACATCCCATGACAAAATTTGCAATTCTGAGCAAAAGCAACATACAGAATTCATGAATTATTCTGTCTGAAGTCTCTGCTTGTTTCTACAGCTGTAGGATGCCCTGCCTTTACTAAAGTGTAAATGATTGCCTGGTTTTGGCAAAAATGAGAAAACCTTTCTCAGTATGCATAAGAAGCACATTTAAATAAGTTAATTAAGTTCCTTGGAGCTTTTTATAGAAAGATAAGGAGATGGCACCTGAACACTGTAAAGTCAGAAAGTGGATATTACAAAGCAAAAACACTATGAAGATGTCATGAGAAATCTGGGAAAATCCTTCACCAAGTGACATAATGATTTTATTGCACTGAAGGAAAGAAGACTAGAAACATATCCTGGGAAGTTACATGGCTTAGGCATTTGCAGACTCAATTAATTTGTTTCAATAAGTCTAATTATAAGTGCCTCTAGAGCTATTGCTATGTTCATGGTATTTGAGTGACATCAGATTAAAACACATGTACCACTCTAAATAGCACTTAAAATGTGTTAAACTTTAAACATGTGAACCCTTTAATTGTAGTCGATGGAGTTGAGGAATGTTTACTGTCAGGCAGATGTTCAGATTCCATGTTGAATCCGTTTTCTCACTGCTCTTTGGTAGATTGCACAGACCAGCCCTTTTAAAAGAAAATTCAACAAAGCATAACTGGATTGTTGAGTTAAAAAACAATGAAAGCTTCAGTTGCCATTGGCATGCTTTTCTTAATATTAAGTAACAGAATAACTTGGGACTTTAGTGCTTGCAGTGAATTTCTTAGCAAATCTGTATAACACAACTGCAGTATAATAGTTCATAACTTGACAGTTAATCCAGATGACAGGAGACACTCTTTGGTAATAGATTGCAAGGAAAGGAAGACATATACATATTCAGGTTTTTTGATTAACCTCAGTGAAGAAGACTGACCAATTTACAAAGAAAATGGATATAGAAAAATAAAATTATAGAATAATTTAAATTGGAAAGGACACTTCATATTACTAATTCCAAACACTGTCAAGGCCACCACTAAATCATGTCCCTAAACATGGGTCTTTTAACTACCTCCTGATATGGTGACCCAACCACTTCCCTGGGGCAGCCACCATTTTTCTAATCTGTTGAAAGAGTTAAATGGAAAGCAGAACTTTAAAATTGAGGAAAGTGCCTCAAAGTACTTTGAATCTAGCAACCTCGACACAGAAAGTATCTTAAGTAAAAAAGTCTTTCATGTTAATACACTTTTTAATGCTATGAGTTTAGCTGAGTAGATTAGAGCAGGGTACTACACATGCCATGGTTGTGGGTTCAATCCCTGCATGGGCTGATAACTTAAAAGTTGGATTCAATAATCCTTATGGGACTCTTCCAACTCAGAATATTCTGTGGTTTTGAGCAAGATTTCAGCATTCCTTTGGTCTACCTGTCATATGTTTAGCATTGTGCACTGGCCAGCTGGTAACTGATAGCAATAATGGCTATCAAGTTAGTTTTATTATGTGTAGCCTCAGAATTTGAAATACTGTTTTCTGTACAGACAACCTCAAGGCAGAAATGAGACAGAAGCAGTAAAAAGAACATTACTTTTTAAAAAGTTAGCAATATCCTTATTCAGTACTCACATGATAATCTACCATTCAGAAATCTTCCCTACTGTTTCAGCAAAGGAGGAAAAACATCAGGAAGCGCTTCTACTTGCTTAGCAAGGATTTCCTGTCTGATAGCAAGAATAAAAACAGAGAAGGAATAACTGACACAAAAGGATCAACAAGTGAGGATATGTCTGCTGGTTTCCTGAGAGTATGGACTCTTTCACTACTGGATTGGAAGCAGAGAATATGTATTTAACACAAGTGGCTACTGCAGCATCATAAATCCAACTCACACAGGCAAGATAACTATCATGGTGTATATGGCAGAAAAACCAAACCACTTTAAAAGATATCCACTTAGCTTTAAATGATGAGGCCTACACTAATGGGCTCTACAACTGTGTAATTTTTAAGGATTTCTTCAAAGAGAGAACCCTGATGGCAGAGATGTAAGTCTGAGTAGAAGATTAGTATTATAAGGAAGCTAGTGAGTTAAGAAAATTACTTCTGAAATTTCCAAATGAAAATGTGGAATGTTGTTAACAACATAGTCTAAACTGTACTTGGAGGTATTTCTATTTATAATATGTTCATGTTAGCAAGTAATACAACATCTTAAAATATAAATGAGTAATTGCTGTATTGTTTGCAACATATGGAAATCAAGTCTAAGACTAAGAGGTGATGTAGTATAACAGTACCGATCTGCTATATGTGCATCAGCATGTTCAGCTGCAAAGAGACAGTGGAATGAAAATGAATAAATAAAGAACTTCAGCAAAATGATCCATGATCAAACCTGATTGTTTTCCAACTACTTTGGTGATAACACAAATTTCATTGTGCAAAAATTCTTTTTACCAGTAATACCAACTCTGAGTCTGATAGCACAGTGAGTGATGGGTTAGACCCTGTTTGAGAACCACATACATCTTCAAGGCTCAAGAAAATTTCCTTATTCAGGGATTCTTCTGGTTCTAGTTAATTTCTGTAAAACCCTTTTTTCACCAAGTAACTTCATAAAGAACCAAGCTGTATTTTCTGAAGTCACTAAACTTTTAGAGTTTGTATGCAAACTGGTTTAGAAAAATGTTAAAAGTAGTCTGTAACAAAAGAAAATGGAAACTAAAGAACTGGAGAGTTATGATTACTTCTTCTATTTTACAAGCTATTTATATTTATTTGTATTGTCATTATTTCCCTTCCCTTCTTTCAGACTTTGTCTTCCATTTATTATATGTAGTTGTTTAGGAGCAGGTCTAGTAGCATTCAGGTGTGGATAGAGAACCTATTCCATCCGCATTCAGGCTGGCCAGGTTGCAGTCAACTCTTGTGCAGAGGCTGTGCAGCTACAATAATGATTGAAGACGTACTCATTGTGACAAACACTCTGTCTCTCAGCAAGCCAGCTGAGCTACCCAGCTTCCAAACAGGCCTGGACATGCCCATCCAGAACTGGGCTGGCAGCAGTTAAAATGTGCTCTCATAAATGCCCATGGGTTGCTCCCCTGCATTTCTTCCAGTGCTGTGGGTTCAGACCAGCAGTTTCTCTGACACATTCATAAGCCTAACCCTGGGCAGCTCTCAGCACTTCTCATGTTATTGGCCAAATTTCCCCCCACCAGTGCAAGTCTGTGACTGACTAAGTATGAGTGGAGACCAGCTCTAACACACTGTGATACCCTCTGACACTGGCAGGGCAAGTACTTTAGTGCACCTCTAAAAGCTCTGTAGAGCTTGTGCTTTGGGTAGCTCTACTGCTTTGGTAACCCTGCCTTCTAATTTAAGCAATTAACATGGGGTTGAGCCATGGCAATTTTTTTTTTTCTTTTTTGCCTTAAACTGCTCCGAACTTTGCAGTTAGAGGGCCTATTGAATCTATGTTGTGCTATTTCATCCATGGACAAATTGCCTCTAAAAAGAAGGAGAATAGGACCAAAGTAAAAGGAAGAGTTTGCATAACACATTTCTTTCTGTTTGCCTGGATTTGGTACTATTTCAGGATGAAATTCGTTTTACATGTCCACAGGAACATTTGATCACAAGACCCACAGAAACATTGCCTGATCTTATGCAAAGACTATTTGTCTTCTAATTATCTCCCTCCTTTACCTCTAGCGGATGCAAAGTATTTAAAAATTTCTCTTGTGCTTTCCAAGATGATTGGCCTGCAGACTGTATTTCCACTGCTCCGTGGGGAAGGAATTAGAACACAATGTCTTGCTGTAGACATCCCGTTGCTACCTCTGCTGACCTCAGCTGTTGTCATGATCTGCTTAATAAAATCAAAGAAATTTTTTGTGTGAGAAAGCTTTGCAGTTAGAGATTAAACATACCCTTAGCAATGTCTTCAAATTGAATTTTCAGATCATAGCTCTTTAGCCCCAGACCATTTGCTAGTAAATGTACTGGGCCAAATTAAATTTCTGAATGCACTGTACAGAATTGGGGTTTCAATATCATAAATATTCATTCTTTTATTCCTCAAGTCAAATCTAAGATACCATAGATAAAAAATATGTTTCAGTACATGGATTACCTATAACAGAAGACTCTGGGAAAATGCAAGAGAAGAGGTACCGTGAGTGAAGCACTAAGTAAACTGTCTCTTATACAAAAATTCCCCTTTATAACACAAGAGAATGGGGTGCACAACAAGTAAGTATGTATTTCTGAAGAAAAATGGTATCAAGAAACCATTTTGAGACAAGTCACATGGCAAATAGCAAGAAGTCCTCAATCAAGCACATGCTCATAGCAGCCTGTAGTGATGATAAATTGATGACAAAAAACCCACCAGAAAACCCAGCTGTGGCTCTGTGAAACTTGTTTAACAAGAATGAACCATGATGTGAGAAAGATTGAAACTGGCAGCACAACAGAGTAGAAAAGGTCCAATGACCAAAAAAAAAAAAAAAAACAAACTAAAAATCAAGGGGAAAGCACCACAGGTTTCAAATGAAAACTGGTGTCCCATTTGTGAAAAATTTTATTTTCTTAGGGGAAAAACCCCCACAGACCTGAAATGAAACATAAGAGTTGCCAGTTTTAGTATGGGAATGTAAGGGCTTGTATGATCTTGGGGAAAAAAACACAATTTGAAGGACAACAAAGTCTGGGACAACATAAAACATTAGTCCATATGGCTGAAATGAAAGCTCCAGTTTCAGAAACTGTGTAACTATTTCTTTTAATAAAGATTTGTACTAGCGTAAAATGTGGTTTCTCCTTGTCTCCTCAGCTAATCACCCCTCCTTCCTCTTCATCCTCCCACCAAACTTCTGACACAAGGACCCAAAGTAAAGGGAGAGAAATGACGATGATGTCTGGAATGTATCCCTATAGACCCATAAGGAAGCTCCTGTCACTATTTTTTTCATAGTGCAAGTATGTTGTTACTGAAGTGAAAAGGACTGATGGATGCTTTTCAGTATCTTCTTCTCCTACTCCAACAAATCTAATAGCAAATATTAGTACACCCTTCAGTTTGCCTACTTATGCAGCAAGGGCTGTCAAATTCATTTCTGAGGTGTCTCAGATGTCACAAACTTCTTAGTTTTACTTTCAGGATACATTAGGATCACTACTGTTTGGGAAAACTAAATTAATAGCTGTAGCTATACTATAGCCCATGTTTTAGCACTCATCTGCTAACTAGAAACTGTCTTTCAAGGAAGGAAAAAAAATCAAGAAAAATAACAGGGTTTGGGCTGGTATTTCCCTTCTACTTGGAATTGCAAGCACATTCCATGCTCCACTGCAGAAAGTGATGGACTGCTTGTGTGACAAGGCCAGCAGAGACTGGCTTGGTCCTAGTGACACCACTGCTCTCTATGACCGCTGTGGATACACCACGCTTCTCATGAGTGACAGCAGCTGTCAGGAGGATAAATCAGCCTAAGTGTATTGCTCTGGCTCTACATTCTTTCTTTACATGTAAAAGTT
>JAWWEV010000095.1:16034531-16047011 GCA_035583235.1 Hafferia zeledoni
CAGACTGTGGAAAAAAGGGCTGGCTACTTATGAAGAATTTACAGATAGAGCTAGGTCATGCAGGAAAAAAATTAGGGGAAAGAAAAGTGAATATGTGTTAATGCATTTCTTAAAAAAATCCAGAAAAGGTAAATATGTGGCATGAATAATGTATTACCAGATCTGCCTGCTACCTCAGAAATGGCAGATTTCTTTTCATTGCTTTAAGAAGCACCAGGCTAACTGCAACACACTTCTGGCACCAGGCTGAAGCCCTGCAATATCTGCAGTGTGAATCCTTATTGGATATTCTGCCCCAGTTCTGCATGTCTTACTGACATTAGTGAGCTCCATGCGAAGAGCTAGGACAGAATACACAATAGAAACCTACTTTCACAGTGCAGAAGGACTTTGCAGTTTAAGTGTGTTAACAGTGTCCTCCAACAAGCGCTTCAGTAATGCACCCATCTTAGGAGTTGAATTCTTCATGCTTAAATATTAGGCCATCTAGGACAGCCTGCATCATTTTGACTGTTTGTTTAGACAGCATACTGAATGAGCCAGGAATATTATCTTCCTCTGCGCCTTAAGCAATTTAAATATGGACATTTCAGCAATAATATAAATGAAGCAAGGAAACTTCACTCTCAATCTGCTGTTTGTGTATAGCATTTCTAAAGCACCAGCATCTACAATGTATGAAGGACAGATGTAAGTAAAATTGGCAAAATTGCTTAGTCATGTAGTTGATAAAGATTGCTCTCAGTTTTTGACAGGCAAACACAAAAATAAATATAACACAAAAATAAAATCTTTGCTTAAACAAGAGACAATCCTATGTTATTTGATGCTGCAAAATTGTGTTAAAATCATACTCATAAAACAAAGAATCATAGAATGGTTTGAGTTGGAACAGACCTTTTGAAGATTTCCCTCAATGAGCAGGCAACCAGTACAGGTTGCCCAGAGCCCTGTCCAACCTGACCTATAAATTTCCAGGATGGGGCATTCACCACTTCTCTAGGTAACCTGTACTGATGTTTCCTTACCCTCCTTGTAAAATACCTCGCTGTTATATCTAATCTAAACCTACACTCCTTACACTTAATCCTGTGCTGAATGCTGGAAAAAGTTATCTATGGTTCTAATGCACCAGTAACTTTTATCGTGTAAAGTGCTAATACAACAGGCAGTGGAGATCTACTAGTGATGCTATGTAGACTTCCACAAACCCCAATGTGTGATAAGAAAACCTACTCAAGACTAACAATAAACTTCTTGCAGCCACTTAAACTCTACACTGCCTTTAGGAGGAAATATGGGGGAAATGTATGTATGGTTCAACTATCTGGTACTTTCTGGAGAGCTTCTAGTGGTCAGAAACTTTCTTAAGTAAAAGATGTGTCTCTCAGTATCAGTTGCCAAATAGTGGTGCTCCTCAGGCCTCCAAAAGAGTATTCAGAGCACTCAACATTGGACAAATCAAGTCAGAAAGTCCTCTGAGTTTTGAAGGAATTTTAAACCAAGAGACATCCAAGACACAATAATCAGAAATTGGTCTGGATTCCAAATCACATTTTGAGCTCCAGAGTGAGATGGATCTAAACATGAGGATACTTCAGCAATGAGAAGTGTTTTTACAACTAGATCTCAGATTAAGGCAGATGAATACTGTTGAATATTTTTCTTAGTTTCTGTCATGCCCCTAGTTTTCATCTTTCACTTCTTGTATAATGCAACAATCTAAACATTGCCTTCAAATCTTTGTTGAATACAAACTCTTTTATTTCTAAAAACTGCTAACCAGAAGTTATGGCCTTTTAATGATATTTCTTAATAAAAGAACATTGAGTGGCATTTTATTCCTTGAGAACTTTCCATAGTACTTTTTAATTCTAGACAGTTTTTGTGCATATTTACTGTCTAGTTCCTTGTAATTGCTTTTCCTCAAAATTAAGAGAATCAGTGTACAAACCTTCAGAAAGTTTCAATTCAGGAACACTTCTGCAGACACTGCGTTTGTCTCTGAGTTGTTTTCTCCTCTTTATCCATATTTTAACTACAAGAGCATTAGCTTTCTGCTAGTGACTGATCACATATCCCTCAGGAGAAAATGATCATAATTGCATTTTTGTGATGTTACAACAGTTGCTGCAAAGACTCAGGCAATTCAGAGTGCAAACAGAAGCAGATAAGCCCTCAAGACATAAAAACTTTCTTTTTCCCAGTAATATTTTTAGCCATAGCAAATGAAACAGATTTGTCCTCTTGATGTTGCAAGGAAGACTGAGGAACAAATAATTTTTTTAATAAAATATTTTACTTTCTGGATCTGCCAGGTCTCTAGATAAGCTAAGTAAACCTCATAAAACACCTTTTCAGCTTCTATAAGGGTGGGTCATGAATTATTTATATTTAACATGTTGTCTGCATTTGATCATTCCTTTTTTTCTCTTTTGTACACCTGCATGTACATACACACAAATATGCACACACAAAAATATATATTCTCCTCATTCACTCCACTATCACAAGACCCTACGTGAAGTACAGTATCCAGCTTTGCAGCTCCCGGCAAAGGAAGAGACATGTCTGGACAGTCCAAGAAGGGCCATGAAAATGGTCTGAGTGATGAAGCACCTCTCACCTTGAAAACCAGCTGAAAAAGCTGGGGTTATGGAACCTGCAGAGAAGGCTCCAGGAAGACCTTATAGCACCTTTTAGTACCCAAGGGAAACTACACGAAAGCTGGTGAGGAACTTTTTACAAGAGTTCATAGTGACAGGACAAGGACAAATGGTTTCAAACTGAAAGACAGTAGGTTTAGGTTAGTTTTTAGGAAAAAATTCTTTCATGTGATGGTGGTGAAGCACCGGAAGAGGTTGCCCAGAGAAGTTGTGGATGTTCAGTTACTGGAAGTGTTAAATGCCAGATTGGATGGGGCTCTGAGAAACCTGGTCTAGTAGATGTCCCTGCCCATGGCAGAGACTTGGAACTAGATTTTTTAAGGTCCCTTCCATCTCAAACTATTCTGTGATTCCACACAGCAATAAAACACACAGATGTATATACTCAGCTTTCCCTTAGGAAAAATAACAGCCATAATCATCTCTTTACTTCCACAATACATTTTATATCTTATGGAAGTAAGTGATCTTTACAGACCTGCTATTCATCATGTGACAACAATGAGAGCTGTTTCTTTCACATCCTGAGTCTGAATGTACTAATGCCTTCAATAATATCCAACAGTGCACATCAAAGGCTCATCAAGATAAATTCTTGCTGCTCAGAGAATAGAGAAAATTGTAAAGTAAATTTTGTCTGGCATAACTCAAATTTACAATATACATGAGAAAAACAGATTCAAAGTGTTGATATTTTAATTTCCAATACACTACTGTTTAGTTTCCAAAGCATTTTGCTTTACTGTTGTGCAGGATGACATCTATACAGAAAATTTTAGTTTTAAACATACAAAAGGGAAATGTGCGTGAGATCACAATAGTAGTTTCAGCCATAAAATAGGTAATATTGGGACTTTGAATACAGATCTTGGTTCAGTTTTCCTGTGTGCAACTCTTTTCTGGGGCTTTGGTGTAGAGCCACATATCAAAATATAAATTTAGGAAAGTCTGAATGAAGGTGTTTAATTATTTAACTACTTGCACTAGAAAAAAAATCATTGAATTATTTTTATGTACATGTGATAACATCAAGTGTTACAGATAGAATTCCTCTTCAATTTACTACGTTTCATCTATCTCTTGGTCTACTATACAAATAGAAAGAGACAAAACAAAGATTTGTGTAAAAATGGTTTTTGTAAAGCAAGTAGGACAAATACTGTTTAAGAGCTAGTATAAAATCATATGTTTTAAAAGCTTCAGCTATTAAAGAAATTATAGCAGAATAGTGAGGGATATATGCCAAAATATATTGGTTGAGTAATACACTGAGAGGCAGTTCAAACATCCTGAACTGGCTCACACCTAAGTCATAAAATCCACAGAAGACTGAATTGGCAATGAAAACACATTCTCTCTCCATTCAGATATCAGTTATTGTAATGTAGGTTTATAGTTACATATCCAATAAGCTCAAATATACCTATATCCACTAATAATGAATGGCCCCAATATATGTTTATTTCCACGCTCTGCTTCTAACCGTGATAATGGAAGCACATGGCATAACAGAAGAGTAATTATCTGATAAAGTAAATGGGCACCACTTGTGACTCAGGTCACTAACACACCTGCCAGGTCATTCTTATCAGGCAAATATTTCTCATTTCAATTATTATTGCTCAAATAAGTGAATGGCTGATAAAATTTGATCTATACTCAATAGGAATGCCTTTTCACTAGCTAAATGGAGCAGTGCTGTCCATCAACAAAGGTGCTGCCCCCAGTTTATTGGGAAAAAAATAAACAAAAAACCCCACAACAACTGGTCTCTAAAACTGTTTACAGAAACCAATGGATTTTATCAATTTTCCTCTGGGTCCTCTGAGCCACTACCATTACTGCCTGCCCCTAAGCATCCAGTCTTCCTTCAACTTCATACGTTACTTACTCTGTTTGTGGACAGGATTCAAGGTGCTCTCTGAGGCTTTATTATGATCCAGAGAAAGTCAAAATATTCTGAAATAGGAAAACACCTGTCTCTGCTGTAGGACATATTTTTCATTTACCTTGCTGATCTAGGTATTACCTTCTCATTCTGTCTCTATAGCTTCTCTTCTGCCCTCCCTAAAATACTTTTGCTTCCTACTCCCTACTCTTTATTCCCACAATGATGTGGTAAAATTTATTTTTCATTCTTGCCATGATTGATATTTTTCCTAGGCATAAATGACAACTGCTCTTTTTCATTTTCACTTACTCTTACCCAATGCAGAAATGAAGCATTGAGCAAAGAAGTGATATTTTATCCTAAGCTTGCAAGGAAATATAAATAGCTAGAAAAGATCCAGCACATATTGAGATGCTTGTAAGAAACAAGTAAAGATTGCAGAACTTGGTCCACAGTACCTTTTTCTGTGATGTTGTTAGGTCTGGGTAATATGAATGGATTTTAAAATCTTGCTTATTTTTGTGGAGGAAATCATTAAGAGATATGAACTGAGAGCGCATAGTGTTTAAGTGGTTAAATTATAAGATACTCTTCCATCTTCTGGCACCTGCAACTTATTAACTTGCTGAGGCAGAGGCTGCACTTGGAACGTCATTATTAGAAGTCAAGGAATGTCATTGCTTGAAGCTGTTTCTTTAAATATATTTTGACATTAGCCCCTTGGAGCTGTGACAGCTGCAAGATTCATTCCCACAACCTGTAGGGAGTGAGTACAGTAAAAAACGTCTACACAGAGAACAAGATTTGTTTCATTCAGCTATATATTCTCAAATTGGTGTATCTAGGCTATTTATCTAGACTCTCTCTGTAGTCACCAGGCAGAAAAAGGTGCCTCCGGGTAGTAATTTACCCAGTATATTCTCAATAACTTTCCTCATATGGGAAAAATCATGCATTGGAAGTAGTTGTTTTTTCACTACTGATTTGGGGGGTTTACTAAATTAGAAGCCTCCCAACTGTAGACAATAGAGTAGATGAAATTACTTCCAAGTGAATAGTCTCCACTGATCACTTTATACTGACTGCTTTTACTGGCTGCTTTTTTCCGCTGTGCAGGTCAGAGAAATGGGGAAGAATTTGGTCCCATTTATATGGGCAATTAATAGTTCACATGGCAGGTTATCTGATATACAACAGATAACAACAGAACACAACTATCAGGGATATTCCATTCTCTTTGTATACATCCAGAGACAGAGAAGTAGCAGAATAGCAGTCCTTATTGTACAAAATCCAGTATGCCCAGATTGCTTTATGGACCTAGGAAATGAACCAACAGGAAAATTAACATGTGCTCAGTGATTCCAACAATAAATAATCCTAAATTTCTGCTCCTGGTGATATTGCTGTTATATTCTCCAAGTACATCTAAAAGACTGCCTTAAGTGTCCACAACAAAATAAAATTATTATCATGACACCAACAATGAAACATGACATGAAAGTAAAACATAAATGAGGTACAAAACAATAAACTGCTAGCAGTTATTGCATTCCACTCATAGCAAAAGCTGCAGATTTCTCGACTGCAGGGTCTGGCACTCCTCCTTTTACCAGGGGGAACAACTTCAGCTGCCCCACCTATCCTAATTTAACAGTTCTCAGATTAGGTGTCATAGTCTGAGCTAAATTCATGACCATTCCATCTGAAGTTCAGAAGTCCCATCAGAAATCTAAAAATTTGCAATGACACTTGGGGTTACCAACCCAACAGGTGGAGAGCAACAGCTTAGAAAAGACTACAAACTTCTACTCTTGCACCATTTGTAAAAAGAAAACTACAGAAGGAAATAAACTGAAAACAGATAGAAAGTAACCGCAAGGTAATTTTTTGCCGGTTCCTCAATAGCAAAAGGTACTTTCAGTAAATGAGAAGCATATCTTATATTTCAAGGCATGGTGAAGAACTACAAACACAACATACATTCCATAGAATATGCTAGGCTGATTTAAGTTCTTTCTATGGTCTAATCCTAGGGTAACTTTGCAGCTGGTAGAAAAACTAGTATATACTCCCAGCAGCACAGGCCAGAATTGTACAGAATAACAGCTGTTAGTGTGTGTTGGGTTTGCATGGGAAGGTTTGGGCAGCCAGGAGCTACAGAAGTAGCTCCTGTGAGTAGCTACCAGAAGCTTCCACCATGTCTGACGATGCCAATGCCATCTGGTTCCTAGACAGTCCTGCCACTGGCCAGGGTGAAGCATTGAATGCAGGGTAAAGCTAAGCCCAGGAAGGAGGGAGCAGTGGGTGGAAGATTCTACTCTAATCAGAGGGATAATAAATTAAACTGAATTCCCAAAGCAGTCTGATTGTGATGACAATTAGTGAGTGACCTCTTCCTGCCCTTTCCTTGACATATGAGCATTTTGTTGCATTTTCTCTACCCTGCCTAGCTGAGAAAAGGAGGGCTAGAGCGGCCTGGGAAGACACCTGGCATCCAGCTAGGGTGTTCACCTCACCCTGGCATTACTATTCTCGATTCCAGTGAAATAATAAACATACAGATGGGCCAAATCTCTTGCAGTGTAGGCCTTTGTAACATATCTGTTGACCAATACCTACATCCTGTGCCCCAAACATGCTATGTAACAGGATCTCTTGCTGTGGGAAGTGTATACATTATTTCCCCTCACCTAATGCTCCTGATAGTGCAATCCAATAATGCCCCTTGTGCACTCCAACAGGCAAGAAAGTTAGGAATTTCACATAGACACTACGAAACCCAGCAACAAAGACATCCAGTCGTGCTGGGCACTGCTTGATGGAAAGGACATTGGACTTAAATTTAGGCCAGCCTACACTGCTCTGAAATTATCAGAAAACATCATGATGGACTTGGGCCATTGTTGTCCCAGTTCAAGGCCATAATATAAATTGGAATTTGGGTCTGACAGTGTATCACTTGTAGACCTAATATAAGAACCACTGATTTAGATGGATTTTCAATTCCACATATCTTCAAATACACACAAATTTCAAGACAATTTGTTCTAACTACAAGTTAAGAAGAAAGCCTAAAAAAACTTGGTTTGACATCTCTAGCTATCACTGAATTATACAGTCTGGAAAACTGTAGGCAACAGAAATACTTACTTTTGAAAAACCACCAGCATTTACAAGGGCTTTTTCTAGAATAGCTACAAAAATTTAACCCAAAAATCCTGAGTTCTAGAACTTCAAAATATTAGAGAATGGTAGATCATGGAAACAATGCCTTATAAAATCTTCTGAAATGTACAGTCTAAAATGTTTCCCACTCCTTCAAGTTCATTACACTCTGAATTTTCAGATGGTTTCAGATATTTGTAAATGTTTTCAGACTTATTTGTTACTTTGAGTAACAATTTGAGTAAGGTTTGTTTATGTGATTTATTGTTATTATGAACCACTTAAACTATGGTATGCCTGAAGACTGGACAAGAACAAAGCATATTGTGATAGGTGTACACACACATGCAGAGTCTATCTTAGAAAGCCAAGGCTGCTACTTGTTATAGCCAGAGTGTATGAGAGAGAGGTAGAATTTGCCACCTCTTGCTCTTCAAGGCAAATTATCTGTATTTCTGGTATGCCTTTACTTTCCAGGATGAAATAAATTGCTGGTAATTACTTACCAATATGGTTTACTTGTATCTTAAAAAACAAATACAACAGAACACTACAGTGCCTGAACTGTTGATTTTTCCAGTATAATTTATATTACCTCTAGTGCCTGTACATTATGTCACAAAAATAACAGTCTTGTAACATATATAACATGAACAACAAATACTATTTTAAAAAAACATGTTAGAAACAGAAACTTGTTCACACATACTTGTATGTCACTGTTGGCAAATATAAAACTCAGAGTCACACTGAAGACATTTTGGAACACGCAGGCAATCTACCAGCACTGGAGATAATTTGTCTGGTTATACTCTTTTTGCAACTTGATTAAGACAGAGTGGTTTTATCTGGAAGTAGCGTTCAGTATAAAGGCATATCAAAACATAACTGGACTGAGCTTTACCTTAGGTAGTCTTTGGAAAAATGCACTTCATCTATAGCCACTTTATAGACACTGATTGTATCTTCTACTAGGTTAAACCTAAACCTCTTTGCAGTATTTTGACAGCTCATGACAACTTGAAGTGGTATAGACTTCCTAAGAATAAATGCTACTTATTTGATCTGTTATTGATTACGAAGGGTCTAGAAACTTTTCTGAAGAACGAAATACATTATAATACAGTAGAATGCAATGGAATCCAGTATAAACACTATTAATCCAAAAGACATTCTGAGCTGACTGTACTTTCCGAAGGAAAGAAAGTCAGAGGGAAAAAAGGTCTTCTGTAACAATACACTCTAGTTCAAGGTGAAGCACTCTACAGGAAGGCTCATCAAAGTACTTCCATATCATTATCAATGTGTGAAAACTACAATAATTGATCTCTATACAGTTAGAGGTTTCTAATTGTAGTTGGGTGTTTCTCCTCCCATCCCCAGCACTGACTTCAGTAATTGTACTGCAAATGTTCCCAGAAAGTTCACAAGACTCCAAAGGAGATATCTGATATAAAGCTTTTTCTGTAGCTCCATTTTAACAAGACACACAATTTATGGAATAATTTGGATGCTATCTTATTCTTGGCAGCTAGAAATCTTTAAAATGAGGTTGTGGTGAACATCTCCACAGTATGTGAACAGACAGAAGGGTAGAAATGTGTATGTGCCATCCTCAAACAGCAGCTCACAGATCTGAATCATTGTTTTTATATCAAGTTAGTAAAACAATTAATGGGAGCTTATGAGGAGAGTAATTACCACAAATTTTAAGACTCTTTTTTTTTCTTATGCTTCCCTGTATTTCATTGTGCATGAACCTGGTCAACATCAATCCGCAGTCTTATCCATAACATCTGTGTAGCACCATAGAGACACATGGAGAGCTGTTAGTCATGACATTAGTTATACTGTCTGCAAATACATGCAAAAACCTTGTTTGAAAAATTATGTTTATATATGACAATGTAAACATCAAGTCACTCTTGCTTTTTTCAATGACATCTCTTAAAAGTCATTGTATTGTTTTACAGTAACTTCACAGATTATATGAGTCATTTACATAAAAACTTTGCATGGTAAAGGCTCCGTTTCTAATTATAGAAATGTACTGGATTCATCACTGCCACTAACTTCTAGCACAATGCTCTGCATGCTGCCTGTCCAAGGCTTTTAATGATGTCAGAAATATCCACCCAAAGAATTTTTAGAAAGATTCCTGTGAAGTAATTTGTAAAATACCAAAAGAAGTCACATCATTTAGCATTACCTCCAATTGAGTCTGAGATCTGTTTTGAATAGGTGGTCAATGAGTTAGCTGATGGACATGATTTTCCAATTCCCAAATTACCTTAGTCAGCTCAGTTCTGCTGACTTCACTCCTGGTGGCTCTCGTTCACTGATTCATCTTGGGATTGTCTTCCCTTTGACTTAAAACAAAAGATTAGCCAAGCATGCAACATTCACAATGTAATTGCTTAATCATAACTGTCTAGTTATGGCTAGTGATTAATAATTTCAAAAAATTGCAAAGTTTTATTTGAGTCTTGAGGGACTCAACTCTTGAGGACTCAATATCAATATGACTCCACATAGGTTTTCCCAGCTGTCAGTGTTGACATCATAAAAAATGTAATGTTTGATGATAGGAAAGTGATATTTTAGAAGTGAGACTGTCCAGCATTGAACCACAGGATTCCCTTAAATATCTGTTGTTTCAAGGTCTAAATTGGTGTTTCAGTAAAACTGGGTTGCCTATGGTAAAAAAGATTGCCATTAAATCAGGAGTTTCTCTCTTAAAATATCCATCAAACCATTTTATGAGACCTGGGGGAAACATCCTTAGAGTATGTATGTATGTATGGCTCAGCTTCATGAACAAAAATCTGGGCAGGGCTCTCCCCACGTGGATGTGCCTTTCAAGCCTGCGCAGTGGATTTTTTAGGTGAGGCACAGCGTGCACAGAACTGGCCCCACCCTTTGCTCCTAAGTTTCATCTGCCACGGCCAAGTGAGCTTGGACAGTGACAGTGAAGCCCTCAGGACTAGAACCTACAGACCACACCTGACATTCCCAGGAGGTCTCCCATCCAAGTACTAACCAGGGCTGACTCTGCTGAGCTTCTGAGAGCTGACGGGACTGGATGTCAGGGCTGCATTAAACTGCCATGTCCTTTGAGTACCTTTCAAAGAAATACTCGCACAATATGCTATCAAGGAAAATTTGCTTATTAAGCTTCACTCTCAAATTTTTCCTGTTTACTGTTTGGATACCTGAACAGACCATTCACATTGTGTGTTTCTGTATGCAGGAATTAAGAGATTCTCTTTTTGTCATATGATATTCTATTATATGGTCTACCTTTACTACACAGAGGAATTCCCATGTATGGAACAATTGTTTGTTTTCTTGGCCCTGAGATAGTTTCACATCACATAAAATGGAAGGAATTAGTAAAGAATCTGGCCTTACTGACTGGCACTCTCACAAATCTTAATTCTACCACCTTGGAAATAAAGCTGTGATATCCTAGGAAAAATAAATAGAGGGTCATTAGAACGTTGCAACCAGCTAGAAGTTTCACAAAGGCATAATGTCAATATAAATTATGTCTGGAAATCAGATCCTGCAATCTGAGTACTAACTATGGTGTTAGCAAGGTTGAAAAGTATAAAACTTTTTCTTTCCACTATTACTATTTCAGGTGTAACCCAACTGTACCACCAGATTGAATTCAAATAAATGCATAGATGGCATACAGGCAGCTATATCAAAATTGCTACCCTGATCAGTGTTAAGAAGAAGACAAAAAGGTAAATGTAGAATTGCACAGCTGCAACAAGAAATGAATTATTCTGAAAGCTGTTTTGATTCAACTTATGAGAGACATTAAGAATTCAGTATAGGTTATATTTACATACTTTTACATTAAATCATGAAAAAGTAATGGACTTCTTCAAACAAAACATTATCCTTTGTAGGCTTTCCTTGCAAACTATTAAAAATATACAGTTCCACTGTACACCTAATGCTGAAATGCAGAAGTTAGTATCAGCAGTCCAAATGGATCCTTGACAATCAGGGCCAGAGTACCTAGGTTTTGGAGTAGAGTTTGGACACTCAGTTCATTTAAATCAATCATTGCCTTCATCCTTTCTCCTCCTTACATTAGAATTCATCTTTAAATCCACCCTGGTTTTGCTGTAATTCATACAGAAAGTGGAACACTTTGTAAACTTTATTTCCCCATTTTCATTTTCCTGCTGTACCTATATTCCTATTAGTATGCCTATCACACTTCATATCACAGATAAAATAGAAAGGTTCCTATGCCTGAATAAACTGTATTTGCTAAAAGTGTATGCAAAATGCATGATCTTTGTGTGTACATATGAGAATCATTGCCATTATTTTAGCAGTATTTAAAAAACACAAGAGGTCACAGCTATTTAAAAGAAAATTCACTAAATATTTGTGGGTTTCAGTAAACTAAGCTAATATTCAACAGCAGAAAGACCAGTAGTATTCTCTCTGTTTCACTATACTCTTTTTCACTTCCAGGTCCAATTCAAAACTGTGCTTGCAGTTGTCAAGGCAGCATGACTTTTGATGTAGGTGCTGCTGTTTACTGACTGAGCTTCACTGAACTCATCTTTTTCATTTTCTTTATCCTGTCAGCCTCTTCGCTCTTTACCTTTGTCTTTCTATTGATCTTTTGCACTTTCAGATCCCTTGGAAATTAGACTGCCAAAAAGTTTTAAAAAATAAAAGCTTTTCACTTGCAAACAGAGGACAACTGACACAAGAAGTAACTAG
>JAWWEV010000095.1:16053347-16076809 GCA_035583235.1 Hafferia zeledoni
ACATCAGATGCCATCAGAGGATCAGTGTATCCCATACAGGTATATGCATTTGGTAGAGATTTATATGTTTAGCAGGAGTGCCCAGAGATTCCAGGGGGTTAATATGATGATCAGCTGTTGTTTGGCAGCAGTGCTGAAGAAATGGTGGGGGGAAAAAAGGAAAAAAACCCCCACACCATTTCTAAACAAGGATATCTACAAATAGACTGTCCATAAGGCAGTCTAGAAGAACCTGTTTCCACTAAGTTGAGAACATAACTATTAGGGAATTACAACTACTTTGATACATTACTGCAACTTAAAACAACAGTGATAAAGTGCCATTTTAGAGACCAGTAATATTATTCAGTGTTCTGGTGTAAGGCACTATCAGATACTAGATTTGAGACAAATTCTCTATCTTTTCCCCAGTTAGGAGACAGACCTCTGGGAAACTTGTGTGTTCTTCACTTAATTGAAATAAAGTTAAATTGAGTACATTCTGTCCCTTGCTAGAATCCACATTTTAATGATTTTCCATATTCATAATCCCCAACTTTTTCCATTATCTCAATGACTTAGTTGTATTCTTATTTAGATTATCACCCACCCCATCCCCATCCTAGCCCTTTCACGGACAGCTGCAAATGTGTTTTCTCTTCAGCTACATTTAAAATTAGAAAACATAATTGGCTCCCACCTATGGCTGAATGTAAAGTTAAATGGGTGTCTCTCACTCTATTTTCTCAGGATGAGTCATCTAAATTGTTAAAACTGCAGTGACATACACAAGTAAGAGTAATAGTGTCCTTGTTGGTGACAATTTAATAAAACAAGCAAAATAGTCACTAGGGGATGACTGAAGTGTTGTATATTCCATTTTTCTTAGGCTTTTTTTTAATATGATGAGTGTCTCCCCTTTCTTCTCATTAAACCTGATTATAGTGATTTTGAGTCCAAAACTTCAAGCATCAGCTTAGAATTTTTACATAGTTATATACTCAGAGAAGTCTGTAATTTAACTTTTACATGACAGATAGTTAATCCCTCTCAGTGTTTGTATTAAACTATTAGGGTAGGATGGGTCTAGAAAAATCTAAGACATCACTGCAAGCTGTAGAAACATAAAGACTTGATGCAGGTCTTCTACTGCACTAATCCCAGCTTTCAGTAATGACTTTGCTGGATGTCTACAGCATCTCATAAGCAAATAGGTTGAAGAGGTTATCCTAGGCTTGAACCTTCTTTTCACTCATCTCCTCTGTGCATGTGTGCCTCCATGCATTCCCCTGCCAGTTTCTTAACTGAGCAGCTGATTTCAGTCCAGTTTGTCCAAATATGTCTGGCAAACATCTCTTCTGGTGACTCACAACTCCCTTTCTTCTATATGGTCCCTTAACATTGGACCAGTGAAATGGCTCATGTTGCTATGCAGTCAGCTAGATCCTCTTGGTGGGGTGATTTAAATGTGCACTAGTTCCCTGAGCCTGTTTATTGCCTTAGGGTACCTTCGTCAATAGCTGAACAAGGGCAACTAGTTGTGAATGAGTAGTGGGGAATTATATAAAAGAATGGATGGGAGCTGCTGATGTTCTAAATTTGCTAATGAAAGCAGGCGGCTGGGTAAAAAATATAGACCCTTTTAATGCTCTGAACAAAGGAAACAACACTGCATACAAACACTTTGCACTTGACATGAGAAAATCAACTTTGTTTCTTAGCATAGGTATCAATAAGGGATTTCATCCACTCTGAAGTTCAACACTGAATGTGCCATTGTCTGGTAAAGGGACTGGAGTTGGACCAAGGGTTGGACTTGATGATCTCAGAGGTCTTTTCCAACCCAATTGGTTCTATGATTCTATGATTAGCCTTAGGACTTTCACTCAGGTCCACTGCAACAAGAAAGCTGTTTGTAGACTATGGAGAACCTGAACTAGCTAGGGAGATGGGCTGGAAAGGATGCTCGAGGTCTTCTAAAAGATTAAAAAAATGGGTTTTTTTCTTTTTTACCTGCTTAGATGACCTGCCGATGGTCTGCTTAAATACAGAGTCACCTGGAGAATCAGATCCAAACAAGATTCTATCTTGTCTCCTAACACTGACACTGAAGTGACAAAGATTGGCAACCAGAGCAGGAATCAGAGCTTACACCTCCTGTGGTAGTTTTGGCTTTAGTTTCAGCTAGGCTTCAGCTAGGCCTCAATTCAGCAGGCCCAGAGGATGTGACATAGACCAGAAGGGACAAGCATCACCTGACTTAAGCAACCAAAGAGGTATTTCATATCATCTGACATCATCAAGAAGCATCAAGAAGTATAAAAAGTGAGGGAGGTAGCGCTTCTGCCTCTTTTGGTCTTTGCCTCAGACCTGTGAGGATGCACTGCCTGCCTCTACCGAGATTAGGCCTTGCCACCATCTGCTGTGTGTTATCCAGGGAGGTGAACATTTCCTTGTTAATTTTCTCCTCTCTTGCTGCGAGGTTTCTCTGGAAGAGTTTTTGGGAAGTTTTGTGGGGTTTGGGTGGTTGGAATCTGTATTATTATTTGGTTGGGTGACTTGGTAGCTGTTCTTAGTTTGGGGTTTTTTTCCACATTTGTATATATATGTATTATATCATATTCTGGTTTTAATTGTCTTTCTTTTGTATAATATAAGAAGCTTGCTACTTCAGTTTCTGGGGGGTTTTTCCTCCCTCTTTTTCCCTTGCTTGAGGTGGGGGACACCCTTTCTTTCTGTTGGGCAAATGGCATTTTGCCAGCTCAACCCAAGACACCTCCTTAAAACATTTCCATGCACTGAATGCTTCCTTCTTCTGAACAAATGGATTTCCTACTTAGTGCTTGCAACTATTCTCAGCCATGTAGGGAGTAAACCAGAAATAACCAGCACTGGAGCTGGATTCTGCATTAGCTGAGCCCCACTGATAGGGATAGCCTTGCTTAATCATCATGAGGTTAGGGATGGTTTTCTGCATGGTCAATATCCATTCTTTAGCAGTAAAAACACAGAGTGCATGTGCCTGACCAAAACATGAATACACAAGTCTGAATATACATTTTACAGGAAAAATATCTTTTTTTGAAATTTGTTTCCTTACACAAAGGCTAAAAAGAGAATTCAGAAAGAAATGAAGAAATAAGGGTCTCGAACCTCTGCTATTGCAAGAGCATTAAACACCCTTCTGAGTCAGGCTGTCCACTGTCAGAATTTTGGAGGCAAAGATGGAACTCTGGGTCTTTGATTCTTCCCATGTTCAAGTAGACAGGACGGTGTGTACCCTTGTGTAAAAAAGAAAGATAGAGACAGCCTAACCAACCTGCCAATTTTTTCTGCAAGACTCTGGGTTTCACACATTTATTCCCTCCAAAATGAAGAGATTCCAAATAGCCAAGATATCTCTAAGATTCTCAGGCCATGTTGTTTATGAAAGCCACTGGATAGCAAATGTCAGTCTTGTAATAAGGAAGTTAACACAAGATTCCAATATTCCTACCAAAACAGGAAACAAAAGCATCTCACTAGTATGGCCAAAAAGGTGACGCAACAAAGAAAATTTTAAGGCATATTTTTAGGGGAATAAGCAGTGAGGTTGTCATTGCTGCTGTAATTGTGCAGCCATCAGGTTTCAGAGAGAACATACAGATCTACAGAAATCACTCAAACAGCTGTGGGCTGAAACTTTCCAATTCATCTGAAATTGCATTTTAAAGTTCCCTCATGATAAGGAATACATTTGCAAATCAACATTGTTGATCAACAATATCCACCATACTCTATAACTGCACAGTTCTCCCATTTGATTGCTTTGTTTGCTTGTTTTGTGATGAAGGAACCTTACCAGGACATGCAGCACCTGAAAAGAGTTGTCAGACTGCAGTATATAAATCACTTCAGAGTGGTAGAGCCTTGGCACACAACCAAGCTGAAAGTTCAGTGAATGGTGTATATGACCACAGTTCCTACTGAATGTGGTTCCTGGGGAAAAAAAAAGGGTTGGGAAATCCTAGTTTACAATGTGCTAGTGCTATCAGGTTATGTATCTGACAGACACTCATTTCCCTTTCCAAAAGAAAGAAATACAATGTACAGGTACCAAATAAATTGCTGTTTAACAGCTGTTCCACATACTGCATGTGCAGTCCCATACAGTGGCAGACATTAGTTTCCAATAGGTTACACCACAGTGACAAATAGAAAAACTGACTTTTTTTTATCATTAAGTAAAGATGGTTCTGTATCAGAGGGTTTTACAGGACATAAGCTCACACATTATTTATGCCACTATAATTTGTAATGTTGACAGTCAGTTTGGATGTGGCAACAGAACTTAAGGTTTTATTTTTCGCCTCTTGGAATGAGTCTGAAATATTTCCAGAGTGAAGAGAGATCTTGATTTCTGGTAAACTATTCAGCATGCCTCTAATTACATTCAGTTTTAGTATCAGATCAGCTCACAAAGGAACACTGGACTTTGATTTAGCAAAATGAATGCTGGTGGATGGCCAGAATTTGAATTTTGTGAAATATCATTAGTTATCCTCAGAAGTGCTGTCTCTGTGTTATTCTGAGTTCTGAATATTCAAATTAATTAGGAGAGGATCTCAATCTGCTAAAAGACTGCAGCTGGAGAGTGAGACTTGCTCATCATTGCCAAAATACAGAGCAGAGCATGGTCCTTTTATATAATAACATGAGATTTTAATGAGATCCAGAGATTGGTGATAAAGTTTTCTAAAACGGATGCTATCAGCCCTACTTGTGACAACAGGGCAATTGATGGCTCCTTCCAGATATTATATAGGCTATCTTTAGTCCATGGTCATTAGACTTACTGACTATGAGCATTTTGATTGGAAGCAGTGATGTGCACACAAGTGATTCACAATGGACTGTGTATGTTAAGTTTGCATTATGGTTTCTATCTGTGGCATCCAGTCAGACTTTCACCTTGCTCAAGAGAGAGACAATTGGAATTTTCCAGCACTTTCTGTGCTCTAGCCCTGTAGAAATGGAAAATTACAACTATAGCTGGGGAGATGAGTCAGCTCCAAGTATTGCTGCAAGAGTAGACCCCAAAGCAGATTGTAACAGGAGAGGCAGATAATTTGACTTTCCCAGAAGTCTGCACATTTGTCCCATGAAATTACAGGACAATGTTTCCAGTGTCTGTAGGGCCAGGAGACAGACGGTCAGTATAGAATATCCAATACTTGCAATAGTTGCTAACTCAGATTGAAAAAAGGAGTTACTAAAGTGGATAGCTGAAAAATTATGGGCAGATGCATCATGTTCTCTTTGTGGAAGTTTTTTTCTTTCCAGGGAAACAGCAAGTCTAACTTTGTGCTTAGCACAGTGCTAACACAGGGCTCATGTCAGACCAAGATTACCCAAGCAAATGATTGCTCTACAGTCACAAGTATCTCAGGCATAAGAAGCAAACTTGCTAACCCTGGAATCATGCAAACATTCAGCCAACTGATGAGAAAGATCAAGGTCTCAGAGGTCTGAAGTCACAGGTTGGACTTCTCAGGATCCTGATGATTCAAATTAAAGTGCTTGAGTACTACCATCCACATTGCTCAGTGGTAGGTCAGTGAGAAACAGCCCCTTGGAATAAAATACCCACCAGCAGGTGAAAGCCTTTGGTTTACTCACAAGAACCCAGCTATTATCCTGCCAAAACCCTGTACCTTTCTGGCCCTGCCAATCAGCATTTAAATGTCAATAAGCATATTAATCAGAATTAATTAGTGCTCGATTAATGCAGAAGATAATAGCAGTCCTTACAAAATTAAACACCCATTTAAGAATTTTAGGCTGTTCTTTCAAATAAGTAACCTTTAACATAACAGTCAAATGCAGCAGTTCCCCACACACTATGCTGCTCAGCACTAATGATGCCCCCTCAAAGCTCCCCAGGCTCCCAGCTGACCTGGTAGGACAGTATTGTCTGGGCAAGCCAAAGCAGTGGCCTGCTGACAGCAGAGTGGCACACACATGCAGTTAATACCCAGCAAAGGCCCACAGCCTTTTCATAACACTGCTGTGCCCGCCTTGACTCAACAGCTCTCTGAAGAAAGGATTACTTAAGTATTGTAAAATGCTATTCTATGTGCAACCAACCTACCACCAGTAGCACAGAAAAAAGGAGGGAGATCAAGAAGATTATGTGGGAAACAGTGCAAACAGAGAATGAAAATATTCTGAATTTATGAGCAATGCTGTGAAGAGGTAAGAAACCAACTTTTCCTACACTGCTGGAAACCACAGGTTCTCATCACCCATATGCCTCTGGAAAGCTGATTGTCTCTACAAAAAGGACACACTTTCATGTGTTGTGCCCAATTCCAATGTCCTGATCATTTTACTTGCCTGGTGCCTGCAGCTTTCATAGTGCTTCCTTAGTTGTCAATGTGACTGCAAGTAAGTCAGGACTCCTTGTTCTCCCTGCATGACCTTCCCTAAGACTGTGTGGCTTCCTTCACAAAGCAGGTATCTACTTTTCTTTGGGATTTAGTTAGTTGGTTGGTTTGGTTTGTTTGTTTTTTGTTTTGTTTTGTTTTTAATTTGTCTTCAAAGGAAAAGTCAGAATTTGAAAGACTTTGTTAAAAACTCATTAACCAGCAAAATTAATCTGTTTTCAGGACAGCTGACCCTGACTGTCTGGTGTCAATGGCTGAAGTAGCTGTCCCTCTGGCACTGCCATTTTCTCCTGCTCCTGTCCTCAGAGATGTGAGGGAGTGCTGCCCCAGCAGTTTCCTCTGTGCTGACAGTTCTTTCCTCCTGTCCTCACCCAACTACACCAATGAAGCCTTCAAGTCAGGATTACAACCCCATTAAAGACCGTCCCAAAATGGCACAACCCTTCCCTTGACCCTGCTGGGCTCCCTTTGCCCTCTACGCAGGGAGGAAGGCCAGGTCCAGGTGTGCCCTCCTCAGCTCAGCTGGCTGAGACACCCTAGATGGCTTTATGGCTTTCTTGGTATCCAGAGGAAGATATCCATGTGGTTTTGATTCCTCTTCTGGGTTTTTAAAAAAGTATAGCTCAGATACTTTGATACATTAATTCATTCATGTGACCTCACTACCAAGAAGATAACTTATAAGCACTTTGATTTTTTTTTTGTTTGTTTGTTTGTTGGGGGTTTTTTTGTTAGCTGAAAGCTAATGGTAGTGTTAGCTTATCTTTCCATCCAAATTCAGTCTTCCAGGGAATCTTAAATGAGTGTGCCAAGCTGCTAAGGTTATGGCTTTTCTCCAGAGGAAGTAAACTGCTCTTGGTTCCCCTGTCTGCACCTAAGGGTGCAAAAAGTGAGGACATGGCTGCAGGACACAGCAGAGGAAACTCCCCTACTCCCCAGGTCTCTCAGGGAGGCAACTCAGAAAAGGCAATGCCTGTCTTAGAAGTCATGTTTGCTCAGGAACATCCCAGTGAAAGTGCAATGCAGCAGCAAAACACATTGCTACTGCAGCTTCTAGAGGTTCATATGTTCACTTGCAAGCCAAATGAAGAAAATGTTTGCAAAAATTATCAACCTATTACCCTTGGAACTTCTGTCAACTAAGGCAACTCTCAGATGTGGTGGGACAAAGCTGTTGGAATATCAAGCCACATCAATGGTTTGTTCTGTAAGCCTATTGCTTTGGAGCAATCAATCTGGATATAATTAAGTGCACCACCCTTCACCCCAGTGAGCCCACCACTGCACATCCTTGCCAGCCAGGGAAGCTGCTCACCACAAGTCACCTTGCCAAGGGCCCCTCTGGCACAGGGCTGCACTTCTGCAAGCTTCTGTCTACCAACACAAGCCCTATTCTGAGCTCCTAAGTGCCAGAAGAACATGGCCATTATCAATTCCACTGCTCTGGAATTGGCTCATGCCATCCCATCTCTTGAGCCAGGAGTTCCACAGTCCTCTTCACTTTTTTTTCTGAGGCTATGTGATAAAAACAACCTCCTCAAGGTAACACAGCTAGCTGGTGACAGAGTCAGGGAAATAAATTAGTTTTTTGCAATTGCTAACTGTGCCTCTTCCTGGCCCTTTTTTGCTCTCCAGCTTTCTCTCAAATTTTACTGTTTCCCTGCAGTGAACTTGCAGGTTTGCAACTACTGGAAAGGGCAAGCAAGACCAAGTCAGAAATAAGATCAAGGTAAAATAGAGATGTGCCCTGAGCATGCTTCCTGCCCACCTATACAACCGTGTTAGCACAGCAGTGCAAAAAATATAAAGGCCTCAGGTTCTTCTGGCCTGCAGAGTACCTGTGGCAGTCCTGGGGGTAGGACAGGGAATGGCCAGCAACAGTTCAGCTGATAATACAGCAGAGGAACAGCAAGACACAAGTCTGCATTGACTGCACACATAGGTATCAGCAGGCATTGCCCTCATCATGTCCTAATACTCCATGACTGTTAGCTCTCAAATCATGAACAGGTTGTATGAATGAGAGCCCCATCTTCTTGTAAAGGATGAAGAAAACCAACTCCACCTACTGGAAAATTAAAAGTAGTGTTATCTAAATACAAATGTTTTACCAGTGATTCAAGTTATGCTACTATTAATAAACTCTTCATATATACATTTTTACAATGAACTAAGATCAATCTTTTACACATTATTTTGCAAGACAGATTAACCAGATTTTTAATAATTATTGCATACCATCCATTCTTATGACCAGCATGAAAATGTGAGCACATTCAAGCATATATCTGACATTAATACAATTCATGCATACACCCTGCTAGAACAGTATCTTCCTAGATTCACATGTTCTTTTATTCCCCTGTAGCTGTTGGGAGAAGGTTGAGGTGGTCAGTGAGCCAAGTAAATGTTTTCCTTTACAAAGCCATTAAAATCAAGACCGTAATTTTCCAACTGTTTTTGGTTTTCCTTTTTTTTTTTCTGACACCAAAATAGCACAATGGCATTACACCTGAAATATTGTGTCATATTTAGCATATATATGCATCACCATACTTTCTGTCTGTCTGTAATATATATACAGCATATATTCTTGTATTATATATGCAACAACTCAATAGTCCTTTTTGTAAGTTTTCAACTTACTTGTATTCTAAGAAATGTGCTATAGTAACATACACCACACTTCCTGTAATTTCAAAGCTGAAGGCCATGCCCCTGCCTTTGGCAACTCAGGTCCAACTAGCTTATGAGGAGACTCACACACAAGTGCAGAATGCTTAAAAAAACACCCTGTGTACCATGGACACTGTAATTAATTTCAATACATACTTAAAAGTTATTCCTTTCCAGGTGTAAATCTATCATTAAGGCAAGACTCCATTAAAACCTTTGTTTTGGCCACTTCATAAAGAATATAATAAAACTAGGCTGAATCTCACAGACTAAGAAGAATTTGTCAGGTCAGTGTTGTGTCTTAAGAAATTTAGCAACTTGTCTACTCATCATTATAAATATATAGGGAGATGGTTTATTATATATGAAAGCTTAATAATTCAAAAAGAATAAGAACTCATCTCTGAAACTTTTATCTGTAAAAAATATATTACTTGGTGCTTTGCATATATATCTGTGTTTATATCTGCTGTGTGATGAGAAAAAAATTAGGTCTTTTTACTGTGGTTTACAGTTCCTTTTGACAGTACTACACACTGCTTAATAATCAAGGAATTCTTCAATCTTATACACTCCATGGTGTATCGCTGTTGTGACACATATCTGCAACCCTGCTAACACTAGAAATTGAACTGGCAACCTTTAATAATTCAAACAGTCCCTTCATATGCCTCTATACCTCAAGCTAAGAAAACAAGCTTGACAATGGGTAGACTCTCATTCAAGATACAACACATATACTGTCCATCAAATTGGGTAAGTGGAATTTTAGGGAACCTAAACTATTAAGAGCATGTGTTATATAACTTTCATATTGGTTCTCTCATGGTCATGCAACCAGCAATACCGATGAGAACAGATGAGAGGCAACCCACTACATTCTATGCAGTTGAGCCTCCAGTTCCTTCAAGCTCCTGTCAAATTGTCTTCCTTTCTGGTCCTCAAAATAAACCTTTGGCAGTATGGTAGGTCTTGAGGAGTAGCAAGAAAAAGACAAAATTCTTGCACAAATACTCAGTTCTTCCTTATAATTAAATCTAATGGAACTGGGGAAGAGTAATATGTTTACAAAGAGTGAGAGTTGTTATCCAGACAGAAATGCACCCAAACACCCAGAGGCAGGAGTCCAGGGGTACTGGCAATAGGTGACAAGCTCTTCATTAGCATGACCTACTAAGGCATGCAACATACTGTGCAGATAGATATATAACTAAATACTTAAGGTGCGTCTGCCCAACTACTAACTTGAAAAGTGTGGGTTTGTAGTGAGATATGGGAAGAATAGGGACTTTGGAATATCACTATGAGCAAAATATCCCTGGTAATTAGAAGCATAATGAAGGACAACTGAACCTCAGGGAGGCGGGGAAATATCTTCTGTTGAAAATGGGGAGAACAAACCAAACCAAACCAAACCAAACCAAACCAAACCAAACCAAACCAAACCAAACCCACCGCATGTGAAACCCACTGCACTGAAGAGCAAATCTTACTGGTGGATAAAGGAATTTTCTCTTTGTATCTTCTTGTTGGCAGTATCTGATTGCAGGCAGCATAATGAAACTCCCAGTCCTTGACGCAAGAGGTTACTGCTACTATCCTTGCACCCCCTTCCAAGCCTTTTTTTTTTTTTTTTTTTTTAATATCTTTATGCATCAACTGATGAATGTAGCACTCATACTGCAGCTGAATGTAGCCTCACTGGCCAGAATAAACCCATTTTCATAATCACTGTTCAACTCAGAAAGTAAGGAGGTTTTCCACTGCAGAATGACTGATACTTGACCTCTGGCTTCAACTTTGTGGTTAAAAAAAGATTCACTGAAAAGGTCTGAGAAAAAAACCCTGGATTTTATACTTGATGTGATTATATTTCCAGAAGTTTAGTACTTCCAGTCTGATTTTGACTTAAAGGGAAGCAGATCACCTGATCAGCAGCACCATTTTCTAAAACCTTTCCTAATGTTTTTTTTTTACAAATTTTCTGTAACTACCCCTGCTTAATCTCAGTATTTAAGTTTAAATAGCAGTGATCACCACTTGCTTAACAAGAGGCACAGAAAGGCATTCTCAAGTTCACCACCTCTACTGGTTTTACAAATGCTCAGTCATTTTGTTTTGTTAGGCAAGAAGGGTAAGTGCTAAAATACCTTTTCATTGGCTTATCTTTTTAAAGGGTCAGAGTAGTAGAGAGGATTCTCCTTGACACCAGCTTGCATAAACAGAGGGACTCAAGTGCCCTCTTGTGTTTCTCTGCCTTTAATAGTGTGTAGCTGTTGAAACATGTAAAAACACTGAGATATTCTGAAATATTTTCAAGACACAGCCTTCCATGCAAGCCTGATCCCACAATGTGAAAAATATCCTAAAATACTTCCAGTCTTTGTTGATCACCTGTGCTGTATTGTACTGCCTCAACACTACTACATTCATATCTAAGTTACAGCATAAATCAAGAAAGCATCATTGGAAAAGAACAGTTACAAAAATAAATACCCTTAAACAAGTATGAAATGTGACATTTTTGCTTTAGCCCATTTCCCAAAGTAGCATCTTTAAAAATGGCAATAAAGCAAGATTTTATGTCAAAAACCCCCTTGAAGTAGCAAATATTCAGTATTAAACTCACATCTTTTTTGTTAGATGAATGAGATTACTCATATTAAGAGGGATAAGACGTGCATCAAGACTGAGGGGTCAGGCCCTGAAATGTTTCTGTAATTAGCTATGTTTCCACAAAAGGGTATTGTAAAGTCAAGTCTCAAAATTTCATGTGTCTTCAACTAGGTAGATTCCTGACACATTCAGTTATTTGGGAAGATAAAAATCAAAAAGTGTGTACAAATCCTGAAAAGTAAGTTCAGATAGCTACAACAGGAACAGGCACCTGCCACCTGTTCTGAGCTGTGCTCACCAGGAAGTGCTCATTGTCTGAGTTGTTCAGCTCATAGAACAGCATTACCTGCTTTCAATTACTCCTGCTGTGCTCTGTCCACACATTTTTGACAGGCAGCCCCCCTGCAGATCTCTATTTTAATATTTAACAGTTGAACTGGAGCAGTTGTTTGGGGAAAGAAGTCAAGGTTTTAGAATCTGGGAATTGTTTGCCTGGAGACAAATGAGACTTTCTCATTGGAGTGGTTGAGTTATAATTGCAGGGATGTAAATGTTCATTTTTAGGTTGCAGTTCTCGTTTATTGAGATGGATGTAGCACTTTACATTCTTCACTACAATTGTTTCAGTTCTCTGAAGGGTCAGGGAGATTGCTTTCAGTTTACGTTTTTTTCTGTAGACTTTTCTTTAAAGCTGTAAATGCTCACTCTTTGAAATGAAAGGTAAGAGTTCTGTTCTATGGGACATATTTGATACGCACCAAATTATAAGTTAAATGGACCTTTAACCATAAATATGAATCTTATCTACCTATACCAGGCAATGGAATGGGGTGCACTGGTTTTGGACCTGTCAAAATTCTGAACTTGATATGTGTGCAGAACTGGGCTGTCTGTGGAGCATCCCTGTGTTGTTTCCCACAGCTCTGCTATTGTTAATCAGATATAGAGGAGTTTTAGACACAGCCTAAGGCAGACTCCTGCTTACCTGAGCTGCTCCACACAGACACAGACTGACACAGGAGCTATTTGGCCTCTCCTGAAGTGAAGGAATTTGTTTAGCTGTCATGTCTCCCAGATGACTCTGAGCTCTGCAGCAATCTACATCAGTGATTCTCAAAACACAGTCGTATCCCATCCCCCCTCTCCCTCCCTCTCTCTGCTCTAATGGGATGTTTTTGAAAGCTCAGATTTTCACAGCCTCTTATTTTTATTCTTCCTCCTCTAATATCACTTTTATAAACTAAGTTCTAGCAAACTAATACACGTTTCATAACCACCAGGTAGAAATTCAGGAACCCTGAAGCAGGATTCATTGGTTATTGTCTCACCAATTCCACCGTACAATCTGTGAAGACTGATTGTGCTTTTGATGACAAAAATCTCTTTCTAAAATATAGTCTGACTTAACAGATGCAACTATTTGCGTTTATTAATATTCATAACTACAGCCTTGACTAAGAGCAGTGAATGAATGCCTCAGCTATTCTAGTATTATTCTGGTGTTTTTCATTTATTACTGCATTACAGTCTTTTATATTTGGATGTCTTCTCCATTTTGTTTGTTTCTTCATTTTTTCCAGTTGCTCATGAATTGTGCATACCCCCCAGATAAAAAGCTATATGAAATTCCAGAAAGCATGAAAGAGCAATTCCCATCAGATAGCTGGTTGGTATGACCTAGTAACCTGCTTTCTTTGTTCAAAATTAGAATTAGGGTGTTATTTCTCCTTTGTTTCCCTTCTCTTCACTGAAGACTCAATCCAAAGACAGATTCTGAGTTCAGTAGAGCTCTTGACAGTGTTTTTTTTTTTCCTCTGAGCTGTCCATCATGAGCATTACTGCAATACAGATGTAGATCACTGAATGCTGCAAGTTCTTTTATCAACTTTGGAGAAATAAAGCCTGCCTCTGAACTAAGCATTCAACTCACTGGCCAAAGATCACAACTGCCAGCCATGACAAATGGGCACATGAACTTGCAAGAGAGAAGAGCACAGGAGACGTCACGCACAATCAATCTTTCAGGTGCAGAATGATAAATCTGTCCTTTTCTCTCAGTAAACACAACCACTGAATTAAATAAGTAGATATTATAATTATTCACAAAAATACTGTTACAAAGTATTATTTCAGTTATAAAATTATCATCATGAAATTAGGTGCTCTCCTGTGTACAATTAAATAATAAAGGCAAAGGTGAGAATGGCTGCCTTTTCCCCACCTCTGGCTGTGCTGGGATACCAGGAATGTGTGACTAATGGAGTGAACTTGTGCTGGAGGAAGGGGAAGAAAGGAGGGAGGAAAGATGCAAGGTGCCACTTGACAAGCAGAAGGAATACCATGACATCCTTGCTGATGGCACTGGGAAGGATGTTGTGCAGGGTAGAGAGCCTGGCAGGGCAGCCTGTGCCACACTCAGGCTGCTGATGCTGGGTGGCAGCTGGCCTGTGACCCCTTGGGCTGCAGGGGCTGTTCTCCAAGGGCAGCCTGTTTCTTGCAGGCTGATCCCAAGTAAGGGCCTGCAAAGGCCCAATTTGGCAATGGTAGAAGACTTTGCCACTCACCAGGTGAGTTTTGGAAGGAAAACCAACTTTGTGCTTGGGCCAAACTGTGCTCACTTGTCCCCTGAGTGTCACCATGCAGCTGGGGCACCTGAAGGGAGAGTGCTGCGTGCACGAACAGGGACACCCCCTGGGCAGAAGCCACTGGACACAGTTCTTCAGGGACAGGCCAAGGGTCAGGCAGCTGCAAATAAAGACTGCCAAACCAGGGACAATACCTGCAATATCCACAAAATTCTAAACCAGACAATGGCCAAAGCTGTGGAAGTAATAACAGCAGTGGCATGTGTCCAAAAAAGTGAAGCCCAAGAAAGACAGTATACTTTCAATCAACATAAACTGTGATCTCAAGCAATTTAATTAAATATATTTGAAAAGGCCAATTTTATTTTAAGCCCTATTGATTGTCATTAGTTCTGGTCAATCTTTTAAGCATTCCATTTTTTGGCCACAAATCAGTGCAAGATTGACCTAAAATTACTCAGGTCATTTCACATACCTTTCTAAAAAATTGGCATAATTTTGATTCTGTGCCTAGTCTCTTGGAACATGTGCAGTTATAACTACAAGAAATTGTAGACATGGTCCAGATATGTCTACTACAAATATAAACATTTTTGTGTCATCTTGGTACTGTAGTTGGAGACAAAAGGATGGGAGAGGCTGGAGGAACTTGAACCTCCAACCTGTGCACTTCTGTATCTAAGACTGTTTGTCTGCTTGAGGTGGTATTTTTTTAATCCCGATGACTCTCATAACTCCCTCATGGCCATTCTCTCCTCAAAATCTTAATGCGTATTAGGGTGCAGTGAGTCCTACACTAAGGAATTTGCAACAGGCACTTCTACAAAATTACTCAGGTTTGTTACTTGTCCCTGTAAAGAAGAGCCTGAGTAATGGAAAAGCCATATGAGTCACAGGGGTGGGCAGAGGATTTGCTCCTTACAGTGTGCTGTAGATTAGGGGAAATTCAAGATCACTGAGTAAAATGTGCAAGACACTCTCAAATATAATTTGTCCAGATTGTGGATTATACACTATTTACATCATATTAGTCTTCTGAACTAACACCAGAACCTTAAGATTTTAGAGTATTATCAGGCTGTTAGTTCTTGGATTTCCCACTCTCCACACATCTTCCTTCTGGCTGAAGTAGTCATAAATTACTCACTTCTCCTAAGTTAATATTCCTTGTAGGACCCTCAAACACCAACTCATTACTTTCAAAAGAGCCCTCTTCGTTATGAATACATCAAACCCACAGCCATCAAAACCATTCTTTCCCCGGATTTAACAGTGATGATGGTATTGATAGTGAATCCAGTGCATCAGAAAAGAGTACTGGGGAGGGAAAAGTGAACCGGACTAGTAACTAGTCACTCTAAAATAATTAATATTTATAATAAAATAAATGCATGTCAGAAGGCTTGCAAATCTCAGTCACTAAATGAATGTGACTGAAAGGAAGAGACATAGATATCCTCAGATGAGATAGCTGCTACGTTTCATTTTGCAGTGATTGCTCATATAACAGACTTATCTCTAACTTTCAGGACAATCCAACAAACTGGGCATGTTACTGACATGTTCAGAGGGAGTTTCACAAGTCAGACTCACTTTGTTATGCAACATAAAAGCAAAACTACCCAAAGTCGTGCAGCATTTCCAGTGTGCTAAGAAATAAATTAATCTTGGCATCAAGTTCCCAAGACCGTGGTGTAGCATGTCTCTTTGCATACAGTAAGACCAGAGGAAATACAGTGAGGAGCCTCCCAGCCACACTACAGTCAGAGGTGAAGCTCTTTGCTGAGGCCTTGGGGGCTCAGACTTCATGTTTATTTTGCCAGTATGTGGTAACTGCAAATAAAATGTATTTTTCATGGTAAATTATTGCTTTCTGTCTTCTCAGCACTTTCTCCTCCATGCTCCATCATCTTAGTCAATTATATCTATTGCTAATAACATCTGTTTTGATGGTTTTATTACTATTTACTTATCATTCTCTATTTAAAGACATGAACAGTATTGACTACACATCTATTTAAATATGATTATACAGGTAGACTTTCAAACTGGGGAAGTTCTCTCTTCAAATGACCTGGACTGTGCTGTTTAATTTCTTTTCAGTTTATCTACTAGACCGCTATGTTCCTAATCCAGGTTGTAGGACAGCAGCCAGGTATGGGTAGGAGTGGGTCTTGAAAAAGATTTATTTCTACCTTCCAACCATCTTTAAGAGTAATCTTAATAATACAGGGATAGCTGAAAGGTAAAATAGTAGTGACTGTTTGTTTGTTAGTTTGGTGGCTGTGATCTTGGATGCAGGAGGCCTTCTCCTTTCTTAATTAATTACTGTGTTTTCAAGCAGCAAGGGAATGTATAGAATGCCAGGAGAATGAATTTTGCATACCCAGACATAGCTAAGGAGTAAAACTATTCAGATTTATCAGGTTGGCTATTCAGACAAACATCTTTGTCTTGACCAGTTGAATTTTGACAGGATTGATTGAGGGAAATGACATCTCCTGGTAATGGATTGAAATAGAAATAGGAGACATCAGCATGGACTTTCACTTTAGGCAGAACCCGGAGTAAGAGAAGAAACTTATTTTCTTCTGCACTTAAAACAGAGCCCCAGAGTACTGACAAATCTAGAGAAGATGTCAGCATCCAGACTGAAGATCTGCTAGCAGAGGTGCACAGTCATTAATGGAACAGGAACAGGTTAATCGTTGTTGTAAGAGAAAGTTGCTCTTTATATCTCATGGAATTACTTTTCATTTAATCATCAAAATAAACACTACTTCTTCTAAGTGTTACAGCAAACATACTCAGCTCACAAAACCTTCATTCCCTCCAGTACCCTTTGTGTGTTCCAGTAATTTTTCACAGAGTAATCAAACTAAAGAAATCAGACATCTTTCCTCAAACAGAGAAGGTGACACAGCTCATTGAAGGGACACAGCTCATTTAAGGGCTCTGCTTCCTCTAATGGGAGTGTTGACCCAAATCCTTGGCTAAACCCTTCAGGTTGGCAGACCTAGAAAGGGTCCAGATAAACCCTGAGCTCTTTGAAACTCATGGACTACATCAAGAGCAACTGTGTGCAGTCCCCATCCTCACTACAGTATCACTTCTGTGGGAGCATTTCCCCCACACTTGGCAGTAGAAAAAACAGATGAGCTGACAACTTCATCACCAGCTGAATTTGTGCCTGCCTTTATGACTGCAAGTGCTGAATTTTAGGCATATTCAGAACTTTGCAGAAAGCTCTGTAGACCAGCCTTAAGTCTGAGGCAGTCCTTAGTGTGGCTGCACAAAGACCTGAGTATGCAGTGCACTATAACATGGATAGATACTATTCAACAAGGAAGGAAACTTCACTCCTGTGGAATGGTATCATAGGACCCTCTAAGGTGGATAAACTAAGGTATAAACATGATCATGAAAGTACAACAAATATTTTATTCATTCCTCATGCAGAATGCATTAGTTAGGGCCCAGATGACTAACAGGGAAGCTTATATACTCACTAGCCAAATTGAAACTATAGCATGATGAGGAGGCACTTCAGCCTCCAGAGCAGCTTTTTACAAAAACCAAAAATCATCCCAGGGCACTAAATACTTAAAAGGCATCTCAGCAAATCAAGTGTCTTCATCCTGTGCATCTTGCTCCATCCATAAAATATTCACCTTCATAAAAAGGCCCCAATAGATACCATGCTAAGTTCATCAGCAAAGCACTAAGTGACTGAGATGCAGTGACTGAAAAGCAAACCATTTCTGAGCATGATTAGGCAAGTGCTTGGTACACACAGGTATTTGATTATAGGACTACAGTCTAGTATTCGTGTAATCTGAAATACAGTCTCTTGTATTTGAGCTGTGAATATACTCATTAGAAAACTGATGGGAACCAGTTGTGCATCTGTCCTTCAAAAAAACCAACATATTTAGGAAATCTTTCTTTGTGGAAGCAGTACAACCCTGACTGATGTTGGGACACTTCATTGCTATTCAAACAAAGAACAAAGTTTCATGATGCAAGATTTATTTCCTTTTTAATAACCATTTTTGTTCCTTTTACCAGCTACCTTCGCAGACCAGTAACTATAACAATATCAAGTCCTGAGGCAGGGAAATAATGTAATGTTTATAAAGTGACCTTTGCCTATCAGTCTGGAATTAGAATTTTCCAGTGTTAATTGAATGGTAGCAAATAGCCTTAATTGCTAAAGGAAGAAATTTAGAAACTAAGGATCATTATGAAAGTAACTTCATAAAAAACACAAGAAGAAATATGTCTCACAGAATGTTTTTCTTAAGTTATATGCACTTGTCCTCACACAAAAGTGTATATTTTAAACATCTACATTTATGTACAATCTCTGCAGCTGTGTAAGCAAAGTTGGAACCTAGCAAGTATTTTGTTGTTTCTTTCTGTTTTCTTGCTGTCAGGTCCCATCTGTGATTCATGCACGTGAAATCATATGGATCTCAAAACTGTCCTGAAAACAAACCCCACAATTCTATACGAGGTCCCACAGAGAGATGTTACTGGTCAAGCTTACTGAATGTTTCTGTGGTTTACTTCTCCATCATGTATATACACTCTGAATGAACCTTGCCCTCTATGGAGAGTGAAAATCTCTGCTGTGTGACATCAACTGTTGTTGCCAGGTTCCCCAGAACCCTTCACCATGACTGCCACTCCTTGGTGCTCAGGCAGTGCTCCCAGACAGGGTGCCCTCCTGTAACCACCCTTGTCCAGCTGGCACTCACACAGCCACTCGGCTTCCACTGCATCCAAGCACTGGATGCCTTGGTTTACCCTGACTTGCAAGAGTAGACAAGATTCCTTGGGAAGGAGCCTGTAGAGGGTTGTGTGTTATTTTGCCACTGTCCACGCTATTTTAATTATACATCCCAGAGTAAAATAACTACTTGGCCATCTGTGGTGGATATCCTCTGCTGCACCCTGATTCAGAAGCAGGCACAAAACTATAACAAAGCTCTCCACTATCTGATGAGCTGGCATCAGCAGATAAAAGAGTAAGAAGCACAAATGCTAAAAATCACTGCCAGAAGACACTCTTAAAGCACCTATAAAATCAGTCTGGGGAGTAAAATCATTCCCATTTTATTGAGCAATATATAAATACATATTTTTAATAGGGTGCTGGGCTTTCAGGCTCTTAGGGGGACTCTGGTCTGGAGATCATTGTTGATCACTAGTGCTCAGGCTCCCAGTAGGCTGTCTAGTGTGGCTATCAGAAAATTGCTTACTTAGTTGAATTACAGCATAGTAATGGAAAGAATTCCACACACCTGGCAGCATTGCTTATAGTCAAAAACAACCAAAAGAGATCAGAATATAAATAAATCATACCAAAAAAAAAAGAGAAAGAAGAAATCACTGTATGCCTCTGCTGGTACTTCATTATAGAATATTTACCTCATAATTGCATGTTACATTTTCATAATGTGGTTTCATGTTCCAAGAAGTTTACCCTTTCCCACTGCACATTGCTTATGCTCTCTCATCCATGCAGTCACCAACCCTTTAAAAACAGGTGACTGAGGGTGTGAAAAAAACAGTCAGGCACTGTGGCCAGAAGCATCTTAAATCAGCTTTGCTGCTTAAAACTGTAATACAGGATTACATCAGTGCTCTTTATACAAAATATCACTTAGCAGCCTTGACCTGAAAAAGATCCCTTCTTCACTTAATCATGATACAGCACTGGCAGCATAGTCCTTAAATAAGACGCAGATGCTTCAGGGAAACCAGTGTGCATGTGTCAGAGAGGAAAAGATGACTACAATTTTTGGGCTAATTGTAGGATAAACTTGTGATGCTACTAAGTGGTACTAAGGTAATAAGCCACAAATAAAAGCACAAAGAGAGGAAAAGCAGGTAAAAAACAGGGAAATAGAGAGTCAGGATGCTGGATCCCATGGAGATGGCAACCACAAAATACTCAGCTGAACATTCTCCTCCCAGGATCCTCTTCAAGCTCACAGTTTATAAAACAAGGGGGTATCAAGTCCTAGAAGTTGAGAGACTGGCTTACTACTGACCAGTGAAATAACAGTCTTCTGATCAAGACCTTCAAAAATGATAGTTTTGTAACTTCCATGTGTCTAACTACTTAAAAGGTTTCTGCACTGCCCCAAGAGAAGCAGTTTCCTTCTTAAATTAATTTTCTTTTCAGTTTAAGAAAACAAACAAACAAACAAACATATATCTGCTGAAATTTACAAGCAAGAAGTCAATACAACTGGGAAAATAGAGACGCACATAATTCAAAATCTACCCCACACGCATGCATATGTGAGACATGTGAAGCAGTTGGCTGCTCTCCCTAACTCTGGTTTGACTTTTGGGCATGTCTTTCCATAAAAAATAGGAGCTGCTTGAGAGGGTCTAGGAACGCAGTGAGGGTGAGGGAAGCAATCAGCAAACTAGAGAACATGACTTTTAGAGACAGATTAAAGAAGTTGGCAGAGAGGGTCATACTTAAAATAGAAATTACAAAAGAGGAAGAGATGTGATAAAGATCTTTAAATACTCAGAAAACTTCTGCATAGAAAAGAGGATGATTTGTTGAAGTCCATCACACACAAAATTTTATCAGGCAAGCAGTGGTGCTGCAGGAAAGGGTGACTCTACCAGGACTGCCTAGAGTCTGTGGAAACTCCCATGTGAGGGTAGATAAAGGGCTTATTAGGACATAGTCATCAACGATCACCTCATTGCATGGCTGGGACCCTTCTGTGTCAATTATTCTGATATTTGGCTCTTCATTATGAAGGAATCATTTACTGAGCTGATCGTGGAAAAAAGCTTATGCCCTATGTGTTGTATAAAATAAAGTAAAAAATTCAAATACACTCTTGCTGGTATACTTGAGAGCAGACAGCACCCTGCTGGTCTTCCTTCTGAGCCTGAATAGTTGTATTGCTTAGGAGGAGATTCAGACTTTAAGATATTCAAGAAACTGCTTTAGATGGCTACAGCCCCATCTAGACAACAAATTTAGAAAATGTTCTCTTGACTGAGCAGCCTGCAGTGTAAATGGGTGCTGTGTCCTCTTTTTACTTATGTTTTCAGTACCAGTTTTAGTGTGGTCTGCTCAAAGTTCTTCAGTTTTACAAGTATTTATAATCGTGGATGCACAGTGACTGCAAATTGAGTGTTCAGTATTAGAACTAGCTGCATGTCCTTCTGGGAACGTAGTGAACATATGCCAAGAACAGCCTTCAGCTGAGACAACCAGACCTCAACCAGAGGAAGGCTCCACTTCGTCTCACCTGGGGTGGCTTGCTGCCCATAGACCATATTGTCCCTTCTACACAAGCCTGGGGGAGCAAAGGCAGTGCATAGGTGTTGCAGGAACAGCTGACACTTTCAACAGGACAAGGTCTCTCTACTACAAACCTGGGAGGAATGCAGAAAGGAAAGTAGTTGGTATCTGTTCAACTTCAGTCTTAAGTGAAAAAAAAAAAGTGTTTCAAAAGTATGCTCAGAACTCAGGACTTTCAGAAACAGAAAGAACTCAGCAGTCTTTCAGGAAAAGAGAAGGTGTGTATCCTTTTTTGTTAGCTTGTGTACTCAGGCAAGCAAACCTGATCACCCACTGATCCAGCAGCTGAGAAAGCAGAGCTAGTGCCCAATGCAACACTCCATTTTAGTTGCTCCTGCATATGGTGGCACAAATCTGAGTGCTTTGGGTTTTTCTCAAGAAAGCAGAACTCTAAGTCTGACATATGTTTGGTAGATGCCTTAACCAAATGCAGATAGCAATCTCTTTTTCTGCCCATAGGCCTGATCCTCAGCACTGACAAGCGAGCATATTTCCTCAGTTTCCCTGTATCTGTTTTACATGTTTGCCACTAAGTAACCTTTGAAATCTCTCCTACTTAAACTAGTTGGGCACAGGAAATTTTTACCCGTGTAAAAATGTGTGCCTAGTGTGTATATCTTGCCTAGTACCTAATGTATATGTGGTTTATACATCCCAAAATTTGTTCTTGCACTTTGCAACAGCTGTCTTCGTACTAGTGCAACAGAACCAGACAGGATGTAGGACTGGTAATCCTGCATCTCCTATAACACCTAAACGGCTCACAGATATCACACCAGGACAGTGCCCAATTCAGGCCAGCGACACAGAACACAGTACACCTGCCACCCTTCTGCATGGGAAACCTGGGTAAGCCAAGATTCAGCAGCCCTTTGGTAATCCAGTGGCAACTTGGCTTTGCTGTCTTCTCCTCTGCTTGGGAATCTGTTGGCAAAGCAATTGCTCTTCTACTTCTCAGCTCTTGGAGGGAGTGCAGGACGCCCAGGTGCGCCCTGTGGGGCTGGGGATTTGCCGGGGAATCCGGCAAAGGCAACAAGTGCGCGCATAGGTGAGGAGGTTTCGCAAACCCGTCTCCGCTGCCGCTCATTGACGCTTCAGCCACTCCACGGGCGCAGCCTCGGGAATGTTCCGGCTGGATCCCTGACAGGTGCAGGCGCTCCTTCTCTCCTGACAGAGCAGCACGTGAGAGCTCCCGCGCCGTCGCTGCCGCTGTCGCTGTCGCTGCCGCCGTCCCCGTACGGCCGGCGCCCGGCGCACAGCTGCCCCCTGCCGGCAGCACCGCGGCACAGCGCCAGCCGGGCGGCAAAGGCAGTGGGGAATTCTTGGTCTTGGGTTCTGTTTGGGGCTTTTTCATTCTCGGAAGTAGAAGGCGCTGGTGGTTTGAGAAGTTTTGGGGTTTATGTATTTTGTTGCGTTTGTTTGTTTGTGCTTTTTGGACTTTGTTTGTTTTAGTGTTTCATTTTATGGTTTGGTTGCCAGGGGCTTTGGGGAACCAGGATTGAGTCAATAGATAAAGCTGCTACACAGGAATTTCCACTATGCTTACAGACCTGCACTAGGCATTCCTGGTCTTTGGCTGGGTCCCTTGAATCACAATTTGGAACAGCTGGTTCTGGTTATGGTAAGACTTCATTTCGGGTGTTCCTCAACAAGATCCATTTTGGGTCACATATATGCATGCATTGTTCACATGACTCTTCGCAAGGTCGCTGGGGGCAGGTCACATTCCTGAAAACCCCATGTATCTCAAATACATGGCCAGACACACTGAAGTTCAAGTAAATATCTCATCCTTTAGGGCAACAAGGTTTTAAACTGGTTGCTGCTGTCAGTGCT
>JAWWEV010000095.1:16080856-16103218 GCA_035583235.1 Hafferia zeledoni
AGACACCTCCTGGCATGGAATATTCAGATATTGTCAGTCTTTGACCTTCTATTTTTTCTTCTTTTTTCTTCACTGACATGTAGAAATGTTTTGTCTTTATAGCAGCTAATTATATATTTTCTTGCATTGAAATACCCTGACAGAGTTTCCTCTATCCACACAGCGCAAATTAAAACATCTTTATCTCTACCACCTGCAGCAATCCTGTAACTGACTTTGAACAGCATAGTATATTGATTGCAGCTGCAAGTTTTCAATTTAATCAAGAATCCTACTTCTAACTTTCCCCTTTCTTATTCCAGCCCCATGGCCTGTCATGGTGCCTCAAACAGAAATACATGTTCCTTGGTTTTTGCATGATCTAATCTTACTTTTCTTTGTGGCCTTTTGGTGTGTCATCAGGTTAAACAAAAAGAAGACAGATCTAAACCCTGGTTGCTTGTCTACACAAATCCACAGCCTCCCTCTAGATCTCCAGCAGGCCCTGAGGGGGGAGTTGCTGGCCCTCAGCTGCTGGCCAACCATGCCAGGGCTAGGATACAGAAAGGACCCCCTACCTTGGTACTATTGCAGAAGGGATCCCCATGTGATCTTGCCTAATCTGACCCTAACAATTCATCCCAGGCATCTGGCTCATAGGCAGTCTGGGAGGTTATCCAAAATAATCCTTCTTGCCCAGTGTGTCTGGACAGATCTGCCTACTATTAACCTTCAGATTGGTAGTGAAAATCATAGTAAAAGCCAAACCAGGCAAAGCTGCAACTTTTGTCTGCAACAATAGGCAAGAACCCTGCCAATGGCCCAGAAAATGGACTCTGGTGTAGTAGTTTCATGCATTCAGTGGATCTCCTGTAGCAGACTTTGCTGGTTGCTTCCTTCAAAAATAAGGGAAGGCACTAACTTAGAGCTTCTACCTCTTGCTTTCCAGTATTTAATGAAAGTATAACAGCTTTGAAAAACAAAGAACTGAATGCTTTATTTCACTAGAAATTCTGTTTAAGGAGAGTTCTGACCACGCTGTACCCACAGCAGTTCATGAGAGATGCTGTGACCATCAGCTGCATAGTTTAATGACAACTTAATGGAACTAAGATCAGGACTTAATTATTTTGTCAGACCTGGAGGGTTGTTGACTGCACAGTGCCACGTAAACCTGGCTTTTCAGCTGAAAAATTACCTATTTCAAGCTAAATCTGAGTGTTTAAGTAGAAGCAGAGATGTTGATACTAACTGCTATGATCTCAGAGGTTAAAAGTCCAACCACCTGATATCACTGTGTGTGAAAATACAGCAAAGATTTTTTTGGAACAAAAAGAAGCCTAATTCTTTTCAGGAATCCAAGTTTTCTTCGTAATATGCTATATATATATGCTTTCATGTCTCTTGTTAAGAACTTCATTGTTCTGTGACATCCATGTGGGCATGCACTTGCATCTCTCCAGCACAAAGCTAATTTGCATTTGAATTAAACGTGTTGTTCTTGGCTACTTTCAGGGTCTGTTCTGGAATTTATGAAGCAATAGAAATGCCGTGAGGGTGTCTTGAACCAATACAAGACTGGTTTAAATGACCTTCTCAAAGCTGTTTTTGTTCCATCTGCTTGGCTTTATCTTTGACAACCTTGTTGTGTGGAAGATGTGCAAAAGGAAATGATCAGTCAATGTTTTGGCAGTAGTGTACACTTTCCTAAACATAGGAGAGCTGAACTTTCTTTGAGGGGATTAGCTGTGTCTCAGAATGAGAATGATTATTTGGTATTTTCCATCTGAGGCTCAACACATGCTTTTTTTTCTTTCTTATATTGAATCCAGCAATAGGTTTTAATAATTTAATGTGTAAAATTTAGCAAAAAACTTAAATCATCTGAAGCTTGTTAATGTTAACTCTGCCGAATTATAACTATCCAAGGATCAAATCAGGGCTAGTTAATGAAGTAATGAATGTGCTTTCTTTCCAGTTTAACAAATAGTTTGATAACTTGCAATATTATAATCTTAGCACTTGGCTAAGATAGAAAGCCCTAGCTGTTAAACAAAGCAAACTAATATTAATTATCTGTTAAATATTTCTGCCACTATCTATGTCAACATATAAAATATTTTGCAAGCATTTAGACTAAACCTACTATAAAAAGGAAAGGGCAGAGAGATAAAAATGTTCTGGTAACTCACAGAAAAGATAAATTGGCAGGTGCTTGGATGATGAGGCTATAACACCAACTTATTTTTCTGAAAAATTTATAATCATACCTTTTTTCCTTTTCCGCTATATTGACTTAAAGCTGTTTTGCTCTGATTTGTTAATTGCTCCAGCAAGCCTTGGAACAAAGCCCATTTCATGGCTTCAACCAGTTTGGGGCTGAACAGGTTTTGACTTAGTCACAAATGAAGTAAACACATGTGAATGAAACCTAAACTTGCTTTGGAAACTGGATAAATTCAGGCCATAAAAATACATATGCTAGGTTAAAAAACATGGTTAATATCCTGTCTGCACAGATCAGGCATCATTAGTCTCAGTTCAGGAAGGTGGAACCTATAGGTCACTTAGAATTTTGTCCTTTTTAAAATAAAACTTAATATTGTTTTGACATGAGAAAAATTGTGGGTTTGTTTTTGGGGGTTTTATCTCAATAGAACTTGCTATTCCTTTTGATATCTTTAACAAGTGAGAAAAAAAAAGAAAAAAGGAGAAAAAAAATCGTTTTAAAAAGAAATAACCAAGTGTAAGAAGTTCATATTTTGCTAAATTCACAACAAGAACAGATGTCACCTAGTGACTAAAAAATCTTTTTTGTATTGATAAAGAACATTCTTCTTAAATCAGAGTTTACCCTAAAGACAATTTAAGAACTTCCAGCAGACTACTCAATGTAGAAGCTGGTAAAGCCAAAACTAAATTTGTTATAGCAAGCACATTGCAAATGTGAACCAGATTGATGTCAGCTGTGAAACAGTATGATCATTCACTGACTCACACTAGGGAGATGCAAGTTTTAACCTAATTTCCAAAAAATTGGTCTCTGCAGACCTACTTGTTGAACACAGTTTCAACAGGCAGTTCATTGCTTAGCATAACAGCTGTGGAAAATACAAATTTTCCACAGCTTTCTTTGCTTCTCAAAGCCTTTTGACTGTCGCTCTCTAGCATACATTTGCACTGTATGTGCCATATCAAAGGGAAGAGAATGGCAGCTTCTGGAGCAATGGTTTTGTCACTGGGTTTGCATTTCAAAGGGGAAGAACCATTTCCCAGATTTACATCAAAGCACCCAGCTCTTGACCCTTAGCATTTCTTGTGTGTTCTGTTGAGGACAGCCCAATGCTACCAGCAGCATTGGAAAATACATTAAAGCATAGAGTGGTCCCATGTCAAAGAGCACTTTATGCAATTTTAAATCTTTTGCCTTCCCTTGAGAAGTAAATGGATATTTGTGAGAGTGTAGATTGTACAAAGCAAAGCACATGCTCACTATCCATGAAGCAGAACAAAGCAGGCTCAGCCTGTGTCTCAGGAAATACTTCCAATAGCTGCTGTGAAAGCACATAGCCCATCTCTCCTATTTTAGTTTCTACTTTCCAGCAATACGTTTTGACTATGCATTCTTATAAATGTTTCAGCATTTCTTCCTTGCTGCCCTACTACTCAGGACTCACCAATGCATGTAGCTGGCTTTATTAGGGTGAACCTGGAGCTAGCTCAGGCAGGTGTGTGCTGGAGCACAGGAACATGCCAGGGAACCAGGGGTTGTATTCCTAAACCTGCAAAACCTCCGATTAGCACAGACAGAGGGGTCCCAGACCCTGCACAGGGAGAACTGAGGCTCTGAGGGATGGCAGCAACCCCCCTCATGGACAACAGCCTCTAGTGGAGCATGAGCAACCAGGAAGGGCAGCCAGGCCGTCTGCTCACTCTGCTCAAAAAACCCAACAAAAAACAATGGCAGGGCCCTGAGGAAAGGCCCACCAAGACAATGTGTCCTGTTGTACTGACTGTTCTCACTGATCGTTAAAAAGGGTGTGCTAGAGGATAAACTCATGCTCAGTTACTCTTGAATGCTTTTACCCCACAAATCTGTATGCTGTGTGTTACTGCCCTTTGATTACAGCAGTAACGCACCAATATGGGTGCTGTGACTGCCAGGTTCTTGCTGGTGCATGGGGAACTGGATGGGGCTCAGAACTGGCCACTCTGCCTCTGTGGAACCTAAAAGGAACCAAACTGAACAAAGTGGAAAAAAAAAAAAACCAACAACAACAACAACAAAAAAAAAACTATAAATGAGCAAGGAATTAAGGTATTTGGGAACAGATAGGATTTGCAGAGAGAAATCTGACTGGTACATCCTTTTATCTCGAGTATATTGCAAATATATTTTCCATCCTTTTTTATGTCTGGAAGTAACAAAGTGCTCTGAAATAAAACTAAAATAAAACAAACCTGGTACTATACAGGATTTTTTTTTCTCCCAGTCTTATCCTTCTAAATCCTCATTTTTCTGTCTCAATAGCTCTATCAAATGGACTCTATTGTCACTTTAAAAAAAAGATAAATCAACATTTTCAGTTACATTTACTTTGTGTAAGAGTTTGCCTGTTCTCTTGTGAGGCAGGAAAAAGTTTTAATAAAACCAGCATTAATGAATTCACACCTGCTGAAGTATCAGGGCATGCCTGATATATAGCATCTTCTAAATAAGGAAGGAAGTGAAAAATTCAGTCTGGAATGTCTGTGCAAAACTTGCTTCCTTTGCTAATTAGCTCCCAGGTAGTCCGCGAAGAAGGCTGCTTCCTCACAGGCAGGTGCTGTGGGGGTCCAGACCCAGAATGAGTATCCTGTGGACGTGGCCACAAAGTATTTCTGCCAGGGCAAAGATACAAGAATTGGGCTTGAAAGGTGCCCCCTAACTTCAATGCCAACTCCAGAGTCTTACGGTAAGTCCCAAGAAACAACAGGGAGGGAGGTGACAAGTGTCTGTGTTGTCTACAGATATGATGAGGAAAAAATCAAGACAAAGTAATCCTGTCAGCTCCACTGGAGTAAACACCTTCAAATCTTCTTCTGGCTTAGCATTCACACGTACAGGAGATGCAACACCAGCACCAACCTAGGTCCTTCTGTCTTGGGGGAAACAGTCCCTTCACCCCATACACTGTTAGGTGCATAGATAATGACCATCGCCTGTCACCTCAAAAATAACTTGGATGCAGTGAGTGCACTTAACTCAGCAACATGCAAAATCCTGAATAAGTTGGTCCTAAGAACAATTATCAGTATTACTTGAATGAGTTTCAGTGCCTTCAGATCTTCCTAAAAATTTCATGAGTAGTCAAGCAACTTCCCAGAAAAAAAGATACATGCACTAAAGCACAAATATAAATGCATATATCCAGATGTCTATAGGTAAGTTCAGTGAGGAATTAAATTAATCATTTTCCCTAGCCAAGTAGTTAGTTCAAATCTCTGCAGTTCTCTTATGACATGACTTCTCAGATGAATTCACATTTTTTAATAATCATTGAAAACCTTGTTTTTTAAGGAATATTTATGAGACTTTTTCTTAAAGGAAATTTTTTCCTTCTACCAGTTTAGTTATGGTGTTTTTATGGCATGCTATATAGCAAAGTATGATGACTTATTTAAATTGCTTTAGTATAAATTCTGCCCTTAAAAATATACCACAGTTCTCTTTTTAAGAAAGCACAGATAGATATGAACATAAGTGGTTGGGTTGTTTGTTTGTTTGTTTGCTTTGAGATGGACATCTTTTAAATCAGCTAACATTGCCAGAGTCTAAATATAATCTTTTTATTTAAACTCAGACAGAAAAGAAGTCATTTGCACATTATGCCATATACGAATACACTGGCAGAAACACACTGAATGTTTTGCTGTTTTAGCACACCAGGTTGCAGTGAGTCACCAACCCCAGAAACAGCCATTTCTGACAACATGACAAGTTGTTCTGTGGGTTGTCCATGTTTAGTAGCACCAGTGGAAACTTTCTCTGTCTGCCTGGCTCACTTCCCTGCCCAACCCTCCATGCAGAAGGGTCACTCATACAGTCCGAGAAAGAAAATAGTTCTTTTCCCTGTCTTCTGAATTTGTTTGTTTTTTGTTTTTTTCCCCAAGGTGAATGTTTTCAATCTATCTGGGCCACTTTCTTTCCACCTACATCTGACAGGTTGTGTATCTACAAGTATAAGAGTGTAAGTGTAGCTCTGCATTTTTTTTCTTCCTTGCTACATCAGTTACAGTGAACAGAGGAACTGTAGTTGTTTTCAGGTCTGAGAAAAGAGCAGGAAATCCAATAACTGCACCAAAGCTGAGCTGATATGGATGTAATATAGAAAAAGAGAGGCTGGAAAAAATTAATTTTTGAGAAAAGTATTTTTTTAAACTGTTTAACCCCCCTACTTTTTCCTTTCAAATGTCTTATGGAAGACAGGAGGAATAAAAGGGTTAAGAACAAGGACTGGGCCTATCAATCCAGTCAGGCTAACTAGAACAAATGGATCCTTTCAGGCAAAGTTGGATTTGCTCAGTGCAATGTTTATAGTTGGGCAATAAATACACAAAAAGCCTTAGAATTTTGCCAAGGAGCTAGAAATATCCTTCAGGCCAAGTGAAAGCCACTTCTCTCTACATTGAGACTCTAGTGCAAACTGAAATTCCCTCTCACACAGATGCACCTTTTTTTTTTTCTGAACCTCAAAATAAGCTTTCAGGAACTTGGTATTGAATAGGAATTGAGACAAAGACCATCTCAGCCTTCTCGATGGCAAGCACTCCAGGAAGCAGCAGACAGCTCTGCATTCATGTGCTGATGGGTCATTCAGAATATTCTTCAGCCCAAGCCTTTTCTAAGTGCTTCCTCAGCCACCCTCCTGTCTCCACAATGTCAGTTTTACTATGCTTCAAGCAATAAAAAACCCCGCCATTTATACCTTCGAATTACACACTTGAGGATGGCAGTCAAATCACAAAGTTGCTCCTAAGGTGACTCTATTAAGGAGCACTGAGGCATCCATCTGCCAGTCTGATAGAGAGGGATGAGAAGTATGCTGCCTACTCAGGCCTAAGATCCATGATGCTGCCAAGAGGGTACCCCAACTTGTCGAGAGCATGGACTACTACCTGCTAATACTCCTTCATGTGGGTACAAATGGTGTCAGAAGCAAAAAAAAGGGCAGGATCAAGGACGACTATAAAGCCTTAATGAGGCAGGTGAAAAACATCAGTCCCCAAGTCATATTCTTATTTATACTACCAGCTGGAAAATGGGGACAGCGAGAAGCAAACACATAGTGCACTGGCTGATTTAACTGCACTGGCAGAGCTCACAGGAAAGTCCCTGTGAATACAGCCTCCATCTCTTGCAGGTGCACACACAGCTGGCCTGGAGGCAGCAACCACCAGAGGCTGGAACTTTAAAACATCCTGCAAAGAGCAGCACTGACAATGCAGATTTGAGCAGTGGCACTGATGTTCAGAACTGGAGAGTAAGGCAGGTCCATCCAATCTGAGATGTCCTGGCAGAGCTGCACAGGTTGGAGAGCTAAGTACCATCTGCTTCCTCTTTTAAGGAATGGGTAGGTTTCCTTGAAAATGCCCAAAAGCCAAGTTCCTTCTTGATGTATATTTTCTTTCCATGACTGGGGTGGGAGGCTCAGGCAGCCAAGCTGCTGACATCAGCATCTTAATTAAAAGCCTAGCACTTAGCTCAAACTAGACTCTTCAGTCCTCCTAAAATCAGAGGTTCTGGTATATAGTCAGACTTAATAACCAAAAGCAGTGCTTTCTCCCCTCAAGTCACCTATTGCCATGTATTATAGGAAACATTATTTCAATGAGGGTGTTTCAGAGCTGGCATATAATAATGTGAATTACTAAGATGCTGTATTTTCAGTTTTTATTAAAAAAAAAAACAAGACATCACTTTTACATTTCAGAATATTTTTAAACAAGGCCTTTCTGTTAAAGCTTTAGATAATCTAAAAGATGTTTACATGATTCACACCTGCACGAAGCTTTGCAAGTCACACCATAGTCACCAAACAGCTATATTGCACAAAGATTCACACATTACCACACCATTTTTAGCTTAATCGATATTGTAAAGTGCTGTTTCATAGGGAGAAACCTGAAAAAAATAATTATCTGGATAGGCAAATACTGCTAAACTGCATTTCTGAAAGTTGACACTTCCACAGTAGTGGAAAAAATATCACAGCGTGTTGTCAGTGCCTCTTGTCAGTGTGGTTTTTTTTTATTTAATAAGCTGGAGTAAGCACCAAAGAGTACTGTCTGGAATGCATACTAAATATTCAAGTAACACCAAAGACCAAACCAATTTTTTAACTCAGAATGAGGTAAATACAAACAGATATATAAAAAGGTAGATAAATGTTTAAAGTAGCATCAGTTTCTGTCTGGTAGAGTATGTAATTGCATAGCAGAACACATCCTACATTAATTGAAAACTATAGTGGAAAAAAATCCCTTAAATTTTTAATTTCTTCCTTCTGTGTTTTCAAACCAGTAATTTATTTTTTTTTTAAATCAATGAGTCTGAGACACTGTCTTTATATCTTAGTATTCCATTTATGAGTATTTCCATAAAGTAGCAAAAGGCCTGTTGATATCAATCCAGGTGCTTATAAGGAATCCAAATGTGGAACTGTGGAGTGCTAATTGTGACATAAACCTTCTCATTTAGACCAATTTCTGAAACAGAGGAATTAAAAATGGAACATTTGTCTGTGGAAGGAGATTTGGTCTGGAAATAAGAAATCAGAAAGTTCAACCCCCCTATAATTTATAACTCTAAGCCAATAATAGGTTTGGTAAATAAACTGACATGCCAATTACACAACAGGAGAAGTCACAGCTACTGAAGTGAGAATACTTTCTCCTGGGTCTATCTTACTGCTGCACTCAAACAAGTGCCACCTATCAACAGAGTATACTAGCATGTAAGAGTTTTCAGTGTTTATAAAATATTGAAGGGTAAAAAATAAGTAGGAGGATGGAAAAATTTTAAAAGCACAAAGACTTGCTGCAACTCATTACAATTTAATTTTCTCCAAGACCTGGAAATGCAAACAAACAAACAAAAATGCTCAAGTTTGTGCTACCTACGTACGAAGCTACTCAAGAACATCTAGGTTTAGAAGTGACTGAGGAGCTGCAGAAAGCCCTTGGAACTTAGTGACTAGTTAAACAAACATTATCAACACTAACAAATGCAAAACACCACACCAGGTGGAGAAATCCCTATATGCACAGCTTGTTTACTACTAACCATCAGGACTGCATGGAAAACACTGCAGAAGAAGCTTTGTCGACATCAGTTTAGTATTCAGTATAAACCAAAAAAGGCAAATACAGTTTTAGGACTATGGAAATAAGGAAAACCTGAAATTTTGTCATCCCTCACAGCAACAGAGTTTTTATGGAGGGCTTCTTCAGTCAGCCTCAGAAGGTGAAAAGAGGGCAATGACTTCAATCCAGCAAGAAAGATGAAGGGGAGGGAATTATAGGAATGAAAGGCTATGATGATAACCACCTATCACAAAAGAAATTACCTAAAGGATAACTAGTGAAGAGCAATTTGCGTTTTCTCCAGCAGGAGAAAATTCCAGAAGATATTCCCTGCTTCACATCTGCTGCCTGGAACATGAAAGTGTTCCTCACACAAGCTCACACAGAATCTCAGGAGCACACTTCCACACAGCCTCACCAAGACAGAAACACTTGCAGGTGAGACCCAGACAAGAAGTTGCCCTTGCTAGGTATTTCTAGCCCCAAATGGGCTGTCATGCTCACCTTGGAGCTGACATTTCTGCCATTTTTTTCTGGCAATGGCCACAGTCAGAGGCTTAGGGGAGAGGACACTGGGAGGGGTGGATTCCAGGTCAGATCAGTACAACAGTTCACGCAGCAAAGCCCACTAAAGTTTTGCATTATGGCCTACATTCATTTAACTGTATCATGATTTTCAGGTCCCATTTCACAGCTCTACAGCTGTATACATGTACTTAGTAAGGATACTTCACACACATTCATAAGATACACTATCCCCAAATTAGAAAGCATATCCCCAAATAAGAAAGCATATCCCCAAGTTAGAAAGCACCAAGTATTTGTCAGAAAAATCCTTCACTTTAGATCTTTATTTTTCCATCAGCTGACCGTGCAAGCACCCTATTTTTTTATATATAGGTTTCTATAAATAGAGGCAGTCCATCTCCATGCCCAGTAAGATCAAGTAACAGATCCACCAGGAAGATAGGTCAAAAATTATGGAAGACAAGAAAGTGACCAGAGACAGCCAACATGAGTTCTTCAAGTGCAAACACTGCCTGACTCACCTGGTGGTATTCTCTGACTGAGTGACTACATCAGTGGATAAGGGAAGAGCAACAGATACCACATACCTGGACTTCTATAAGGCCTTTGATAGGATCCGCTACAAAGTTCTCACCTCCAAACTTGAAAGATATGGGTTTGACTGAGTGGACTATTCAGTGGATAAGGAATTGGCAGGATAGCCAAATCCAAAGAGTCAATAGCTCAATGTCCAAGTGGAAACCAGTAATGAATAGTGTACCTCAAGGGTTTGTACTGGCACCATTGTTGATGTGGATCTCATAAGATTCCCAAAGACTGAGCAAAAGGTCCTATACCTGGACCCAAGTAATCCCCAGTATCAATATAAACAGGATGATGGAGAGCAGCCTTGCAGAGAAGGACTTGGGCATCCTCGTGGATGAAAGACTGGCCATGAACCAGAACTGTGCACTTGGAGCACAGCAAGTATCCTGGGCTGCTGGGTGACCATTAGGGGAAGGAAAACAATTCTCCCACTCTGCTCTACCAAGACCCCATCTGGAGTACCGTGTTCAGCTCTGGGGCCCCCAGTGCAAAGGAGAGACACAAAAATGATCAGAGGGCTGGAATACCTCTCCTGTGAAGACAAGTTGAAAGAGCTGCAGCTGTTCAGCCTGGAGAAGAGAAGGCTCTGGAGAGACATTATTACAGCCTTTCAATATATAAAAGAGGACTTAAAACAAAGGTGGAGGGAGGAGGGGAAACAGAGAGAGACTTTTTACCAAGGCCTGTAGAGACAGGACAAGGGACAAAGCTTTTAAACCAAGAGGTTAAATTTAGATTGTATATAAGGAAGAGATTTCTAACAATAAGGGTGGTTAGACACTGGAGAAGGTTTCCCAGAGAAGCTGTGGTTCTCCATCCCTGGAAGTGTTCAAGGTCAGGCTGGACATCTCTTTGAGCAACCTGGTCAAATGGAAGGTATCCCTGCCCATGACAGGGGCATTGGAACTAGACAGTCTGCAAAGGCCCCTTCCAACCCAAGCTATTCAGTGGTTCAATGATTTAGGAAAACCTACTGTGTAACACAGTTTTTAACATTAGAGGAACTGAAATTTGAAGGCAGACATCCTTTAAGGCAGAAATTAGGTCTCAAAACTTAATCAGTGCACTTTGAATAGTCTTACTAACCAAAACCGAAGCTGCTACTAGATAAAAAAAATAACCTATTGTATCAAGTATTAAAAGAAACACCTGATTTTTTTTCAAGTTCATATATGATTACTCATGTCAATAATTTCTTTGCTTTTGCTTAAATACCACATGCAAACACTTCTAATTTATTTAACCAAATTCTGACATTTAAGGTAAAATTGCACTTTATTTTAAATAGCTTATAGTAAAAGCCTGAAAGAGTAAAGAAACTTACCATTATGCCACCAACTATATGACACCATGTGTCAGAACTTGAGTTTTAGCTTACAATCACATTAAAGGCATACAACATGCAATCAGATTCATGTTTACCCTCCTCTTTCCAATTATAACTTAAATGTTCAATGGCATTTCTGATTTCTTCCTGGTTTATATTGTATTTGTTAAAATGCTGTTTTGTGCTGAAAGGCCCAACTGGTGCTTAGGGGTTAATTGGAAAGCATTTGACCCCTCAGAGGCATTCAGGCAGATTTCTTAAAAGAAGAACAGCGATCATACACTATCAGCTTTGACTTCATTAAATACAAAACTGACTAAGAATTTAAGTTAAATAAAAGGCAGATATCTACCCCTGAAGAGTAAATTTTGGTTGCTAGTCCTGAAGAGTAAATTTTGGTTGCTAGTTAAACTTATTCCCTGCTTCCCTCAGCAAAAAAAGTCTGTAGAGAACGGCATTGCACAGATCACAAGAAAGGCAGGAGAATTCCTTTAGTGCAGGAAGTGACTGGACCATTATGCTGAAAAAACATGGGCCAGAGACTTGTAAGCAACATGTAGGTAGAATATAATTAATCAGGACTGAAAACTAAGGTAGAATTCTTCTGCTTTCATTTTCCATCTCAGAACAGCAATGGGAAGAGATTGCTGCACTAGATGTCGTCATGGTACTCCCTGTACTTTGCTGTGACAGCTTCCTCAAGATGAACTGCTGCACCGCCCATTAGAGCAAATGCTGGGTACATTATGCCAGAGCAATCCACCTCACACTCATAAAGGCATTTCATACGCCCTGCATCATAAAACCCTACCCTGCCTCTGTCACAGTCAAGGCAAATGCCCAAGCATGATGGCAGGGGAAGGATTCTGCTTGCTGGATCCTTGGGAGCAGCAGGCGTAGTGGGGATGAAGAACTTCTTCATTCCTAAAGTAACCAGGGTGCAAGGCTGTGATGAGTCAAAGAAGGCATCTTCACTCCCACTGTCATGACCACTGTCTTGCTCATATCTGGAACAGAAAAACAGCCATGTGCTTTTGTCAAATTCTGAAGTGGCATCAGTGATGTGAACTGGAGAAAATGTTTTTGTAAGACAAGCAACACCATATGATCACTCACAAAAACCTCACGGAATGCCAGAGAGTCATAGAATACCCTGAGTTGGAAGGGACACACAAGGATTATCAAAGTCTGATTCCTGGCCCTGTACAGGACAACCCCATTAATCACACCACATGCCTGAGAGTGTTGTCCAAATGCTTCTTGAACTCACACAGGGTTGGTGCTGTGACCACTTCCCTGGGGAGCTTGTTCCTATGCCTAACCACCCTCTGGGTGAAGAACCTTATCCTAATACCCAGCCTAAACCTTCCCTGACACAGCTTTATGCTATTCCTTCAGGTCCTGTCACTGGCCACTAGAGAGAAGAGATCAGTGCTTGTCCCTCCTCTTCCCCTCACATTCCTCTTCCCTAGGCTGAACAAGCCAAGCTACCTCAGCCGCTCCTCATGGATTCACCTCTACACCTTTCAACATCTTCGTAATCCTCCTTTGGACTATCTCCAATACCTTAGTGTCTTTTTTATACTGTGATGCCCAAAACTGTGCACAGGACTAAAGGTAAGGACACAGGACACCAGTGCAGAACAGAGCAGAACAACCACCTCGCTCAACCAGCTGGTGATGCTGTGCCTGATGCCCCCCAGGACACAGCTGGCCCTCCTGGCTGCCAGGGCACTGCTGACTCATATTCAACTTGCCATAGACCAGGACCCTCAGGTGCCTTTCCTCAGAGCTGCTCTTCAGCATCTTGTTCCCCAGTCAATCTGTATATACTGGGTTGCCCTGTCCCAAGTGCAGAACCCAGCACATGTCTTTGTTAACCTCCATAGTGTTGGTCCTCTAATTTTGCTGAGGTCACTCTGTAAGGCCTCTCTGCCTTCAAAGGAGTAAACATCTCCTCCCAATTTATGATCATTAGTAAACTTATTTACAGTCCTGCATCCAAGTCATTTGAGAAGATGTTGAAGAGAACCGGGCTGAAGATAGAGCCCTGCAGAATCCCATTAGTGATCAGTCACCGGCCTGATGCTACCCCATTTACTGTAACTCTTTGTGCCCAAGCCATGAGCCCAACACACAACATGTTTATCCATCAGTGCACTGGGCATTTCATCCTGAAGGATCCTGAAAGAGACAGTATCAAAAGCTTTACTGAAATCCAAAGATTACATCAAGTGGCTTCCCTTGGTTAGCGAGGTGGGTTACCTTTGTCATGAAAGAAAAGTAAGGTTTCAAGCAGGCATTTCCCCTGGTGAACCTGTTCTGGCTGTGATTGATGACCATGCTGTCCTTCAAATGTTGTTCAATAATTCACAGATAATCTTCTCCACAAATTTATCAGTCACTGAAGTGAGACTGACAGGCCTGTAGTTACTAGGGTGGTCCTTCCTGCCCTTCTTGAAAACACGGACATTTGACAGCTTCCAGTTGACTCAGACCTCTAAAGACCATTGAAACACCAGAGATCTCACAATGACACCAATCAACTCAGTACCGTAGTTTGAAACCTATCAAGCCCCACAGACTTAGGGGATTCAGGTGGAACAGCAAATCCTGCACAAGTTCAGGTTAGCTGGGAGTTGATCATTCTCATAGTCACAGTCCTCAAGCTCTGTGACTCCCAGAGCCCATCACTGGTGTTGAAAACTGAGGTGAATAAAGCATTAAACACCTCCGCTTTGTCTATGTCCCTGTCGGTGACGTGACTATCCCCGTTCTCTAACAGGACGATGTTGTCTCTGGCTGCCTTTGGCTATTAACTTTTTTTTTTTAAACACTCATTTTATTGTTCCCTACAGTACTGGCTAGCTCCAACTCCAGTTAGGCTCTGGACACATGGATTTTCTCCCTACAATGGCAAGCAGCATCTCTGTATTCCTCCCATGCTGCCCAACCTTGCTTCCATTGCCCATACTCTTTTCTTTTTTGTCTAAACACTAAAAGGTCCCTGTTCAGCCAAGCTGGCCTTCTGCCTTGTCTGCTTGACTTCTGATATTTTGGAATTGCCTGCTTCTATGCTTAGTACTTTAAAAAATGACCAGCAGTGGCAGATCCCAGCACCGGCAGATCCCAGCACCTTTCCCAGGGTGCCTTACTCACTAGTTCCCTGACCAGTTGAAGTCTGCTCTCCTCATGTCCAGGGTTGAGGCACTTTTCCTTGTGTCAGCAGAGATTTTAAACTTGATGGCTTCACAGTTGCTTTGGCCAAGACAGCCACCGATCTCCACTGTGCTCATGAGACAGTCATTGTTAACAAGGAACAAATCAAGTCACCTCCCTTAGTAACTGTACCATGAGTATACTGCTTTGTTCAACCCTTAATCCTTACCCAAAGTGGTTCTCAATTGTGCCATCACCAACTGCAAGCTCCATACGTTCCAGCCCCTCCATTACACATAACACCACTCCCTGCCACACCTGTCCTGCCTGTCCCTCCTGAAGAGGCTGCCATCCAACACGGCACACCAGTCACAGGACTCATCCCACCAGGCTTTGCTTATGCCAGTGATACACACCTAAGCCAGGAAGGAAGACGCATTTAGTAGGTGAACACTCACTTGGGCCACTTCAAATAATAAACTCTAATAAGAACAAGAGCACAAAAGGCTTTACTAAGGAGAGGATGTACCTAAATGTATTTATGCTAGGCAATCATTAATGAACCTATAGGTAAATTAGTTAACTTGAGAAGTAATTTAGCAAATATGACCAATCCTTACAGACAAGATGATGTCCTTTGAGTTTTCCATACTGCTGCTATACTACAGTATCTTTAAAATTCACAACAAAAAGTAGTGTTTTAGTGGTTTAATTTTAGGGACTTTTTTTTAAGTGCTCTGTCTGAAGACTACCCTGGACCACTTCCCAGATGACTACTGGAGAAGGTCCTAGCCATATTTGCTAGTGTATACAATTTTTTTCCCCCTCAATAAAGACATACCAGAGAAGCACATGTTCTTCAGTACAGACAATCCCTGCTTAGGTTTTCAAGGGTTTCAACTTTAGGGGGTTTTGGGGGATAGCTGGATGTGTATTGGCTAAAGATTTGCAGATATATGTGTGGATAAGGAAAAAGAAATCAGGAAATTTGGATCTAATTTCTTTGCAAAAATGCTCCATCTGACTTCAAGCAGCTCAGGGTTGAGCTGACACACTTTAACATGCTATACAGGAGGAAGACAATATATTTGTTAAATTTCTGAAAGAGTTCCCAGCAGACAGCCTCCCAGCCTGCTGTTCCTACACACATCCAGGTTTACTACAACTGTAACTGACAGATGAAAATCTTTTTCTTGGTTTGTCCACTGTACTGTGGCTTGTGCATAGTAGCACTCCAGTACTGCATGTAAGCATCCAGCCTCAGATAAGCCAGTGACTTGGAAGCCACTGTGATGCAAAAATATGGAAATATGCACAGTGAACATTATACCTCTGAATGGCTGCCAAACCTAGTAAAGGGAATTCCCTAAAAGAATTAAGGCAGAGTCTTACTGTTGGTAATTAAGCATTGCTTCAATCTTACAACCTACTCTTTTTTTTTAAACCTTCTGGCTTTAACTGACATACCTTTATATTTCTGACTTCTTTCCTAAAAAGAATCAGAATAGGACCCTCAATAATCAGAATATCTTTCTGCTAACAGTAGGGATGAACAGGACAAACTGCTCACACAACATCCTTCAAACCACTTTTCACTGGTTAGGTTGACCTTATGTACTGAGACCAGACTTGCTCTTAATTTACTTCTCAAAAAAACATCTCCTTATATAAAACATACTTTAAACAAGAGTCTGCAGTTACCTTGGACTGGTCACATCATGGGTACTGTGGAACAATTTCTGTATCTTGTTGCTAGGAACAACTCCCACTTTCACCAGGTATGAATAGGCTTCCACACGAAAGGCCCAGAAGTGCTTCCCCTTGGCAATCCCAGTGTCGCCAATGATGTAATCCAGGGTTGTGTAGCATCCAACCTGCAGGCGCTCAGATCCCAGCAGTAGAGGAAATCCAGCCCTACTTTCCACAGAGGTTCTTCTTGGGTTCAGCTGGAGATGCTCACTGTTGTATCCACATTTGTCATCAAAAACAAAACTGAAAACTGAAAAACAGTATCCAAAAAAAATTCTGTTAAGTATTTGGCTTTCTGCACTTATAAACTACACTTTAAGTCACACTGGCATGAGAATTTCTCACTTTGAAATGCTACCAGGAATGTCATGCAAGCTCACAGTCTCCATATGTTACCTAGCTAACTTTTAATAGTGCTTCTAAACATTTATGCAACTGGTAACAGTGTAGTGGACATCTGTGAGCTCCTGGAAAGTACTTACAGCTCTTAACACTGGCAGACACAGAATCACCACCTTGCAGACATATGAAGACCCAATACCTGGAGCAGGAGGTGTACGGAAAATAACTTCTCGGCTCCAAGGGCTACAGATGGACCCTTTATATCCTCGAACTCTAAAGGCATAGCTGCTGTCGTCATCAAGATCAGACACTACTTTGCTCTTGCCACAAACTTCAACCTTCTGCCATGTTACATTCTCCTCTTCTCTATTAAGCTTATGATACTCAAGAACATAGATGTCGGCTGAGTCTGTCTTCCCAGGGCATTCCCAACTGACGAGAGCTTTGTTGTACATTTTGCTCTGCTCCTCATTGATTTCTGGTATTTCTAGACCTGAAATAAACGAGAAAAACCCCTCAAATTTAGATATATGTTATTTTAAAATTAACCATACAACACCTTTATTGAACGGCCATAGCACTGTGTAAGGAGGGAATATAACTCACTTAGAGAGCAGATGAGGATGGTTCTCTGTTTGTGCACTTAAATAAATCCCTTACTTTCTGTTTTTACTTTAAAAGACTCAAGCCTTTTTTTCTGGCAGCTAAAAAAATCCCGATATTAAAACCCTTTATTTTCTGTCATGCAATAAAAAGCATCTAGGAAGATCAAGTGTGACGTAACTACAATATTTTGGATGCCAGTGTAAACTGGTACTGAATGCAATGGCATCTTAGCTTCTATATGAAAGCTGAAGCTAGCACTGCTGCCAGGTAATGCTGTCTGGATCACAGAGGGATCAAGGGACAAGCTGCTGCCCTGTGTAAGTTTTGCTTTTCTCCAGAGAAGACCTTAAAGCCACAACTTAAGAAAGATCTCATGCCCTCAGATTTTACCATTGGACTGGAAGGACAAGTCACCAAGGATGTCTTCTTGCTTGGTAATGTCCACCACAAAGTCTTCAAAAGTAGTTTCAGCTGCTGGCCTAAAGCTCTTCAGAGATTCAGTAGCTTTTTGGATTCTGAAAACAGAAGCAGTACAAGAGCAGAAGGGAGAAAAGGGAACTCAGGTGTGCATTCCTTAAAGTAAAAATTTTAGATTGTGCTTTAAAAAAGTTCTGCTTTCAAGTGCTTACTGATGTCTCCCAGAAAATTTTGTCTCTCTAGACAGAATCCAAATGGAAAATTTAAAGACCTTTGGCACATCAGTGTAAATATAATGAAGGGGTAATCATTCAACTGGAAAAGCATTTAAACTATTCGAGAATTATGTTCAAAGAACAAAATAGATGTGAAGGGCTAGTAGAGAACACAAAGATCAAAGATCTTAAAGCTAGAAGAGATCTGCTAGATTAACTTGCAAATTCCTGATACAATCTCTGAGTAAAGAAAATTGTCAGGCAGTCAGATAGACTACCCTTCCACTGCAGTCCAACTAAACAAGGCTAGGCATTACTGCAGCACAGAGCCCTTCTTCTCCTGTGTGTTGTTTCCTGATGCACACTTTCATGTAGTAAATTCAACTGAACAGGACCAGGACCATCTCCTGAGCCTCTGCAGTATTAGGTAATTCATTCAGTACTTTGCTAGCAGATGTCAAAAGAATATGACTGCACATACATCCTGGAACAATATCTGTCTCTCAGATATAAGAAATTTAAGATACCTGACATGAAGCTGTTTTGCTGTTTGAACAAAACAAGAGGGATCAGTTTCTTTAAGCACTTCCTGAGCATATCCTACAAGGCCATTGTTTTCCAGGAGCCCTTGGTATTCTTCCACTTGCATTTGCAGTTTTTCCAGCCTTATATTCTTAGAAGTTTCAATTGCCCTAAGAGCTGCAGATTTCTTCTCTTCCAGGACATGATATAATTTCTCAAAACTCTGAGATGCTTCTCCTTTAGCTCTTTCACTGTTGCACTAGGAGCAAACAAAAGACATTTTAAACAGACTCCACAGTACTGTGGCTCTGTGAAGAAATATACTTAAGTTTGTTCAAGACATCACAGTAATCTAGTCATTTGTTTCACAGACAAGACTAATGAACCCTTTATGCTCTTTAGAACTGAAAATGAGATCAGCACTGCACCCAAGTTAGTCACCATTTACTGTTTTAACACAGAGAATGAAGAGCAGGAAAGTATTCCTCTGATTACATCTTGAGTTATGCATTACATTTGTGTAAAGAGCTCATGAAAAAGCACTGTAAAAGCAGGTCAGTCTCTGAAGTCCTCATGCCCAAGAGCTGTGTGCTCTTCCACCTTCCCCAGTCACCCTGAACAAAGGGTCCAGCCCAGTTTCTCCTGTATAGTCTCTGAACTGTAATGCCACCTCTGACTACTGCCCTGGATAAAAGGAAATGCAAACACAAAGGCAATCTGTAATCAAGATATACCAGTAGCAGGAGTTCCTGCAATTTCTACTTTCGTGTTTTTTAGCTTGTGTGTGAGGTTCCAGCTGTGGTCCCACTGCAGAGTTTTGCCCTTAATTCTGACCTCCTCGAGGTAAACAGAAAGTGCACATGGTGCAGCAAGTGCTGTAAGTCTGACGCACCTGTCTTCAGTCAAGGTATCCATTAAGCTCTGTTTCATTTAAATTTACAGCAGCACACAAAAATTAAATTTCCTCTGTATGTTTCCCTATTTCCCACACTGATAGAGTTAGGTCTCACCATGTGTGATTCAGTACTAATATAAACTATTCAGTAATTGCTTTACTACTTAACTGGAAAAAAAATCAAAGTTTGAAACACTTCACTGAACACTATTTTGAGTCCTTGCTGTGTCTCTGCAAGGGTCATGCCTAGAAAACCCACAAGCCACTCTTACCTCTGTTTCTTTCAAGAGCAGATCCAGCTGTGTGATATGAGCTTTCACCTGGCTCTCCTTACTGATGAGGTACTCAATATCTTTTGAAAGCTTCTCCTATTGAAGTAAAACAGCAAGATGACATAATAAGGGTATCCCACACAAAGTGACAACCAACACAGGCAGGTCATCCAGCTAGTGCTGAGTTTATGTAGCCAAAAGGACAACAGCCTGCCACCAGTTATGAGCAGCAATGCTGTGGAGAATTGCTTTGTGACCTGCACTGACTGCACAGGGACGTGGGGCCACTGCTGTGAGCAGGACTGGGGGCACAGCCTGTGAGGGCGAGAAGTAACAGTGTCAGCTAGCTCATTCCTCCCCAGGTACCCAGGAGTCTCTCTCAGGTTGGGAACATGAGGCTTCAGGACATGACAAAAACTTATAAAAAAAGAGTTTTTAGTTATTAACTAATTGTAGTAAGATTTGCTAGAAAAATGAGTGGTTCAAATCATAGACTTATGAGTCTGTGCACTTCCTTAACTGTAAGAGTTAGCAGTTGTACAGGAAAAGCCTCGCAAACTGGTGAGGAGGCCAAAGAGCACAAGGCAGGGTAGTCTGTTTGAGGTTTTTCTCTCCTCTGAGCAAGGGAGGAAGAAAAGGAAGAAGAGATAATAGGAGAAATCATTCTTTTTTCATGAAGCAAGGTTTGCATGTCTGCCCTGTTGTGCTGTGCTTGGGAAATTAACAGCTACGCAACTTCAGAAACATTCAAGGTCCCAACTTCAGAAGCAAATCTTTCAGGAGTGGTTCTGAAGTGTGGGCTACCCCAAGTTACCAGAACATTTATATTAAAAAAAAAAACAATTGCAAAGTATTAATTGCTTAAACCTTCTCTATTGTATGCACTGCTGTACAATTGGCTGAAATTAGGTGAAAGCACTTTTAAGGCGTTATGTTTCAAACCTCACAGGAAACACAGTTTAGTTTCTCAGACATGTGCTACGTCACACTAACCAATGTTGCACAAGAGCATGCCCCAGGACTAGTTCAGGGTCTCCTAAACACACATCCTGGCTTCCAGCCAGAGGGAGTTTTCCCTCAGACCAGAAGCTCAGTACTCTTAAGTACATCTTTAGGCCAGGTCCAGTATTTACTTTTACCTTAAGGGTTTTGTAGGCAGTGCTCATGGTAGTTACTCTATGGTTTGCATGACATCCACCCAGTTTACAAAGGTGACAAACAGGCCTTCTGCAGATTTCACAGTACATGTTTACCCTCTCCATTTCATGTTCTGGACACATCAAAACCTGAGGAAAAAAACGAGCAGAGAGAATAATTTAAAAAAACAGAAGTGCTCAACAAACCATCAAAAAGCAGCATGTAATTTTATTACTGGATTTTTTAATAGTTTATCTTCCACATATTATACTTGCCATAGTCACATAGTTTCACAAGGTTTACCTCTGTTTACCCAACAGGCTGTGTAGCCTCCATAGAGCAACCAACTCCTTTGCTAATCCTTGCCCAAGCTGTTTGCACACCTCCAGCTCCCTACACTCCTGCTCAGAGATGTAAATGCAATATATAACACACTCAGCCTTTGAAACCTAACCACGTTCATGCCAACATCTCTTGAAACAACTAAGAACTGTTTCTTAAAGCAAGATCTGGGTCAACACTGTAACAATTTAAATCTAAACTAGGCTGTGATAAACCACATAGCTCTAGGAGCAACAAAACACAGCCATCACCACCAGCTACAGTCATTTTAAAGAAAAAAGCCTCCAGTGTTTCACTCTTTCTGTCTGATTACAGTTACAAGTTGTTCACACTGAGTAAAAAAATTTCCAGGATCAGCTTAAAACAGCATTGCAAAAAAAGTGATGTTTGTGAAAATACATCTTTCAAAAACTAAATATGTTGAAATATCTGCTCAAAGAGTTAAAAAATGTGTGGCTCAACTCCAAGCTCAGCAACAGATAAAAAACATATAAGGGGTGGTGGGGTGTATGTGTATGTATGTGTGTATTGCTTTAACAAAAGAAACAGTGTTTTGCCTAATGCCAGAGCACTGAAAGGCAACATTTGGACCACCTAATCCATAGAAGATACCAAAGAACACCTCTTGAGGAAGCTTTTCAGTTTCAATATGCCCACATACAAAAAAGACAGGAAAGAGCACAAAATAAGAAAATTGTGAGTATCACAAATAGGGACACAATAAGCTAAAATTGCAGACCAGCTCTGAAACCAACTTTCAAACCCCAAAAGTTACCTTAGGGCATGGTAAAAAACCCAAAGACACCAGTCTCACCAGTGCCTTAGAATGCTGAGACTATCATAAGCCAAACATACAATAAGCAATCCTATTTTCATTGATTACTGGAGAAGGCAGGCAGGCAGGCAGGCAGGCAGGCAGGCAGGCAGGAAGGAAGGAAGGAA
>JAWWEV010000095.1:16120513-16172819 GCA_035583235.1 Hafferia zeledoni
AGTTTTAATGTTCTCTTTTCTGTATGAATACATGTAGTCAGTTTTAAGCATAAACCTGGGTTTTAGAGGGTTTTTTTCCCTCTCCCTCTTCCTTCTCCCTTGGCTGGTTGGGGGGGAAGGCACGCTTTTCACTCTGTCTTCGGGCAGTTGGCGTTTTGCCAGCTCAACCCAAGACAGGAAGGGACAGAAATTAGTGTCACTTGCTGGTTCCAGGTGGACAATATGCAGAACTTGAAATACTCTTAAAAATATTTTTATCTATTCCTCATATTCATATCACATGAGCTTAAAAGATTGTTTTTAGTAGTATCTATTTCTCTAAATGTTTTTCTGAAGAATTGCTTTAAAGCTGTTCCTTATGAACCACAAGCTGTCAATGTCTGCGAACAATATGGAAGATAGGAATAGATGGTAAAACAAAGCAAACAAGTGAGGGAAAGAAGATTTGAAAATAGAGCATGTCAAGATCCTTATTTCAATGAAATCCACAGCTAGTACACAGAGACAGTGTCAGTGTTGTTAGTGTCCCTCTGAAACTCACATTGCTTTCTATCAGCTTATTGATTTTATTCAGCTTACAAAAGAATGCCTGAAAATAGTTCTACAAAACAGATGGCAAGTATTGTTACCAGTCACTCCATCAGACATGAATCTTTCTTTACAACATCTAAAAATTCCTTGAAATTAATATTACAAAAGAATCAGATGCATTCCAAAAAAGAAAACATACACTATACAAGCAAAACAATTTGAAATGGAGTTTGGGTGAATAATTAGGTTGAGGGGAGAGGAGGGTTGCTGTCTTTTGACTACTGCAAAAGTCCACTTATAGGGAGGAAGTAGAGGGCAGGGCAAGGAAGAGGTGGGGTTGGAAGAAACCTGAGACCGTGTATAGAGTATTACATCTTTTTGAGACGGTTGAGTGTCCATCCTTGCTGTTGCTTGAACTGAGATTTTGGAGTCCTGAAAGAAGGTAATATAATCTTCTTCAGCCCCAGTGCCCCTGATACAAAATGCAGTTAGTTGTTAATCTGTCTCTCAGGGGTATCTTGGTGTTCTCAGATGCTTCTGTGACATTTGTGACAGGTGCCTTGGAGGCCTAGAATATCTCAGAGAATATTGTAGTGAGTCTAAACAGATGCTGTGGATATATGGATTACACAAGGACTGTCTTACTGGGACTAAAAGTGCTACATGCATCTTTTGGTTCTAGGTACCATGTGCAAGTTGTGTGTATGAAAGAGAATCACAGAAGAGTAATTAGTACAGATCATTGAAAGAGATAACAGGTTTTTGAAGTGACATTCCCCCAGGGAAAAGTGATATATAATGATTTGTCCTGTTTGAGAGGCCTGACAGAGCCTGCAAGCTAAGTGGAAAAACAGCATGCTTGCCAAAAGATGTCATGTGCCCAGGGCCCAAGACATGATGCATTGTACCTGTCAGGACCTGTTAGGGCCCTACATATGGAGAGGTGAGTGTGCAAGTGTAAAGTATTCTTATAGATCCTGATTTTCTAATAGTTGTTTGTTCAATGAAAGACAGATGCTTAGCAGTTAACTCAGAGCATGTTAATGCTTCCAGACTTTCTGGTAAAATTTTCATTGATGCGGCAGAATGGGAAAACAGAAATGCTGGAACTTCTAAGCAACAATACTCTGGCCCCAAGCAAATACAGTTTACTATGCAGAAGAGTCCTTTTGCAGACATGATTTATGTCATCTGAGAAAGCAGTTTAATTGTCCCAACAGAACACCTTCAAGCTGCTGGTTAACATCAATAAATTACAAGGAAACTGTAATCTAAACCCCTGGTCTGAAGAGGAAAATGTGGAGAGCAAGAGGTCCCAGATCTGGGCACTGGAGAGGTTCAAGCAGTGACCACCACTATGGAAAGTCTGTGAAGGTCACACTGCTGATACTGGCTCCTCTTTTCTTTGAGTACATCAAGTGTCTGTGCTGATGGGATTTGGCAATGTCCCTGTCTGTGTGTAATGAACAGCACTGTTTGTTATAAACTTACATATTTTACAGTACTGTGCTGACTTTGCTGTCTACCAAGCCATATGTTTTTGTAGAGAGTGTCTGATTAAAGCACAAACTGTTTAACTGTGGAACAAGGGGCAGACATAGCACCCCATCACAGGTACAATACAGGCTAAATGAGTTTCTGACCTGAAAACCTTAATGATTTTGTTTATTATGAAAAACGGACAGTAACAAAACTTGTTCATCTGAATTTTCCTTTGATGCTCCAGGCATGGTTACTCCCAGCCATGGAGAAGAAGAAAATCACCCCGGAAACTCTTCACTCATCTGCCCTAAAGGTTCATCCAGAACTTTTGGAAGAGGGGTTGGAGGAGAGGGAGGAGGAAAAAGATGAGTACAAAGGACGGGTTGTGAAGGCAGCCTTTGGAGAAATGCTAGAAAGTCATCAGGATGTGTTTGGAACAAACAATCTTTCCAACAGCACCATTATTTGCTATACTTGTTTTTAAGTTTAAAAATATTGTGGCTGCTTCCGTTTTTTAAACCCACCATGGCTGAATCTTTGGCGCTCCCTGGTTTTCATACATAACAGCAGTTCACAAGTACAAGAAGTTGGATTCGCACCTTTTTTTCAACGAAACGCACTTGCAAGTTTCCCTCACAACATTTGCCAACTCTGAATCAGTTTGGAGGGAGACGCTTCCCACCCTAGCGCTGCCCGGTGCCAGTGCCTCAGCAGAATCACGGAGGAACAGGGGTGCCCCCGCCGTAGTGCTCCACGCCCCCGCTCTGGAGCGAGCAGACCGCCGCACATGGAGCAGGAAGAGGGCAACAGGGCTGCAAAGGCGTCTGCCGCCCAACTGTGCTGAGAGGGCCAGTTCACACTGAATTTTTTTTTTTTTAATATTTTCACCCCACAGCCTCGATACCATGTGGTAAATATTAATGTACCCCAAAGTACATTAGCTCTAAAGACGAGTCATTCACACCCCCCCTAAAACCCCCCAACAAACCATTTCCAGAAGGAATCGGCTCTCCCCTCTGGCGCTGTCTCCCCGCCCCGCGCGCTGGCCCGGGATGCCGAACCGCGCGCCGTCCTTACCCTGTCCCGCTTCAGCAGGTCCAAGATGTAGGAGAACCGGGTGTTGTCCTCGGCCATCTCCATGGCCCCGCAGCCGTACCATGGGATCACGCTGCCCCTCTGCTCCCTTCGCCCCCGCAGCGCAGCCCCGGCCCCGGTGCTCTCCGGGGGAGGGCCGTGGTGCTGCGACAGATGCTCCGCCCGCCCGCTCACGGGACCGAGGATGCCCCGTGAAAACCTCTCGCCCTGCAGCGGCGCGGAAGGACTGTCAGACACCTGGAGGTGCCCGGGAACACGGGCCTCTGCTTGCATGCCGCGGCTGCAAAAGTTGTGTTAATGCTGGCAAGGTAGCACCTACCTGTGGTCTCACCAAGTCTGAGTGGTATTGTATCACTCTTGTCTTGCATGGGGCTGATGCCCACCAGGCCCACACCCAAGGTGGGCATGCCTCTTTTCAAGGCACACCTTGCAGTGTGATGTATGGTGAGGTACAGCATGATGAATTTTTCCCCAGGCTCAATCTGGTTTTCTTAAATTCCAAGCTTTTGTTTAGATGAAAAATCATGTCTAAACACAAAGAGCACCTACTAATATAACGTTCGTAGTTGTGTGTATGATCTATCTCGCATGTTTGTGTTTGGCTGGTGGTGTGTTTGTGGGGTAACTTAAACAGGAGGAAAACTTCCTATCATCTCTTTTCTGCATCCCAGGTCTGATGCTACCACTAGAGATGAGATGCCTGTGTACAAGTATGGCACAGAAACTAGTCCCAGCAACTCCTTCTGCTGCTTGATGAAGGCAACCCTAAGGTCCCATGGAAATGTTCACAGCAGAGGGGAGGTCCAGCTACCAGGAGAGGCACTGCACAACCACCCATACAGAGTGGGCAGTGGGGCCTCAGAGGAAAGCTGGGGAATGGTGCTTGAGCCGTGGCACACATCACATTTCTGCTCCCTGCCTGTCTCCACTGCGTGATGCCGCTATACCTTCCTTCTGGTTGAGGTACTTTAGCCAGCGCCTGGCTCATTTCTTTCTCTTCTGGTTTTAAACTTCCCCAAACCCACTTTCCAGCCACACGCAGGACCTGGGGGAGAGGAACAGGTGAATGGCCAGTCCACTGTTCTCCCACTAGCTTTATTCCAAACTGAGAGGTAGAAGGTGACAAGCCCTTGTTATACTGAAGCTATCAGATAGCCCATGGAGCACATAACCTCTGTGTGGTGAAAACATACCAAAGAGTATTTTATAACAGTATAATGTATCCCCTCAGAGGCTGTATTTCCTAAGAATACTGATATAGTAGTAATGTTATCCCAGATTCTTTCTACAGGTTACTCACTGAAACAGAATATTCTTCCTTTCTAAGGAAACAGGACTCATGAATAACTCCAGACTTTTCTGTTACTAGATACTGTACAATTATATATATCAAATGACTCATTAATCAAGTAGCTTGTTATTATGATATAGACAGGCTTTCAGCACTCCACTTCTTGCTTTTGTGCAAACACCCTGGGAATAAACAAAAGGCAGTGGTGCTGGGGACAGTCAGCTGTCATCATCCACATAGCCAAGAAGTCCTCAATACATAATTCAACCCAATGTGAAATATTTTGTTTCTCTGATCCAATTTCAGCTCACCAAATGGCAGTCATGTAGAAATTTTCACTACTGTAATGTCTTTGGGTCAGTGTTGAGCTCTGGAAGAGAGCAGGGCTGGCCAAGGTTGGGACAAGGGACTGACTGAAGGAATGCCTTCCTTCTCCCAAGCTGCTCAAGTCCAGAAGTCATCTGCAGGAAACTATGCTGGTTGTGGCCTCAGCAACTGTGGCATTCATGCATCCAGGAAGTTGTACCACATTATCGGTGTGAATCTCCAAATGATTACCAGCACCAAGCAGCAAACATACCTTTGACCCTACAGCTCTGTAATGATAGGCTGTGTGAAAAGCCAAGGAATTTACAACCACTTCTGCTCCACAGTGCAAGAAGACAATATGAAGCTGTTTACTCCACTGGAACCCTTTCAGCTGGAGGCACACTTGTACCTGAATCTCACCGCAGCTTTCTTACATTGATGTTCAGTTTTTCAGTGACCCCCAACAACCATCTGCCAAAGCTTGTGCGACAAAAGTCTCATGTGGTGCACCCACCATGGGCCTGCTCCAAATCAGCACTTTTGTCTTGCATTCTTTTGCCAAGATCCACATCGGTATTTTGAACTATGTGCTCTGAATTTCTGGCTGCTGTCTCATGTTTTTTTTTTTCTTTTAACAGTGTGGTTAGTTGGTTTTGCTTTGTTTGTCTGTTTAGAGTTTTTTCTGGGGGGAGTTGTTCTGTTTGTGCTAAGTGTTGTAGGTTATGGACAGCCTGGGCTGTAATTAAAGACCGGGGACAGAAAAGATGATTCCTGGTTCCTCTCTTGTCACCTCCTCATGTCCCACTTCCATTAATTGATCAATGTAAATGTAAAGAGATGTAAATGTAGCTTAAGTCATGAACTGAGTCAGAGCGAGAAGGTTACAGGAGAAGATGGAAGCAGCTAATGGTTCTTTCATGATCTCTTGTTGGAATGGTTTAGTTTCAGCATTAGTCCTGTTAGGACTCCAGGTTCAAGTGCTGCCAGTGATACTTAGGCAGGAGGATGCCACAAGCAACCTCTGCATTGATTTCACAACTTCAGCAATGGCATCCTCCTAAGCAGCTCTAGCCAGGATGATCCTTGCATGACAGCACTCTCTGCCATCAGCCCTGCAGAAAAGTGTGTTTCTACAGAGTTGAGCAAGTCTGAGCAGAGCTTTGTGGACAGTTCAGTATCATTAACAAAAGCTGTCTCCATAGATCCAGACTAGCTAGGAATTTGTGACTATCCTCTGCAGCAGCTTTTGATTTCTGTAACCATTCTGAGGGCTCATGTTTATCTCCCCTTGGATGGAAGACAGCTTGTGCTAGCCTTTGTCTTGAGTGACTGAAGGCTGACAGGGGAATGTGCTCTTGGAAGGCCAGAAACAGATGGGGAAGCTTCATGTTGCAGTTGGTGGCCCAGGGAGTTTCCTCCCTCTTAGTAACAATCACTGTGTTTTACACAACCTTTACTGAGGTGGGCTGTGTGTCAGAAATAGCTGGGAGCTCCTCACCTGTTTCACATAAATTGCGGATACGAAATTTTGTTCATACTTTTTCTATTTTGTCTCTTAGGTCAGTTCCTTTCTGTGGAACTAGGATATCTGAAAATTAATTCAAATCTTCTGTTCTCATGAAACATCAAAGTGTGTTGTCAGTTAATCGATATTAGAGTATGTCATATTATGCTCAAATGAAACAGTATTATTTTCTTTCTATCACTTAAACTTGAAGCAATCTCAAAAAAACAAGGATCCTAGGCAGATTATCAACTGATGTAAACTATCAATGGAAAAATGTTCTGAATTGCAATCCTGAAATATCATGCAACACAATGTTCTGCCTTGGCATGTTGGTATACAAATTAAAATACAAAGGAAATTTGTGTTTCCTGACCTGTGAATTATGTTGATTCTCCTAGAACAACAATGACAGCTCTATATTTTCTGTTTGATCTCCTTCTCTGTCTTAGTTCTAATTCTGAACTAAATTGAGCAGTGAAGCCTACACAGATGCTCTTCTCTTTCTGTTTCCCTGGGATTGTGAGGTATTTTCGCACTTCCTTTGCACAGGGAATCCACTCAGGCAGGCACTCTCAGCCTGGCTATCTACCACCACAGTGGGGAGGGTCTTCTTCCACTGTGCCCACACTGTACGCCGCACTTGAACTTGTTGGCCACCATTACCTGAGGAAATCTGCTTAAAGAGTGAGTGAAACCAGTTGCAGAGGGTGATATAGGAAGGGTTAACACAAATAATTCAGTACAGAGGAGAGAAAGAATGCCTCCATTTTATAGCATGCAAGGGGAAAATGGATCTGTGTGCTTTCATCTCAGTCAACTCCAATGACACTAAGAATTGCAATACAAGAGCAGTGGAGATACAAGAAAGATGATGTCAAAGGTAGTAGAAAACAGTACTGGAATTCATCATTAATTGATTCAGTGTTAAATTGCACACGTACGAGTAAACATTTGAAATCATGAAAAAACACACATCTGAAAGGCATATCCAAGTGTGCACATCTCTGGTAAGGATTGTGACCTGCTTTTATTCTCTTAACAGCATTCAGAGGCCTGCATCCAGCTTGAGCAATATGAAAGAAAATCCATGTAAATAGTTTATGAATTTTGTATAAACTGCTGCCTTCCACAGGGAGTGATGTAGATGTGAACTGTCACTGGCAGAAAAAATGTTGCCATGAAACAGATGAGACCTTTTTATGACTGGAAAGGTACTGCAAGAAGGATAAAAGAGACCAAGTATTTGAAAGATCACAGTACTTGCATGCAGACCTAAACCCCATTGCCTCTAGTTCTTAGGCACCTAGGCACCACAGGGGGATTGTTTTTCCCCCATTTTCACCTGTGCTACTGTGGGGCAGAAGGAGCACAACCCTCTGGACTGCCCTGACAAGTAGTCAGGAAACCACATTTTAACTGAGGTTCGTCTCTAGCTGAACCTTTGCTCTGACAATCATGGTAATAAACTCAGGGTTCAGATTTAGTCTGTGATCTCCTGGGATCCCCAGATCTCTTACTGTGATGCAGCTGCCAATTCACATCTTCCCTTTCTGTTGTAAAATTTGATTTTTGCCCTCTCAACTTCCTTAGTGATCTAATTTTTACTCCCCATCACTACAGACTGAAACAGAGTTTTAGATATTTTTATGTAGTTTGTTCTAATAGATACTGGCAAAAGCATGAAGGTCACAAAACCCATAGGACAAACTAAGGCCAACAAACAACCTGAGATACTGAAGCAGTTAGGCTGCTGCTCTGTGGCTACATCAACTCCATTGCTAATGGCCAGCATAAAGATTCTCACCCTTCACCTGTGCCTCTCATTTCCTGCACATCTGGTTGTTGGTCCTCGGGCATAGGCAAATCTAACAAAATTAAAGATGAGTTTCAAATCCACAATACATTGGAGCCAGATATTTTGTTCTACTGTATTCATACTATTTGACACTGGAAATACCTACCTCTAAGCTTTTTGTCATCCTCCATCGAAAGACATCTGCCCAAGTACCATAAACATATTCATTCAGTATTTGTGGGACGCAAAAATTGAAAATAAAGTACAGAGTGAAAACTGCATCTATACTGTTTGAATATTACCTTTATGTATCATTTCCTCCTAGGCTGTCCCATGCAACACTAGCACAATGCCACATGCCCCTGGGAACAAGTTCATTTAAGAAATATGGGTTAAGTATATAGGCTACTATTAATATTTAATGTATTGAGCATATTTTTTGATATTTATGAGGAAAAAGCTAAAGTACATAATGATGCATGCCATGAATACATAATGTAATTGCCACTTTTTGTTGCAACTACAGTTAATCAAGTTTGACAACATAAAGAGAATTTTAGGTATCTACAGTTTTACGAAATACTAATTGAACAAAACACAGCAAGCTCGAGTCTATTCATTTACTGATTTTATTCACTTAGTTAAAAGAATTTGTCTAGTGAAAAAATCAGAGACATGCAAATCAGGGAAAGATAAGGGAAAGATTAGCATTGGTTGCTGAGATATGCTTGCAAATGTCGTGATGTAGGTTTTAGTGATTTTGTGTGTTTTGCAAAAGAGGCAGGTCTGTAACAGTGAAGGTCCTGAAGAGTGTAGAGTAGGCACAAAAGCTTTTTAGACTCATCTGGCCTTCAGAGACTATTATACCCCTCCACAAAGCTTGTCCAATTCAAGCCTTGAAGGTTTAAATGTGTCAGCTGGGCTACTGGACTTTTCTTTCAGCTTAATTACACCAAGATTACGTTTGAGTTAACTTTTCTGTTTCAAAACAGCCTGCCATGTTCCTGCTACAAAATTATTCCTCTGCATTTACCCATGGGTTAAGAAAGTCTTTAATCCCCACTAACAGTGTGTTAAGTTCCCCGTGGATTGACATTACACAGAGAAAGGCTGGTGCAGACTCCACTGTGCTGTGTCAACGCTGACCCTCCCAGTGTTTCATGGCACCAGAATGAGCCTGCCCTTTGCCTATGTGACCACCAGGCACCTGAGCCCGTCCAGACCCTCCAAACCAAAAACTTCAGTTAACACCAGTATCCAGCTGGATCAGCACTTAAGCAAATGTCACGCTGCTGGAGTACCTGCCTGCAGGAGCACTGTGTCTGCTGGCCTAGGCAGGCAGCACTGCACTGACAGAGTTCCTGCATCTCCTTACCCCTTTGAAGGCTGACAAAGGCACTGGTGACTGGTCAGAGAATGTCTGGCTCAAACGAAGTTGGTTTATGTATATAAAGGGGCATGCACAGCAGAGCAAAAGGCCAAAAATGCCACTTTGGGGAATTTATCTGAAGTCACAACAAAGCAAATTGTTCCTTGTGGTGTTAACAAAAAGTGGAGGGTGAAGAACAGTGACACTCCTACTTCTTGGTCCCATTACGTACAGCATGGAGAGAGGATCTGGGGCAGCAATTTGCCCAGGACCTGAGATGGATGTGAGGGCTGGCCAGCAGTATTTGGTGTCCAACCCACTCCAATCATCACTCTGCCTGGTTTTGTGTGTGTGTGTGTTGCAGGTGCAGATAGAATGATAGAATGATAGAATGGATTGGGTTGGAAAAGACCTCCAAGATCATCAAGTCCAACCCTTGGATCCACAGGGCACAGCAGCAGAGCTGCAGCTTTGAGCACTGCAGTGCAGAGTGAGCTGGTTCCAGCTTTGCTGTGTGAGCCTGGTCACTTGCATAACATGGGCCACGTGTAGAGCCATGGTCCCTCTCAATGTGAGTCTGGGCCCTACTGTGAGCCCACAAGCACTTATGCACTGTATTGGAGTTTCTAGAAAATTAAATCTCTCTGGCTTTCCATCCAAATTTCTTTACATTCCTTTGTCTTCTACAGGCTGCTTGACAACTTCAGCAGTTCTCACTGACATACTTAAAAAAGCCTCCCTGATATAGTAGCTCAATTGAGTGAAACAGATTTCCCTCCAATTCAGTTATGACAGACTAAAATCACAGAGGCACACTTGCTTTGCCCTGCTGTGAAGGAAAAACAAATGTGTGTTGGTGTGCTAAGGGTGACTCCTCCCAGTGTCTCCCAAATAATTTGTCAGCCAAGGATTTCAAAGAGGTTAAAGACAAGACCAACACCTTCTAGCTCGGAATACTGCATTATTTATTACATTTTTACTGGTTTTATGTCAAACTGAGGTGTGTAAAACATTAGCAAAAGGACATTTTAACCTTTTTTTTACCATTATTTTAAAGTAATCAAGAATAATCTGTTTCTGACTGATAGCAGTAGATGAGCAGAAGTGTTTAAGAAGGAGCTGTTTCAACCCACAAGACAAAACACCTCCAAAGTGTTTGAATCTTCATTTGCTCGTGTTTGCAGGGCACAGGAGTGACAGATGTTGGGACATGTACTTATAAAAGGAAAAAAAAAAAAACCAAAAACAAATGCCAAACCTTCCCTTACATCCCTGTTCATTCCAAATCTGGCCAGCATCAAAAAGTACCAGAAAGCCCAGCTTATTCTGACTGGATGAATTGTCTGTGGGTAGCTGAAGTAGGCTGACAGGAGGAATGGGAGGGGAGTCCAGTCCAGACTGGTTATCAGATCAACAGCTACTGTAGACTTTAATTTCCTTTTATAGAAGGAAGACTGTGGGAACTCTTGCTCTCCATGGCCCGTGGAGTCTTTGGCTTAAAAAACTGCTCCCTGGGGAACAGATGCTATGTAACATTTCCAATGCCAGACTGAGTGTTTGCTCAGGTTTTCACTGCAGCCAAAAGCAGTGTGCTTGTGTTCACTTCATGCAAGGACTATGATGCTTCCCTGTTCCGTTCATCCTGGATCATGACTTGGAGTCACAGGAGGTGAGAAAGCCTGTAGCAGTCCTGAAGGGATACAGGCAGATTGTAAGGGAAATGCAGTTAGGGCTGTCAAGCAGCAGCAGGAGAAATGTGCTAGGAGCCTACTTGATGCTGTGCATGGGGGCCCGGGACACAGAGTTCAGGCTGCGGTACCTGCCTGGGTCCTGTGCTGGTGCCCAGTGAGCACAGGAGCATGCTGGCAGCTGTTACAGGGCTGTGGAACAGCTTTCCCACCAATAGCTGCCATTCCCAACTTGTACTCAGAGCTGGCAGCATCCCTCAGTAGTGGAGTGTGCATTCTGGGCAGAGCAAACTCATGACTCTGCTGTTTCCTCTTTCCTAGATAAGCCAGGGGTGGTAGAAGGGAAGGAGATAAGGCTTGTTTATGGGCAAGGAAGCTCACTTTGTTAACACGGTTAAAAGCTTTTCTCTAGATGCCCACTAACACAGTCCTCATTTTTAACAGCAGCTCTTCATTCTGTAGAAGGAAGTTGCATGAGGCTGGAGTTGATTCACACTGAGAACAACAGATGTCAAGGCCATGGAGCCATCAGAAAAGTTTGGTGGCAGTTTGTATGGTCTGTGCAGGAAGCTATCTATAGCAACTGGGAAGTCACAGGGAGCACATGTTATCACTGTTCTGCAGACTCACTCTGGCCATATAAAGGGACTTATATATATAGAACCATATACCAAAATACAGAAGAGCCCTGTGCCTGTGTTGGAAAGCCTCAACACATCTCTGTAGCAGTTTCATCTCCTTGGTCTCACCAGAGAACTGTGCATTTCAGAGGATACTTTGAAAGGATGCAGGACAGCCAGCACCTCCCAAGGATCTGTAGAGTATGAGCATACAGACCAGAGTGCAAATACACTCAATCTATCTGATATTTCTGATTTCCTCTGAAGTATTTTTATGCTACTTAAAGAAACATTTCCACCATCCTGCTTCCCATCTATGTACCTCACAGACTTGCTCTGTGTTAAACAGTCAAACCAGTAAAACTCTCCTTAATTTAAGAATTTAAAGGCTGGGGAGCAGGGGTGAGGGTGGGGTGGGGGTGGTTGAGTGTGGTAGGGGTGATGTTAAAAAATTAAAATATTAGAATGGAAATAAAGAACTGTAAGAAACAGTCCAGGAGGGTCCTTAAGATCCTAAGGGCTGACCAAAATGCCCCAAGGCAGGACGAAGTGTTCATATGCCACTCCAGACAGTTGTTAGTCTAACCTGCTGTGAAAGAGGCCCCCTGAGGAATGCTCCCTGGGCAGTATGTTTACACAGATGATGCCTTTCTGTATAATGCCTCTCCACAATGAATCTGAATTTAAAGAACGTTTTAAGGCATATAATAAGCAGCATGAAGGTCGACAAAGATTAAAATGTAATTCTGTAAAATGAGCCTATTTTAGTATGGCATTGTCACAATTTAAAACTGGTTGTTAAAAAATGAAGTCTCTTGGACAGCATAACAGCAAATAAATATAGCTCTGTGCTTAGGGAAACCTTTAAATTAACCAAAGGCAACACGCAATTTCAACAGCAATCTCACATATTTAGCTTTCTAGGAAGCATAAGCACCACTCCCGTCCTACAAGCACACAGGAAGGGTGATGAAAACCAGACTTGACTTCTATTCTGTCATTTTCACTTCAAATTGCCCTTTTCAGTTCAAATTGTCCTTTTGCAGATTTCACATAAAAGGTAAGATGGGATACTCCCTCCTAGGGTGAGGTATAGCCTTTGTCCCAAAGGGGAAAAAGGGAAGATGGAGAAAAGTTCTGGATAGAAAGCCAGGGATGACTCTTGCAGAAACAGCCTCATGAATGCCTCCATACCCTCTCACTGTGACTGTGCAGGGCATTTGGTTAACTCGTTCACACCATTGCACCTGGTCCTTGTGCCAGCGCCTGGTTATCATCACTGTTACAAGTCAACATGGAAGACAGCTTCATAAGCAGACTAAAACTGTCAAAACACAACTCCCACATGAGTATCTGCCTCCTTACATTTGTGAGTTTAATATAAAAAAACCTAATCTGACAAATTGAAAGCTCCTTTCTTACCCACAACTTTTCCCCTCCCATGCACATTTTTAAAATCTGGAAGTGAGACTTTGCAAATGGTTCTCACACAGATTTTCTCTTCCTTGATGAACTTCCCCTTTTAATTGTGAGTCAGGGACTGTCTCCTTCCTCAGAATCTGACTTGTTCTCCAGTTAAGAATGGCTCCTTCTGTCCTGTCTCATTCTCAAGTACAGAGCCTGTACCTACAGACATTTGAAAGGATGCCAGTCTCACCTTGGTGCAAGGCAAGATCATGGAGCAGACCCTCCTGGAAACTACACTAAGATGTGGAAAATAAGGAGTTGATTTCTTATCGCTTCACTAAGGGCAAATCATGCCTGACAAATCTGGTGGCCTTCTAAAATGGGATTACATTTGTGGATATGGAAAGAGCAACTGACATACCTGGATCTGTGCAAAGCCTTTGACACTATTGCACATGACATCCTTGTCTCTAAACTTAAGAGAGGGTGGATCACTTGACAAATTAGGAACGGGCTGGACAGTCTCACTCAGAAGACTTGTGGTCAACATCTCAATGTCTGACTAGTGTCTGAGGGGTCAGGGTTGGGACTGGTGCTGTTTAACATCCTTGTGAGAGACACGGACAGTGGGACTGAGTGCACCATCAGCAAGTTTGCCAATGACACCAACGTGAGTGGTGCTGTCAACATGCTGGAGGGAAAGGATGCAATCCAGAGGGACCTTGACAGGCTTGAGAGGTAGCCCTGTGCAAACCACATGAAGTTCCACAAGGCCAAGTGCAATGTCTTGGGCCTGGGTCAGGGCAATCCCAAGCACAAGTGTGGTGGAGAATGGATTGAAAGCAAGAAGGACTTGGGGGTGCAGGTGGATGAGAGGCTGGACATGACCCGGAAATGTTGCAGCCCAGAAAACCAATTATGTCCTGGGCCATATCAAAAGCAGCATGACCATCAGATCGCGAAAGGATTCTACCCCTCTACTCCACTTTGATGTGACCCCACTTGGAGTGCAGCATCTAGCTCTGGGGTCCCCAACACAGGAAGGGCATGGACCTGTTGGAGTGGGTCCAGCGAAGAGCCACAAAACTACTCCCAAGGCTGGAATATTCCTCCTATGAAAACAGGCTGAGAAGTGGTTGTTCAGCCTCGGAAGGAGAAGGCTCCAGAGAAACCTTACAGCACCTGAAGGGAGTCTACAAGAAAGCAGGAGAGGGACATTTAAAAAGGGCATACAGTGACAGAACAAGGGGGAATGGCTTTAAACTGAAAGAGGGCAGGTTTAAGTTACACATTACAAAGAAATTCTCCACTCTGAGGGTTGTGAGGCACTGGAATAGGTTGTCCAGAGGAGCTGTGGATGCCCCATCCCTGGAAGTGTTCAAGGCCAGGCTGGCTAGGGCTCTGAGCAACCTGCTCTGGTGAAAGGTGTCCCTGCCCATGGCAGGGGATCTTAAAACTAGATGATCTTTCATGTCCCTTCCAACCTAAACCATTCTGTGATCCTGTGTCTCACAAAGTAACGCCTCAAAGATAAAGCAGTTGTGTGATAGTTTGCTGTCATTGGTGGATTTAACTTTAAAACCTTCGGAGGTTGTCATTTCATTTTCTGTGGCCTTGAGAGGGCAGTTCCTCGCTCAGAACATGTAATTTGCAAAAAATGGCATCACAAGAGGTACAGCTCACAAGAAATTATACTTTTCCCTCAATTTCCCAACAGTTCCCTGATTGTTATGAAATTCAGACATGAATCAGGCAAATAGAGACCAGGAATACAAAAGCTTTAAAATGATGAACTGAAAATCTGACACACTGTAACCACTCAGTAATTTAATAACTAGTTAGTATAAAGATGTTGAGACTTTGTTCTTTTTCACCCAGTGCTTGTCTAAACTGAGGAAAATTTAAGTGGTCTCTACTTGCAACAGCAAAACAAGAACTTTTTAGAACCCCCACAGTATCTAACATCAACTTAAGAGACCAGTAAACTCACTCAACTGATGAATTTTGGAGATCTTTCGTATTTTAGTTGCTGCAGTAGCATCTTCCTACCTGGGGTCTCTTCCTCATGTCCTGACTTGCCTCCTGCCTCCACAGGGACACCATAGCAGGGCTTCTCCAAAATATAAGAAGATGGGCTTTCTGCAAAGGCTCTGACTGTGGAAATCACTGCTTCTTCTCTTCCACACTAGGCAAACCCACACTGAACGGCTACCTTGGTACAAAGGTGAAATGTATTTTTCAGGAAACTCTACAGTTTCTACAGGGTATTTAATTTTGTTACTGGTGTCCATAGAGAACAGCATATTTGATGCAGCTTCTCCAGCTTCTCTCAGGTTGGCTTTTACCTTGTTACAGGACACTAGAGCATGGAGCAAGGTATACTTAATATGTGCTTAACATACATATTTCAGGTATTTCTGCAATGCCTAATTTACTTGTTAACAGCTGATGATTGCTCCATGTAGAAAAACAATTACGAAGATGAATAGTTCATTGATACGAACATGCTTAACAGCAGACTTCCAAAATGATGTTATTCTATCTACCAGCAGCCATGTACGAATCAAGTTGCTGTGAAAGCTCTAATTTTTAAACCCTGAGTCCCCAGATCCTGTTGAAAGGATACATTTAATTTCCTTTGTTGAACACACCATTTCAAAGCTGCTTGTCTGGAAGAGGAGCTAGAGCCATAGACATAGGTTGGGAGCCTTTCAGATAGGATAGGGGCACTCATACAGTTGTCAACCTGAGCCAACACCAGAAAGCTTTGAGTGCTGCAGAGGATTACATAAAGCAGTAACTTTATAAATACATTGTTGATAAACAGGAGGAATTAGGGAACACATCTGTTGCAAACCACCCCTGCAGGAACATTAAAAGGTTCTGGCAGTGTAGAGTAGCTGCTTTTTATAATCCAAGCCCTTATAGCAGAGATTTTACATCCTCAAGCACAGAGTAAAGCCATTTAATTGTTAATTTCTTACTTCAGTTCAGCCTCAGCAATGTAAAGCTGTGGTTAACACAAAATAGTTAGAGCTGGGTAGTAATCATAAGCTTTGAATTTCTAGCTACACTTAAGCATCACAGTTCACATTTAAGTTTTAGCTGCATTTGGATGTATCCATTTTAAAAGAGACTTTAGGTTACAAACTTCTTACATGTGACCATTGATTTATCATTTAAAATTTTTCCAGGCAGAAGGTAGGATAAACCACAAAACTGGTAGAGGCAATTCAATACAGACTAGAATCAAAATATCTGCTACACAGGAGTGTTCAGTTGTTCACCATTTCTTTGCCTGACATCAACTGGGGCATTAAGAGTGGCAAATCATGCGTAAGGGTTGGTTATTAGTACAGATTTTTGCTGACTTAAAAATATCAGAGATTTCAAACCAATCAAAGTAATTAGATACTCAGTGTGGAGTGAAGGCATACACATTTTGCTGGCTTCAATCAAACAAGGCAAATTAATGTGAAACAAGTACTCCTCATGCAACCTTTAGAAAAGGATAACTCTGCTGTCAACATTCAGCCTGAAAAGATGCTGTTATTTAGTTGGGAGAAAAAAGAGTTGTAGAATAACTGCATGCCAAGGACATCAAAATGTAACATCCATGTAAACAACCCAAGATAGCTTACAGATACCAAAAACCTGCTTTTTGCAGCAAAACACTGTTAAATTACTTGCCATGATAATTTAAATTATTGTTCACATAATGTCATTTTTCGCTGTAAGCCCCTTATTTCTGCTTCTCTACCCTGATATCCCTCACAGATGAGAACCTGGTCACAGATGGGGAAACTCAGGAACCTAATTTAAAATTTCTCAAGTATGGATTTGCTCCACAATAATCTAATACATCATTCCTCATTAAGCTAAGTAGGAATCAATATTTGGGCTGTTTCCCAGCCAAGACTAAGAGCACCTTATACCAAAATTCAAAGGTAATTCCTCTAACAGTGTATGCAGTAAATGATAAAAAACTTGCAGATGGCTCATCAGCAAGGCAGAGACACAGTGGTAGGGATGGGGTAGCTATGATTACATCTCATCTTCACTGTAACTACATCACGTCACAAAAACACACCCCATTCTACCACAAGTCAACTTGTGGCCACCATCTGATGTCAAGACAAACAATTACTGTGTTATTTTGAACAATTTTTAATTCAAGGTTTTTTGTTTGGTTTTAAATGGGTTTTCAGCTAGGTAGATCCCCATGACCTGAGACTCTTCTGTTCAGGGAAGCTACTTCAGCCCTTGCTGACCAACATCCCATTAAGCCTCTCCAGGAATATGGGATCCCCACAGGAACTGTTGTAGTGAGCCCTCAGCCTGCTAGGTGCTCTCTTTTAGGTATCTTGATATTTCTTTTCAACTGTAGCTGAATTTCCAGTCCTTTTAGCAATAAAATCATTTTAGTGATAAAATCAACTCCCAAGCTCTATTTTTCTTCTTCGATTCCCTTCCCTCAAGTTGCTTGAGTCAGTACCTCTCTCTTGCTCTTGTTCCATAATCTTACCTCAGGCAGCTCAAATCCTTTCTGCCACTTTGGCTTCATTCTTACTCCACACTCCCTTCTCTAGTTTTCTCTTGCCTCCACCTGTCCTATCTCCTAGTTTTCATTTCTCTTACTCTGCACCAATCCTACCCAAACACCTCATTCACACTCCCCAGTACCAGCCCCAGAGTTCTCTTGGTTCCACTGCTCCAGACTCCTTAGTTTTTCCAGCCATGTAGTCTCTCCTCCAGGGAAAGTGTCTAATGGGACGTGCCTACATCACATGACCTTACTGCCTGCTGCTCCTCCTTTGCTTTTCCAAGCGGATCACCATCATTAGTGATGTTCGCAATGCTGCCACGTCAATTAATCTGCTACAGAAATAAAATCAATTTTTTTAGGTGGGAAGGCTGCTATGGGATTGGACACTGCGATTGTTCTAGTAGCCTGAAGATGCCTACTGGATCTCTCTGACACGTGTGACAGGGGTACAGCTATGCTACCCTCTTCATTTGCCTTGCATGGCAAAATCAGAACCACGGTTATCCCTGACAGTCTTTTTGCTGACTGAAAGGGTCTATATCCTGTCTCTTTGGGCTCAGCAGTGGCAAATGGTGTACTTTATCTGTTTTCAGAAGTCTTCCGTTGCCTGTGTTTGGAAGTCCTTTAGAAACAAGAATGTGCCCTAACAACTAGCAAGCAGAAAGACATCCTGGCGTCCACTGAACACTGGAAAGGCACAAACTGATCTGCCATCAATGCATCAGCTGCAAGGTTACTTCAATTCTGAACAGCACTTCAAGCATACAAAGTAAGGCACCACTACCAAAGTAACCGAGAATGTTCATCATCACTTAACAGTACACCATTGCCACTTTTCAAAGCCCAATGTCTCACTCTTTGCACAAAATGGTGAAGAAATTTGGTATTCCACACTAAAAAAGAAATATGTATGAAGAAATTACCAGAGTGCAGTTGTACAATTTTAATGTATTGCAAAGGCTTATCTTTGGAAACAAGTTCTAATGCTACTCTCACACACAGGTACATTTCCAAAAGACTGTGTTGAGTATCTCTTATTGACAAACATCAATATGCCACATTGCTATCGCATTTCACATGAAGAAACTATTTCAGATGAAAACTGTTTGGCTAACAATCCACTGCAACTGTGTAAAAGCTACTCAGAAGAATTACAAAATCCATTTAGTAAGGCCACACAACATTAGAAGTCCAGTATATTGAATAAAATAATTTTATTTTTATTTAATTCATTTGTTTTTGAAAAGGAAGTTTATGGATTCTGAAAGTTGATGATAAAAGGTAACTTTTAACTGAGACTTAATATGGGAGATTCTCTAGCAAAAAATATGTCAAATAGTAAGATCATAAAGAACTCCAAGGTTCTGTGCTATACTGCATATGTAAACAGATTTGAAAATATTCCCCATTATATAGTTTGACACAGTATGCACATATTTAAAAAAATAAAATTGAAATGAAGTTTGAATGCCTCAAGGGATTTCTTAGAAGTAAAGCCATTTGAAAAGCCATTTACAGTCTGTGGTGACAAACTTCTATATAATCAAAATATCTCCTTTACTCACAATAACCTGCTGAAGGCAACTCCCTATCGAAGTGATGCCAGCAACACAGATCTGATTGTATGACTCCAGCACTTAAAAGAGCACATTGGTTATACATGGCTTTTAACCCTGGGCTACAATTATGCTACCAGAACTAAATTCAAGTCTAAATCAGTCATGTAGAGAGGTGTGTGTTGTCTGAACACTGTTTAAAGTCCGTGTTTTCCACATCTGATGAAGGTGGTGAAGGCGCTCTGAGGTTCTTGTGCTTACATTCAGGGCGGGATGAACTTTGCAAATACCAGACTCTCCAATTAATGACAAACCACAGATCCCAAAGTAGGCATGTAAAGCATCTGAAAGGGCAGAACAGGAAAAATAAAATTATCTCAGGCTCTAACAGCCAAATGTTCCTATATTCAAATACTCCGTAATAATTACAGACAAGGAAAATAAAGAATCAGGTGCTATTTTTTAAACTTGAGTTTTGACAGAAGGAAATCAGTTTCTGCCAGCCACCAGCACAAACTAGAGTCTAGTTTTGTTTTATAATGACTTGCACACTACTTTATTTTTTCTGAGTGGCAAAAGAACTTAAGCATCTGGAAACAACTTCAGCCCAGGAAGCAAGTTTTTCTCATTAAAGCATTTTTTTGGCTGATTATTTTATCAACTATGAGCTAACTACTGTAACACCAAAACTAGTGCCAACAGCTGCCAACTGCAAGATTTAGAGGAATGAAAGAAGTCATTATTTTTCCTACCTTCTCCCCTTCCTGATAGAACACCCTAAGTATAGGAATTCAGGCAGCCTGAACAACAGACAAGTGCCACCATTTCTTGTTCCATGCTGCTCCTGCTGCCCACCTTACACTCGTACTACAGCTTGCCAAGTCTGCCTCCTCTGGGTAGCAGCAAGCTATTAGATTGGATCATATGGCCATCAAATCACAGACAAAAAATGGAAAGAGGCTGTGAACTTCATGTGCCCCTTGCAAATTCTCAACATGTAGTAATCTGGGGAGGTGTCAGAAAATTCCTATCTGACTAAAATGATCACAGAATCACAGAATTATTTAGGTTAGAAAAGATGTCTAAGATCAGAGTCCAACTGTTAACCTAACACTACCAAATCTGGCACTAAACGATGTCCCTAAGTGCCAAATCAACACATCTTTTAAAAACCTCCAGGGATGGTGACTCCAGCACTTCCCTGGACAGCCTGTTCCAGTGCTTGACAACCTTTCTGGTGAAGGAATTGAACTATATCTCTCTCCTTCCACTTCAATCATGAAAATCTCATTATATTATCAGTTGGGTTTTTTTCTTTCTTTAAAGGAAACAACTTCCTTCATGCCTTTCAGATGTCTGACTGCTGGAATGTATTTCTAGCTTAGAACATGCTCACCACGATTTTGAGAAGTAATTTTACCTGGATGGCTATCTGGCCACTTGGCAAATCCACCAACAAGGCGATCTTGAGTTGACAGGATGTAATTTCGGTTTTTCTCAAAATTTGTATATTGGAATATGTTCAAGAGCTGAAAAGAAATTAGAACATAACAGCAATATGCTAAATCTTAGTATACTTTTAATACTGAAATACAGTGCTTACTTTAGAGGTAAGGAGTGAGAGCAGGGATAGAAGTAATCAGGTAAACTTTCATTTCCTGCATTTCTGCAAGATGAAAGACCTTTATATCCATCAGTGCACGACGAGGCATTTGTGCCAAATATCTAACTCTTTCAAGCAGAGAAAATGATGCTTAAAGTAACCAAAACAAGTCAGTAATGCCCTATAGCTGTTCTATACACTACCTTCAATGTTGCTCCCACCCAGAAGGAATAGCAAGTGTCTACAGGTTTGTTGGGTCGTCCATGGTAGCCATTCTGTTGTCTCATTATACACCATCTTCTTATTCTGTTCAGTTCTTTTTCTGAAAAAACTTCTTCCAGTTTACCCATCAAACACAGTGATGCAATTCCACAAAACGTAGAGCCACCTGTGAAGGGAGAGCTGGGTTTGCAATGCTTTGACACCCAGATTTTCACCAAAGCCTTTTATGATCTCAGTCAGAACTTTAACTAAGGTGTGAATAATTAAATTAATGGATTTTTGAAGTATGAAAATGTTAATTTTAAGTATAAAATCCAAATAGATAAGAACACTTTAGTTCAGTGGGTATGTCAAAGGGGAAAAAAACCCTCAACCCAGCTCTTGCACAAATAAACCTGAATTAATTTCCTGGTTATAATCTTCATGCTGGGCAACTTACATTACCCAGCAGCCAAGAAATAAGTAAATTGCATTGCAACAGAAACTCTTCTTCATATATAACTTAAAAAAGAAAGCTATTGGGATGCCAACAATCAGACTGAAGCAGAGATGCCAAAGACAGTCACAGACACAATCTCCCAGAAGACACAGACAAGTGTCTGATGAGCAGAAAGAAAAATATTAAAAATAAATTTTTTTTAAAAAGCATAGTTAATACTGTGAAAAGACTCCTGGACACTCATGGTTGTAATACATACAAATTGTGCTTCTAAGGAAATTTTAGGTGTCAAGGAAACTGCATGGTAAAATTTGGAATTAAAAGAGAAACTCATGCTCTTTCTTTGTGTAGCACGGCCATCCCTTTTTAAAGCCCATCAAAAGTTATTGTGAGTCTATTCCCTGACATGATAAAATTAGAGGCTGGGAAGGACCATAAGCAAGCTGTTGATAGAAGAGCTGGGGCTCTAAGGTTATTCTCACTCTGATTCTGAAATGCAGCAGGAAAAGGCTTCTGAAGAAATGCCATTCGTTATCACTAGCACTCTACAGAAACGTCGTTAACCAATTGTCTTAGTACATGGGGTTATAATTTAAGTTTTTCAGCTCTATTGATCCTGCAGAAAGAAAACAATGGAATTCTATCGAAGCTCAATACTAAGCATAAAGATAGCAAATATTTGACAGAATCATAGGATCATTTAGGTTGGAAAAATCTCCAAGGTTACCAAGTCCAAACTTTGACCAATCCTCACCTTGTGAAACAGACCACAGCACTAGATTTAGTATCAGTCACATAAAAGTTTCTCTGACAGAAGCAGACCACTATACCATGGCATAGAAACATTTGCTAAAAACCAGCAGTCTCTTGAGGGTTCCTATCTTCAGAACTACCTACTATTTACAAAAATTAACTGCTGGTTCAAGATTTGAGCTCACAACAGATGCTGTCATCTATGAGAGAAAATGTTTCTAGGCTTTACTAATAGCTGTTGAAATTGGAAACGATCAGGTGCATTGCACAGTATCTCTTGCAGATGAAAATCATAGAGTAGCAATGGCACGGGTGGAAAAGGTTTGCTCTATCAGTAAGAGATGAGAACTACAGTCAACACATTTCAGTGAAACATTCATGAGGTAAAATTAATGGAGTTGATATATTAAGAGCCCATCTGCTCTGATATTAAGCTAGAACTAAGGGAAGAAGGCATTATAGTCAGAGGCATGTTTTGGGTTTGCTCCACCTCACCCCACTTTCTTAAAATCAGAAAAGAAAGAAAGATATGACATACCCTGCACCTCTTACAGCATTTTCAATCCCAGTCTTAAAAATAGATGTAGAACATTTTAACATTCTTACCATGAGATTCCAGTCCAGCTCCTTGTGCCAGGCCGTTATCGTAAGACTGAAGAAAAAAAATCCCACAAACCAGTTGCTTTAGAATGACATCACTTTCACAGCCATTGCAGTTTCTTAGTTTATTATCAAAATTATCATCAGACCATAACCACCATTTAACATGATTAAGTTCTGGACTTCCAAAAGCTCTTGGCCCCAGACAGTTAACAAATCAGCCCTGTTTCAGTGCAGGCAGCTTTTATGACTTTCATGGAATTAATTTAGTTTTAAGTTGAAAGTCTGAAAATGAGTAAACACATCTTTGCCAGAAAGTAAAAGATAACCTTTAAAGAAAAAACCAAACCTATTTTTTTGTCCTTATACGAAGAAAAAATGGGTATATAATCAAAACAAAACAAAATTAAATGGATAATGTTATCTGTCTCTAACCCAAAAGCTGGCTAACTTGCAAAAAGGCAAATTCAAGTTACTACTGAGCACACAATACTCAAACCCAAGAATGCTTTAGTATGAAGCAAGTACGTCAAGCTTTAAAGAAAATATGGGGGAGGGGGACAGAAGCAGAAAGCACCTCTGGGTCCTGACATGAATTTCTCATATTTTCTCCAAAGCACTCTAAAGTGGCCAGTAGGTACAGGACTCCCTGACAGACCACTAATGACTCCCATAGTCCTAATGAAAGAATGGCTACAGGACCTATCAGGTCTTTAGGAATTACTAAATAAGGATTACTAAATTACTAATTACTAATTAAGGATTATTTTGTAGATCTGCTTTTAAAGCTAACATTGAGAAGAAAAAAGGAAAGAAAAGCAGACAGAGAAGCTAAATAAAACTACATTGCTCTGTTTTTGCGTTGTTGCTGCAAGTTGAAGCAATGAAAAAGACCAACATCTGACACATACACTTCAAGTTGCAGCTTGACTTTCTAAAGTTTGAACCACTCAGTTTTGAGTAATCTCTATGAATGTCGAGTGTTAAAGCCCATGGTGTAAACTCTTAGGCATTGCCTTCTGAGAAAGCAATCGAATGCACTACCACACTCATTAGACCCATTAATTGCTATAAGCAAAAGCACGTTGATTGCCAAAGCTATGCTGGCAGAGCTAATTAACTCTACAAACGGCAATTGTAAGGGGGGAAGGCTTGCTTCATGTATAACAAGGTAATTAACTCCAGAAAAAAAAGCTGTTAAGTGTGTATGTCAGTCTACTATGTTGGGCTGTACAATTAGCTTGAAATTCTAATAGACAACAGCTGACCTTTGCCTAACTGATGCCTATTTATTTACAGACAGCAGCTGCTCTTCGGGGACTTGTGTGCACTAAAGAACTAGGGAACTACTTCTACTTTCTTGTCCTTTTGGAAAGACTCAAGAGCTTGTATGCAAAAGAAGCTCTGAGTTACTGCAACATGAAAAACACATAATTAAATATTATCCTCAGAAGACGTGTAAATCCAGTTGGGATTTGAAGCAAATCTTTGCTTCAAAGTCTAACAGTTTCACAACCAGCTTAATTATACCAACAGACTAATACAATTGCATTTCAAGGAGACTCTACTATATTAGCAAAAGCAGATGATATATTTAAACCTTCTTGCAATATCTCTGCTTTAAAAAAACCCAAGCAATGTTGTAAAAAGCACTATTATAGAGTCTCTGGAAGTCATGTAAAATTTCAGCATCTTACTGTCTGCTGTTTTTTGGTTAGTGATAGTGACTTCTAAATATGAAAGACAAGTATCAATTCATGCTGATAAAAACTGTGTGACTGGAGTAGACTATTCTATTGACAATAAAACTGATCTAGAATTATTTTTGTGATAAGCATTGCATAAACACTTTTTAACCATGTATTAAAAAGAATGCTATCCATTCTGTATGAAGATTCAATCCTTTTTAACATTTTCAACATTGCTTCATGTACCAATCTTCTGCTATTCTTGATATGCCTAACTCCACAAACATGTGCTCTCCTTCAGCTGTATTGAATTGTATCTCTCACAATTTTCATACTGCATCACTAAAGGGAACAAATTCCAAAGAATAGCCCAAAAAGTCCATAAGCTTATTACAAAGAATATGGTGTTCAACAAGCCATGTTACCCTCAATCCAGATTAGTTGCAGTTCACATGTATGTCAATCTGGAAAACTGAACAAAGTTCTTGTTAACTGTCATGTGCTTCATTTATGTGCAAATGATGACATACAACAGTTAATCAAAACCACACCTTTCTATCAAAGCAGTTTACTACTGAGCAAGGCAATGTCTTTTGTTCTATAATTAACGGAAGTGACAGAATGAGGAGATATTGTAGCAGAACAGCAATAAGTATTTGTGATAAAGTCTATGCCTGTATTTACTGTATAGTTAGCTACACAACAAGTAACAAGTGCAATAATCTCAAATAGAATTGACTTTGAATTATTCTATATATAAGTTGTTTTTAGCACCACCCACAAAACCTTAATGGGAGAAATCAAGCTAACATTCTTGGATGCCACATTCCCCATTCACTGTATTTATGTATGAGATACACTTTTAGAAATACCTCGTTCATGTGATAGGTAATTAAACTGTACTACATCTCAAGGAGACTGATGGAAAGACATGAATGAAAGGAAGGAACAACTACTGCTGTGAAACGATTTTCACAATGGGCTTTCCCTGAATGGCTCTGAATGTCTGAATCTTCCTCAGACACATCTTCAGCTCTAAGTCCCACTAAGCAGGATGAAAAGGTTTTGTGTATTTTCCCAGCAGTACCAGACACCTTGCAACTGAATTAACGCACTGCAATACTGCTCAGACCAAACCATGCAACCTCAGAAAACAAAGATGAAACTAGTGTACAGATGCACACCAACTCTGCTATGAATGAACAGAATGCCAGCTGAATTAAAGACATCTGACTGAACACAATGCATAGTCCATCTACCAATTCACATTAAACCTGGACAGAAATACAGCATCTCTTGTCACACATTTGTACATGGCAAGATGACTATTGCATAGAGAACACTGCCGACAGGGTCTCTACAAATTACTCTCTGAGCTAGTCAGGAAAAGACACAATCTCTGCAATAAGCTACAGTGGCTTCTTAACTTTGACCATGCCCAGACTCCAGTTGTACATCACTGGTCAAATGAAGCATTAGTACCTGCCCTTCCAAGAAGTGTTGCTCTGTTCAGACTTCAGTTAATGATTTTTTTAATTGATATAAATTTTCCCAACAGGAACGTAACAACTGGAATTGGCAGGTGCAAGGATTAACTAGAAGTCAAATATCAATTTGGTTCAAGATCACTGTAGACAGTAAATCTCCACTGCCACTGCAAAGCTCTGAACTTTCAAAGAATCTCCACTTGCTTGCTCTATTAATGGCCTTATATGAAGCTCTCTAGCTTTGTCTTAGAAAGAGTTGCTTCCGCCTTCCTTCATCTTTTCCGTGCTAGTTATTACATTACATACCCATCACACTCCACTTACCAATCTCATTTCCAGTAAAAAGAGTCCTGGTATATAAAATGTTCCTTTTACACAAGATGGTTCATATCTTTCACAGTTCAACTGAACTTTCTTTGTACCCCTTCTAGTTCCACTACATCCTTTGGGACCAAAACTGCACTCAAATGCTTGAAATGCTAACTAACAGTCAATGCAATGTACAGAACCATAAAATGAGGATTTTGTTATTTGGTTTTGTTTTCTATTCTGTCTTAATATTTGAGCCTCCTATTCATTCTACCTTTTCTAAGCTATCTGCCTAAAGGCTAATCTCAGTAAACACAAATGTCCAGAAAGGATCAGAGAAGGAAAAATCCTTCTGATTTAACCAGTAAAAGCAAGCACTCTGCCTTGGCTCCTTCCTCAGGCTGTGAAAGGAGAATGGATAAATCATTGCTCCTGTATGAAACCCTCCAAGAGGATTCATCAGGGATATTCTCATCCTGGGAACCCATGCTAGCTAAGGTGAGCTACCAACTCCTGGGGCACAAAGGCTCTTACAGGATCCAGGCAAAGAAAATGCCGGGATCATATAAAAAAACCCCAACTTCCTATGGACTGTTCTCTGGGGTATACAGGGGTGTGTATAACTTGTTATGGGGTGGCTAGGAAAATGACCAGTGGTGAGAAACAGAAATATCAAAACAGACTGGGGAAGAACAACCAAGGGAAAACAGGAGGAAAAGGCAAATAAAAGGTACTGTTAGAGCATGAACAACAGACTGCAGGTCCATATGCCCCTATGACTGAGTCCTGGCCTTGATCCCCTTGGTCCATCCAAGACCATGGCAGTGTGCCAGAAAGCTTCTTGTGATGTATAGTAACAAATACTTAGGCATCCAACTATGCCCTTTAAAAATATACAAAAATAAAACCCAATTTGGCATGAAGCAGGAGATTCTTTTCTAGACTTGTTTCTCACATAAATTTTAAAATCTCACTGCTGGCAGCAACTACTCATTTACATCAGAGGTTGTATGTCATCATTAATTTGGGTCTTTTTTTGTGGAGCAAAGGAGTTTACTACATGTTTACTCACGTTCAGGTAACTGCAGTTTTCAAGCATGCTCAGCTTCTTTAAATAAATTTACTTTAATCTTGGAAAACAAAACTCCAAGTAATGAAACATTATAGGAAAAAGAAAAGAAAACTTTACTTGAACCAAATATGAAGACAGCTCGCACACAGAAAAAAATCTCTATATACTCATGTGTATTTTCCTTCATTCCAAGTGTCTAATAAATAAATAATGAATTGCACAATTGGAAACAATACATTAAGTATGAACTGATGTCAATAATTAGGTTTTCCTTTGAATCTGTGTATCTTTTAAAAAGCAGGACTACAGCTCAACATAAAGTGACGATTTTATTGATACAGTGCTTTATAAACCTTTTCTACGTTACGGGAACAGTTCTCAAAAATTCGCTTTCAATTTTTAAATGATTTTAAAGAGCAAAGATTTAATTTGAAGTGAACAAGCACAGCAAATGACATTCTCTTGCTAGCACACACATTACATGAAAATATCAATGCAAAAAAATGAATGTACTTTGCCCTTTTCAACTTGCTAAAGTAGGAAGAGAAAATAAAGGAATTACTATAATACATCAATTTGAACAAAGAGATTTTCTGACAATAGTTAAGAAATAAAGCCATAAACCTTAAACCACAAAAAGAAATGGCATTTTGGGAATACTCACCATACTTCTTCTGATATAGTCTATAGCTTTTTTCATATCCATGCCTGACCAGTTATCGAGCATATAGCAGATACAGGAAGCACAGTACACAAACCTCATATCATTCTCACTTCCTTCCAGCACTGCACAGAAGCTGAAAGAAACATTTCTGTCTTAGACACTGTGTCGCCTGTTACACCAAAAAATATGAAAAGCCCTTCAAGGAATTGCACAGTGTTTCCTTTAAAAATTCGTTACTTCTATTTACAGTAGCCTGATAAATATAACCCAAAGCTATGCAAGATTTTAAAAGATGTGATTCTAAGCCAAGGAAAATGAATATAACTATTAACATTTAGGGGCCTGGGTGAGTATTTCCAGGAATGTAATGACACTGGTCTTTATTCATTCAAAGATGTTAATGCTTACAGTCTTTCACCTGTTTTAGCATATACTGATACATTAGTTACCATTTTGACAATTACTGTTTTGGGCAGAAATCAGAGTGTCTTCGTAAGAATCCTAATAGCTCACAAAGCTTTCTTTCCTGAACGCATCTTCAGGATCAGTCTCCCATGTATGTATAAATGTAATTGCTAACACTACCATTTCTAACACCAGTAGTGAAAATATCCTTCAAATCAGAATCTCAATTCTTAGGGTTAGAACTTTTCCAAACACCATGAACATTTTAAAATTACTGTGTCGGGGTTATTTTGGCACAATCTCACAAAGTCTTAAAATGATGATGGATGCTGTGATTTGGATTCTTGTATCAGAAAATGGCCAGCAGGACCACGACAGTGACCACCTCACTGCTCTCAGCACTGGTGAGGGCACACTCAAATCCTGTGTTCAGTTTTGGGCCCCTCACACCAAGAAAGACACTGAGGTTTTAGAGAATGTCCAGAGAAGGGCAACAATGCTGGCTGAGAAGGGTTGAGAGCACAAGTCTTATGAGGAGCAGCTGGGGGAGCTTGAAGTGTTCAACCTGGAGAAAAGAATACCTGGGGGAGACTTAATCACTCTCTACAACTACCTGAAAGAAGGCTGTGGCAAGGTGGGGGTTGGTCTCTTCTCTCAAGCGGGATAGAGGAAATGGCCTCAAGTTGCAACAAGGACTACATTAGATATTTGGAAGGGTTGTTAAGCACTGGAACAGGCTGTCCAAAGACGTGGTAGAGTCACCATCTCTGAATATATTTAAAAGACCAACAGATGTGGTGCTTATGGACATGGTTTAGTGCTGGACAGTGCCAGGTTAAGGGTTGGACTTCATCATCTTAAAAGTCCTTTCCAACCTGAATGATTCTATGATAGAAAGACAAAGGTCACAAGTTGAATTACCTGTGACAATAAATAAACCTTTAATTGTTTCTTCTATGATTTATTGCCTGACAAGCCTCCATTTGGTTCAAAGAGCTAGTTAGTATACTCTGATGAGTTAACTATTCGCAAGAAGCCAGCACATGCACTGGCATGTGTTCTATGTTCTATGACTGATATTGATTACCAACTAAAGTATTTTCTAATAGAACAAAAAGATGCATAGCTGCTTTCAGAAAAAATGTGTTTCTTACGTTTCATTCCACATCTGTCCTTCTATTAATTATCCAGAGAGTTGTAGAATATAAAATAACTTTTACCTTCCATCCTCCAGCTGGAGAGCTCTCAGTCCTGCCAGTATGGCATCTTTATTTACTCGACTTAAGTCATCCCCAAGAATAACCAGACAGGATAGGCCCGTGTAAGTCATTGCTATGTGCCCGCTATCATAAGGATGAGATATACCTGGACCCTAGAAAAAATAGGAAAAAAATATAAATATTGAAACATCACAATGCCTTATATTACAGTCAAGCTTTCCTTTTTTTTTCCCAATTAAAAGGTCAACAAATGTCTTTCCTCTTTGCTGGTTATGGTTAAACTGAAGGCATCCTGCTCAGCTTTCCTCATCAAATTAAGCTATTGCATAGCTCTATTACCCTTGTAAACACTTGGTGAGTAGGAAGCTTTGCAGAAAAGCTTTGCCATGAGTTATATTTTTGCAACAGTTAAGCAAAAAGAGGGTTTGTCCTCAGCTCTATCTAAGTTTATCCTGACACACCACTGGGCATTAGTTTCCTGGCAGCTGGGTAAGCACTGCAAAACAGCCAAACCTCTGGAGATCCCCTCAGCAAAGACTTTACAACCCAATGATCTACAAGTAGAAAGCAATATGAGAGATTATTAGTGATCTCTCTGTCAACTGAAGCAATATCAAATTAGGCACTCACCTACTTTCCCCTCTATTTTAAAACAATGATCAGAGGTTAAACAAAGTATTTTCATACTGAATAACCAGAGAAATATAGAATATCCTGAGCTGAAGGGATCCACAAGGATCATGGAATGTCAACTGAGAAGCTAAAATGAGAGTTAAGTGCTGGTAAGTAACACAATACAAATCATGGAAATGGGCAGGGGATTGATACTGCTGTGCTAAAACTTATAGCCAAATTTCGGACTGTACCACTTCATGAAAACAAAGACCACATGTAACAACATATCTGTGTATCCTTGGGATGTTTGGAGTCCCTGAAGGACAACTATTTTGAACAGGATAAAAGCTTCTAAAATACTGAGCAGTAGAGACAGATTTTTAAATCATTATTTTACTCTCATTACTGCCTAATCAGTTGCCATTTTTATTTTGCAAGTCATTCTGAAAACACAAGTAAAAAGCAGTATAAAACCAAATTTAGTATTATATATCATTGGTATTTTTCAGGCAAATCATGCTTATTTCCAAAGCCAAAAAGATATGTTTCTAACACAAAACTGGGAGAAAAATAATTATAAGCCACTAAACAGCAAAGGACCACTCTCACAATAAGGAATCACAGTTGGGAAAGGGAAGCAGAAAACAAGGTGAAATGACTGTAGCAGTCAAGCTCTAGGTATGCAACATGGAAGGAGAACAAGAGAGTGAGTGATGAGAACTGCTCCTCCTCACTTTTATTTCTAGTCCTGGACCCTCTGATGAGAAGAGGGCAAGTCTCCAGAGTTCCCACTCCTATCCCTGTGCTGCCAGTGCCCCCATCACTGTCTCCCACCCTGCACATCCCCCAGCCACACACATGCACAGTGGTGGAGGCTGGCAGGACCTCTGGTGTTCATCTGGTCCAACCTCCTGTTCAAGCACTGTCCTCTACAGCTGGGTACTTCACACACTTATGTAACAGAACACAGAGCCCACATAACAGGAGGGCTTTGAGGGGGCAACAATCAGAATAATTGGATATTTCACACAACAAAAACCCCCTTCAAAACCAAACCCCAAGGAAACAGTACCCTTTTGTCTAAATCTGAAAATTCCTAAAATTTGTAGTAACAGGCACTGTGAAAATTGGGTATCACAAAACAGGAATTTGGCTTCTCCAAATGCAAAAGATTACAACAAGTCTTAAATGTTTCATGGAAAAATTGCCAATATGGCTAAAATTTGCATAGGTGGGAGGAAGTGTTGCTAGATTGCCTCTGCTACAAAGAACAAAGTAATTCAGACATTGTGTAGAAATCTTATCAAAGACACCATAATCAAAGAATGTAACTAGGATTCATAAAAATAAGTTAATTTTTAAGTTATTATGAACAAAAATTACTTTTAGTTAAATCTACTTCTGCCTCATAGATCCTTCTGACTGGGGTGACAGCAGCAACTAAGCAAACTGTCAGCCTAAGTACAAAAAAAACAACTGCTGCCAGTAGCTCAGATTCGTGGGTCAAGAACACAAATAAACAGAATGAAGTAATTTTAAGAATGGTAGAAGCCACAGCTCAAATACTAGGAACAACAAAGCAGTTAAACTGTGGATGGAGTGTGCTAAACACTTAAACGACCAAAAATACACTTGATCCAGTACAGTTATGTCTACATGAAGGAATAACACAACAGCAGTGGGTATGGACAGCAGTGTTGAGATACCAGCCAGTCATTTAGCATAACTCAAGTAAATTTTCAGTAGACTGTGTTATACAGAGTGATAACACTGTGTGATTTATGATGTTGTTTTTGGCTTAGCTTTACTTTCTTAGCATATGTAGCTGGATGAAGCCTCAGGCAGCAAGTTCTGAAACTACACCTAGATATGTTTTCAGCTGAAAGAGTTAATTTTCACAGCAACTTTCATAGTAGCTGGTACGGTGTTCTGGCTTTGTATTGGAACAATGTTAGATACACACTGCTGTTTTGGTTGTTGTTATGTTTAGCCTGTGTCTAGGGCTTTTCTAGTGTCCCATGCTCTACCACAGAGCAGGTGCACCAGAAATGCAAACAAGAAGACGACAACCACCAATTGCAGAAGCCGCAACTTGACAAGAACAGCCTGTCTGCATGGACAAAAAAAGAACCCAATACGGTGTTGAAAGACCCCAGACCAAAAATTACCATGGGACCAAGGGGTGCGTACAAGGAAGAGTGAGTAAGCAGTGGATGTGTAAGTTGTAAGGTTGTAACTGCCCAGGAATTTCTTTGTTCTGGGTCCCTCTCTGGAGGTACCCACCTTGAGCTGACTTGTTGCTGTACCACTCTATTAAATTATTTAACTTTTATAAATCCAGTGGCTGTGACTGCTCTGGGAAACCTAGGGTTGAGAAGACAGAAGCACATCTGAGAGTGTGTGTATGTGTGAGCGAGGAGTCGAAAGGGGCTCCTGCCTGGATCTTCTTGGAGTTGCCCACAGAGAAAGGCTCTGGTTCTAGCACTTAAAGTCCCGGGTGGTGTGTATGTGTGACTCCCCGAATGGTGTAAGAATGCTCAGGCAGTGGTTTCTCCTTTAACAGGAAGAACAGGGCCCACTAATGGAGAAGTTCATTCTGAGTGCACCTTCTGGTTCAGTTTCATTTAAAAGGAGCCCAGTTTCTGTGTGTTGCTCTTTTAGAGTAAGCACAAGAAACCGCTCTTATAAAGTGCTCTCTACTGAACTGAGCTAACGCACTGGTGTAAACATACTCTGAGAAGACAACAAAAAGGGATATGGCCAGGTCGTGTTTGCTACACACGTCACCTTTGGTGGTAGTTAGTTTAAAAGTTCCACAGAAAACAGATTTACTTGAATCTCAGAGGTGGAGTAACCAGTTCTGGTTCTACTGGCATTACCATCATAGTCTCCACAATCTGAGCCTTGCTTAAAAGAGTTAACACCAAAAGAGGTAAGGTGAAGGGGAAGCTTTCAAACATTTAAACATGGTTCAATGGCACAAGTGTTTCCTATCGTATTATTTAGAACTGCTATTTAAACACAGCTCATGGTCACCAGCATTTCCAGCCAACCACTGCAGAAGAGAGATGGGAAATTCTCTCTGCTGCAAAAGCATGGGCAAGATCTATTCAAACACTAATAAAAAACACTACTAAATATATACCTGCACAGGCAAAGTCCCACTATCAAAAACCTTTCTACCTGTACCTGGCACTGCTGTCCCAAGGAAGGGTTCTTTCACCCAGTGTGCAAGGAGCCAATGCACACACAGACCTGAGATAATTGTTTTTGATAAGTCTGCACAGAGATCGGTGCCCTATGGTAAATCCACAAAACCAGCACACCTGGTTACAGCCAAGAAGCTTAATTATACTTTCAAAATACGTAAGTATTCACTAATCTAATTTCTAAATACATGCCTATGTAATAGCTATTGGGCAATCTTTTGACTGCTTTGATTTAAAGGTACAATGTATTTTAGGTTTGATGCAGATGTACAGTGGGTAATGGCCTTCCCTTAGAGGTGGGTAGCCTAAGCTGTAGAAGTGTGGTTTACACTTTATAATGACCTAAGTTCATCTAAAGCACATGAGTTTAGCTGATTTAGATAATTTCAGCAAAACTTACTGTACACTGCCATATGCAGCACCTAGTCTCTAATTCAAGGTGTTCCTGCTCTTGTAATCTCTTCACTTGTTTCAAAACCCCTCCGCAAGACCTTGCTGTTTCCCACTTCACAGAATCACAGAATGGCCTGGGTTGGAAGGCACCTTAGAGATCATCCAGTACAATTCCTCTTGCATGGCCAGGGACACTTTTCACTAGGCCAGTTGCTCAGAATCCCAAAAAATAAAACACAGAGGTATAATCTTAAAATAAAAAAAATACATAACCATAATACAGAGATGTTTTGACCCAGACTTAACCTGGGTCTTTATAAAATTTATTGATATTGTCTACTTATTTTTATAATCTATTTATTGTTGTCTTCTGTATGAGTCGCTCTGGAAAATATTTTTCTAAGTTATTCATCTTTCATCAGTATCAGTGTTGCAGCCTTGAGAAAATACAATGTTGTGTCAGAAACACAAATGAGATCTTTCTTCCCCCAAGTGAAAGCGTATGTTATTTACCACAATTTTACATAAAAGTTTCAGTTATTGGCTTTCAATCTAGCCCTAAAAACTGATTTTTAACATTTTAAAGAGATTGAAAATACCTACACCCACCTGAAACCCTGAGAAGACTGTTCATCCCTAAATTAAAAAGCTAGTTTAAATTTTAATAACACCAAATCAGACAGACTGCAGAACTTGCAGCCATTAAAAAAAAATTATTTTCTAATTTTAAAATGAATCATCTCTTAACTGTGGTGATAGAAGAGTCACTGTTGTCCTTCCTTTATAGTTAAGATTGTTACAATTTGTGAAGGCTGTGTGGTGAGCTGGTGAAGTGGATATGCTTTTGTTTTACTTTTGCTACTGTTCCAAAGAGCTGTGAAGACACTGCCATCAAAGACCAAAGGGGTAACTGCTAAACAACCACAACTCTCAAACCAGACCCGAGTGAGCTGTCCTCATAACGTTTAGTAAAGCTTGATATTCTAACATATCCTTTGCTTTTTTTCCTATTACTTTGAAGGGTCCCTAGTGACAGAGAAGATTTGGCTACCCCCAGTATGGCACTTTCTCAGCGTTCAAGAATGAAATCACTGTAGTGGCATGTAATAAATATCAAACATCAATGCACATCCAAAGCATTTACAGGCTTTTAAAAAAATTATGAATAAAGAAAACTTACAAGACCATTAACATCTCAAAGTTATGGCAGTTACTTACAAGTCTTTCTTTTTCTGAGTTAGAACATTTCAGGGCAACAGTGCTGGAAATAGTTTACACTTTTGTATGCCAATAAATCAAGCAGACATGATCCCTCTAATGCAGATACCATAAAAAAAAGTGCTGCAATGCTTAAATAAAAAGTACATCCACATGCAAACAGTTTTCTAGAGATAATGACCTCATAGTTAATTTCCACAGGTTACATGGTTCCACCTCTTTTTCCCTTCTGCATATTGGCTAACATATTTTAAGACACTGATGGACTGCACCATATTTACTGTAAAGAGAATATTTTAATATGAAGCATATACTAATGGAAGTTAAATTAAAACACCAGGAAGTACTGGGAAGGAAAAATAATCTTACAGACTTTTTGTCTTCAGGGCTTTTTACAAGATCTCATAACTAGATCCAGAAATACATCTTCTGGCTTTATACACTGATTTAATGTACCACACCACATGGCAATGACCCAAACCTTTGAGGAAATATTAGACTGATTCATTTTGATTATCTCAGTTTGGTAAAACTATGTCTCTATTCGTTATATGGTGCTGTTATGCCACAATATAAGCATGACAATCTCCACTTTCTTCACGTGACTGTTATGAAAGATAACTGTCTTTCTTCCAAGTAAATCCAGTCTTGTTCTTATACACCTATATTGAAATTGTTCACTATTTTGTCTCTAAACTTTATTTTCAACAAATTATCCAAATAAGTCACCACTACAGATCACAAATTTGTTTAGGTTTTAAGCAGAATATTTTTCTTGTTTCCTTCAAGTTCAGTGGGTGGATGGATTGTCACTGAAGTAAATTGCAGCTGAAACTTGCTACTATAGTGAGATCTCACTGCAAATATCACCCATTGTGTGTAACACGATAAAAACCAAAGCAAACCAACGGACAAATTACCTTTCCCATTACATGCTGCTGAGCACTCAGCATAGAGAGGCAAAAAACTGTCTTCACAATTATTTTCAGCTTGATATAAAGTGCAACTTCTGAGTATTACTACTGTAAGTACTTGGCTGACTTGCTATGCAAAGAGGCACATGCAGTTATTACCCCAATGTATATTAACATTTCCAAAAGCTACTCAGAAGCATAAAGTTACTCTCAAGCCCAGGACAGAACTACCGTACTTCTCTCACAGTCCTCCCTGCTCTCTGGCCTCTACTTTCCACATCCAGCTGCATCATGCCTTCTGTAACACCTTGAGCAGCCTCTGCTAACCTTGTCCCTCTCTCTTATGAAGGACACTTCTTTTCAGATACAACTTTAACTCTCTTGGACCTCATTTCCCTGGGCTTCAAAGCATCATCTCTTATGGCCATGACAAAATGGGATGAACAGAGCCTTGCCTGCACCTCAGTCCATGTCAGGAGCAATCAAATACGTGTGATTAGACACAGGAAGAAGAACACCAGTTGCAGACAGTGACACTGGAAGAAACAGACAGGCCCAGTGTATTAATGCATGGCTACACAGCTGGTGTCACTTTCAAAATTTTGGAGATTTTTTTGACAGTGGGATGGTCTACATGGCATCAGGCATACTTGCATCAGATAGGATTTACTTCCTAAAAGGAACAGGAGAGTCTTTGCTCAAGAGCTCATGGGGTCCACTGATAGAGCTTTAAAGCAGACCTGAGACCTCTGCCACACCCTTCCCTCTTAACTGGAGAGCTATGGATTTAATGGGTGGGCCACTCAGTGGATAAGAATTGGTTGGATGGTTGCATCCAGAAGGTAGTGATCAGTGGCTCAGAGTCCCAGCGGGCATCAGTGACAAATGGTGCTTGCAGGGGTCTGTACTGGGACCAGTGTTATTTAATAGCCTCACTAATGACACAGATGTAAGAATTGAGTGCACCCTCAGCCTGACCCCTGTTGATGGCACCAAGCTGAGTGGTGCAGTTGAAACACCTGAAGGACAGGATGCCACCTGCACCAGCTCAAGAAGTGGGCACATGGGAATCTCATGAGGTTTAACAAGTCCAAGTGCAAGGTGCTGCAGCTGCGTCAGGGCAGACTGGGAAGGTACACACTGGGAGAAGAAGTCATCAAGAGCAGCCCTGCCAAGAAGGACTTGGGGGTGCTGGTGAAGAAAAGGCTGGACATGAGCCAGCAAAGTGCACTTGCCAATCATATCCTGGGCCGCAACAAAAGCAGCATGGCCAGCAGTGTGAGGGAGGGTATTCTGCCCCTCTGCTCCGCTTTGATGAGACCCCACCTGGAAGGCTGCATCCAGTTCTGGGGTCCACAGCACAAGAAGGATGTGGCAAGTCCAGAGGAGGGCCAGGGAGATGATTAGATGGAGCACCTCTCCTACAAGGAGAGGCTAAGAGAGTTGTGGCTGGTCAGCCTGGAAAAGAGAAGGCTTCATGGTGACCTAACTGTGGCCTTCCAGTACCTGAAGGGAGCCTATGAGAAACACGGAGAGGGACTTTTTACAATGGCATGTGGTGACAGGACAAGGGGGAACGGCTTCAAACTGAGAGTAAGTTTAGATTAGTATTAGGAAGAAAGGGTAGCGAGGCACTGGAACAGGTTGTCCAGAGAAGTTGCGGATTCCCTTTCCCTGGAATTGTTCAAGGCCAAGTTGGATGAGGTGCTGAGTGGAAGGAATCCCTGCCTGTGGTGGGGGGATTGGAGCAAGATGATCTTAAGGGCTCCTTCCAGCCCAAACTATACTATGATACCGAAGAACAGCATGTTCTGCACCACTTAATATGGGGCTATTCTGCCTTTCTCTACTACGTGACAGTTCCTGAGATAGAGAAATTTCCCAGTGTTAGCAAAAGGCCAGAGAAGGAAAAACTGCATTGAGACAAACCACAATTTGTATGCCAATTTCTTTACTGATTTGGAAACTCAAGTCCTAGATATCATTTTAGTATGTGTCTTATGCATGTTTCTTAAAAGCTCTGCAAACATTTTAGTGTATTAACAGTGCAAAACCCTCTGCCTTCCACATATTCTGTAATTCTGCAGTTTATATTGTAAAAAAGACACATCAACATTTATTGTCTAATTGAAAATATTTCACACACACACACACACACACACACACATTATTCACTGACCTTGGAGGGATTGAATGGCATCCCTAAATAAGAAGAGCCTCTGAATCCACAGCGACTCATGTTTGATCCTGAAAAAGATTAAAACAAAACTAACTTGTCTTGTTAAAACATTCATAAACCATAATTCTCTACTAAGACCCATTAGTTCAATACTATTGATAATACTAGTAGAATTTGCATTTGTCTCCCAGTTTCCAGCCTTAGTTTGTTATCAATGACTAATTAAAGAAAACAAAACAAAACCACAAGCAAATTCCATCCTGCTGTAATGACAAAGCACCTTTTTTTTTCTTTTTAAATTTAGTGGAAATAGAGTGTTTGGATCAGCAAGGAATTGTCATCCATGCTCTTCAGAAAAAAACCCAAAAGGATTGCTCCCCTGGGAAAATGCCCACAGTTAACATATTTGCTGTTCCTCTCTGGATCCCTGCCTGGCAATACCGTCTGTTCCCAAGCAGAGCTGCTTTAAGATACTCTGTAACATGTTCAAGGGCAAACAAATGGCAAACACATTCTAGCTATCAAACATTTCTGTCAGTGATTCCGTATAATTTGTTTCAAATGTGTCATAATACCTGAGCATGCTGCATACAGCATTGTGACTATAGAGTTAAGTAGAGGTTAGCAGGGCTCTATCCTGCTTTTGCACAGCAAAAACTCAATTGTTTACTGCTCTGTCTCTGAAAGCAAAAACGTCATGAATGCTTTGGTTAAACAGCACCAGGTTCTTTTTTTTTTTTTTTTTGAGTTCTTCAGCCTTTAACCTAAAAATCCTCATGGATACTAGGGCAAATTGCACAAGACTAAATAAAAATGAATAGTTATAAAGCTGAAAGCCCCAAAAAACATCACTATACAATGTTGTTTACAAGTTCTTGAGTAATTTATCAGCATATTACCTCCCAATTCTAAATATGTTCTGCATATACACAAAATTTAAACCAAAAGTTTTTACTTGCCTACGAACTTCCACTTGGCTGAAGTATGCAAGTTTCTCTACGAGACAAGTCTTTGGATCTAACTGGCATGTACTGAAACACTTGCAATATTCCACTTGCCCCACAGTCCCATAAAAACTACTTGTTAATGATTCTACATATGTAATGAAAGCAATTTCAGCCTGCACTAAAAGCTGATATGCCATAGTCAAATCCACAAAGAGGAAACAGAAAAGTGTCTGTATCTGTAGACAAAGAAACTCATAACTGTTTTATTTTGTTATAATCTAAACATTCTCAGCAGAGAATATTTGTCTGCTTCCAGAATCAAATACTTCCATTTCATGTTGCTGTAGCCTTCGGAAAGCACAGTAAATTAAATTAAAGACTAATTAATCTAAGATTCTGAAAGACACTGTCCAAAAAATTTCACAATTTCAAAAATGACACAATGTGAACAAACCAGTTAGAAAAGAACTAGAATTTCTGCCATGTCAGTAGCAGACTTCTTAGGCAATACTGTGGAAAAAAAATCATTCACTTGGTGTATTTTCAGTTAAAATGAATCTGTGTCTTACGTGCTTGAGCAAACTAGAAAACTGACTTTGAAATGGTACTAAAGTGGAAACTTTTCATCCAGAAAAGTTGCTAGCTTACTGGCACACAGCTATTCTGGCCTGCTGCAAAGGAAAACATGCTGCAATTAGGACAGTTCTGCAGTCGAACAGAACTCTTGCTGCTGGTGGCCAGACAGAAGGATTCATCCCAGAAATACTGATCCCCATCACGAGCCTTTCAGACTGTAGCTTATAATTCATTATCAAGATGAAATGGCAGCATGAAACCCAAGTGTCATGTACTGTTAGTGGTTCTGAATTCACAGCTACTCTGAAAACAGATTAAAAATAAAGTACATGAATGAAATTGGGACCCATTACTCCCCTCAGCTGTTCAATTTTCATGTAGTATTTTAAAACCTTTCTTATACTACTAAACTGCTATAAACTAGAAAACTGCATGCGCAATTTTAAAATGCTGGATTTGCTGCCAATTTAAAATCTATTTTGACTCTTTGTCAGTATTTCTGATCTCCCACTCTAGACTTTACATGCTGCCTCCTTGGAGAAACAGAAGACTAGCGTGATTCTTCAAAGCCCTTACGACTTTAAGGGAAACTTCAAAGGGATTTTTATCCTCTCTTCCAATCTCCATTAATACACACGCAGTATATGCTCCCTAGACATTCAGTATTACAAGAGAATTCCTAAATTTCCAGTCACATACATAAATTAAGAAACAGAACTCTGTGTTGATAAGGGAAGCATTAAAACAGGAAGTGAAAGCCACTCATTTTCAACCAGATGACTCTGGAGCACTGATGTCATGTCTCAACATTTTTTTTAGCATCTCATGATTATACAAGTTCAAAATCAAATGGGAACCAACAGGGAGTTAGGGAAAATTATGTCTTTCAGCTTATGAAAGAAACTTCATAATGTCAAACTTCACCTTCTGTGAAGCTAGTTTTATTATTTTGTTGCAAGGTACGTGTACTTCTTATTTTATGTAATAGCTTAGTAGTACTAATCAAACTCTTGCCTACTTTCCTGGACCACAAATGGGCTGTCAACATCAGAAATAGAACTAGAAATTAAATATACCCTAACTAAGAGAGTGTGATCATAGTTTATGTCCCTTGTAAGAAATGTCTGGAGTGACCGATTCAGCTCCAGCACAACTCGCTGAGGCATCAGCACAACTGCAGCTGTGAAATGGTACCACCTAGTGTTCACTTCCACCATCAGCTTACTTAACCACTTCCTGAAGGAGCTTAACACAGAGCAAAAACTAATACACATTTCATCAACTGCATAACTACTGCAAGCTAAACAAATCCAACCTGGAAAAACTTTTCACATTTGACAGATAAAGTATACTGACCCTTTTCCAAAACCAAAAGACTCCATTCTTAAATCAAGAGCTGAGACTTTGTGAAGAAAACCATGTTACTTATGTGTGCTTATGCCAGAAAGTACTTGAGATAGGTAACAGAGCCTGAAGTGATGACCATGGACCACTTATTGTAAGAGTTCTTTTTTACAGACAGAACGCTTTTGTTATTTATATTTTATTATTTCTATTGCATGAAATGATTGATAAGTTTTACCACTACTTCTTTGCATTTAGATTATCCATGCACTCCTCTGTCTGCAAGGCTTTTCTCATTTTGCTAAGTACAGAAGTGATTTTATATACGCCATTAAAATTTTGTTGCATAAAAAAGAAAATCACAGTTTTAACACAGACTGACCCTGTCAGTACATCCAGATAAAAGTACACATAAGCTCTTCTTACTGACTAGGGCTAAAGATGTAATTATTCCTGTAAATCAAAGCACTGGAGGATGTCATAAAACGCAAAGTTGCATTCTCTGAAATGGAAGTCCATTATACATCCAGATAAATACTTCAAATGTAGCCATTAAAGAAAGTTGCGTTGGAAGACAATTCAGATTTCTGCTCAAGAAACTCATTATCAGAAAGCACACGTGTAATAATGATTTCAAAAAACAGTCACTGGCATTTTATACATTTTTCCAGTACTGACACACAACAAAAAATTATTATTATTACTTATCTAAACTTAGATTTTGACAGAAGTAAGTTTTAGGTCCACGTTGTAGCATAATGGTTTTTCAGTCTGCTATGCATGGTCCCTGTGGGTTCAATCCTACAAATGAAATAGGTCCTAGTGTTCCTTTTGATTCTATTTTTTTAGTACAGCAAAGTTAGTGAAGCATCCAGCTGCCAAAAGGTACAATTCCTTCCCTCTCCTTTAGTGGGCTGGCACTGGCACTCCCAACCAACACAGTTCACCAACACAACACAAAGCTAACCTTCTGTTAGATAAATAAATGCATGTTTTTCTGCCACTTCAGCAAGCTCTCAAGCAGGGTCAAACAAATGTTAGTGTTCGTATGGGGGAGGATGGTGGATGAACACGGCCAAGCACTCTTTCCCCTGTCTGTAATGAGATTACTCAAGTACAAAGCTCTGGATTCACTCTCTTTTAAAATGCTGAACTGGCTTGCAAGAAGTTGGGATACATCTTTCTTAAATTGCAATGAATTGCACTTTAAGACAGTTAAAATAAATTTGAAATTCTGTGAAGCAACTGTATTACGAGAGGAAACATTAGAATTCTGACATGATAAGGATCCTAAGAACAAGCAGCTAGTTGAAAGAGGGGTTTTCATCAACCATTTTCCAATTTCACTAAGATGTAAAAAAACGTCTTAGTCTAAGTACATGTGATTTCTGGGAAGGCTTGTAAAAGAGCAACACCTTCCTCAAAATGAAAAAAGGAAAAAAAATACTTTTTCAGTATTTCAACTTCTTCCTAAAAGGAACGTTTAGTGAGGTCTTCCTGCAGTGCACACACAAACAAAACAAAAACACACATTAGCCATGCACCTAAGGAGAGCATTTACTAAAAATGAAAGAAAGGTAATCATGGCCAAAATCTATGCAATAGAAAGCCAAACTATTTAGCATGAGTTATAGAAGACAAGGCCCTTCAAACAAGCAGAAGGCAGCAATAAGTTGAAGCATTCAGCTGTGTTTCTGTGTGAGGGTCAGCTTGCATATGTGACATGCCCTTCCCTCCTAATTAAAACTGGTATTAAGCCAGACTCTGAAACACTTGAGCTAAAATTATGGTACCTAAAGGACATTATTTGTTTGAACCACAGTTCCAATAAACCCACAGAAGAATACAGTCTGTCGTGACAGATCTTAATGTTTAGCTTCCTTTAGTGCATTTCAATTAGGCTGACAGAGTATGTATTCACTTTCTTAGTCGGCTAGACCAAGATCTCACTACTTCGCATTAGTGAGCTGTAGTTTCACATAAAAATTTCAAAAACTACAAACCTCTGAAGTAAAGCCTTTATTAGCCATCAGATGCACTACACACCAGTAAATACAAACATGTTACCTAAAACTACCACAGGATATTGTGGGACTCTACCTAAAAAGTGCTCTAAACCACTAAATTCAGCATTTTCTGCCAAGTTCTGTAATGCCCTGCTGTCGTGGGTTGACCCCTAACCAGCAGCTGAGCACCCACACAGCTGCCTACTTACAGTGTCAGGGCAGGAAAACAGAGAGAAGGGCAGAAAACTCATGGAGTGAGACACAGATAGTTTGAAAGGTAAAGCAAAAGTTGTGAGCACACGCAAAGCAAAGGAGGAATTGATTCACTACTTCCCATCAGCCAGGCAGGTGTAAAGCCACTTCCCAGAAAGCAGGGCCTCAGCAGGTTTAAGGGTTACTCAGGAAGACAAATGCCAGATCCGTAAACGTCGCCCCTTCCTCTTTCTTTTCCCAGCTTTAGTTGTTGAAAATGATGTCAGATGGTGTGGAGTATCCCTCAGGTCAGTCCTCAGGTCAGTCGGGGCCAGCTGTCCTGGCTGTGTCCCCCAGCTGTATCTGCTGGGGGAAAAGGAGTGCAGAGGAGAAGAAAAGAGCCAGCCGTGACGCTGTGCAGGCACCGCTCAGCATCAGCTGCCAGACTGCTGCTGTTTACCAATACTCTTTCAGTCCCAGGCCCAAAACACAACAGATTAGGGGCTACTATGAAAAACAGTGAATTCTATCCCGGCCAGTACATATATACATTGTAAAAGTTATTGATAAAAATAAACACATCCTGAGTTTGCAAAGCATCAACTGTTCTGTCTCCCATTCACTGGAAAAATGACTGTAAAGGAGCAGTAGTTCTCAAAATAATTTGAACTTGCTATCTTAAAGAAACACTTTAAATAAAAATCAACCAAAGTTGTATAGATAATGGAACCTTTGGAGGGACAAATGTGAAGGGCTGAAAAATGTAGTTTTCTTTAAGAATTACAGAAATTCTCTTTTTGCCTGTTTTAGAAATTCAACCATTGATGTGATCAAAAACAAACCCCAAGAGTTGTAAAAATATATTCCCATTTAAAATGTATGTTTTAAATTGGTTTTCAGTCCCAGAACCAAATTTAGTGAAGGTATATCAAGAACAATACAGTTACTTTAGATTGCTGGAATCCAGTATTCCAAAAACTACACTATAAAACAGTATTAAAATTTAAACTTTAAAACCCAGTATTTCATGGAAAGGCAGATTTATCAGAATGCATGTAAAAGAAGGTGCAATAGTATGTTTGTTCAAAAGCAAAGTGCTGTGCTTGAGTGTTCATTTTTTTCACCCAGAAGGATTCAGATCCATCCAGCTAGCAATCACATCTTTAACTAGAGATGCACAAGCATTTGAAACCAAAAACTTCACTGCTGTAGCCTACGAAGAGTTTAAATACTTTTTCAAACAGGCCAAAAGAGGGAGTAAGAGCTTTGCTAATCAGAGGCTGCCAATTAACAAGCATTGCACACACCCAGAATTAAAAACCAGATTTTATTGAAAGTAGACATTACAGGAGGGTAGGCATTCTCTTCCTCACACTTGGTCATCCAACATTCAACTTGCTGCTGCTTGCATCACTTACATTTTACACTGCTTATTGTACCCTAGATGAAGCAAAAATGAAATAAAAATAATGCTGAAGGTTTAGGGGTCAAATGACCAGATAAGAGTACTGTTATTGACAAAAGCATAAGAACAGGAGTTATTACAGTGTGATATGAAAATACAGGACTATAGGAAAGCTTGTTCTTGTGTTGAAAAGCAGAGATTTATTACTTAGAAAGCACAGAATGCACTGCCAAAAGCACCCTCCCCAAAACTACTCTCCTGTAGTTTTTTGTGGGGATGGTAGCTGGAAAAAGAAGGAGCACATCTCATGGACTGTCAGACTCCACATTTGTGAGCTGATATTCTTACTGCTCTCCCTAGGAGGCTCTGACAATTGGAATACTCCTAGCATTGGCCAGGTAGAAGCTCCCAAAGAATTACTGTACACTATGAAAGACAAATAAAAATGTCTATTTCAATCCCTGAAGTTTTGCAGACTTTCCTGTTCTTTTAGAACACACTCATAAAGTGAGCAACTCGTCATGGAAAGATTTTTTAATGGTATGGGACAGAAACCCTCTCATGATTAGTAACATTGTGGGAATAATTATGTGATCCAGACTCTTAATTTTCTATAATCTATTCTGGAATACAACAAAAGACAAAAGAAATCTATTAGAACTAATTCCTGGAGTGGATGTGATGGTTTCTAAGTCTCCAGAATAAGAAAAAGGATCTTTCTATTACTGCAAAAATAAAGCATCAGCAATCTTGACTTCCATATGTTGTATATAATTAGACTAAATAACATAAGGAAACACACATCCACCCAAAACACAGGTTTACAGTTTTATAGACACGCACCTGGAATTACCTTTTCTCTAGAGACCACCAGCCTGGAGCTACGCCCACCCCAGCACTGAACACACCAGTACCTCCTGTGGCAAGGCAGCAGAGCCCAGCCCACGCCCCCCTCACTCCCACCCCTCCTACTGCTGCTCATTATTCACCTGCACCGCCACAGAAAAAACTGCCAATACCAACCAACCCACAGGAACAGCACCTCCCCAACTTCTGTCAAGCCACAAGCAATTAGACATTTCCTGTGGGCCTCCTCTCCAGCTCGGATCTGCTATGCACCTTCCAATCTGAGAAAAGCTGCTATGCAGCAACACCATTAATGCCTCTAAAAATATTGGGTAAATTCAAGCTTCATAGATCTAAGGAACAGATTTTTCTTGCTCAAGCAGGGACTGTTTCTATCATTTTTGCCTCTTATCCTTACACCTTCAATTTTCCAAAAGCTGTTCCAAATAACCAAATCTGTGCTCAGAGCTCCTGGTATGGGATTGGAATTGAATATAAACACTACTAGACTTGTAACAGTTATATAATACATACATTTCTTTTAGAACCAAGTAAAACATTCCTCTGAGATGCCTAAAGGTGCAACTTCATCATACTATTTTATACTGGCTTATCTTCAAATTAATTTCTCCTTTTCCTAACTATTAATTGTGAGGGACCTATTTCCAAGATTTGCTTCACATCACTATCTGAAATTATCAGGCCAGCACTTCAGGAAGGTCAATGCTGTGTTTTATAAAAACTAGAGCCATCCACTATTCCCCAAGTAGAAAGCAAAAGTAAAGATGTTAATATCAATAAAAAAACTAAAAACTCACTCACTGTCTTCAGTGGGGAGGACCTGCAGGGAATAAATCCATTCTATTATATCATCTTTGTTCACCACATCTAAGGAATCCAACATATCCAGACCAGAGAGTGCGAAAAATGCAATTGTCAACCTAAAAGAAAAAGATAAGACTTACACTTCCCACCATAAATATCAAGGGGAAATTAACAAAACGTTGCAGAAACAGATACATCTATGAGTTCTCAGCCTTTGACAGTAGTGCAACACAGAGACTAGCTCCAAAACATGAAATTAATCTACTGGATAAAATAACATTCTTTGTACTGTAGGTATTTCTCCGTCTCAACAAGGTTTTTCATTTAAGCTGTCCCTCCTTTTACATAATGACATGACAATTCAAAATTAACTCCCTCTTTACCTGAATACCCAACAAAACAACCCTCTGCAAAGTAAACCAGCTTATGTTATTAACATATGGAGCACTAGTTCTCTGTGAAGAATTCTTATATGAATAATACCTAAACATGCATTAGGCTTCTCATTTTGTCCCAAAGCCAGTTTCAGATGCTTAAGTCAGGTGTCAAACAGCAAAGCCTACCTGGTAAGCAAACAATGCAAAAATACACATACTGGGTGAATTAACATCTAGAGCCACTTATTTCCTGTCCTTGGGCGCAAAGTAGCCCAGATGACTACCTTGTTTAAACATCTAAAAGTAAGCACACCAAAATCAAGTATCCAACATAGCAGTGAAGTAGCCACTACGCTGGAAGTCCCTCTTCCCACAATTTGTTTCCTTCCATAAACATGTCCTACCATACCTGCTAGCTAACACTTTATTTGTGGGGTTTGTTTTTGCTTCAAACCACTGCAGCCACACAACTCACAGCAAGGGCCCTCAAACGTGGGCTCGGAACTTCCCAGAGTTTGCTATGAGAGAAAACACCCATGTAATGGTACCATGGAAGTCCGAAGTTCTGACTCAGATTAAAATTAGCTGAATGCACACTTTGCCACCCACACTCATGTCTGCCTATCTTCTGGAAATTCTTGCTCCTCTTCTACCAGATAAGATGATGGATTGTGAAACAACTGCTACACATGCAGAAACTACCATTCTGCACGTCAGGGAAAACCAGAAGTTAATACCAGCTTTCCTCAGCAGATTAAGTTGCAACTTGCATTTTCCTCACAAGCTGGTGAACCACTTTGGCCACCTCTGGGTACCTGTGGGCACCTCTGGTGATGAGGAGACAGATGTGGAGAGGTGTCCCTACAGCCACTTAACTTCTGCACCTGGTTTTGCATCAGAACTGCAAACAGTAAAACCAAGGGGAAAATGGTGATGTGAGTCAGCCCAAAACACACCTTCAAAAGAATTATTCTAATTAAAACACAGCAGCCAAATGACAATGAAGGAGACACTAATCTCAATACAGTGGCACAACCTCCAAGGGTGACATTCCTATCAGTGGGCTGGTAAAATACATCTCTTTAAAATTACTATTACAAATAAACTCAGTAGAGAAAGCCAAAAAAGGTATGTTGCACACAAAGGTGTTTCTGTGTAGAACAGGAGTAACTTTTAATTCTTCTGATGACTAAAAAATTGTTTTTCAAAGTGCAAAATTAACACTTCAAGGCTAATATCAACTATTGCTCGCTGTTTAACCCAAAATCTGACCCTGGATAATAAACAACCAAATTCAATCAAAATCACTACTTTTATTTAAAACAACAAGGAATTTCCTGTTCAGCTACAGTAAATTATTTCTTTGAAACAGTGCCTATGTGTTCTGATTTTCACAAATACAGACAGTCTTTTACTGGAACTAATTGAAAGAGATTTTCACACTATTTCACCCAGCTAAGCTACTTCAAATAAGGCATAAACAACATGCCAACATCAGTACAAGAAACTGCTATAAAGCAGGTCCAAACCCACAAAGCTCTGCACACACTACAGGCAGTAAATCTCATCTACAGTGGAAAATGCTATGTCAGATAAACGAATTTGAACAGCAGTTTTACACATAGTTAGGTTTCGGTTCACTTACTCAGTTGATTGTCTGCCTCCAGCACTACCAAGGAACAGCCCACACTGGGTGCTGGAATTTGCAATAGGCAAGAACCTCTGGCACCTCTGGATACTGAGAGGTCCCAGTACAGCACCTTGATACTGCATCCTTACTCCACAGGCTGTCCTGCCTCGCAGAAACTTAAGAGACAGATGTTCTAACAAAAAAATAACTCTTAGCAGCATTTTAGGTGACACATGCCATGAAGTGTAAAAACTTTATCTTTCAGCCATTTCGACAGGGGACTGTCAACAGGACATCTCTGATAACAGATTCAGACCTCTTCATCTTCAGGCATTAGCAAAGACTACAGTTTCTCAGCAGAATTCAGAAAGCATTTGGAAAGACCAATTTGAGAACCTGATTTAGTGTGCTACGAGGAGCACCATGAAGTACCACAATCTGAAAGACTTCAGAAACTAGAAAAGTTGTATTCACCTGCAAAACCTGACAGTATGCATGAAACACTATTAATCAGAATACTTAACAACTATTCTTGTTGCAACTACTGTTGCATGCAGGAACTACAGATAAAAATAATTATGAAGGCTTTGACTCAAAAAGTTGAGTAAAGACTATTAAATGAATTTTCTTTATCCTCCCTTATGGCTTGGCAATCTACAGCTGAAATCAGAATGGACAAGCAGAGTGTGGAAAATTTCAGTCAGTACCACACTTGTCTGGTGACAACAAATGCAGTTGTTTCTGCTGCAGTGCAGTGAACAAAAAACATCTCACTGACAAATTATTTTATTTATTTACTAATTTATTTCACAAATCTTTAATTTAGCTGAGTTCCCCTACTAATTCAGAATGGAACCACACAAATGCAGGAACAGGGGAAGTAAGAATAAAAGGGTTAACAGCATTTCTTTCTGCAGCAGTATCAGCTTCAGAGGTTTGCTTAAGGTTTGCTCAACTCAGTGACCTTGAGCTTGGCAAAAAGGCAAACTTAGCACCCTCCAGGTCATGCTGGGGATGATGCATTTATGGTTTAATCTCTCACTTAAAATTTGTCAACAGACTTGCATACACTCCTGCAAAACACTGATCTAAGAATCACTGTAAGAAGATTGAAAAACCTGTAGCTGAGTAAAAATTTCACGAATTCAAAAAAATGCATGCATTTAGATGGCCATGACTTTTATTCTAATTCAAAATTTAGACTGTGTTTATTAAACAAAAATTAAGGGATCATGAAATAGTTTCACACTGACTGTTACAATTCAGAAAACAAGCACAGTTTCGGTGCTGCACAGCTCACAGACAACACACTGGGCACTGGCGAAAGGTAGTCCTGAGGCTACTGTGACCACACACCAAATTTAAGCTCAGCCATCAAATTAATTTCTCAGGGGTTCTCAAACAATCGTTACCACTAGTATTATTCATTAAGATTGGGGAACACATTTTGTGAAGTGGAGTTTCTGTTTCAGGTCAGTGGCAAACTGGGACAAGCCTGGCAATGCCCATCAGAGCCTCCCTCCCCCCGGTCCCACCGCCCGCAGAACGCAGACCCTCAGACAGGAGGAGCCAGGACCCCAAGCCAAGCCTGCAGTGCAGACCCATCACCTCACTGGGCAAGCTGCTCATGGTTAACTGTTCCAGTGGTGAAGAACATTCTCCTACAGCCACACCATTCTTCCTGAAGCACCTTATTCACATGGCCCCTTGTCCTGTCACCACGGTCCCTTCCAAAGGCCACACCTCCATCCTTCTCTGCAATTTGTTTCTCAGTAATGGAAGACTGTGATCAGGTTTTTCCTCTTGTAGGCCAAAGTCATTTTTTTAGCATTTTCATGTCAGTGGGGCTAAGGTTAGCTATCTGTGCTATCATTGTAATAGATCTGCACATTATGGTAACTTTGTGGTCTAAAACCAGTTAAAAGTGTAAGGGGCCTAGAACTCCTCTTGCTGTCATATAAAATCAGCCAGCACACTACAACACCAATTAATTCCTAATGAATAAACTATTTACAGCTCTGAAATCAGAATTTCACAAAATTACCGAATGCTGGGGTAGGAAGGGACCCCTGGAGACCGTCTGGTACATCTCCAGCTCTGCCAAAAAGCAGGTTCATCCAAACCAAGTTGCACAGGATCGTGCACAGGCAAGTCCTGAGTTATCTCCAGGGAAGGAAATTCCACAGCCCCTCAGAGCAGCCTGTTCCAGAGACTGGTCACCCCCACAGTGAAGAATTTTCTTCTCATGTTCAGATGGACCTTCCTGTGCTTCAGTTCATGTTTGTGGCCCTTTATCCTGTCACTGGGCACCACTGAAGAGTCTGGCTCCGTCCTGTTGCCACTCACCCACCCTTATGATATTTGAATGCATTGAAAAGAACCTCTCTCAGTCGTCTCTTCTAAAGGCTGAACAGGCCCAGCTCTCTCGACCTTTCCACAAAACCCAGATGCTCCAGCCCCCCAGTCATCTCCGTAGCCCTCTGCTGAACCCTCTCCAGTAGTTCCTTTTCTAACTTTCCCCTTCGATGTGAAGTTGTGTTATTGAACACAGAGTTTGGCACTATCTGTACTAGTCCCTACATGTTTTTGCCAAGTGTTTGTGCTCTCAACTGAAATAAGGCTTGAATCAGCAGGATGACCTGATCAAAGCCATTGAGCATTCGTCCCGGCAGGACTTGCAAGAGATTACAAAGAGAAAAGAATCTGATTATTTTATTGGTTGAATAAAGTACCAAGCTATTTACATGTCTCCAAAGTTTTTATCAAGTGAAGCTTGACAATCAAATAATTGGTTTCCTTATGCCTGGGATGTAACCGACTACCTCATGTGAACATTCCAAGAATATAAAGTGCATTTTGAAGCCATTACGGGGACAAATGTCCCTCTCATTCACAATATACTTCACTAGTATTTTACGACTTATACTAGCTAATGAAAACTGAAAATATTTCTCTTACATGAACAATAGTATTGTGCGTGCTAACCCTGAGCTACAAAAACCTTAAGTAACTTATTTTAAAATGGCTTCCAGGGCGGATTAAGTGTGTGAAGCGAAGGTCTAAAAACAGATTAAAAGGATCAACAAGTCTTCCCTCGAGGATAATCGGGCAGTTTACGCGAGCAGAGACTACACCCCTCCATCAACCCGGATTTTTGGGATCCGTCTGCCGGTGGCCCTATTTACAGGGAGGGTTTTCGCTCGTGGGGCGGCGGTGCCGCTCCGTGCCCATCGCGGGCCGGGCCGGGCCGGGCGATGCTTTCCCGGCCGCGGGGCCGGGGCGGGGCACGGCGCCGGCTGTCTCGCCGCGCCCGGGGAGGGAGGAGCCCGGCCCGCTGCTACCTGCTGGTCTCCAGGGACGAGTAGCGCTCGGGCAGGATCTGGAGGCAGCGCTGGAAGAAGCGCACGTGCCGATCCCGCAGGAAGTCCAGGCGCTCCGGCTCCGCCGGGCACGGCGCCGCCGCCGCCATCGCCATCTCGCCACCGCCCGCGCCCGGCGCGCCCCGATGGCGTCACTGCGGCGCCCGCCCCGGGGCGGGGACAGGGAATGGAAGGGGAGAGGGAAGGGCAGGAGGGGACAAGGCGGAAGGGAGAGGGGACGGGCGGGGGCGAGGTGCCACCCGCCCCACCCCACCCGGGGCTGTCCCAGGAGCGAGAGGTGCTTTCAGTGCCCCGGGACAGCACAGCGGCCGGTCCGACAGCCAGCGCTTCCACCGCGACACTCCCAAAAACCAAAGGGAATACACGTCCTGTGTGAAGCCAACGCTGTGCCGGCCTCTGGGAAGGGCTGGCTGGTTCTTCGCCTTGCGGCAGGGCCGGGCTCGCTCTGCAGGCCGAGGCAGCGCTGGGGACAGAGCAAAAGGCGTGGGGAGCTCGGGGAGCTGCAGCCCTGCCACGACACACACCCGCGGCGCCCCCACCGGCCCTCACCGGCCCCCCGGCGCCCCGCCCCGGGCCCCCGGCGCCCCCCCCC
>JAWWEV010000095.1:16185262-16220060 GCA_035583235.1 Hafferia zeledoni
CGCACCAGAACTTCATACTCCCATCCATGAGATCCTTGAGGACACCAACTATCTCACCAGGAGAAATAAGCATGCACTCACTGGACCGTGTTGGGGTTTTTTTCAGTTGGTGCCTTTGAAACCTCCGCAGGAATGCATTAGCACAGTTGTATCAAGAAGAAAAGACAGATGCCATTAGGAAATTAAGCTTGAGGCAGTTTAAAAGAGAAATAATAAATTAATGATCAGAAAATAATCAAATCCCTCTGAGTATGACTGTCCACTTGTGAAGGCATTCATAAAGTTGTCTTGTTACCCCACAGCATAAAAACACCTAGTTGCTGCTAACATGGGCTTTCCTTGTGTTTTTATCTGAAAATGGTGTGTCCCCACTATCCTAGGCTCACACTTGCAGGCCAGAATGAAACAAACACAAGACATCAGTCATAATAAATTTTAAATTAAAATAATGCTAAAAATAAGCAATTGCTGGTACATGAATGATATATGCTTATTCTGGGGAACTGTAATAATGGACTAGGGGGTGGACAGGTGCACCAGCACGAAGTGCAGTAGTGGAGAGGTGAGCGAGGATCTTATAGCTCTGCACTAGGAAGGCAGGCCGCGTTCATCTCTTTCGGTTTTGTCCACCAGATGTCATCTGAGAAGCACAGATAGCTACTAAAGGCGTAGCATAGCTTTTTTTATTCTTGTTTGGTTTTGGGTTTTTTTAGAAACAAGCAGCAAGCTTTTAATGTCTGTAGGCAGCAGAGCCTGCATTCTGCATTCAGCCTTTGGCTGTCTCTATTTTGACACCCTTTATTTGGTAAGGACAGAGCAGTCGCACTTCTCCCTGTGAGACCTGACCTGGGGTCTAACAGACCTTACAGCCTGGACACACAAAGTTTTGTCGCTCTGGAGCTGCAGCCCAGCATCCCCCAGTGTGTTCTCCTGCCAGTGCCTGACTTGCCCCAGAATAGACAGTGGCATTATAGAAGATTCCTTTTCTGTTGCTCAGATAAGTGCCTGTTCCATTCACCCTAACTCATTTTTGTATGAGGATGTGCTTTAACTACATGCTTGGTGGCAAGATGGTAAGAAAGAGTAGCTTGGCTTTCATGTTTTGTTCTCTGTAGACTTTCCAAAGAAACTAAAAGCACAAGACATAAAAGGAGGCCTGGGACAAGTGGTTTAGTTTTAGTCAGTTTTAGTTTTGTAGAATATAGGTTGTAGAAGTAATAATAATAAAACAGCTGTATGCTAAGTATCCACTTAAGACTTGCCTCCCCTCCCTTCTGTGTTTGAACCCTGATTGAAGTCTAGAATTCACACCAAAATTGAAGTGGAATAACAAACAGCGAATGAAAGAAACTTGGACAAGCCCAAGTGTCCCAAATGAATTTTAATGTTCTTCACTTTCTTCAAATTTATAACTATGTATATAACAACTGAATAATTATCAATCTTATTCATTCTTTTTTTACTCCAATTCTTTCTTTTTTTCCCCCATTCTCGAGAACTTTTTATTGTACAACCATACGCAAAACAAACAAAAAAAAGGAGATTGCAGACATGCTAGAAAACAAACAATTCCTAATGTGTTGCTTAAGTCTCAAAGGTTTTCTTTAAAAGTGGTGAAAGTGCTGGTTCTAAGTTCAAGTCCCACTGTTCCAAAATACTATCCTGAGATCTGGCAAGCAGAGGACACAAATGTGCTCTGGCAAAATTACAGAAAATTTCAGGCTTGGCCAAACCTCAACACAGCAAAAAAGTTGGATGCCGTTCCTGGTACACATTTGTACATTCAATCAACAACCTTAGCAGCTGCTTATGTTTGAAACTGGCACACTGTATCTTTCACACTACCACGTCAGTCATGCTGGGGCTTTAAGACCTTACTCAGCAGCTGTCTCTGCCACTTCTTTTTCATCATGAGTTTTATTTTATCAGCTCCTATGCTGCTTTTCTGTAATTAGTTATTAATGCAATGAAGTGTGATGGACTTTCTTAAGGCCTTTCATTGTCCATTTCCGTGGCTTCTGCGTGCAAAAAACTGGCTGCCTACTTTGGGCTGTCAGGAGCTCTTCTTTCTCGTGTCACTTAAAGGCCAAGAGTCTGCTAACTCAAGCCAAACTCAGCAGCACTTCAAAGACCTGAAATATGTCAGAGGCAGATAAATGAGAGTGCATTACCAGTGTAAAGAAGATTCTCTAGGGAAGCATGCCCTGCAAAAAAAGAAAGGGATTCCTAGGTGCATGGGGAAAATGACTGGCTGATAAAGCTGGCCTGTACTAGGAGGAAGTGCAAGAATATTTGTGCAGAAAAGCAAAACTGACATACACAAATAAAGAGAACCACTTGGTCTGTCACAAGTGTATGGCCTAACATTGCTACAGCTGGAAGAAGTTAAGAGTTTCTGCATTGGTTTCATAATGGGCACATTAAAACTCCTAATTTTTATGATTACTTTTATTTTTCTAAGTTTTGGTCCCTACAGCTTGGTATGGTAGCTTTGAGAATTAAGTGATTAAATTAGTAATCAGAATTAAAGTTTTAAGCAGAATTTTAAAAGCTATGGTTTAGAATGCTGTGCTTCTACATTTTTTTATTTGTAGTTACTGTAAGTCCTTATGCTTAAGCAGCTGAATGAGCATGTGTGATTTGGGACTGTAACTGCACAACCAGTACAGCAACACACATATGTCAATTACAGTCACAATTTTCACCCTTCATTTTTCTGGGCATATATGGCTGAAAGATGTAAGACACATTCAGTGCTAGTTGACATGGAAACAAGTCTTCGTGGTTTAGAAAGGGAACACATAAACAAAAAGTCCCTTTATACAAGGAAAAAAAAAGTAATATTGTCCAAGTGCAGTTTAAAAATTAAACTTGAAGTGGGGACAGTGTTTACTATTTTCATGGCCACCATCAGGCTACCCCAGTTTCACAAATTATTCCAGAGTTCAGTAGCACAGAGTTGAACATTGTGGGTTTCACAGATCTACTCTTGTAATGAAAACAAGCACTTTGCTGGCAGGTTTTCTTCGCGTTCACTGGGTTTGCTTTGACTAGCACCCATTTATCAAAGAGAAACAACTTCCAGACCATATTAAATATTGCCTCTAATTTTACACTTGGCCTCAGAAGTTTACTATAAAATGTGACAGTGCCAATATTAAGTCAAGTAAATGTTTGGGCAAAAGGTGAAGTCAAATTTTGTGGGCATAAGATAGAGTCTTTTAGAGGAAAGGATATGGTGAAGACCTTCAACACATTGTCCTGTTCCCTGGATCTTTCCTGGTATCTCTTGTGGGGAGTATACAGTCTCAAAGTCATGTGATGCTGAGATAAGTACTCCTGGTTTATGTCCTGATCACACCCCAGGGAAGCCAGCAGAAATGTTGCTGTATGAACAGGTTGACACAAAAAGCCTTTGTGTCTAGCTTGATGCTTTTTGCTAAGGTTTTGGGCAGGTTTTTCAACCCCAGATACTACAGAGGCAGCATTGATAAGCAATAAGAGAGAGGAAAGATAGAACTCAGGAGGCTTTAGAGCCCTTTATTTAAGCTATTACCTTAATCTTTAATTTTCCTTTTAAACTTAATTTAAAACAGTACTTAGAGTGAGAAGACACCCAGTGGAAAAACTTGAAGGCAGAAATAGATAGGCAACAGGGAGACTACCTGTTACATATGCAGGGGCTGATTGGGTAGTCTGAATACCATTGACAACAGTCTTGTGATTCCCAGCATAGCTCCAGGAAGCTGAGACTGTGGTAAGAACCCAAGAAATACTCCATGTAGATCATTTGCAGTTGTGTTTGAAGACACTAACCTCTTACATATTTGGCCAACGAGAAGCATAAAGTGACATAAACATTTTTTTCCCTCTTGGATTGCTACTACTGCATAGCTACCTTCAAAACAATCTATATAACCATTACTGATTCCTGTCTGCAGTAGCCAGAAATAAGAAAAGGGTTGAAGTGAGATGAAAGTGAAAATAAATCCGATGAACCTTTTACTCCAATTAATGTTTTACACTTCTGTTGGAAACCTCCAATATCAGGCAAGTGTTATGCTAACAGAGCTTGAAAATGGTATAATCACTTAGTGACCCCAGGTCAAACTGAGATCAACAATTACATTGTGTTCTTATATTTTTTCTTCTTTCCTATTTGTGTTTTTTGCTTTTCTTGGATATCAGATTTTTGTCCTTTTTAAAGCAGAAAATGAAAGCAGAGCACTTTTGATTAGTTCCTGCCTGTTGGCAGAACTGCCAAATAGCAAGCTGTTCTTTTCAGTGAAAATGAATGGACTATCAAGATGTATGAAACGCAGTTACTTGCATGTAGGTGAAGAAAATTTTTACATGAATAATGTGATATCAAATATGCAAGGTGCTGGAGACAGCTGGAGTGAAATAGCTCATGGTGGAGGTACAGTGATGCAGTGAGTCTGGAACAGGGACAGGGATTCAGAGGATGTCACTCCTACCTCCAGCACAGCTGCTCATGGGGCTTGAGGCAGGTCACAGAGGCACCACTGGCCCCTACCTGGAACACCATCCAGTGTGCAGTGCTTGGGGAACTTGCGTGGGTAGCTCTGAGGCATTGCCACACACCTTAGAAATGACTGTGTTGAGAATTGCGAGTTAGAATTTGTTCAGCCATTCACTTTGCAGCCCACAAGGTCAAATAAACAATCACATCTGCCTTTGTGCTGGAACTGCTGTTAGACCCAACTGTAAAATGCATGTGTTAGAAAAACAAACAAACATGGAAACATAAGCAAACACATGGAGTGTGTACACATTATCATTAAAATGGACCACAAGTCTGCGGGTCACACCAGTCTTCAGTTGGATAATCCACAGAAATATATTTTGTTGGAAAAACCAGCATTGTGGGGCACAACAGAGAAAGTGAGGAACACGCTTGATTTCTCCTCAGAAACAAGCCCTTTTACCAGTCTGAGCCATGCTTCAGGCACTGATGAGGAAATGCAGGAAGTCATGTAAGGAGATCTTTTCCCTTAATGAAGTCTGTAAGAAAGGGTAATGCTGCTGATTACACTTCTGAGAGGAAGCAGTCTGCCATGTACACTCTTGGAAGATGAGAGGCACAAGAACTATATGTTACAGAACTTTCTGTCAGATTTGGGAAAAAATATGTAGTGCAGTATATTTTATATTTACAGAATAATACAAACAGATGGGACTGTTAGTGGGGGAACTTGCAGGGATAATTCATCAGCAGACAGGACAGGATCATTAGACAGTTTTAGCTGTCTGTGAACGTGGCCCAAAATCTAAAGGTCAAGCTGAGATTACAAGTGGTTTTAGTGCTGATGAGGGTACTGTGCTCACGAAGTGAAATGGATGCATGCTGGTGTAGGCTGTTCTGTAGCACTGCTGAAAATAGCATCCAAAGGTTTCCATTTTTCCCTGTGTTTCCCATGGGTAGTAAATCACAGTCACTATCTACTTCCCACATACATCTTCACAGGACACTTCCAAACTCCACTTGAATGGGTTACACCCAGAGCTAAGGCAGCACAAAAAATTGCTGAAAGCCACTTTTACCCCTATTAGTCTCCTCCTTGCTTTCTGAATCAGTGATCACTTCAGTACACACAGGACAGGCAACCCAAAATGAGCTGTAGGATGTCATGATAGGTAGATGATAAAGCTGGAAAACATCCCTCAAGTCCAATATTCCCCTTGGAAACTATTCTACTGCACAATTACACCATTAGGCAAACTGTTATATTCTCTGACAGAATTTCTCAGGCAATTTTCTCCAGTCCTAAGGAAAGTTCATATTTCTTTTTTTTCTTCCCATAGTATCATTTTATTTATTGGAGAACTCCAGTAGGACTGATATGCTGTCTCTGCTTCTGACTTCTGCCAAGAGCTATTTCTATTATGTTTTCTCTTAGAGAGACCAAATCTAGATCCTGACCATTCCTGCAAATCAGATTCCACTATCAGAGCATGTAACTCTATTACAAACCTTCAGTATCCCAATTGTACCATACAACTGAGGATAATTACAGTTTATGACTGAGTACTATGAGTTATCTGACACTTGCTGTGTGTATGAGGAGTTTTCCTTTTTCTATGGCTAAACCTCTGTTGACCTTGTCAGCTATTTGTTTGTGAATTGGTGTTTTTCTGTCACAGCAACACACTGAGCACTCAAATGAGTACTGTTTGCTAGGACCCACGAATACTTGTCTGGCAAATGCCATGGGACAAACTGATGCTCTGACATTGCTGATGTAATGTAATTTGAAAAGTTCCCCTGCTTGGAGAACTACAATGCAGTGAGATGCATGACTTTGGCATGATCTTTGTGTTGGAGGCCTCTGTGAACACATCATCATATCCACACTAGTTCAGTACCTCTTCAAAACAAAAGCAGTCCTTCTAACTCTCTGCTTTTGTGCCTGTGGCATTACATCCTGTCACGCGTTAGAGGTCACTTTGTCTTCTCCCAAAGCTAGCTAAAATGACCCAGAAGGATTTTCCTAATTCACCCATGTCCCACTCATCAAAGAGCTGACATCTAGTCTCTTCCATTCCCCATCTGCTCAGAGCCCACAGCTTGGGGGAAACTTGTTTGGAAATGTAGAAGGCCACATACCTGGAAAAAGCTGTATTTGATGGTGCTCTGGCATATCAAGTTACCACCATTGGGAACACAGTTTACGTACAGACTGGCATTTGCAGTTCTCCTTTCCTTCATTATGGGTGCAATTAACATGATGCCAATGTCTGATTGCCAGACTGTTTTTCACATTTCCTATCACATTTGAATTAGTAAAGGCTCCTGCAAGGGTAAGGAGAAAGGCACAATGGTATGTCCACAGCCATGAAATCGAAATGCAGAGCCTTTCAAATTTGACTCTTAAGTGTCATGTCTCAACTTACTCCCAGAAATACGCAAATGGAAAGTAAGCAAAATATATTTTAATTATTTAATTTCCTACAGTTGTACAAAGCTTTCCTTTCATCAGGTAAGAGTGTACTTGGGTGGAAGAAGCAGCAAATGCCGACAGTGCCCTCCTTACTACTGCTGCTGGCCCATCCACAGGAAGTAAGAGCTACTTTTTGGCCCTGGAAACACCCATTTAGACTGAGCCTGTGTCTGCTCTGTCATGTCACTTGCAGTGTCTGTTTGTATTAATTTCTAGTCTAAGTGCCAAGTCCCATAACCAGGTACATGCACAGATAACTTGATATGGTTAAGTAGAACAAATACTTGTAGTCTCAGATTTCAAGGTACTGAGGAATATGTTACACAATACCCATCCCAGTGCTTGACTGGTAGCCGCAGGACCCATTCTTGTGGGAACCTACTGATACATATATATGCTCTGCTTTTAAATGCTTCTACAAAGAAGCCTAACTATTGTTCCTTATCTGACAGCTTTATCTTATCTCGCTTTATTGTATGTTATCAAAATGCTTTCCTTGTATTGCTATGCCTGGTGTGCCAGAAAAGTTAAAACTTGCTTGTAAAGGTCCCAGAAGAGCAAAAAGAAAGATAACTGCTTGGGTTACAATCATCAGTTAGAGGAAAGAACCACGGCAGGGGAATTTACGGTGCTTGTGCAACACCAGTGCAAATCCTGAGTCTTAACATACAGGAACCAATGTTAATTCAAAACACAAATATAAAATTCTTTCATATGCTTTTTATTTATAATAGCAAAGCTTTGAACATTTCAGTCAAAGTGTGGTTCAGTGTGCTTTTTAGTGAGTCAGGCCATGGCTTTCAATATGCACTTGTTAGACTCCATCTGATAAAGAAACCCTGCTAAATAAAATACAGCATCCACAAGTAAATGCGAGACAAAATTGTACTGAATGACCAAACCCCAGGCCTACATCTGAGGTATCTAAGCATTCCTCCTGATGTGTGGAAAGCTTTCTGTGGGAAGCACCTGAGATGGCAGCAGCTGTCAGAGCTCATGAAAAAGCATCAAACCTACCTGTTTTGTCTCAGTAAATGCCATTTTCTCTCATGCCTCACCCAGACCTGAGGAGGTTTTTGCTCTGACTGCATGTGCTGGGTATTGACCAGGAGGCATGGACACTGCCTGTACAGTTTCCACATGCTGCCCTGTGTTGGGGCAGCTCTGTACACAGCTGTGGTGACATGGCTGCTGGGTGCCCAGAGATGGATGTCCTAAATATTCAGACACATTTCCTGTACCAGCTTCTAAAAGTAGGCTCAAAGCACTCAAAAAAAATGGACAGATTGTTAAACTGCTCTTTTTGTCAAATGTTATCACCAAACTCTATGTATTTATCTGCAGTTTCAGAGTCTGCCCTTCCCCAGAGGATCTGTGCGTGTATCCATATAATGGCAGTAACTTGTGATTACAAACCTCTCTGTGCATTAAATTCATCTACGTTTTAGTTTTATTATATTATTTTATAGAACTGGCCTGCTACCGAATGTTAGACATAATTAAATAAAAATACCTTTTATTACAGTGATTAAGAACTAACAGGATATAAAATCTGATGTTTTACTTGAAAAATAAGTATTCACTGTTGACTTTCAAAATAGAGACCATGCCCACTTGAGTCCCAGATATGCTGTACTAGGCTGAGAGTGGATGAGCATCAAATTTCTTTTTCTTAAACAATTAATACCTTATCAATACAGAAGTAATTTCTAAGTGGGTTTGGGCATACTTTCATGCACAAAATCTGTGTTAATCTGGGGCTAAATCATAGATGTCATTTCTACATAAACCTGCACCATAGAGCCACCTTGGGTTCTTTTGTTCCAAAGCCAAGTGGTCCCCATTTGAACGAAAGCGAATGTTTCCCTTATTATAAAGGCTGGTAATAGGAATGTTGATTACCTGCGTTTGCATTAGTAGTCTGTCCTGGGATTAGGATAGGCCTAAATTTAGGCTTTGGTTTTTAGAGCAGCCTTTGTATTATCAGCTGTCTGGAGCTGGGTCAGGCCAGCTGACACTGACTGCTACTGGCCAGTGGTATTCCATACCGTATTCCAACATCATCTCAGTATAAATACAGTGTAGGAAAGTGCCTGGCTCTGTTGCCATCATTGCTGCAGTCCTAAGAGGACATGCTGCTACTGGTCTGCTGAGATCAGGCCTCACTGCTTCTCACCGCTGTTATCTTAGGAAAGTAAAATGTTTATTCTTAGTTTTCTCTCTTTTCAGGTCTGTCCCTTGGGAAGTTTAGTTCTCTTGGGTGATTTGTGGTTAGAATAGTGGAATTTATGTTCTGTGGGGAGTGGAGAGTTATTCTTGCTTCTTCTTACCTTTGTATATATATTGTATTTAGCTTTTCATTTTCCTTCATTTGTGTAAATATAAAACAGCTTGCCATTTTAAGTTTTAGGGATTTTTTTCAGTTTTTTTTCCCCTCCTCCCTTCTTTTCCCTTGCAGGGGTGGTCTTTGTGTTTGGGGACTTGGCATTTTGGCAGCTCAACCCAACACATACTCCAGTGGATACAATTGAAAAACTGGTTTAAAGTGGTTATTGTTACATTTTAATGTGAACTGAGTGAGCAAATGCCAGTTGCCTAAAAGCCAGAGGTGGATCAGTATTACAAATTTTCTGCATTGCTTGCAGAACTGTTCCAGAAAACTGCACACTCGGAAAATATTAATGACATAGCCAGAAACCAGACAGTAAACATTTTTGGTTCATGCAGAATTAGAAGGCTTAACCTATTGTTATCTTCCTAAATGCCTAAATTTTTAGCATACCAGAGCATAATTGCATTTATGTTTTGAATAAACTACAATCCAATAGAATGATTAACATACAAATTTAAGCTGAAAAAAGTCTTAACTGCCTTTTGGAAAATAAAAGTAAGTAATCTAATATTGATAGAGAAATTAATCAAATAATCTAGTATTGAAGTGGTCCTATAGAATGCATGTTCACCTTTGGAGAGTTTTATGCACAATTCAGAAAGGTACAGGCCTCTCACTCTTGCTTATATTGGCAAAAGTTTGATTTCTAAATACATTTCAAAGTTCTGTCTGTAATAAAGTAAGAATGTAACACATGGACTATTACAATGTGAACAGGAAGAGAAACATTAATTCTGCTATCTCTTTTTTAGTCTTAAGAATATTTTCATTTTTCTTACCTTTTGCCAATATAATAAATGTCTTCTAGAAACCTGTCTTAAGGAAGAATGTTAGCACACTTCCATAATACCTAGAAAATATCAATATGGTGCTATAATGTCTGCTCTAAAATGCACCAGATGTCATGATGCCTGAGCAGCAGCTCAAATTATATAAATAAATACACAGACCTCTATTTTATAGCTTTTATTTGTTTTTACTGCTGCAGTTTGAAAGTATATTTAAATATACATTAAAATGTTAAAAGCATGACATAAGTCAACAACAGAAGTTAGTGTCCCAGCAGAACAATGACATTAGTGTCACGGGAGGCAGTTCACAGAAGATAAAGACTTGCTTTCTGGTCTTGCATGTGGCAAACCCCTTAGAGGTAATGAATGAGCTTCTGAGGGGCAACCTGAGAGGAAAATAAGAAAGGGAAAGGGTGCTGGTAAACCACAGTCAAAGCTCACAGGGGAATAACCACCGTGCTGCAGAGTGCCCACCATTGCCTGGAGGCTCCAATCGGGACAAATCCCGAAGCTGTCCCCAGAGGCTGCTGAAGGGCTGCTGTGTTGGGGTTGTGGTGGGAATCTGCTCTTGGCATGGTGACCACCTGGAGATGGAGATGCATGGCTGTCCTAAAATAGCTTCCAAAGCTTATCAACAGGCTGCAGACATGCTAAGTACATGTGCTTGCCAGGTATGCCCTTACAGATATTTGCAGAAAAGGACTCCATTGCTGTTCCCTGCATTGTATAACTCCTGCTATGATTGGCATCCTTTAAATCTAGCTTATTGATCTCTTTAACAAAAGAGAATTTAGCTTTTATCTTACTTGGGCTTTTTTTTTTATTTTATTTTTTTATTTTACCTTTACCATCAGAGGCCAAACCTGTTAGAGGCCAAATCTGACTTTTCTAAGTAAAATATAAATTATTTTTTGCAAATAAAAGATCTCATTGGTTTTTTATGGATTATTTTTATTTACTTTGATTGAGTGCAGTTCACAGCAGACATAAAATTATTTACTTCAGCTCGATCTCTTTGCTGGCTTAGGAACCTGCAAATGTGCTATCTTCCTCCAGCCTGACCAACTAATATCAGAGTTTTAACTTTTGGGTATGTATTTAATTTGCCTTATCTCCTAATATTTTCATGCAGTGGGCTAATTCTGATTTAATCAGCACCTTTTTTGACTAGTGTTCTCCTGTTGACTTCCACACAATTGATCTGGTAGACCCAGCTAGAATTTGTGCCATTAAGAGCCCTACTACCTACGGCAGTGCATTTGCAGTAGAATATGTTTCAGACAAGCACAGACTTGCCAAGAATCCTATTTAAAGACCCAGCTGCTGCAGCCTGAGATGTTATAGTAATTAATTTCTTCCTGGTTAGTTAGAGATAGTTTAATCTTACCTGGGGAATGAATAGGCTACTGCCACAAAGAGCTGGTGATTATACAGGCAGATGCGATGTTAGCGAGACAAAAAAAGGAGCCAGGTCTATTCAAGTGGTGTCTCAAATGCTATGGTGTGGGAGAACATAGCAGGAAGGCCTGATCCAGCACCCTTTGGGGTCGCTGATGGTCCTTTTATGGTTTTACTGCAGCAGAACCTTGGGCAAAAGTAATAGCTGGAAATAGCTAGAAGTCTCACAGGAAGGGTCTTGCAGTAACTTGTGCACCACAGAGCTGTTGACTTTTGACAGTGAAAAACATACATTCAGTGTGATTCAGAGGTGGGGGTGAAAATATGGTAGTAGACCTAGAAGTTTGATTATCAGTAGGAGTGTTATTAGTGATGTTAAGACCAAAACTCATTTATGTCCTCACTTTTTTAGCGGGATCATTAGCTCTTTGGTAATTAGGTGGAGGAATCATAGTTGGGGGTTGGAAAGGTAGTTGACAATTCATTGGTTGTCAGATGTGGGAAGTAATAGGGCAGACCATAATATTGAAAGAAATATTAGGGGATTTCTGAGGGATGGGCTTGTGAATTGGTCAAAGAAGCTTAAGTTCATGGTCAAGTTCAAAGGACAGTTTTTATGGTTGTGAAGGCTTTTTTAGAGGGAAAGTTGGTAGGGGTGAATGGTAGGCGTTTGGGTTGAACAATAAATGAGAAGGTCAGTCATGATGTTAATATAATGAACTGACCAGCTAGACAAAGCCCACGTTAGGTAAATATGTGCCTGCAAATATGTGTTACACATTCTGTCAGTGTCAGTTCCTTTTTCATGGAGATCCAGTTTTCTATTGATTTTTACCCAGGATCTGTTATTTGTATGGCATTACTATTCATTGTGTGCTATTTTTGTTATTAATGTGGTAGTATTGTTATAATTATGGTATTATTATTACAGGGTAATATTCAAACACCTGATATTTAGTAAATCATAGATGCGTTCATGATTTAAGATGGGAACACACTCAGCTAATCCATATACTCCCTGCAGACCTGCTACACTAAGTTTCCTACTCCAAAGCCAAAAGAGGGAACACCACTTAGTCAAAAGGACAATGCTCTTGACTTGGTTCCTGAATTTGTTTACATCACATATACATTTCTTATTTACACATATAAAAAGCAGGACAGAAGAAAGTCCTGTGACTTGTCAGGTGGGCGAATGAAGTACCATCAGGCTACAAAGCTCAGCTTTGCAGCAAATGAGCGTTGTGTAAGTACAAAAACATGTTTATCAGATAGAATGTTCACCCAGAAGCATCATTGCTCAATTTAGCTTGCTTTGATCATATTACATCATTTACCAAGCTTATCTAGTGAGTGAAACAAGCAGTTGACATAAAGTGTTGCCCAAACAGAAAGTGAACTTCAGTCAATTATCAGGGAATACAAGAAAGTTACTGGATTTGTTCATATCACCTTAAAGTAAAATAAATGATCTAGACTTTATTTCTTCTGTGGGGACCTGACGCAGTCAATATCAAACTCAAATTAGGAGGTTTTTTTAAACTCACTAGTCATTGTAAACATGGACATAAATGAAGAAAAATAAACTTCAGAAATACATACTACAGTGACTGAGCACTCTGGATTATGCCTTTTCTGTACTTCAAAATTAAAAACAAAAAATGTTGTTGGAAAGAAAGTCAGCAGTGTGAATGAAATAAGCCTGTAGGGGGTTTTTTGAGCAGTCAAAAATCATAGGTCAGTTTGATTCTGAACCAGCAATAGCCCTATCTTACTACATTTATTTCATTTGATTTAGCTGGCTATGATTTACTCTTCAGCTGTTCTCCCATTTATAGATGTCAGTATGTGGATTGAGTGACTGATTACAACATGTAATTGTTTTTCATTGAGCTGGATTGTGGGTGTCTGCTTGCTTTGTTTTATCCAAAGAGGTTTAAAACTCATCACAAGAAGGGCTGAAAACCACCTGGCTTTCTGTGGGGTTGGGGTCATGTCCAGCCAATCCCCTACAGAGGTTACACAGGACCCCAGCTCTTTACTTTCCATGGCATTTGGGACTCAGGACTTAAGACAGTCACTATCCTGATTTGCACCTGGCTTCTTTGGCAAGTCCACATCCATTCTCAGCAGTCCATGACAGTGCAGTTTGCCCCTCTGCAAATGGTCTCTGAGGCACTCCTTTTCACTCTAATATCAGTCCTGTGAATGTGGGCATGTTATCATACAATGGTTTGTCTTGGAAGGGACCTTAAAGACCATGGACAGGGACACCTTCCACTAGACAAGTTGCTTCAAACTCCATCCAGCATGGCCTTGAACACTCCCAGGGATGGGACAGCTACAGCTTCTCTGGGCAACCTGGTTCCAGTGTCTCACCACCCTATGATATGCATATGTTAGCTCATATAGCTAACATGCAATCCACATTCTTTATCTGTGCAATTCCTAGATCTTAGACCTAAAATTATGCTAAATTTCTTTGATTTCAGGTGATATTTTCAGATAAAATGAGGCAGGTAATTTCACTTCTAACCTGCTATATTTATCCCACTACTTTTAACTGAATGTGTTGTAATGTGTATTTGTAGGAAAATAAGCTGTGGCAGAGAGTTTTTTAAATAAGGAATCCACTACCCTCTTCCTTTTTGTGAACTGGGGGCGAGACATTTTCCATCTGAATTTGACCATTGTTTAATATAATCTCATAGGTTTTGTATTTTCTGGACTAATCATTATCTGCCTCCCTGTCATTTCATTTAACATCAGGTTTGTGCAAGTGGAAACTGATGACTCAGAAGGATTGTTCTGGGATTGGCTCATTAGACTCTGCAGAAAATATCACGATGGCTTTTTCAGAGACAACAAATGTGATTCCCTGAATAAACACACTGTACTAACTGGTAAGCCCTGCTTAACGTGGCTGGGCTTTATTGCTCTGTGCATCTATGTATCTTTCTGCGTGCCTCCGAACCAAGCTTATTTATGTAAAGGCTACTTCTGCAAATGAAAGTGCTGTTGTTTCAAAGAATACAAGACAAGCAGTCAAACAGTGTGTTGAGTTTCTAGTTGGCATAAAATAAATGCCTCAGTGCTTTGCACACAGAGTTCCTGACTCATGAGTGCACAATATGATGGAAAGCAGCAACAGAGTCTGTCATAAAAAAGCTTTTGCATAGTTTGGAGTCTTAATTACAAGAAACCCCCCAAATAGTTGTTTACAGGTATATCTATCATTGTGTTATGAATATCTGTTGTCAGTACTGTAAATAATTAACATTTGAAAACAAAAGTAGAATGGATGAGCACAGCAATAATAAACAGAGCACAGCCGTGCCCTGAAGTGTCGCAAGGTAACAGAGTGGGAAACATATGCAATAAAACATCTACAACGCTTGAAAACACCATATGTTGCCTTGCCAAGAACTCTAGCTGTGCCTCTTAACTGTGATGAACATTAGTCATGAAACAAACCACCCTTCTGGGAGGGAATTGGAGTTAATGATCCTGCCTTTAAAGAGGATTCACAATGCACAAACCCACTCCAACTGCAAGCCTCTAGTCTTCTATTACAGCAAGGGTCATCATCCTTGTTAGGAATTCTTCTGTGGTACATCCAATAAAAATAAAGTTTGCAAGTCTAGTTAAAAAGTGATTTCTAATGCATTTTCTAGGATACTACTACTCCACAAGCCTTGGGATACTAATATCCCTTGATGCCTTTTGGGAAGAAAAGACCTTCCTTGGTGGTTGGTAAGTCCCTTCTAGCCCACCTTCATACATGATGGGAAAGAACACACCTGGGAATCCAGGTAGGAAGTTTTGCCACTGCCTTACTTTATGCTAACTTTGATTCATGCTGAATTATTTTTCCCACTAGGCAGATGTTACCATTGAAAAGTGGCTCCAAATCTGCCAGATTGCTTTGCAGGGAATATCTTTCAGTGTTAGTGAGATCCTCAGGTGGCTTAATGGGCATGCAAGTGGCAGTGGTGTCATTTTTACTCTCGGTAAAAATGTTGACACCAAGCACCAACCTTCACTGATGTGAAGAAGGTAAGATAAACCTCAGCACTTGGTGAAATCCTGTGTCACCTGTGACGTCATTTTGCTTTCCCCATTCAGGGAGTACTGCAGAGCCTGGCACCTTGTAGCTCAAACATGTTCCCCTCCCTCTGAAGGAAGTTGGAAACGCAGAGGTAGAGAGAAAGTTTAGTGCATCTGAACTAGTAGGAAGAGAAAAATGTCTTCAGTGCTTTGCCAGGATTTGAACGTAAATAATGATGTTTACAGTATTGTGCCTAAAATTCTCTTTACACTTGCTCTCAGACATGTTTAAATGTCTACTTCCTTACATTAATTTAGAGACTGAGGTGAGATAGTTAAACTAGGAACTGTCTTGTCTTTCTTGGCAACAGGAAGAGGAAAGGTCTTGTAGAAGAAGAGGTGCATACAGTGAAAAATGTTAACTCGGTTCTCTGCAATGTTCAGAAAATGGAAGGAGGATCTGAGTTGTTCACAAAATGCCAAAGGACTAAACAGTGAATGCCATTATGCCACTGTATGATTAGCTGTGATATAGCTGCATTTTGGACACCGCATTTTGTTTGAAGTGGCTTAGTAAAAGTCAAAGAATTGAGAACTTACAGGAAAAAAAGGCAAGATTTGGGAAGCCAGAGGACACCTTTCCTGTGATAGGCATTTGAACAATTTAAGACTCTTCAGACTGGAAAGGAGCAGTACCCCTGAACTCTATGGTCTTAAATTGTTGAGTGACTTAAAGGAGACAGCTGTTTTTCATGGTCTCTTCCAATGCAAAACCTCAGGAACATTGACTGAAATACACATAGGGCAGGTTCCAGACAAGCACAAGGAGGTGGCTCCTCACAAACTATACGATTAACTTGTATCACTCCTTGCTGCAAGACATTGTAAATTATAAAAATTTGGATTTTCAAAATAACACAACACATTGATGGGAAAAGTCCACCTACATTTGCTAAACACAAAGAAACCACCACTTAAAATTAGAAGAACTTGCCAGGTTTTTCTAGGTCTTCTCTGCCCTTTGATGCAGATTAAAGAAGCCTCATTAAAAGTTATCTGGTCCAATTTTATAAGACTGTTTAAACCAGCTTTGCTGTTAATGATATCAACAGCCTTAGAATTAGGCAGTAATCTGTTAATTTCTGGGAAAATATTCATGACTTAAAAAGGGGAGGCAAATATTCGCAATTCAACAGAAAGAATTTGAATTTGTCTGTGAACTGACTGGTAAGATTAGTAAATCAATCTGCACACCTAAGTATACTTTGAGGGTGAAGCTTCTGATCACTGTTCCACACTTATGATTGTGCAAAGGCTTAGGAAATCTGCTTTTAAAAATGCACTGGACTGGCCTTCAATGCAGACTATGAACATGGTCTAATTCACTATCTTTTGAACTGTTAGTCAGGGGGATGCAAAAGCAAAAGCAGCTGCAACTTCAGAATGGGAAAGGAAAAGAACAGTCCCTTGCAAGAAGAGAGAGCAACCATCAAGAAGCCTATGCAGATGATGAGCTTTCTGCTTTCCCTCTCCACTTCTATCTGACACTGACTACGATGCTCCTGCTTGAGGTTACTCCTGAAATCATGTTCATATCTGAACAATTTCTGTGGATTTGTCATTCATATTCCAGGTACAGTAATGGAATAGAAAATGTATGTGTGGTGAAATCTGTAGTATCCAAGGAAACAGAGAACACACATGAGCAGCTCATCTTGTGAAAAGTTAAACTAAATTATCTGTATTGTTTTACTTGTCCAAGAGACTTACTATGTCACTCAGATAAGCCAGTTTAAGAATATTTTAAATGTCAAAGTGGAACCCACACTCCAAAGTATAGATGTTAGTCTCAAACACCCTAGTTCTTAAGAGGGTTTTCATCAGTGGGTGTAATTTTGGCCTATTAACATCACAGAGATGAATCACAGATCAATTATTTGTATCCAAAACCTTGGATCATCTCTCAAAATGAGATGCTGATTGCAGACAGCTTGAAATGGGACATATTTTCTCACAGCTTGGTAGTTCATGCCTGCATGTAATAAGAAGGTTATAGTAATGAGGTGATTAGGCAAAAAATGAGATGTACTGGAAAATACTGAAATACTATCCACCAATCTCAAAAGGACTACAGAAGGAAAATGTCCCTTCATGTATTCACGACAGTTTATCTGCTGCTGCCCAGCAGCACATTCAGGACTTCATTGGTCAGTACTCAAACTAGCAACCACCTCCAGCAGCTGTGGTGGATAATGGCACCTAACAGCTGCACCAAAGTGTGCAATTAAACAGAACACATTAATAGTTACCCTGGGGGATTTGCTTGATATGTTCACTGCATGACTTAGAGTAAAAAAATGACTTGTTGTGAAGATGCACTTCTACAGGCTGTGCTGGTGCCAATTCTGCCCCTGGGCAAGCTCTGCTTTTCAAACAATAATACCCAAGGAATTGCATGTCTGAGAAATTCCTGATAATGTTTACTGTGTTGCAAAGAAGAGGGTGTTCATTTCTGAGAAGAGCACCAGGTTCTGGCAGTACCATTCTGGCACTCCTCTCCAAGTGAGTGATTTCATGACCTGAGGGATTGCTTTCTCTGTCCCAGAACACTTTTAATAAATATGGCAGGAGGCCTCACCTCTACTGAAAATGATTTCCCTCATTTTCAGGGTGCTTCCAACTATTTCTTGTCATCATTCAGTTCTTCCTGTAATTTCTGCAGCCAGGAGAAAGGACAAATGTATTAAGAGTGGTCTCAACCATGTTGTCATTTATTCATCTCTTCAACTTACCACATCTGATGGTAGAGTCCAGGGTGTGTTGGGAGACCCTGTTGTGAAGGCTTTCCCAGCCCATAAGCCCCCAAAGTATTTGTCTGTCAGACGTTGACAATAGAAAATGAGAAGAAAAACAGGCAAAAATACCTCTGAGGGTGCTGGCAGGAACCTTTGCCCTGTGCAAAGACACAACATACTGCTGTGACACAACATAGACATAACATACTGCTTCAAGGTTCTTCCTGTGGCAGCAGGAGAGAAGACAGGGAGTCAAGATTCCTTCTGTGTCATGCTTCTTGCCACATCTCTCCTCACCTGGTGCCCCAAGAGGTGTGAGCAGACACAGAGACTGCAGTGAACTGTGTTGCCTCACTTTGTGCTCTGACATGAAAATCTTCACAGGGGCTGACTCCTAAGCAAAGCTCATAGGAGGGGGATGAACAATATCATAACTTCGTGACTAGTGCAAAAGGGCAATGCTAATCTGAGATGTTTAAAAATTGCAGAACCCAGAAGAATAATCAAATTAGCTAGAAAAATTACGAGGAGATTAAAATAAAGCCTGGTCTCTTTTTAGTTGCTGTTTAATTATTTTGACCAGCACTTCCATTTCATTTTCTAGGTTTATCCACATCTATGACAAGTAGAAATAGACCCTTATTTTCTCCCTAAAAAAAAAAAAAAAGAGAGAGAGAGAGAAAACGAGAAAACTACACTGTCATTATTTAATCCTCTGCTTCATCATGAATAAGGTGAAATTCAGAATCAAATTCTGAGTGTAGGAAATGCCCTTCTCACCTGACATACCTGCAGGCTACCCTTGCAGAAGAGCGCTGTCGCCTGTGCCCTCTGCTCTCACACTCTTCCTACAGTTCCCCACCTTTCCAAGTAGAAAGCCAAGCACCTGCACTGTGCTCTCACAAATTGAGATGATGATCAATCCATGTAATGGAAGAGACACATTTCTCATATTTAATGATCATAGCACCATATATTATCATGAGCTGGAAGGGATCCACAAGGATTGTCAAAATCCATCTCCTGGCCCTACACAGAACGGCCCTAACAGTCACAACATGTGCCTGACAGCATTGTCCAAATGCTCCTTGAATTCCATCAGACTTGGTGCTGTGACCACCGCCCTGGGGAGCCTCTCCTAGTGCCCAACTTTCCTCTGGGTAAAGAACCTTTTCCCAATATCCACCCTTAACTTCCTCTGACACAACTTCAGGCCATTCCCTCTGGTCCTGTCATTGGTCACCACTGGAAAGAGATCAGTGCCTGCCCCTCCTCTTCCCCTCACAAGGAAGTTGTAACTGCGATGAGGTTTCCCCTCAGTCTCCTCTTCTCCAGACTGAACCAAGTGACCCAGTGACCTCAGCCTCTCCTTGTACGGCTTCACATCCATACCCTTCACCAACCTCGCGGCCCTCCCTTGGATAGTCTCTAATAGTTTTATGTCCTTATATTATGGTGCCCAAAACTCCATACAGTATGTAAGGTGAGGTCACAGCAGCACAGAGCAGAGCAGGACAACCACGTCCCCTGATGTGCTGTGCCTGATGCACCCCAGGAAACACTAAGTCCTCCTGGCTGATGGGGCACACTGATGACTGGTATTCAACCTGCTTTTGACCAGGATCCTCGGGTCCATTTCCTGCAGAGGTTTTCTTCTTTCATCTGCTCCCAGTCCTCACTGACCACTCCTTCAAGAGTCTGCAGCATCTAGCTGAGCTTTCACAGCTGGAAGGATGTGTGGGCTGCAGACAAACCATCCCACTGTCCAAAGGGACTTTACTGCCTCTTGCACAAGGAATGCATTGATTTTAGTTCAAAGATTTCTTTCTAAGAAAATGAATGTCGGTAACTATAAGCTCTCTGATAAAATGTGACATACTCAGCATCATATGAGCCAAGTTTAAATAAGCAAGAGGGAGACTGTTTTGCTCTAATTTGAGAACAGCAGTAAGAGAACAGGAGGCAGAGAGTTAAACATGCTCCTGTCTGGGGATGACTAGTGCACAGCATGAGGAAGAGAGAAGTTGAAGTGCTGGGATTATAATGTGTGAATTTTCTGAGCTGTGCAGTTTTTTGCTGACCTTTTGCACCAAGGCTTCATTACAGTACACTGAAGTAGGATGTGTAGTGAGGCAAATGTGTTCTCAGACTCAGAGAGCTGCACCTTGCTTATGAACATCATCCTTTTATGCTGCTCAATGATTTAAAGCAGTAGTGATTAAGGCCATCAAAAATAAAGCTACGAGACATTTCACTCCATGAAGTTATCCATGCTCAAGTTTGAGGGCCATACCAGAAATTATATGCTCAGGGAAGTCCTATAGGATTTCACTAAAATCCATGCTTTTTTAGGCTTTTGAACAACTCCGTAGAATTTAGTAGGGTCCCCTCCATTGCAGAACTGGGCATTTTGAAGAACATTGATACTACATATGGTGGCTGTCCCAGGGAGAGAAATGCTGTCTTTACTAGCATTGTAAGCTAGCATTACTGAATCTGCCAGAGAAATTCGTGGACCAAAGAGAAATATGTTTGTTCTCTTCCTGCTTGACAGCATGCTGTGCTGGAAGTCTTGGGGAAGTGATTGTTGTGACCAGAAATATCAGAGAATGGACGTTTACAGAGATGCTCCGCTAGAGGCAGGGTTTGGTGCAGATGAGAGCTAGCTAAGCAAGAGGGGCTTCCAAAGCTGTACTAACATCTGGCACCATGGATACAGGAACAGCTATTTTCAGTTGATAAGGAGACTTGTCCAGACAGCTTCAGCAACAAAGGTTCTACAGGATAGGGAGCTCTTGGCGCAGGTGCAACCTCTACCCACACTGTGAGCAGGAGAAGGATGTTCCATCAATATGATGGAAACACAAATGAACAAGCTGATGCTTACACATGCCTGTTTTGTCCCAGGCAGGCATGCCAGCTGAGCAGCATCGGGCGTTGGCTCATTGGCAGCCCACAGAACAGAGCTCTGGGGGTATGCACCTGGGGCCAATGCTAGAGACCCTCCAGCAGGTCTAGAGTGCACTGTCCTGAGGATCTCGCTTCAGACTTCTCCTATTGGCATACAACACTCCAGAGTATGTGACCTCTGTGGTACTACGGAAAGAAGCCCACAAAGCAACACAAAGACCAGTATTCTTGATTTTTTTACAAGAAGATGCTGCTTTTCTGCCAACTTCGCCCTATTCAGTGAAACAGCTTGCATCACCCTATTGAGTGTAAACAGTATTAAGTACACAGCGTTTACATCTTTTTCGTCTTGAGAACCATTGCACTGAACTTATTCATTAACATTTTGTAAAAAGAGCAGAAGAAAAGGACTGCATAAAGCCGAAATCTTTCTTTAATGCAACAGATGTGTAAAGGTCAGCATTGCCAAGTCCTGGATGGTCTTTCTTTCTTTTTTTTTTTTTTTTTTTTTTAAATATACCAAGTGAAAATAAGTCCTATTATTTTGAACATGGGTGTGAAAAAAATTAAGAAAGGATAACAATTAAATGTCTAGCTCCTGATCCTGTGACATGTCCTTCAGATGTCCAGAAGCTGCAAAGAGGCTGCAACCCATGGACAACATCCTGGTCATCCTTACTGAACTGGTTGCTTTTTGCCCAGGCAAATAAACATTACTAGAGTCAGCATAACACCTTGCAAGAATAAACTTTACCATTATATATGAAAAGACTGGCAGATAAGTTAACTTTAGATAATCCTTTGCTACCTTCCATTCAATAAAACAATCTTTGTACACTAAAAGGAGAGGGAGGTGAGAAGTGATATTGGGTGCTCATGAAATACACAAAACAGGCCGCTATTACTTATGTGAAATTGCAGTAACTTTAGTTACACTGAATGCTTTTGACAGAACTTTAAAGTCTAAAGGATTAAAAACTTTTTGACAGCTACTGCAGTCAGGCTGAGTCAGCCAATACCACTGTGTTGTGCATCTAGGGAAAGAAAACAAGAAGGAATGGGGGGAATAAAAGCCCCTGTTGTTTTTTCACTCTGTCACAGCATGTGATAACTCCTCTGAATAGAACTAGCAGATGCAATGGGAAAGAGTTCGTACCTCCTGCAGAAAGGAACAGAAATTGATACCTGTTCTTAGCTTATCGAAAGTGATGAGTGGGTTTGTCATTAATAATTACCATTATGCAGCAAGGAAATAATTGTCCCTGTAAGCACATGGTTTTAGAGGAGTTTTTATACAGTGAAAGGATATGATGTGAAAGTGGCTTTTTAGGCAGAGCTTTAATGAGAGGTTGGGAGAAACCTGAAGCACCCAAAAATTAATATGAGGAATAGGAGAAGACTGGAGGGGAGGGGAAGAGGCAGCTCTCCAGCAGTGTGCTCTTCTCCAGTCCACAGTTATTCACAGTAGTACAATTTTGTCACTCAGTGCTTTCCCCAGTGCATACAGCACATCAGTTACCTGCTGTGGTGACAGCCATGATAAATTTACTGCCACTTTAAAAAGAAAGGCATCAGAAAAATGTTGTCAGTAAAACTGAGAAAATAAGGCAAGGGAGTTTGAAGCTTAGGAGTTTTTGTTAGTCCTTCTTTCTTTTCATGCCCCCGCACCCCAGCCCTCCCCCATGACTTTCTAGAAATACACACATGTATTTTAAAATATGTACTTTTTCTGTCTGTTATCGCAAATTCCAACAATGCTGCCAACAGCATCAGCCTGGCAGGGCTGAATTGGATGAGACAATGAGAGAATTGGTCTACTGGTATAAATTAGTGCAGTTCTGTTCAAACCAATGGACCTGTTTCAGCTGACACTTGCTGAGCCTTTCTCTTCTCTAGAAATAACCTTCTGATACCTCCCACAGTGAGTAAAATCAAGCAGAGGTTTTCAGGCCTGCCTTGGGAGACCCAAACAGAGGCACAGTAAGAGAGAGCTCTAACTGTTGAAGATGAACCCCCGAGCCCAACACTTTTGGTGATGGTGTCACTGGCTGCTAGTACAGTGTCCCTGTGCAATGGGGATCCTGCGGCTGTTGTTCCTGAGGGATTAATGTAGATTAATGACCTCATATTTGCATTTTGACAGCAGTAACAAGTCTTAAGCCAGGAGGGTTCAGTACCCTAAGCATTGCACAAACACGGACTGGGAACTCTAGTTGCAAAATAACCTTCTCTGTCATGCCCACTGCTCTGCAAAAATTATCCAGTCGTTACTGACAAGCAATCCTCTTAGCTGTCAAACTCTGCCTCACATGTTCATCACTCAAAATTAACCTTAAATAAAAGGGGTATTTTAGAAAGATAAATATATTCTAGAGATGAGAAAAGCTATTTTTACATATCTGATTAGTCACACTTGAGAGTAATAATAGCATTACTTGGGTTATACTGTGCTATTAGTATTACATAAAATACTAGATATCTGTTGTGTCATTATCTTTTCTTTTTTTATCAGTAGACCACAATTTTTCTAAACAATAGTTTGACATGTAAACGATTTTTGGTGGTGGTTGTTTGGTTTGGGTTTTTTTCAGTTTTAATTCTCTTATGTGAAGGCACCCATGTTGGAGGAGCAGAAAGGAGCAGACATCTTGTAAGGAATAGAGATATCTGGTTAGGACCCCACAGTGGCTGGAGAGCAAAGAGTGTGGCAGCTGGTGTTTTCTCAAAGATGTTTGTTTGCAAGTTGGTGCTGACCCCTGAAAAAGGGCAGCAGTTACACTGGCTGTTGCCCTCATTATTAAGGACTCAACCAGTTTAGCTGCAGAGAGGGTGGTGGTGGTAGGCTGGAAACCTGTTGCACTGGGAGAAGGTGCCAGCTGACACAGATCAGGTGCGCTGTCTTGCTCAGCAGGAATGAGGAAGCTGCTGCAGTGTGCCGGACAGAACAGAGTTGCCTGAGAGTCCTTGGGTGGTTGCCAAAAGGCAAAGTGGCTGTTTGGAGCTGTCACACAAGCATAGGTATTACTCCTTGCTTATCAAGGTGCCTTGGAATCAGGGCTGAGGCTGTTGGAGGTGAGTGCCGCTCTGCAAGAGTGTCCTGTGGGAGGTACATTCTTTTACCTGCTCCTGTTGTTTTTTGGCATGTTGGGAAGCCCTCAGTGCAGGACCTGCACCATGGACAAGGAGATAGAGACAAACTCTGTTTTGGTACCTGGTACTCGGTCGGTGAGCTGTCCTGTGCCTGAAGAGGTGTTTGCCCTGGACAGGAGTCCCTTAGACACCTGCCCATAGGAACCATAGGGGCGGTACCAGGGGCTGCAAGCAGAAACATCTGGGAAATGCCAGGGACATTTCTTTTGGTGCTCAGACTCCAGCTTTTGAAACACTAGATCAAATCATGTCATCAAATCCCATGTCACACCACAGCATAGATGTTCCAGTGCTGTCGGGGGAGTTTCCACCAGATTTAATAACAGTGGACTCTGTTTTTCATGGTATTTAGTTTAGCATTCTGTCCTGCAAAAAATATTTCTCTTCTTTCTCTGAAATGTTGTTTGTGAGTTTAAATAGATATTTATGGCCTTGATCAAAGATTTTAGCTGTACTTTTTAAAATATTTTCTCCTTACTAAGCAGCCATTCTCCTGGGAAAGATACATTTGTCCCACTTAGTAGGGTGGGTCCCATGTTTCCCAAGCAAATGCTGATCCTCAAACAGTGTCCCATGGTGCAAAACCATACCCTTCTGCTCAGATATTAACAGGTATTCCTTCCAACCTCTACCCTTTCTGACAGGACTGAAACCATCACCTGTGTTCCCATGCTCCTGACTGTCACTGCCAGAGCTCTCTCATCACCTTTGATACTTTCCAGGCTGGCCAGCATTATCAGTGGTGCCCACATGTAAGACTGTCATGAGGGTACTAGTCAGAGGGTCAGGCAAGCTTTGGAAGTCACCACAAGACATCCTAGATTCAAGTCCCCAGCAAAGCAGCAAATGTCTGCAGACAACAGGTGAAATCGGCAGGTGGTACCTTGGTCCCCTGCAGTAGGGAGTCACCTTCTACTGTCACTCTTTGCTTCCTCATGGTGGTTTTGCATAGTTCCAGATCAATTTACCCAGATACTTCATTTGAAAGGGTGATCAGTTTTCTCAGCCTTGAGGGCAGTAAACCAGTTGCCCAGAGAAACTGTGGATGCTCCATCTCTGGAAGTGTTCAAGGCCATGTTAGATGAGGCTCAGAACAACCTGGTTTAGTGGAAGGTCCTTCTGCCTATGACAGGGGAACTGGAACTGAATGATCTTTAAGGTCCCTTCCAACCCAAATCATCCCATCATTCTACAATTCTATGATTTGATGGACTTGTGTCATAGTTACAGGTCTCCAGATAGAGCAGAAGTCACCAGCTTCCATTCCTTGCTTTCCCCAGCAGTTGCCTGTACTGTTCTGGGGTTAGATCTTGCCTTGGGCCTGGGGCTCTTGGAGCTGTTGCATAACTGAGAAGATTCTGTCTATCTCTCTTAGTTCTACTGCATGTTTGGTTCTTTCCTCTTCTCCCTCCCCCACTGCTCTTTTTAATTGGTTGGTTTTTTGGGGGTTTTTTTGGTTTTTTTTTTTTCACATGTAGGAGATGTTCTTGTCTTCTGCTGTGATTTCTTTAGTGCAAAGACAATGATGATGAAATTACCCTGAGTTCCTGCATGGTAGGAGATCTTGCATAAGCAGAAATCACTAATTCAGCACAATCTCCTATGAACGTGCGCAAAAGGCATTAGAAGCATACTAGAATTAAGTTGTCTTTGTCTACCTATTATGTGGTTTTAGGGAAAAATTTATTTGCATACAGGGAAAACAAGAGGTCAACAAGGGGAAACATTGGACCTCGCTCTGCAGGTCCGTAACAGATCTTAATGGTGACCCCCTACCACCTAAATCACCTAAAAGCCAATATAAGAAACAAGTCACTTTTAACACTCCACCACCACAACGAAAAATAGGTGAAGACCAGGGAAACTCTCTCCAGAGCGCCGAGAGGGGCGCGATGACAGCAAATGCCTCACCGGCGTTCCTCCACAGGGCCCAATCAGAACCAAACCTGCACTAAAACCAGTCCATCGCATCACTCTATACCCCAATGTCAAACATACCACCTTGGCGGGGGAAGAGTGCACCATGGCCACAACTCCAGACCTACCCTTGAGTGCAGGAGAGAGTTACCTGGTCCGGCCTGTTGAAGAGGCAGCATCCAGGGGCATAATTGCCCAGTCGGAACTCATTATACCGGATTTTGCCAATGATATCAACACTAACTGTTTGACTTTGTCTTTTCGAGTTCTTCTCCCCCCAACAGAGATCTCTCAGCAGGAGCCTGTGGCCGTCTTGCTGCCTATATCACAATTGCAACACCAGCAGCAGGACGTGAAGGTGGTCAACTGGACTACCACCCTGACAGACGATCAGCCGCTGATGACGGTGGAAGTGGCCTCGCCTCTAGGGCAAACATCCATCAGAGGCCTATTAGACACAGGAGCGGATGTTACCATCATCGCCGTCAGGGACTGGCCAGAATCCTGGCCAAAGGAGGAAACCGCTGTGAGGGTGTCTGGGGTGGGAGGAGCTCAAAGTCCATTACGAAGCAAACATTTTTTAACCTTCACAGACGCTGACAAGCAGGTTGCCACCTGCAAACCGCTAATTCTGCCATTGCCAACTACATTGTGGGGGAGAGACATACTGGTGCAGTGGGGCACAAAAATTAAGACAAATTTGTAAAATCGGCCACTGGTGGGCAGCTGCTACCCAAACTCAATTGGCTGACTCAAAAACCTATTTGGGTAGACCAGTGGCCACTTCCAAATGAAAAGCTGCACCAATTGGAATTACTAGTGAAAGAACAACTTGATTTGGGTCATATCGCCCCATCAACCAGTCCCTGGAACTCTCCCATCTTTGTAATTAAAAAGGCATCAGGCAGGTGGCGGTTATTGCATGATCTTAGAAAAATCAATGACGTCCTAGAGCCCATGGGCTCAGTGCAACTGGGCATGCCCGCACTTTCAATGCTTCCACAAAATTGGCCTCTTGTAATAATTGATATCAAAGATTGTTTTTTCCAAATTCCCCTCCATCCAGATGATGTAGACAAATTCGCCTTTTCCGTTCCAACTAGGAATGCCGGAGAGCCCAGTAAAAGGTATGCATGGAAGGTTTTGCCACAAGGCATGAAGAATTCTCCCACATTGTGTCAACTCTATGTGTCCAAAATATTGTCCCCAATTCGGCTCCAAAATCTATCTGTCATTATTTACCACTATATGGATGACATCTTGATCTGTTCAGAATCCAAAAGAGAAGTTAATCAGGTCTTAGATTCCACAGTAGCTACCATAAAAACCTTCCACCTTAACATCTCACCTGAAAAGATCCAATGGGACTCCCCGTGGCATTACCTAGGGTGGAAGTTATCCCATACCTCTATCACTCCCCAGAGAATCAAAATTGATCATGATATTAAAACACTAAATTATATGCAAAAATTACTAGGAAATATAAATTGGATCCGGCCACAATTAGGCATAACCACAGATGAGCTCAGTCCCTTATTCGATTTGTTGCAGGGAGAGGCGGATCTCAACTCCCCCCGCTCTCTTACAAAGGAAGCATTGAAATCTCTGCAAATTGTAGAATATAAAATTTCCAACATGCAGTCTCAGCGGAAACTAGCAGGCATCCCACCTGTCATCGTTGTACTGTTCGGCCCTAAACAACCTTTTGCAGTTCTAGGTCAAATCAAACCTAATGTGGAAGACATTTTGATTTGGGAATGGATCTTTCTCCCACACTGCTTTGCTAAAACTTTAGTCACCTTCCCTGAACTACTCAGTAAAGTGATAATCAAGGCACAAACGCGGTGCTGGGAGATGTCTGGGGAAGATCCTCATACCATTTTCATCCCAATGGCCTCAGAAAAATTTGAACATCTGCTGCTTCTCTCCACAGATTTCCAATTGGCGATTCAGGACTTTAAGGGACAGATAAAATTTTTGTTACCTGGTAAGAAAAGTCTACAAAAACTCAAATTGATCCCCATTACACTAAAATTTGTACAATCCCATACGCCTATCCCTGGTGCTGTCACGGTTTTTACAGACGGCTCAGGACGCACAGGCAAGGCAGTGGTAACTTGGAAAGTTGGAAGCGAATGGTGCCATGACTGCCATGACTGGCTCATCTCAAACTGTGGAGCTATCAGCAATGGTCAGGGCATTTACCATCTTTTCCAACAAAGTCCTAAACATTGTCAGCGATTCAGCATATGTCGTAGGAGTAGTTAAGAGAGCGGAACACTCCTACTTGAAAAAACTACGTAACAGACAATTGTTCTCACTATTTCGATCACTAATTTCACTGATTGGCAACAGAGAGCACGCATACTATATAGTTCATACCCGCTCTCATTCCACTCTCCCTGGCCCTGTAGCGGAGGGAAACCATCAAGCTGATCTTTTAGCAGGTGTGTCTGTCGTCCCTAATTTGCTGCAGCAGGCACGGGCCTCCCATGAATTTCTCCATCAGAATGCTAAATCCCTCCAAAAAGAATTTAAACTGACTCAAACTCAGGCAAAAGAAATTGTCAGGGCCTGCCCTGAATGCCAGGAAATCTCTCCTCTCCAGCCTCTAGGGGTCAACCCTAGAGGACTGGAGCTGCTTCAACTCTGGCAGACAGATGTTACCCATATCCCACAATTTGGCAAACTAAATTATGTTCATGTTTCAATTGACACCTTTTCTAAATTATTGGTAGTATCTGCGCATTCAGGAGAGAAAAGCCAAGATGTCAAAAGACATCTTGTGACAGCTTTCGCTTACATGGGAGTGCCCAGCCAAATAAAAACAGACAACGGCCCTGCATACGTGTCTGCTAGCACCCAAACCTTTTTCCAGCAATGGGGCGTCAAGCACACCACGGGAATCCCTCATAATCCTACGGGACAAGCGATAGTGGAACGTGCTCATCAAACACTAAAGAACATGCTCAAAAAGCAAGAGAAGACCACTCAGTCTTTAACTCCACAAGAAAAATTGGCCAAGGCACAATACGTCCTTAATTTCCTGAACCGCCAAGAGGGAAATCTCTCTCCGATCATGAAACATTTTTCGGGAGACCACTTAGCGTCAGACCACAAACCTAAAGTATTATACAAAAACTTAGAAACTGATAAATGGGAAGGCCCCTTCCCCTTAATAACCTGGGGAAAGGGGTACGCTTGTATTTCAACAGGTACTGGAACAAGATGGATTCCATCTCGACGGATAAAGGTGTTCCAGGACTCTATACCATCCTCATCATCGCCGCCATGATTCCACCAACGGACCAGCGTGTCATCCCACCTCCTCCGAGATCACCATCAAGGTTGTCGTTCAGGGGCAACCTTTGGGTAGAGCTCGCCGACATTACAAATTCGGATAAGTTTTGCCTCACTAACAGCAACATTGATGACCCCTTAAAATCACATGTCGTTGCCCTACCTGACGGTTCCAAAGTGAGTAGATTATACAACGATTATAATTTCTCCCCTCAAACTAATTCGGAGCCCCAAGAGATAAAGATTCTCGGGTCACTTAAAGCCCCATCTTGTTTTTCATTCCAAAAGACCTCAGCAAAAATCAACAATGTACTCATCCCTGATTCGGCACTTTACCGCAATACATCTTTATGGTGCTCTACTCCCAACCATAGAGAGCCCTTAAAGTCCCACATGTTTGCGGTACCAAAAAGTCTCCCGCAAGGGTGGTTCCTGGTCTGCGGGGACAGAGCGTGGGCTGGAATTCCATCACTCCCTTTGGGAGGCCCATGCACCATTGGCAGACTAACCGTCCTTGACCCAGCTACCCCTACTTTGCCCAAAAGAATCAACGACGACCCAGATCCAAAAAATCTGAAATCTGTTATTGTGTCATTCCTCGCCATAGATTCGGCACTGAATTTCAGCCTGTTAAGCCAATTCGGCAACCTAACCTTCGGAGGCAAACCTGATTGGCTCATAGCTAAACATATTGACCCCATTAGCATTGCATTAAAGAAAACAGCCACATACCCCCATATCTCTCCAAATTATCGTGCTGCCGTCGATTATTTCATGCTTGCATGCACAATTGGCTGTTCCAAAAAACCCAATTTATGCTGCCTGAATTTTAATGATCTACAAAGTGAGACCCGGTTCGCTTTCTATAACATAGCTGAACTAAAAAACCTTTTTTCTGTGGCCCGAGTTCCCACAAACTTTTATTCGAAAGACATCTTTGAAAGCATACAAATCCCCTTCATGCCCAATTGGCTTAAACAAATATTTTTAATCCGTTTATCATCAGCGTTCACATACTCCCTATCCTTTGCAAAGAATCTAATCCTTAAGCGAGCCTTCCCTAGCAAATTACAAAACAAAAAAGGAGGAGATGTTGGAGATGGCACTTACATGGACATGGAAGAATGGAGAAAGGAGAGAGACAAAGAAACAGACTTCCACGCATGGAAGGTCCAGGAGAACCACTCCCAAGCCGGACTGTGACGTATCAATAAGGACTTTGCCTGTTGATACCCCTGTTCTCTGTTTAAAATTGGAATTAAAGGTTTTACCCCCTTGTTTTTATGTTGCTGGCTGCACTGGCAGACTTCGCCTGTCAGTGTGAGTACAGCTACCATTGGTCGGTTCTCCCTGAGGAGCCGTCCAATCCCCTTAGTTCCCTGTTTACTCCTCCCAAAGTTACCACCCACATAAGTTCTCACCCTATAGATTATAGCGGATTTGCATGCTCCGCCTAGCCTCCACCCAGTTTCCAGAATGTTCTCTCCCAGAGGGCATAAAAAGCCCTCCATCTTGTTAATAAAAGGGATCGGCTCTGGCTTCCAAGGTGTTCACCTCGCCTCTGTGTCTTCCTTGCGGGTCGCGGGGTGGGTGAACCTAACCTGGAGCCCTTGCAGCTTCGATCCACCACAGCTCAGCAAGCAGCGCAAGAACCCTCGTTGCCAGTCTGATCCTCATCCCGAGATCAAGACTGCGACAATTTCTTACTCTCATTGTCTTTATATTCCTTTCAATACAAAAGTTTGTTATCACATCCAATTAGTCAAAACCAAATTGAATTCTCTGTACACTGGTCATATCTTTTTGATGCCTTAGTATTGGAAAAAGGAACACAATATCATTACATTATGTAAAGAAGGACACAGACTCCCTGTTCTATGTTCATATTCTCTTCATATGCATTTTATAAGATCACAATAGTTTTTTCCTTCTACCGTGTAAAAATTCAAGGTAATATATAATCATTAAGGTAGGAAAAGCAACAGAAAAGAGAATATTTATATCCTGCAAGGTCAAACCATATTTTGAACTGCTCCTTAGCAAGAATTTGGAGTTTGCAATCTTCTCTTTAGCAGCCTTATGATTCCCCCAGTTCTATTCATTTAAAATGCCTGCAGAGACCTTTTTCAGTCTTTACAGAACAATTGAAACTTTCCATCTTTCATCAGAATTCTTTGATGGTGCATTGACTACAATAAGGTTTAGAATTGTAAAGGCTTCTTCTATTCTTTGACCTATTCATTACATGAGATATCACATGAGCAGCCTTTGGAACTCCTGAATTTCTGGCCACATGGGAAAGAACTATGGTCAGAGAGCACAACAGTTGCTTCCTGCTTAGATGATCCATTTTTAACCCACTCCCTCAGGTTCTCTTTACATTCCTATTGTCACTACATGATCTCCTGAACTTGTTTTTTCTCTATTATATTCTTAAACCCACATTCAGCTACTGACTTTTGCTTTGCAAACCTTCTGCATTTTTTGCTTAAAAAAAAATACAAATTTTTCAAGAATTTTCAGGCATAGTTATATCATCATTAGTTTTATATGAAAAAAACACATTTACTGCCCAAAATATTATCCTTATTGTCTTTGCAAGAAACAGTCAAAACTGAATAGACACAGAATTACACGTTTCTGATTATTATCGTTTCTCACCTCAAATTCTACCTAGAGTTTAAAAACGGTGTTCATCATATAGCATATAATTTTTAAACAATAAATTTGTGGAACAGTCATAATCGTTTTGGCTTTTTTACACATACTAGAATACAACTATAAGTCCTGTACAATACCATACCTAAAAAAAAAAAAAAAAAGAGTAAGATTTATATTCTACAAACATACCATCAGTTACAGTAGTGTTTATCTATTCTGAGCTGAAAGAAAATAATGTATCACCATTGAAGAGCCAGTTGATATTAAGATGCTATAGATAATGAAATGAAAGCAAGACCATTATATGGTTTGTACCATTTTACTCCATTTAATTTGTAAGAATTAATGTGAAATTCAGTTTTACAAGTCTAAATATACTATAAAGTCAAATAAAATAAAACCTATTTCTTTCCATAGATAATGAAACTTTACTCTTGCTAGTGATAAAAACATGTTTAGTGTTTTTAACTGAATTTTGAAAAAAATGGTGCATTCCTCAACAATGTTTCAATTTTCATGGAAGTCCGGTGTTTTAAAATCAAAAAATCTTGAAAAAATATTTGACTTAGCAATTATTTATTACATAGTACTTTCTTTAAGTATACATACATTTATAGAGAAAAAATATGCACAAATCAATTATAAGTTCTTAAAATGCAAACTCATAATAAATGATCATTGTTTGATCTTTAAAAATGAAAGCTTCTCTGTGAATACACACAGTAGTATAGTAATATGTTCTGTTTATGAAGTCTACATAGTCACATTGGTCTTCCAATACTGTCCTCCACCCAAACCCAAATTTTTCTCCATCATAAATACAACTGTTGCAACAAAATATAATATGGTGTTTATTCCTGCACTGTCATATAAAATATGTGGTCATCAAAATTCACAAAGTTTTCTGCATTATGGAAAAAAACAAACACCAACTATATGAATTTAAATTCCTGATTTATGTTTACTACATGGATAAAAATGCATTTATTGAAAGAAATACATTATCACGTTCTAAATATATTTATAGCTCTTAATCCTTAGAGGTTTATTACATATTGTTCAAGTAAAGTACAAGTGAAAGCAAGACAGTCATATTCAAGAGCAAAAGTACCCTTAAAGAAAGCAGGATCATGCCCTCGGTAGACAGAGGAAGGAGGTATTAAACAACCTTGTTTGAAATCAATATAAGTAATTGGTGTTTACTATTTAGGAAAATGAGGCTTTCCTGAGACAGTTCTAGTCTCACTAGGTTTTTACTCGACCACCAATGTTTCAATTATCATTTTCTTAATTAAAAATTTCTTAAGGGTATTGTTGTAGTTTGTCTCTGCTGAATAAGTCAAAGTTAATCATGGTGTGAGATTTCTCTGAGTGATCTCTTTATTATTTTTAACAGTATCATTTATTGACTTGGTAATAAAACCCCAAATCCCAAGCTGCAGATTTTTTCAGCTCTGTATGGAAAAATCTGAATCTCCAGCTCTTTAACTGCAAGCAAATGTTAGCATTACAGACTCTGTAATCAGTCCCATGTTTCCATGCCAGGATATGTCTGTTTATTCATGGTCAGTACTGACTGCTCCACTCTACATGTGTAACCCCGCCACTTTTAGGAATCAGACTCAGCTCAAAACATAACTCATTTGTCACAAGGTCATGATTCAGCTGGAGATCAGGATATCTGAACTTAATCATAAATATGGTGGCTGTGTTAAAGACAATGGAAACTTTATTCACTTGTGCAAACAGAAGTATTGAGCATTAGCTGAGATCTCATGTATCCAATGCATCTATGTTGGGCTAGCAAATGTGTCCCAGAAGGAAGCCTGTACCCATAAGGTATATGGACTGCAGCTACAGGCTGGGCAGGAAACACCAACTACAGGAACACAAATGGTGCTAAACTCCTCTCTTTGGACAATTCAATAGAGCCCCACGTGTCTGACCAGCTGGGTCATTCTCCAGAGACCACTGACCAAGCTCATAATTCACTGGCTACAATAGAAGTATATTTGTTTCATCAGTTCAACAATGGATTCTATAGACTATTATGCTCATGTGTAAATTTCTCTTTTCCAATTGATAACTGATTTGTCCACAAGTCTAAATATTTCACAGCCTTGAGTAATAACACCAAATGTGTAGTTTATGCTGTTTACCTTGATGTGCCACAGTTCAGCATCTCTCATTTCATCCCACATCTGTACATCCTTCTCCATAAAGTACCACAGGTGGTCACATCTGTTAAATTTTTTGATGAAATATATGTATACTGCTCATTAGTTCAGGGTTAAATGCTAAAGGTATGTTAAGCTCATCATTACTAATATTCTATAGATCTACTGCCACTTGGCTCCTCACTGAGAGAAAAGAAGCCTTAGATTGTCCCAGGCTCTGTAATAATGTCATGGTTTCAGCCAGGTGGGGCCTAAATTTGGGTTTTAAAGTTTGGACTAGGCCTGAAAATTGTCAGGT
>JAWWEV010000095.1:16220160-16232189 GCA_035583235.1 Hafferia zeledoni
GCTCCGCCTAGCCTCCACCCAGTTTCCAGAATGTTCTCTCCCAGAGGGCATAAAAGGCCCTCCATCTTGTTAATAAAGGAGATCGGCTCTGGCTTCCAAGGTGTTCTCTTCACCTCTGTGTCTTCCTTGTGGGTCGCGAACCCAACCTGGAGCCCTTGTAGCTTCGATCCACCACAGCTCAGCAAGCAGCTCAAGAACCCTCGTTGCCGGTCTGATCCTCATCCCGAGATCAAGACTGTGACAGTCAACATACCACTGAAAGTTGGTTGAAACCATGTTTAAGCTCAAGATAGGGCTAGTAATTTCACTGGAAAAAATGTACCTGAAGAAAACATCTTCATCATACAAACTAAGTGCTCCCATATGACCTAAGTGTCCTTTTGGTGTGAAGCAGAGTAAAGGGAGGGTAAAGATTCTACATGATAGGAGATATAATTTTCTTAGGCGTTTGCAAATTAAGGCAGAATGGGAGGATGAAGGATACAAGCCACATTTTCTGTGAAGCATTTGAGATTACTCCTAATGTAAAATGTACAACTCTCTGCCAAAATGGTTTACATGACTGTTGAAGCCCAATATTTTCTGACCAGTGTTTATGTGCAACCCTGCACCTACCCTGTGTAAAAGGTGTACTACAAATATGCACAGGAAACTCTCCTTGGCTTTCCTACCATGACTGAAAAACTGATCTTGATAACCTGGACCTCACCATGATTCACACAGAGTACAGAAGAAAAGCATGGTTGTGTTATTTCCTATACAGGACAATACAGGGATCCCAGCAGAGTTCTGACTCTTTGAAAACAGGACCTAAACAGAATTTGTGGAGTGATTGAAATTAGAATTTGGATATGGTGAAGGAGACACAGGGATGCAGGTCAGGAGTAGAGTTGTTGTATGTATGTTTATCTGAGTGCATGAAGTATGTTAAGGCACGTTTGTTAGTTGCACAAAAAGGCCATAGCTTTGCTTTTTTTCAAAAGATGGGGGTTATTTGCAAGGGCTAATAACTCTGTGGGTCTGATCTTTTTACCTGAAAAAGTTCAGCTGGTTGCACCTCAGAATTAGCTGAACAAAATCATATTAACTGGAAAGTTGCATATAAACATGAGAGTTACATGCAGGGCATGACAGGTCATGTTTGGAAGAGAGTTCAGCCTTGCAGAAAGGTCCATAGGGTTCCTGTTGTTGGGAGCTAGAGAACAGCAAAGACTTCCAGGAAGAGTTTCTAAGTGTATAGACCTTATTAAATGCAGCTTGCTGTTGGGATGACAAAAGTGGGAAGTTACCTTCCATTTTATTGTTTCATTTACCATCCAAAGAGCAGTGGTTTCATGCAACTTGCTACACCAGAGAACAAAGTAGATTAAATCAACACCTTACATCAATGCATTTCTTTTTTAGTTTTGATCATTGGAAGTTTGCAGAAACTCTTTTCTACAGAAAGAGAGAGGATGCATCTCTTTTATGAAGAGGATGTGGTTCATTATTTTATTAAGGGAACAAATCTTCTATTATTCAAAGGAAAAGTACTCATCAATAATCAGTGTTTATTTTTTTTTCTATGAATATACTTACTGGAGCTGGCAGAAAGCCAGTCTCCTCCAAGACAACTTGAAGTTAGCTCCTTCACATGCAGAAGTGACACTCTACTGTATGACTAATTAATTTCCTAGTTAGCAGCCAGCAAACTATTATTATTTTTAATTTAACTCATCCACCTAAGCTCATTTGAAAACAAGCAACTGTTTATCATTAATATGAAAGTTAGATCCTAGTATTTATATGTTAAGCTTAGCTAAAATAAAAATCAAGCCCTACAGAGCCATGCAAAACCTGTGCCCCACAGACCATCAATCCATGTTTACTTTCAAGTGTCTGTGTGCAAATGCCTTCACACTCATACATGCTGATCGGCACACACCACAGCCCCTGCCCCCAAATCCTACATGCATTCTCAGTATGGCTTTCAGCTCATGTCTTTTCTGAATGTAAGGATAAGTCAAGGTGGGTGTAGTTATGCCCAGGAATGCCTGTATGTTCTCCTTACCTGTTCATTAAATGTAAAATGCTCTAAGGTAAGGTTTCGTTTATGGCCCATCTGTGTCAACAGGTGTGGTCTGATTTGAAATCAGAGTGAGGAGCTTGACCGAATTCAATCTGTTGATCCTAACAGACTCTGTTTTTGCAGCTGTGGCTTTTTACAAACATGCTGCATCATACAAGTACCATGTAAATATAAGTTACTGAGAAGTACAAGGGAACTTAGGTCCTGGAGAAACTGAAGAGTTATTAATAGTAGAGTGGTCTACAGCAGCCAGCCTACATTACACCGCGTTCATGTCCACCTAAAGCCTGGCAAGTGGAACTGCTCTTGGAGATTTATTTGTATGAAGGAAAGAGCAGCTGAAGGAGCAGCAGGACTGGGTCCCTTGTCAGAAGGAAAACAAATTTCTGAGAAGCAAGCATAGGATGCAAAAAGCTAGACCTGCATGCCAGACTTGTTTACCATTTGCTTTTGTTTCCTCTGGCCTTTTGCAGTCCAGAGGCCTCCTGGGGCTGTGGAGAATCAGTCCATACCACCGTGGGAGGGAAGCACTCATCACCACATAGTGAGGCAGGGAGGTCAGCGGGAGATCTCTTTCAGAGCCCAGACACCAGCTAGGGGAGACGGATGGCAGAGGGCAGATGGAGACATTTCTTTTTCTTCGGACCTCTGTTTGCCTACCCACCCTGATGTATCCCATGCCTGTTCATCCCATTTGGCATGCAAACCCCAACCTGCTGTCAGGCCAGTGTGCCAGCACTTATTTGGTTGTGTTCTGACTGGGTCCTGAAAAGACTTGGGGGTTTCAAGTGCCACCAGGGTGTAAAGCAGCCTCAAAACCCTCCAAAAGCCACTAATGGTACTTTGAGAAGTGGGAAGCTGGGTTAATTAATTGTGGGTAAACTCTGCAGGTTTTACAAAAGTTTTTTTATCCTGAGGAGCTGTTGCTAAAGAGTGAGGAGAAACCCTGAGCAAGGTCTGATTAGGAAGGTCAACATGAGTGGTGGTTTCAGCCTGCCATATACAGACCTAGCTCCAAACTAAACCATACAGACAGTCAGTCCTAAACCTCTGGGTGCTTTCCATCTGCATCAGGCATGCAGTGTGCTGGGCAATGCCATAGCATTGCAGTCCAGCATGGAAAGTTCAGGATTAAGTAATGCCAAGCTGAGCTTTCATGGAGGGAAATTGCTAACCTTGGTAGTGCAGGTGGCCTTCCTAACAGCTCATAATGCAGCTGTAAGGTCATGCTTGGAGCAGTGGTAGCAGGCAGGGCTAACTTCCTGTGCCAGGCGCCTACACCAGTGTTCACTATCCCCAGATGGGGAAAGGTTTTCTTGCTCCTCCTACCACCCTGGGAAATGCTGCATAAGGGGATTTATATCTACCCAAAGTGCTTTCCGAGATATGAACAGCTCATTATTTTTAACAGCTCTGACGTCATTATCAGTCAGGAATTTACCTAAAGGATAATGGGCTGTTGTTTGCCACTGCCTTCAGCAGTAATCCCGTGGTGCAGGCATACCCAGTCACATAACATAAATGATTACATAGCCTCCATCTTTACCTTAAGGCTACAGTCCACGTTTTATAAACCATCCTCTGCTCTAGTGTCTGTATCTTGTACTGGAAACATCACCTGCTTTCCAAGCATCTTCTTCTTCCTGGTGTTATAAGAAAACAAGATTCTTTTGTGATTGTGAAAAGAGGAGAATTTTTTTTCCTTTCTCATAAATAACAAAAGACATTGAAATTTTTGGTTGATCAGTAGATGCAAAAATATATTTTCTGGGGGTTTTCTGGTCTGTTTATTTTAAACTAATGTCCCCAAAACTTCCAGCCTCAACCAATTTTCAACATATTTAATTTTTTTATCAATAAAATAAAATATTTCCAAGTCTGTTTACTGCAATCAAAATCAGAATACATATTGGCACTTGGGTGGTACTTTTAATCTGTTTTTCTCTTTATATAATGACACGCATCCCTGTTCAATTAGGTGACTCATCATACACTTCAGCAGCAGCAGGCTCTGAAAAACAGAGCAAAATGCATTCCTAACAATTACATACTTCTTTAAAAAAGTTACAGTCAATCAAGGTTTATAGAAAGAAACAAGGTTAAGACCCATTTGTGTCATTTAAAATGATAGCATGGTCTATTTCACCTCAGCACTCATTTTAAAAATGGCAGCATGGTTTGTGACTCATAACCATACCCCCATCACATAATTATGCATTTAACTCCATTCAGCTGCCTGCGTACATCATCTTGCTTTTCACCTTTGTTCTTTCATACTTCACCCAGGCTAATGTCGTCAGAGCCCTTCTAAAGTAGTAACAAAGACAAGTTTCCTTATTTATTTATTTGCTTGCTTACTTGCTTGCTGTTCTTTTAGGCTTCCAGTTGTTCATTGCACAGTTAGCCAGAAAAATCTAACTCTGATAAAAGTACAGCAGACAGTTCTAATAGAAGGGATGCATTTCACAGTAGCTGGATTTGAAGATACACAGTGAGAAGATCTGGATTCATGTGCCTTTCAGTCCTGCTCCAGTGCATAGGAAGATGCAGCCCCAGCCAGGTTGTACCACATGGCAAATCCCAAGACATCAACTCCATCTCATAACCAGCCAAGTTACCTTAAGACCACTCAGTTAGTTTGGCTCCTCTTTATAACAGGGATTCAAAAGCTGCTTTATAAGAATACTCTTTCAAGAAAGAATAAGGCGCTGACCAGTAACCAGGAGAAAGCTTTTTTTTTTTTAGCCAAGCCTAGGAGATTGGATATTGTGATTGTCAATATCAGTCCCTTCAACACCTCAAGACAAATCAGATTGGCCCTGGGAATCTAGATCTGGGCTTTAATTTTAAAGAGCATTAGAAATTAGAGCACCTTGCCAATATTCCCATGTTGCTCCCAACAGCTGAAATCAAAGGGTGCTGCACAGCACACCCTTCAGAGACCACGGGCTCATTTCCAGGTGCAAGGCTTTGCAAGCATCAATCCTGTGGGATGATGAAGTGTGGACCACTCTGCATAACATGTGGGAAGGGAGACAGCTTTCAGTTTGCTGTAACATGAAAAGCAGTGTGTCTGCAGCTTTAAGATTTATGTATCCACTGTGTAATGAATTGAGAGGGACAATGCCTGATGTCAGTTAGGGATTTTCCCTAGCAAAGGTGGGATAAAAGCCATAAGGCTTTGATCTACAAGATGAAAAGCATTTCAAAGTAGTGAGAAGTTCAACAGGTAGTTACTGGATATAATTAAGGTATTTACTTAAATATAATAGCTCATCCTTATTTTTAAGCAGTCAGTGAAACAGATGTACTATACTATAAAGAGTTCAGATGAAATAACGTTAGGGCTGATCTTCTGTGGAGAAAGTTGCCAAAATATTAACCAATATAAAAATTACAAATATCAGAGTTGTTCAGGAGATATGCACAATGGGTTTTGGCAATCCCCTCTTGACTGCTCAGCCATGGAAATAATGCTGGATTTTTTTTTTTTCTACTAACAGACATATGCTGTTTGAACTACTTACTTGTTTATAACTCGTCTAATGAATTGACATGTTATTCAGATTCAAGATGTAGGAATTAATTTTATTCTTCCCTTGGTGCATTCATTAAAGCTGATTTATCCAGTTTGTTGCCCTTGAGTAGTGTCTTTAGTTATCCCTTTGGCTATCCCTTTTCCCATGGCATTGCTTTGCTGAGGCTTGCTATGACTTGTGCTCAGGGACTGCCAACTTGACACCATATAGCAGGGAAGGAATGAATGACAGCAAGCCAGATTTGCTGGTTGAACATCACCCCACAGAGGAACAACTGCACAGAGTTTCTATACTTTCTCTGATGCCCAAATATTAGTGTCTAGAAGAAATGATTGTCAAAAAGCACATAATAGATATTCAAGTTAGTGAAGCTGACAAACTCATCACACTTACAAAGCATTAGTGACTTACTCTGCTCTCACATGCTAGAAATTTGTTCAGCCACGTATTAATAAGGACTTTTAAAGTCAGATCTGAACCTCTAGTTATCATTCATATCCAAATTCTCAGAGTAGAACTATCACAGCACTAAAGTACCACTTAATCTCTGGTAATTTGAATCAGTCAAATGTTTACTTTGTCTTTAATTTACCCTCTTTCAGTGATTCTACATAAAATAAATTAAGCTGTTACAGCCTAAGTATGTCTCTTCTTGGGAACCACAGAAAGTTAGAAAAGTTAGATCAAAACATTTGGTTGCAAGATTTTTATAATTTATGTTTTCCATAACATGAGGAGAAATAATGTGAACCTCAACAAATATATCTAATAACTCAAATTCATCAAGCTTCTGGGGAATAACTTTTATGAAAAAAGAGTAACTGACAAATTTTTCCCAAATTAGGTGCAGTGAGGTTTATTCCTATTAAAATAAACAATTTGAAACTGATCAAATAAGGCTGTTTGCTATATTACTGGCGGATGCAAATGGGTTTTGTTCTTAGAGTAATCCTGCAAATTTCACTGTGAATGAAACTAAATTGTGCATCAGTGGAGGCTGTCGGAAAGCTAAAGATCAGGTTTAAATTCAGCATCTCCCTAATATACAGTGCATCTTGAAATTAGCCCACCTTGCAAAAGAAATCTATCAGCAGATTAAGGAAGCAAAACTGCACAAAGAACATCTTCACTGGGTGTCCACTTGAAAAGTGCCCAGCATGAGCATCACAGCAAGGCTGAATCAGAACTTGACAGCTGGAGAAGGAGCCTTTTCAGCCAGAAGAGATATTCACCCTTACTTCATTTCTTACAAGTCATCACTTTGCTCAGGAAGGTCTATGTAATGGGCAACATCCGGACTGTAATGGATATTAGTGCTGTTTGGATGAAATTGCACACTGGTGCAATCTGTGTAAAGTCAGTAAGGACTGTGACATTTTGCCCAAAATACAAAGGTGCACCTAGATTTGTACTCCGTAGAGTTTCCTTACAGAAAATAATAGCACAGGAAGTTAGAGCATGCTGGCACAGCTAGTCATCAGATGCAGTTTTGGGCATGAGAGTGGATGGCAGGGGAGGAGGCATTACCTCCAGGTTCTGCAGAGTATGCCTTCCACGGTGCAGAAAGTGGTGAAATCACTCATCAGAAATGAGGGAGGAATGCCAAAGTTAGTGTGGATATAGTAAGCAGAACTATTACTCTAATGATTCTCTTCTTATAAATTTAGGGGGGGGGGGAGGGGGGGGGAACGTTTCAAAAGAAAAGTGTACAAAGATTTCCACTGTATGAGCTTTAGGACATATTTTGACGCAACAGTGATGGAAGATCAGTCTATTAAGCCCAGTGCAATAGATAAAGACAACAACAGATCTTTAAAATTCAAACAAGTGTCAGAACTGAGAAGAATGTGAGAGATGGAAAAGCTTTCATTGCTGCACTACCATGCTTGGTAATATCACAATCAAACAAGCAAAGAGATTGAAAAAGAATAGAGATGAAGGGCCAAAACAGTGAGAGAAAGGTGCTAGACCTCCTGAGGGAAGAAACTCCACAGGAAAACTGTGTGGAGAACTCTAGCAGTGCCGAGTGCCACATCACAAAAACAACAACAGGAACAGCAGCAAAACCCCAAACAAACAACAAATAGAGGAAATAAAGACAGTCGGAGAAGAATAAATCTACAGTATGTATAGGTCAAAAGAGCTGCTAAGTAGCTGAGAGAAAATAACAAAAGGTCGAGCATTGCAATTCTAACCATTAGATGCAATTAAGAAAGGCCAAATATTTAAAACAGAATCCATCCAGAAGTATGTACTGTGGTTTAACTCCAGCTGGCAGCTCAGCCCCATGGAGCTGCTTGATTGCTACCCACCAGGGGGAAGGGGGAGAGAATCAGAGGGGTAAAAGCTAAAAACTCTGTGGGGTGGGTTCATCAGGGAAAGCAAAAGTTGCATACCTAAGCAAAGCAAACCAAGGAATTAACTCATGGCTGCCCATGGACAGGCAGAAGTTCAGCCTTCTCTGGGAGGGCAGGGTCCCATCACATGTAACGGTGACTTGGGAACACAGATGCTGTCACTCCAAATATTCCCCCCTTTCCCTTCTTTCCCCACTTTATGTACTGAGCATGATGTCAATATGGTCTGGAATATCCCTTGGGTCTACTGGGGTCAGTTGTCCCAGCTGCATCCCTTCCCAACTCCTTGAGTACCCCCAGCCTGATTGCTGGTGGGGTGAGTTAAGGAGCAGAATCGGCCTTGGCTCTATGTGAGCACTATTCAGCAGTAAAGAAAACACCCCTATGATATCAAAGCTGTGTTCAGGACAAATCCAAACCACAACCCCATCCTAGCTACTGTGAAGAAATTTAACTCTCTCCCAGCCAAAGCAAGCAAAGTATGGAAATACCTACCTCTTCTCAGATCACCTCCTCTCTGTCCATCAGGAACCTATTCAGGACATAGACATGCCAATGCTTTGGTTGTCAAGAGGTACATCTTGACTCACCAGATCTGCATGTCTCATGCAAATCCACTGGTTGCCCCTTGGTTTTGGTCAGCTGCTTCCTGAATGAAGAATTTAAGTGAGCTCTGCCTGGTGTTCCTGCTCAAACCATGATGCTCAGCAAAACCTGAGGTTTCTGCTTATTTATTTGCTTCTGATGTTCTTTTCATTACTGGCTCCAGTACTAGTACTAGATGGGTTTCAAGAAGTCTTACATGCCAGCAGAAAAAGGTGATGCCTGTCAGACGAGGTGCACTGTGGTAATCATAATAAAAAACTGCACAGCCTAAACACTGTGTGTGACAGACAACTTCTCTAAGAATGCAAAACAAAAACAACAATAAAATAACCACACCTTTCTAAGTACTGAGAAGGCAACCTGCCAAGCAACTAGAAATCACCTGTGATGAAGTGCCTGAAGCATTTGACTCTTGGGCTACCCAAGGACTTGGAGCATTGTTTACTATGAGAAAATATCTACATGCTCTGTGCATGGAACTAGGGTTCACATTTGTGTGGTACAAAGCAACTAGAATAACAGTCAGAGCCATTTGTTTGCCCTTGGAAACCTCCTGGCTTGGACCTTCCTTGCTTTGTGGATAAAGTGAGACTGTCCCATTGTCAAAGAAGCCCTAAGGAAATCTCCAAAAAGCTTCTGTTCTGATTTTACCTCATCACTACAGTGTGCTATTACCAGGTAAATGTCCAGTTAATCTTATTTCAGGGTACCACCTTGTTATCTTACAGCCTGTAAGACACAGAATATTATTCCACACTCTAGCTGGCAGAGGAAGATGTAAGAAGACATTTTTTTTCTTTCTCCAAAGACCAACTTTTCAGTGGGATTGCTGCAGTTCTCTCAGCTCCCTCTAAAAAGGGAAGTCTGAGTGAGATAATTACAGACCTTCTCCGCACATTCCTTCCTCCTAGAACACAGAAAATACAACACAGCATTCACTGATTTATCTGTATAAAGAGAAGCAACTAAGAACACATTCATGCAAACCCCTTCCTCCTTTCCCCTCTATAGTTATGTGGAGGAAGTTTTTTCATACACTATGTTTTTCTGAGTTTTGTATTTTCATTGCTAAATATATGGTGACCCAGTATTTACCTCAGTAAGTACATCTAAGACCTTTACGATTTTTAAAACTTCTCTGCAGGCATATTACAGATCAAAGCAGATTGTTCCAGCTCTAGTGGATTTTTGTTACATCAGAGCCATTGCATTCCTTGCTTGTGCTTGCAACCACTACTTTGGTTAACAAGATAAGCTATGACATAAAATACCTGTAAGAGTAACATTGTGCTCTTGCAAAAGTAGGGTCTTGATGCACTGATTTGTGTAAAATAACATACTGTGCTGGTTTAAAGGTAAACTGGCAGGAGAAGTGAACCCAACACAAAAGAGATCATAAGTCAGAGTTGCAATTTAATAAAAATATTACAATAAATGCAATGATACCAAGAGAAATTGGTTTTGCATCACAAAACCCAGAAGTATAACCCAGCCCCCTGGGGCACAAACACAATGGTGTTCGTTGGCTCCTGTGCTGAGACCCTCATGGTTCCCCTGAGTCCAAAGTAAAAGGAAGGGAAAAACCTGTTGGTGCAGATGATGGTTGCAGTCTGGTCAAGAGTGGTGGTCTCCTCCTGTCAAGGTTCTGGTCCTCCTCTGGATTCAACAAGTGGTCCCAGAAGTCCCCAAACCTCAAGATTATATACCCTCTGGTTTAGGTGGGAACGCCCAGTACCTGCGTCAGGGCGGGGAGTTCCACAATGGGTGACCCAACTCTGTGAGTCATGGGGTATTTTTTTAATCATTGATGGACCATTAGCAGTCATGACACCTCAGACTGGGTGTCAAGGTGACAACGACTCCCTGGAGGGGAGCTCCTATCTCACAGGCTTCTTTAACACCCAGTTTGCAGTCTGAGGGGTCGAGTGTGCCCTGAGCAGCTGCTGCAAATGGTCCATTGTTAACAGTTCATGAGAAATGACATAGAGGGTTTAGAATACCCAGCTTTGGTCACATCCATACAGTGATAAACTGGTCTCGGCTTGCTGAACTAGGACACTTACCAACAATCAACAGCTTTACTAAGAAAAACCCAGAATTATCAGTTCTACTTAGACCTTTCTGAAAAGAAAGTTTGTGTATGCCTATGTAACAATCCTCAAAATTGGTTGATGACTCTTTGTACACCTTGTGTGACAGCTATATGCACGTGTGTGTGTGACTGTCCAGATACAGTGTATGGGAGACGTAGTCCCCAAATTTAGCACAACTATTTGTGCTAGATATGTTCTACACAAGTAAGAAATAGTGAACTCAGTGCAAGATTGGCTGGATGTAATTCCTCAGTCTGACTTACCCAGAGGTTCTGAAGGGTGATCAAACAGGTATCTGGCTTTGAACTCTGGTGGCCATATGGTGTTTCCAAACTGGAATGTGCAAATGTATTAGCTGGCAAGTTCTTAGTGGGGTTCAGCAGATTTAGGAGCCCTACCTGTGTCACCTAAGGAAAGTTCATACCTTTTGTCTGGTGGTCCAGAAAAGGAAAAAAAATCACTGTTTTTAAGTTGATGTGTAGGAATAGTAGGAATAGAGAGTTAGCACTTTCAGTACATATGGAGCCACAGACATAAAAAAAACATAATTAGTTGATCCATGTAGGTTCTGATTTCCTTGTAGCCTTTCAGTACTTAAAGGGGGTTATGAAAAAGGAGAGAGACTTTTTACTTGGGCAGTTAACTATAGGACAAGGGTGAATAATTTCAGATTAAAAGATGAGATATTTAAGTTGGATACCAGAAAGAAATTCTTTACTGAGAGAGTGGTGAGACATGGGAACAAGATGCCTAGAGAAGCTGTGGCTGCCCCATCCTTGGAAGTGTCCAAGGCCAAGCTGACTGGGGCTTTGAGCAACCTGGGCTAGTGGAAGGTGTCCCTGTGCATGGCAGAGGGTTTGGAACTGGATGATCTTTAAAGTCCCTTTCAACCCAAACCTTTCTATGACTCTAGGATTTTGTTATTCCCTAGACATGTTCTCATGATGGCTAAAAGAGGTGTGTTTTTCCAGCCATGTGAAATCATGGCAGAAGCAATCCTAATACTAGAAGTTTGTTAGGATGCTGGGATGCTTGACACCAGGTTAGCTGGCCATAAAGGGCCATATGCTTTGTCTTGGGTAGCTTAGCCTTCCTTAAATCAGAGTTGTAGTCTTTAGAAAAGCACAGAAACTTATACTTACCAGCTCTCTATCCCAGCCGAGACAGGATCTCTTCCCTAAAGGACAAAGTAATCATAAGAATGTGGTTGCATAGTGATTAAAATGCAGTGTACAATTAATATGGCAGTTTTAGAACTTATTTGGATAAGGGTTCAGTAATAAGATCATTGTCGCAGTCTTGGTCTCAGGAAAGGGACCAGACCAGCGACGGGGGTTCGTGGACGGCCTGCTGAGCTGGTGGATTT
>JAWWEV010000095.1:16236343-16251043 GCA_035583235.1 Hafferia zeledoni
CAGCACCATAGAAACAAGGGGAGAGAACTTTTATTTTCAACTTTTAACAACAAACGGGGGTAACAACACGCAGAGTCCTTATTAGGGGGTCACAGTCCGGCTTGGGAGTGGTCCTCCTGGACCTTCCATACGTCAAAGCTTGTTTCCTTGTCTCTTTTCTTGTGCCATTCGTCCATGTCCACATAAATACCATCTCCAACAGATCATGTTGACAAAAACATGATTTTGATGGTTCCGCTCCTGGAACGGTGGGAGTGGGGCTTGAAATCAAAGCTTTAATAGTCAAGAACATTTCTGGGGACAAAGGTACCTACCAGTGGCTTTGTGCCAGCATCCAGATCTTGATGGAAAAGCATGTAGTATTGCTCAGATTTGCAAAGCGCTCAACCTGCAGGAAGAGGAGATGACTCAGGCACTGGTCTTGCCATGACAGTCCTGGAATTCAGCCCTGGAAGCCAGCAGCCATGCACCTCATTTGGCAAACCTGCACTGTGGCATATGAAAATATGAAAAATGCATTAGCCTCACAGACACAGTTACATGTCAAAAGTCTTGCACACAAACGGCTTTTGATGCACAAGATTTTAGATTGTCATTAATTACAGAGATATTTTTAATGTCTCCATTACATCCAGAGCTTATATTACAAGAGATAATTGCTTCTGGAGTGCAATTAGGCTGCAAAATTACTATACTAAAAAGCAATGCAATAATAAAATACTTATGCTGGTATTTTATACATGAACGTCTTTTCAAAATAAGGAATTATTATGTGTTCAGTGCTGTTCCCAAGTAGCTGTGATCATTTTCTGTTTTCTGCTGTGATCTTTTTATCATTCCACCGAGTCTTCCCTCAACCATGTGATAATATTGGGTGCAAGCTGTGCTGTAGGAAAAAGATAAAGAGTTGTTCTAGTTAATAAGAATAGAAATGCATGGGATTTTCTACTGACATTGAAGACTTTCTCTATTATCTTTTACCAGGAAAAAAAATCTATTTAGAAACATGACTCATATTGCGGGCAAGGCGTGGTTTATTGCTGGTAGCTCCACTCACTCTAGTGTTGGCTGCTGTGGGACAAAGGAGAAACATAAAAGTCTCACTCCCAGTTTCTCAGAAGAGGGCAAATGTGGCATTAGGTCTCAGCAGAGTCCTCTGTAGTACCTGGGCCTCAAATCCAGCAATGCATAAAAATAAATGTCAGTTAGGTTGGGAAAGTTAGAAGAAGGATGAGGAGAAGAAAAAGGAACTGTTTGTGTAGCCATTGACAAATGTTACCATGATACAATTAATCAGTTGCATCTCTCTGCACTTGGCAGGAGGAGTATAAGGAAATAAAAGATGCAATATAAGATATAAAGAATAGGAAATGTGCTGCATATTTGATAAGAACAGGGAGTGTACTCAGCCTAAAAAAAACAACCAATCATTCATTTACCCTGAACTAAAGCAGGCACTATTATTTTAAAATGTTTTTCTTTAACTCTTGTTAGTGATGAACATGTATTTCTGAAGACTGTGAAGTAATTATAAAACTGTCATCTCCTATTAGGAATGACTTCAGTGTGCAAGCACAGCCCCTTCTACCTCTCCTTCACCCACTGATGCTCCATGCCAGCCTCTAACCTCCCAGCACATGTTGTGGTCACCATCATTCTTATGCCAAAACACAGACTCTCATTGAGACACTAGCCTACACCAGGCCAGAAAAAGGACTTTTCTGGACAGTCTGATGATTAGCCCTAGCTAAACTGCCTGGATGTGGGGAGTCCTGGACATATCTTTGACTCTTGCAGTCCTGTGCAGACCACTGCATGCCATTTCTCCCAGTGTCCCTAGCAAGAGCCATGTGCCGCCCAACTCCTGCTCCCATTGCAATGCCCTTGGTGTTTCTAATGTCAGCTGTGTTGGATTTCCCAGAGTTTTGCCATGCTGCTATTTATTTTCCAGAGCTGGAATAATTTCAGTCCTAGCTGACCTGAAAGCTTCACTGGGAATATCTCTACTCCAGCTTGGTCCTCAGTGGAACATGTGTAACAGATTTTCATAAGCAACCTACACAAAGCTCCCACAGAAACCACAGGTATTTGCTGGGATTGTAGAGTCTGCTCAGCGAGGAAACCAGTGCTAAATATAACAACAAATTGCTGCTTAAAGAGTAAGACTTCACTTGGCAGAAAGGATTCCTACGCTGACTTTGTAGGCATAAACACCAAAGGTGTAGGAAGCCTTGTAATGGAGAGAGTAAGGAAGGTGGAGTGGCAAGGTGGGACCGGGGGTGCATCTGGAAGTAAATAGTCTTAATTTAGTGTAAAGCAGATCCTTCAATATTTTCAGAACCTGAACAAGTTCATGTACTTTTGTAGAATAGCAGGAAAATGCCTAAGCCCAAGGCAGTCTTTCCAATGTGATAAATGCAGTGGAATAAAATGTGTTTATTACCTATTATTCCTATGGGAAATAAATGCATTTCTGTAGGAATAAAATGATATTGCAAATATTTCTTCTTGGGAATGACACACAGAGCAGCTGGTTTTGAATGGCAAGATTTACTGAAGTGGAAAAAAAAAAGAGTGAGTATCTTACTTACCTTTTTATTTTCAGAAAATAAATGCTAAATATCCTTAGGAATGGGACAAAACCACCACTGCTGGTACTTATGATACAGTTGGCTAGTGGCTTGGGAAAATCACAATTCTTCAAAGTTAAAGTGGAACTGGAGGTAAAATTTTCTTTTCAGTAGGGAAGTCTGTTCAGGGAAGGTGAAGTTTGGAGCCTGAGCTGCCCCATGGTGCTCAGTGTCCTTGTAGACATCAATGTACTCTCCAGCTTTCTTGGGAAGTTCATTCTGTTTGCTTTTGGTAGGTATGCAATGCAAATTGGCAGCCTTCATTCTTGACCTCTATGTGGTGGCAGGCTGAAATAATAGCATATAGGCATGAAAAACAGGAAATATAACTATTGGAATGTGGCAATTAATATAATAGGGTGATTGAGAGTCCAGCTGGTAAACAACCAGATAATTGGACAAGGAGAAGGATGTCTGGAGTCCATCAAAGGGCTGTCTTTGGCTTCCACAGGGCACCTGAGGTATCTTATGACAAAGACACCCAAATATAGTACTTGAAAGATGTACAGCATGAACTGAACACATGGTGCTGCTAATGACAGATGCTGGAGTACATGTTCTGCCTAAGGACAAATAATTACCCAGTTAAAAACACGTGCCAAGTGCATGATAGATGGTAACGCGCAAAAGAAAAGATGCAAAGCATCAAGGATTGATGGAATATAAGTCCCAGGGAGCCGGTGATGGGACTGTCTCCATGAGGGCTTTCCCCTCATTAATGAACACCCATGTTCTGCAGGCTGCTGGCACACGGCAGGGCACCGGTGCCCACTGCCCAGGCACCGGCTCCCTACGTCTCTGGTAGGCATGCAGGAGCCAATCAAAAAATAAAATCAAAACCCATGCAGCTTTGAGTGCCTCCTCCAGAAAGTGCCTGGGGAGTGGAAGGGAGGAAGCTGCTGCCCTGCTGGCACAATTAGTCACTGCTGGGACAACTCATCTCTGCCAGTGGGTGCAAGAGGAGGGAAGGGAGGAGTGGATTGGGAAAACACATAAAGGCAGAGCTGTGCACAGCCAGACAGGGTTAATCCCAGTGGGGTTTATGATTCTTCCCCCTCCTGCACTTCTAGAAATTTCAGAAAGCTCAGATTGACTACATAAATGCATGCACACAACAAAGCATTATTTATACTGGTGCAGCAGAGGGGAGTTTTTGCAAAGACACAAGTGACTTGGTCAGAGTGAGAGTTGCCAGGGCACAGCCATGTCAGGTACAGGGTGGGCTGCAGCATGCCCATAGGTTTTTTGCCAAAAGTATGAGCCTAGGGCATGCTAAATGAGGAGGGTGTTTGCTGCCAGGGGTGTAGCTTTCTTTCTGGAGAAAAATAAATAGAAAAGATAAATAAATGTATAACTTGATTAACCCCAAGGCTGCCTGAGCAAAGAGGCTTACCCCAGACCTCAGCAGACAGACTGTTAGCCTTGAAGGTCCAAATTCTCGCACTGAGTGTGTTAGGCTATTGCTTCCTTTCCTCCTGGAGGTGCTCCTTGCTGCATGGAAGATTCAGTACCTGCTGAATGGCAGCATGGTAACTTAGGTAGACAGATGGCTCAGGTGTTCACCTGAGGCACAACAACTGAGTTCAAACCTGCGCCCCAATTAACAGGTGCCAACACAGAGTGGAACTATTCCACACTGGGAGCTGAGGGTGAAGCTTAGATCCCTCATCCTTCAACTGGGGCAGAGAAGGACTCTACACCATCATCCACTTGCCCTTCCTTCCCTCTGCCCTGCTAAGAGATGTTTATCCATCCTCCTGTAGTGCAGAAAGAAAACTAGAAAGCTGGAATAAAGAATCATAATGTGGATGGCATGTATTTTAGAGGATTTATATTCCAGTAGGGAAAACTTGCATCAGATACAAAAGTATCGGTACATTGCATTTCATAAAAGGAGGATAGTGACCTTAAAACAATTTCAGGATCAGTAAAATAAAGTAAAAAGAAGAAATTTGATGAATACAGCTAAATTTTAAAACACAATGCATTACACTTAGGCTGTCACCCTGTTCTTTATCCTGAAAGGATTAAAATACAGTTTGTGAGAGGAAGAAGGTTAATATGATTTATATCAGAAATTATGATTATTATGGCAGAGAAAACAGGACAAGTATTTTTATTCATGCCCACATTTTAGCAACAAGTTACTTTCCTAATGCCCATATGACCCTGCTGAAGAGCTGTAAGTGGTATTATCAGCCATGCCTTGGCAAACTGGTACCCCCCACACACAAGTGGTATGCTGTCAGGGCAGCACCACAAAGACAGCCCCTGCAGGATAGCAGGAAGAACCACTTTACACAACCTTGTGTGTTGTTTTTTCACCTGTAGGTCAGTTGTCAGCGGGGTTACATCAGGGTTGAATTTATCTCTTATCTGCAGAACTTTTCAATAGCCATATTGTTGTTAACACTGTATTGCCACTTGAAGACAGTCATGGCATATGGGATGTACTGAACACACAAATTCTTCAATTATTCACCAAATGCTGTGAAACTTGTAGGTGTCTCAGTACTGAAGTAAACAGCACTTGCAGATCCCAATTACTAGCAGGATGCCATGTACAAGCCCACAGTGTACTTGAGAAATTAGTAGATAATTAACATAGATCAGGAGAGTTGAAACATTTCAGATTTTTCTATAGATCTGTTGCTAACATGTCTGAATGTGTAGTGGCTAGTTCTGTGCATGTTCATAACACCATGTCTCCAGCTTAAGGCAGAGCCCAACTCTCATCATGAGCATAGGTACATTCCAACCAAATGTCGAATATGAACTCCCAAAAATCCAGTTATTGTAATGGACATAAATCGACTCATGGAACACAAGCTAGCTATGTCAGAGGAGGGTTTGTATAGAAATGTTAACTTCTGAATAAATATTATGTTATATTGATTGAAAAAGGTGCAAACAGAAGATTTCAAGTTGACAACTCACCTTTGGTAGGATATACAGAGAGGAATACATGTCAAAGGATTATTTAACAAGTCCTGAGGGGAAATAAGATCATATGAGCCACTGGGAAAGTGTCAGAGAAAAGCAAGGGGAATATTCTACAATATAGGTTATGACAGCTGGGACTGAGGATGTTATTTCTGATCTACTTAAATTGGCTTAAGATAGTTTTGCCTCAGACTGAACTAGAAAAATAAATTGGGAAGTAGCTGCTTCCCTAGCTCTGAAAAGGGTGGGGAAAGCCAGGTGGCTTGGGATGTGTAGAAGGTATTTTGGGAGCTACACATTAAAAGAAGACAGAATTCTTGCTACTGTGTCATATTGCAGGGACAGTTGCCATTGCATCATTTGTTCTAAGAATAGATTTTTATAGCCCAGCAGCAGGTCAAAATGTTTATAAGAGTACAGATTTTTTTAAAGTCCAAACCAAACAAAATGCAGGACCCTGTACAGAACTGCTGAAAAGTACATAAGGTAACTCACAGAACCTAGGCCCTAGAATAATGTGGGGCAACTTGGACACAGGCATTAGGCATTTGACAGGAGCTTCCACAAAAATCTAAATAGTCAGTCTGTCTTGCCTGAACCTTTAATTGGGAGACAAAGAAAGAGAGCATGGACGGTGAGGCATCCCATTTTGAAGTAGATTTTGTAAATGAGGGGTATGACTGAGACAGAACAATGACCTGAAATGATTTTTCCTCTTTTTTACCAATTTTTTCACCCATAGGGAACCATAGGGAACTTGGCAGCTCTCTGCACTCCTTATAGTCCAGAAAAGAGATTTCTGAGTCCAAATCAGGACTCTGTCCTCTCTGCAGTAGTCTCCAAAATGTGTCTTGCAATCCAGTTTCCCCAGACAGAAGCAGGTCAAAGGTACCACGACACAGCTGCCCCTTTCAGGCACAGAAATACCTTGCCCCTAAGTGGGAGTTTGGAGGCAGAAGCAAGAAGCAGGCTGCCTTACTGTGACTGTATTGTGCTTTGATGCAGCATGACACTGCCCTTGCCTACCCAGCAATTATCAGGTAGAGTTAGAAAGATCTTGAGCAGCACAAAGCAGTTATCAGCACTGTGGTGAATCAGAATCTGACCACAGAAACATGCTGCTAATAACAGACTGTCTGCAATGCAGTCGATCCACCTGGACTCCCTCACCTGGACTGTCAGGGCAAATTGCGTAAGCAACTCTCATGACATGGAGGGGGGTTGAAAGGGGGAATTCAGACTTTTCTTCAGGAAGAAAAACAAAAGCTGATGATATCCTCTATAAAAACTACTCTTTTTGTCACTTAGGATACTTCTGACAAAAGATAGTATTATGAGTATCACAGTTTCACACCTCATCACACATTTGGTTAAACCCAAGAGATTTACTGCAGAGACAAGCAGGCTGTGGGCAGAGAATGCTGCCTCCTTTTTAGCAGTTCTTGAGGATTAGAGTGGAAATATCAAATACTGTGAGAAAAGAGTGAGCAAGAAAAGGCAACCGCTAGAGTCTGGCATCTTTACGGGATACCAATTAAACACATTGACTCTCTGGAAATACAGTGATACACTCTGTGCCTCTGAGCGCTACTGCAGAACAAGCAGCTTGTTCTGTGCAGAGTAGCTGCTAATTGCTTATTTACTACTCTCATCAGAAGATCATAATTTTGAAACTTGGATCTATAAAATAAATGAGATGGCCAGGGTCTTAACGCTGACAAAAAAAACCCCCCAGGCTGTTCTTAAAACTTACCGATGCACTAATATCTTCTTGTCATCCTTTTCCGATGTGTTTGAGCTACACACTACCTTGTCACAGCATGAGTATGATGAAACATTTTTTAATTCCTCACTGTGATGTTCTCAAGAAGACATTTGCTGACTGCATATACTTGTTTCATGAACATCTTTATGGTGCCTCCTCTTCCTGTTTCACCCACATAGTTCTACACCAGCTCACCTTTGATTCAATTAAATCATGTAATTTTAGAGATGGCTATAAGCTGGGCTGAAGCACCTAAACCTAAACAATTTCCCATGAGTATTTAAGAGAAGCCAAAGTATGATATGAACACATCCTTGAGTTTTTGTGTCTTGGTGGTTGTCTTCTCGCAGAGAGTAGTTATCAGCATACTGAAGAAGCCCTTGGGAGGAAAGCAGAATATGCTATTGGCAAAATAAACAGCATGCCTTCCCCTTAAACACAGCCTGACTTACCAGTCCAAATAAAGCACAACTCTTCTTGTGCTGACCTGCAGCCAAGACGATTTTGATAGCAAAGATCAAAAAAGGAAGTCAGCACACACAATCAATGTGTGGATTTCTTACCTTTTGGAATGTCCCACATCGACCTCATCTTTGGAGACGTGTAGGAGTGGAAAGAAACAGATCCTGTCAACATATGACACTCTCTGCAACCAGTATGAAGGTTTAGCAAGCTGAGAGCAAGTGTACAGGAAATGGGTAGGAGTAGAAAACTGGAAAAAAGATAAACCAAAACAGACCCAGTCAGGTCACTTCTCCAAAGATGTTGTGTCTAGGCCAAAACCAATGCCTTCTGTAAAGCACACGCTTGTAGGACAGAGGACTGCAGGCAGAGAGGAGTCACTGAAAGCAAGCATACAGCTCCTTAGAGAAAAATCATTGACTCAGCTGTGTGTGAGACAGGGTCAGGAACCTGAAAAATGTCTTTACCTGCTGTTACACTGGACTGTTTGCAGTAAGGCCTGTGTGCAGTTGTGCTAGGCATCACCAGAGCACGGGATGCCACTCAGTGCTGCAAGGCTTCAGAATGGAGGCAGACAGCACCCCTTACCAAACTGGCAAATCTGAATTATAGATTAATGTTAAACCTGCAGACATTCACACTAATGTATTTTTTTAGTAACTGTCTGGTCTTTCTAAAGGACACAAGACTCACTGTATCACCTGGGAATGTACCTGCTTACAGTGCTGTGGTGGGGTGGGAGGTATGGAGATCCAGCCCCAGTACTGGCCCTTCTTACAGGGACATCCCAGTGGAGAGGAGAAAAGCCTTTCCGGCAGCCTTTCAGTTGGTAAGTTTATCTGTGGGCTTTTTGTTTCCCATCGCATAGCTTTCCTCTGGATTAGAGGACATTTTTATCTACATGACTACATTACCATGAAATCTAATGCTTACTATGTGGGAAATGTACTGATGATACTACAAATTATTAATACATATATTTTGATAAATTCCCTCTACAGAAATGACAGGATTTGGTTCATAATGAGACAGAGAAACCTCTTTACCCCTGGACATCTGATATCAAATGAATGTATGCACTAGAAGAAAAACAAATATCTACCAAGTCAAGGAGACAACATACCTCATTTTCCTGTAACCAGCTACTTTGCTTTCAGGCTCTTTCTCCACTGCTCAGAAATGTGCACATTAGCAGCTTCATCCCTGTCACTTGTCACTGCTGCCTTTCCCAATCACCTGTCCCAGTTTCTGTGTACACCTCACATTGAATTAGTGGTGAGGAGAGACACTAAGCTTGAAGGCAGCAGTGAGGAAGGAACTGAATTTGCAGCCACAGCCTTGGGAGACCAAACCAATGTGATGAATGTTCTCAACAAACATTGCTGCTGGTGATCAGAGGAGAGAAAAGTGCCTATTGTTTTCCTTTCATGCTCTAGGCTCTCCCAGAGATATTTTTGCTCACTGTGTTTTTTCTGCCTCGAATTACGCAATTCACAGGAAGTCTTCTCATAAAAGAGATTATTGAGAAAATAAATGTTTAGACAAATCAGCTGCAGGCATAAAGATGTTACACATTGAAAGAAGTCAGCTGCATCTTCTTGACATATCCTGTTGGTTCAGTTATGCTAAGATGCTGAGACACTGAGTCCCTGAGTTTTAGCATCACTGAAACATACTCGATGGACAGAAGATTTGTCCTGTATTTTTATAAAAGTAACATTATTATTTACAGAAAAAAACCTCAGAGCAACAAACAAACATGGCCTACATGAAGATTTGATAGCACTATTTTTCTATACTAGGGCAAATAAACGTAATATTAATGGAAAATGATTTTGGTGTGGTCTGTGCAAGGCAAGTAAAAAAATTCCCACAAGTCATCAAGAAGAGGACCTCGTGCATTTCCTCTTTGAAGGGCCCTCCACAAACTACTCATCTTCTTGAAATCTCAAACTGTGAACCACTGGAAGTTGGAAGGCAAGTCATCAGGAAACTGAAGTTTTATGGACACAAGGAACATTAACAGCTCTGGATGGCAATACATTTTGGTCTGGTGACTATAGCTTGGCAAACTGCTTAGTTACTTCTCAGCAAACAATTTTGGAAACTTAAAGAACTTTCAAATTTGTGAAGTAATTTCACCCCCACTTTAACAGAATTGTCATGACATATACTTCTTAAATAGAGAAATTAATTTTAATGCAGTTTTTGCCCATTTTTATTCAGAAACAAGTTTTGATTATTGTTTTTTTCCTAGGTTTGGCTGACATAGACTTCACCTAAGTGCTTAACATCTTCCTGGAGAAAGGGGGTTATTGCAGCTGCCCAGACCCTGAGAGCTGACTTGCTAGAAACCAAGCCAGACAGGCAAGCAGGAGCTTGCCATCCTTGTCAAAACCAACCTGGCTTAGCAAGTGCACCTCTCCAAACACACAGGATTATGCTGGTTTTGCTGGGTTTTGTGTAGAGGAGGACAGAATTTCCAGAGTACTGCGTAGGATGGTTTTAAAAGTACAAAGACAATGCTCTATTAAAGGCTAGCAGAAAAGGGCAGAGACACATGCTGCCTCTGTATTTTTGCTCCACAGGAGTGTTAAAGAAGGAAGACCTGCAGTTCTTTTCACAGCATTCCTTTCCACATGTGCCTGGCTGAGAAGCCTCTGGCACCCCAGGCAGACACTGTGCTCTGACTGCCACAAGAGGCACTGACATTCAGACCATCACACCCTGAACAACCGTTCACACACAACCTCAGGCACTGCAGTCCTGTGTACTAAAGACTTCTGAGGGTCATCCTCTATCCTTGCAAAAGTAACTAAAACGTTTCATATTTATATTTAACTTTCTAGCTGGACCAGCACCAGCCACTTCCATATCATGTGTCACCCCAGTGACAGCACCACCAAGGAGGCCACCAAGCCTTTTGCATGCATGATCCCACCATGCCAGGGAGCCTTGGCTGGGAGCTCCAATCAAGCTGGGACTGCTGGCAGTGAGCATGCTTATCACACCTGTGTGACTCCTGGGATTTATCCTCTGGAAACAATAGTTCCTTTGATGACTGCCTGGAGAAGAATCAACTGTCCAGTGCTTCTGCTTCTCCTCTGCAAAGTGGTTGGGGAAGAAACATGTTTTTTGTGTTTGTTGGTCCCCAGCACATCTGTGAGCATGGATCCCTTGCTGTAGATGGAGCCATCACAATGGCACTGAGTATAAACCTGTTTGCAAGATGGGATTTGGCCCTGCTGAAGCACAGATACTAAAGCTGTAAATGATCTCAGCTGAGGATTTGCAGAAAGAAGGGCAACCTTAATCTCTCTGAGGAACATGGACAGAGTCATGTAGTTGGAAATAGCAGCATGCATGCAGTAAACAAGTGCAGCATTAGCTGCCCTCTGTCCATGTGCCAGCACTACCTGCCCATTGCAAGCAGCAGCTCAGGCCCATGACACCCACGCACATGAGCCCCTGGCACTCAGTTTCCCTGCCAAGCACCAGCTGTGTCTTTGCTGCGTGCTTGCTGTGTGTCCATGCAGAACTTCCCCTTTGCTATCACAGGTACTGAATGGCATTTTAGCATCACATGCTCTACACCAGTAGTTTAGCAACTTAGAAGAGCTGAAATCATTGGTAGCAATCAGCCAGTGCCCCAGGAAGGAGAATACACTGTTCTGAACTGACCGGAATTTCAGCTGAGCTCTTAATGGTCAACGCACTGTCACTGATGCTTCCATTACTTACTGAAATAACTAACAGCACTTCTTTCTGTCTTTACATAGCAACTGAATATCTTAAGAGAAACTGCCCTTTTCCAATTTGTATAAATTTGTTTCTAATGCTTTACATTGCACTAGGAAGAATCAAAGGAATGTAATTATCATCAGCTCAGGCAGAGTCCCACTGCTGTGCAGGATTTACACAGGCTGTGTCGCACCAAACTTTCCCTGCTTGTCATTGCACTTTGCTCATGAGAGGTTGTTGCAGATCACTGCTGGCCATGGAAAAGTCAGCCTTAACCTGAAACAAATCCAGTGAGAGCTGATGGTGTGGTTTGTGCAATCTGGACAGGGTATTCTTGTAGTGTTCACAGATACACATCAGCAGAAGGAAGTGCTGTGCTAGGCACCAGTGGGATAAAAAAGTCTGTCCATGCACCTCAAAACCATGCATTGAACAGAGCCAGCAACTGAGGCAGTCTCCAACCTGAATCACAGAATGGTTCAGCTTAGAAAAGGCCTTTAAAGACTATCTAGTCCAAGCTCCCTACCATGGACAGGGACATCTTTCCCTAGACCAGGTTACTCAGAGACACATCCAACCTGGCCATGAATCCTTCCAGGGGTGTGCATCCACAGCATTTCTGAGCACCTTCTTCCATGGCCTCAGGACCCTCACAGGAAAGAATTGCTTCCTAATATCTAATCTAATTCCATCCTTGTTCAGTTTAAAGCCATTCCCCCTTGTCCCATCACTACAATGCCTTGTAAAACATTCCTCTCCAGCAGTCTTGTAGGCCCTCTTTAGGTATTGGAAGGTGCTGCAAGGTTTCCCCAGAGTCTTCTCTTCTCCAAACTGGAAAATGCCAACTCTCTCAGCCCTTTCTCATAAGAAAGATGCTCCAGCCCTTGATCATCTTTGTGGCCATCCCTTGGACTCACTTCAGAAAGACCACATCCTTCTTATGCTGGGGACCCCAGAGCTGGATACAGCACTCCAGGTGGGGTCTCACCAGAGCAGAAGAGAGGGACAAAATCTCTTCCCTCACCCTGCTGGCCACGCTGCTTTTGATGCAGTCCAGATTGGCTTTCTGGGCTGCAAGTGCACATTGCCAAGACATGCCCAGCTTTCCATCCAACACTACTCCCAGGTCATTCTCTGCTCTCAATTCCTTCATCCCCAAGCCTGTAGTGATGCTGGGGGCCGCCCTGACCCAGTTGCAGCACCTTGCACTTGGCCTTCTGAGCTTTGTGAGTCTCACACGGGCCCCCTCCTCAATCCTGTGAAGGCCCCTCTGGATGATACTTTCTTGCTAACATGAGCTTGAATAGAGAGTTGGTTCTGCATTTGTTTCTGCACCAGTGACGTCTTAGAATCCAGTAGCTCAAGTGAGAGAAGAGCTGGTCCTCAAAGCCAGCTCTGTAATCTTGGCACCTCATGCTGCCCCTGGATGCATTGTCCCCTCTCTGGCTTCACAGACACTGTCTGGCATCTGGCACCCAGCAGTGACAGCTCTGCACAGAGCATGGCAGGCTCCCAGGAGGGGAACAGGGAGTGCTTTGTCTCCTCACCCATCACCAATGGGTCCTGTGGATGCCAACACAAAGGACTGGCTGCTGTGCCCTGCCCCATCCATATCTAGATGAGCTGGGCTGCCCAGCCAGGCACTGTGGGAGAGGTGACTGCTCAGAAGTGGCTTGGAGAAGTGATGCCGAGAGCTCACTAGAGGGGACTGTGATATCCTGCTCCATTACAGGAGGGGCAGAAAGGATCAATAATGCACGAGGGTCAACCCCTGCTCCATCTAGCTCTGATCAGCAGTGGACATGGGCTCAGAGCCTGAGTCAGCTCTCCTCTGCTCAGTGAGCAGCCTTTCTGCTGAGACCACTAGCCAGTGGTGACAGCATATGACAGGAAATGCAAGTCCTCCACTGGGGCTTAAATTGACCAGGTACTAAGTTATCTCTCGTTAGCAATGAAGTGATATTGCATATGTCCCTGGCTATACTTTGAGAGGGATAAAGCAGTGATTACTGTTAATTGCAGCAGGATTCAGATAGTGGCATGGAGGTGGAAGTCGTAGGCTGGCACTGCCATTGCCCTCACCACTGCATCCACCACAGGCTACAGAGCCATTTCACATTCATGCTCCTCACTGCTGCTCTTCCATGTATGTTCAACAAGCTACATTAAGTAATCCTGGGACAGCCCAGATGCAAGTTATATTTATTTAGATATGGACCCTGTTCCTGAAATTGCTTTCTGACAGTGGCGCAGCCAACCAAAAGAAAAGAGAAAAAAGCATGTTTGATGTTAGTTTAACAATAGCAATCTCTTCTCCATCCTCCTAGTATTCCATAGCTTTTTTCTCTCTAAGGCATCCATAATTCTCCTATTTGAGATTAATTTATAAACAAAAGTGTTATATTTCATCAATCATGCTCTCAGGTTTTTTTATTGAAGCCCTTTACTGTTGCTTGCCTTGAAAAACCTCTTGCTGTGCTATTATGTGAAACTACAGAACAAAATCTGTTCCTTTCTAATGTTTTCACTTTTTCATGTTTCATTGCTTACAAACCCCTTTGTAGAAAATAAGTCTCTTCCCTGTTGCAAGTCACTCTGTGGCAGTTTCCAGCAGTGTAAAAACCCCTTCTGAGCCACAGTTCCCAGCACAACTGATGTTACACACAAAAGTAAGTTCACCTTTCGTATCTTTGGGGACTTCCCTAAAGCTAAAGTTTTTCTTTCACACAGATAAAGTGCTGCATGTGCATATGTACATGTCCATCTATCTGTCTAGATATGTTCTGTGCCTTCCCACATGCACTCAAGTGTGTTACAGCTCAGATTTCCCATTCCATACATTTGAGATGACTGCTTTGTTCAGACCATGAGCAGAAAAAGAGACGGCACAGAGCCATTACTCTGTATCCTGCTAATCACATACACCAAAACCACCTGACAGCTTCAACATATCAGCTGTCCCCTGTATATTAATTTCTCACCTAGAAAAAAACTACTGAAATACACAACTGTTATGGTTTTAGCCAGGTGGGCCTAAATCCAGGTTTTACAGTTCAGAGTAGGCCTGAAAATTGTCAGGTGATTTGAGCTGGGCTGAGCTAGCTAACAGCTGACTTCTTCTAGCCAATAATATTGTATTCCATACCATACTACATCATC
>JAWWEV010000095.1:16251143-16282540 GCA_035583235.1 Hafferia zeledoni
CCCTTTCTCCCTTTTCTCAGCCGGAGGCTGACTCTGTCTTTGGGCAGTTGGCGTTTTGCCAGCTCAACCCAAGACAACAACCTAAACTGGCTTCAGATAACGAGAAACTAGAGGGAAAATCAACCATAAAGCAACAATAAGTACAGAAAAGTGCCAGAGTCCTTGAGGGGAAGGCAGGCAGGAAAGAAGACACAAGTCCAGATTTTCATCCCTTGCTTTTAAAGTTGAAGTTTAAAGGGGGCAAGAGGACTTTTAAATGACTTTTTGGAGCACAGGATGCCATGGCAACACCACTGACCATGGCTGGAGAAAGTTTTGACCCTCAGAGAGGGCCCAGTCTCCTCTGCCAGAGGATACCACTGCCACAATCACCAGTGCTCCAAAGGTGACAGTACTGTCACAGCAACCACACCACTGCTCCACGGGTAATATCCCTTGGGAGGGTTCTTGTTAGTAGCTATGGTGCCACAACAAAAGCACAGAATTATGGCACTTTGAAGGAGAAAGGCATGATATTTCTTCAGTTGGCTTTCTATTTTGAATTTCAAAAGTCTCCTGAGAGAGAGGGAGCAGTGGAGAAGGGAGAGCTAAGTTAGCCAAGAGTGCATAGTGAGTCCTTGCAGTACTTGCTGGAATAGCTCTTCCATGCAGGTGTATTAACTGTACTTGACACCTTCCCTGCAAGTATAATCCTGTTAGTCATGAAGTGATGCATGAGGCTCAATAGCAGATGCAATTCTATGCTCAGGAGTATTTTTGCATGCTACACAGATTATTTATCTTTCATGGGAAGGCAGGTGAGGAATGTGTGGGTTTTTGGCTTTTTTTTTAATCCAAAGTATAATTGAGTTCTAGGCAGGAAGGGGACATTTTTTTTCCTCTTTCATTAAGAAAAGCATTTTGGATGTGGATCTGATGAAGCTGTTGACGTTCCATTTTGAGAAAGTTTTGCCCTGGGTAAGAGCAAACCTGCTTTAAATTACATTAAATTTCACCCCAAACTTAATCAAACAGGGATGTGCTGCTGCAAAGTAATAGCACAGCCATGCAGTTTGACATGCAGCAATTTATCTGCATGAAATAACTCTAAGGCAGACAAATGTTAATCACAAAAGAAAGCAATTAGAGAGTTCAGTGGAGCTGAGAAGGGTAGTGCAGACAGTATTGCAGGGGGACTTAGAACAAGGGTAGGATGACTTTTACAGTTTCTCATGCAGGTGGCTTCACTAGGGGCATTGTTAGGAAGAGGAGGTCTAACACACTCTCTGAAAACTGCTGAAATAAAATTATGGTAATTTCAAGGAGAGGGATGGGGAAAACGTAAGCTTTTAATATTCAGGAGGGTCAACATGATGTAACTTATTTGTTTATTTAGAGGCAACTTTATTTGTGATGTCAAATTGAGAACTCAAGAGGCCCATTCTAGGATCTAGCAGTATGTTTACTTTGATTGTAACTGTGAGATATTTTTAAGCAGAGCAGAAGGCACTGTGCAGTGACCTTGAGTCACACAAGCACTACACTTGCAGAAGCCTAATATTTCTGCCCTTGGAAAGGTGCATGTTTATTTTAGCTATTAGTTCCTATATTAGAAACCATCTTTTCCTGTAAAAAGGCTTTGAAATAATAGAAAGCAGAAACAGTATCTTATAGTCAAGCTGGGTTTCCATAAAGCTGCTGCAGCTGACAGCACATTGCCTGAGACCCTCAAGAGACTCCAGGCTTCCTTCCTCGCTCTGTTATAAGTTTCCTGTGTTGTCTTGTCTGGACTATTTCTGTTTTTCTGTTACTTTGCCTACCAGTACAATCTCTTGGGGATGCTTTTTGACTTAAATAATTTTCTTTCCCTAGGATGAAAGGCTTCATGAAAGTCCAGTGATAAACACAGTCAAGACTGCAATTTAATTAAAGTGCTCCAATTATTTATGGAAGAAGGAATATAAACGAGAAGCTGCCAGATGTTCTTTGCAGTCTTTTTGAAATTTCTCTGTCAATAAATTAGCACCATTTTGTGCTCCTGTGAAGTTTTCTTCAGTTTTCAGTCTCTTCCTGCATTCCCTGTTGGAGAGAAATCCAGATCAGGAGTACTTATCTTAACAGCTGTGTGAATCACTTTCTTCACACCCTTGGCCTTATACAAAAGATATTGACACAAACAAAAAGAAAATCTGCTGACACTCTGGGATAGACACCATCATTATCTTGTTTTTTGGCCATGGGAAGATGGATTTAAACCTCCTCCTTAAAAATGCAATCCAGTCATGGAGAAGAGTGTGCATCATAGGGACAGAATGGAAAACCATAGAATCACAGAATGGTTTGGGTGGGAAGGGACCTTAAAGATCACTTAGCTGCAAGCCCGGTTATGGCCAGGGACACCTTCCACTATCTCAGGTTGCTCAAAGCCCTGCTTAGCCTGGCCTTGAACACTTCCAGGGATGGGACATCTACACATCTTTGGGCAATCTGGTCCCATGCATCACTACACTCATAGTAAAGAATTTCTTCCTAATATCCAATCTAAATCTCTCCGTTTTCAGTTTAAAGCTGTCATCCCTCGTCCTGTCACTACATGTTCTTGTTAAAAAGGCCCTCTCCAGCTCTCTTGTAGGCTGCCTTTAAGTACTGACACAATAATGTCTCCCCAGAGTCTTCCCTTCTCCAAGCTAAATAATACTCAGCTCTCTCGGCCTGTCCTCATAGAAGAGGTATTCCATCACTCTGATCATCTCCATGGCCCTCCTTCTGACTCGCTCCTGCAGGCCCATGTCTTCCTAGTGTTGAGGATCTCAGCGCTGGATGCAGTATCCAAATGGGGTCTTGCCAGAGCAGAGGGGCAGAATCACCTCACTCTGGCTGTTGACCACACTGCTTTTGATTTGAGAATTTATTGCATCTAAGTTGGAAACATGCCAGTAAATTCTCTGAGTAGTGCTGTGCTTGATATCGTATACATAGTCCTAAATATGTTATTCTGTATGAGTTGCTATGAAATCATAACTCAGAAGACTGGTGAGGTGCAGTGCTGGTCTCCATGCGGGGCAAAGCTGCATCTTCACATCTGGTGATGTACCATATACACACTGGACTGCCTGGCACTAATGTGGGGAAAGGAGCTGCCTTTGCCTCATGGCAAATTTATAGCTACAGTGAGTCATCTGGCATTTACTGGGTTTGCCACTGACTTGATGTTGCATGGATGAAAAATGAGCAAAAAAGGGATCAGCAGTTGTACCCCCAGTGCAACCAACAGGCCACCCACTCTGCATCACTAACAACAGCTGTCATGAGCTGGCTGCCAGCTGCTCCAATGCCTCTCCCCTTTAGAGGTGATGATGTCTGAGATTAGGGAGGAATGGCCAAAATTCCCCACAGTGACCTCCCTTCAAAGACAGTCCTATCGAGTGCTGGCTTACATAAAGAGAATGGTGTGCTGTTTTCTCAGCAAAGAATGTCTCTGAAGAGTTGCAAAGGTGCATAGCAAGAGGGGAGACAGCCATGTTTCACTGTGAGAGGTCTTCCTAGTTAGTTTAGATGTTATAGATAACAACCAGGAGGCTGGGAATAGACTAGGGAACTCACAAGTCTTTGATTATAAATAAATTCCTGCCTATTAATGGTAGTTTAATTTATTTTGAAGGGGTTCTTGGTTTTCTTTGGGATGTCCTAAATATTTACGGCAGGCCTCAGGCTCTGAAGTGCTCTGTGCAGCACCTACTGCTGGTCTGAGGGTCCAAGGATGTGTGCAATGCAAGGAGCTCCTATACTGAAAGGCAGGCTCTATCCACTTCAAGAGCTGTCAATTTCAAGATTAGAAACACTAAGTAGTAGGGTTTCTTTCCTCTTGAAATTAATCAACCTCATTCAACAATGTGTTGGTCATACTTGTTATTTAAAAACCTTTCAAGGTCATCCATGTCACCCTGTTTGTTACTTTTCAGCTTTCATACTTCCACCTTCTCAAAGTAACCAACCTTCTACCAGCTCCAGGACCCTGGATGTTTCAGGTTTCACTTATGGAGGCCTTTGCATCATTGTAAATCCCCTCTGGCCTACAGGGTCCCATCACTTATAAATTCACCTCAAAAAATCAATCAAGGTCTTCATCTGCAAAGCTCTCAGCGGCTTAACACATGGTATATTACCTGGGTCCCAGCTCATTTCCTCATAGCATCCCCTACCAACCATAGTTCAGGTACTGAACACCCACAGACACCAAATATTCTGTTCTCAAATGGCTGGAGAAGAAACTCTTTTGAGAATAGGCCCAAACTTTGTATTACCTTTTGAAGAAGACCTGCTTGTGTCCAAGTGTGACTGTCGTCCGGTAAAAGTGAATCAAATGCCAAATGATACTCAGAAAATCCACATACAAGTCCACATAGTTGTTACTAAGGGGGAGCATATGAAATGTCACTGTTTCCTCACAGACTCCTCCATCAAAATTCCCGCTACTACTTAATTTGGTGGAGATGGACACTTTGAAATGGGCATCAGAAAATAACTTCTTTTTAATACCAGTTGAGGATGATTTTCTCCTTCACTTTTACTGTCAGATTTTTAAAGGCATGCATAAGCCCTGCATGAATAAATTTAAAATTTGACATGCATGGTTTAAATGCTGTTTCAGTTAGGCCAAATTGCAAACCCTTCCTCATTAGCTCGTTTGCTTTAAAAGGGTACTGCTGAAGGTGACCCTACACAGGTCACCGCAATTTCCTTTTCCTTCTGCTTCGTAGCTCTTTACACTGAATTTCATTAGTACCTACTTAGTCAATACACACGACCTAAGTAGGTCATTCTGAATTTAGTTGCTGCCCTCCTTTTGTATAAACCCAACCTTGTTATATGTCTGTGGCTATGCTGAGCTGTACTCACGCCGCAGTGTCTAAACCTTCCACCTAAGATCCCTATCCACCTAAGGAGGGTGAGGTGACCTCTCTGTAAGCTACAGCCACTGTCACAAAGGCCCTGAGATTGACACAAAAAGCATGTAAAAGCAAGGTGATATTCATTGCATAAAATGGAAAGGAGAGAATGCATCCATCCCAAGCCTGTGGCTGAGGACAGACAGCACACCAGGTCTACTCTAGTGCTCTAGCACTGTAGTGGTTTTACCACTTAGATGTCAGTGTCCTTTTCTAACATAGATTTTTATTTCCCAGCCAAATCTGCAGTTAGAAGATTGGTGCTTGAAATTTAGTTGCTCTTTCTATGCAGAATGATTACACATCTTTACATTCAGGCTTTTGCAGATTTGAATTTGACAGACTCATAAATTTGACAGATTATTTGGTTCGACTCCCTGCTTTGCTGGTAACACATAACAAATTCATCTCAGCCTAACTGGTGATTACACCACCATTTGTACAGACTTCTGGTGGGACTGAAAATTACATAGCAGGAAGTCTTGAAGTACCAGAGTAGACAACAATTAGGGAGATGACAGCCCTGGTAAGGCTGACTGATTTGGAGTGGAAAACCAGGCTAGGTCTTCATGGAACAGAAGAGTTTGCAGATGTCAGCTTTCCAAGATCTCTTTTAAGGCTATGACCTCCAAGTATTTTTGTTCGCTCAACCTCTTTCAGTAAAAAAATCTTTGAGCTAAATATTAGGTATGTTATAAAACATACACATAAATAGAAACTAAATATAAAGGAGTAGGTAACCACTATTTTAAAACTATAATTTTGTCTTGTATATTAATGGTACAAAAAATATTTTCTCCCTGCCTCCCAATGGGCTGTCTTGCACACTATCTAGGGTGAATGCCCAGCCACTTGGGAGACCACAGTTGTACCCTACCAGACCAACACGAGGCAGAGAATGCACACAGTGAGCTGTTGAAAGCTGGTTAGAAGGGGAAAGGGACAAAAATAGCACTGTGCAATGAACATTGTGCTCATGTACTACATGTCTCTGTCTATTCTAGGGTTGAGAGAAGCACAGATTCTGAAACAAGATCTTCATTAACTGCTCTTCTCAGGGCTCATTATCCACAGATGTTATTGGCACTTTTCAGTGCCAATGCAGACAGCTGCAAACTGTTTTCCAAGAGGTGCAGCAGGAAGAAAATGTGCAGGGCCAGGGAGGGATTTTGCTGGTCCTAGTTTTACAAAAAGGAACACAGGCACTTAAGCAAGCAGTGTCTAGAGTGACATTGGTCAGACTCCTGCTGTTGGGCAGAAGGACACACAGGTGGCAGATTCAGGATCCTTGGTGCAAAAAGCAGAGCTGCAGAGATGGCAGTGTGCACTCAGCAGCGCTAGACGAGATGAAGCAAAACAGAGGAACAGCTTGCTAGCATGCAACCAGTCTAGTCCCGTATTTCAGTCAGACATCAACCAGCAATAACTGCTTGAGGCAAGAGTATAAAGGAAAACACAAGTTGAAGCAGTCTTTTCCGTAGCATGCAATCTCAAAATAACAGTTTAGGGGGTTAGGTGCATGCAGACTATGTTTCCTTCACTTCAGTGTCAATTTAATAAGCCTAATCCCTTTCTAGACCTACTGGTACTTTTAGTCACTTTAGTCCTGTGGCAAATGTGTAATTAAGAGTGCAAACTACAGGCAAAGGAGCACAGGTACGCAGCACTAATAGCCAGCAATGGTACTGATTACAGGGGGACTTTACTAGTGATGGTGCACCTTCAGCGACAGCTTTAGCATCCCCTTCCCTAGCCAGTGCAGGGGCTCCAGTTATCTTGATCTGAATATCAGCAAGTAAATTCTGCTCAACACATTATACAGCAGAAACATATGTTTTCCTGGAAAGTTTTCAACACTGCACTCCTCTGAAAAGGATAATAGTTTTTTCATACTGAACCAATGTACCTAAACTATCATCTAAACTGTTATAATGTAGCCCCCACTTTCAATTTTGTTTGCTCAGTCTGAACCTCCTAAACACAACTGCTTAATTTATTTGAGGTAATGTTTTTGGTTGACAGCGTTAAATAGGGAAAAAAAAGCAACTAAAAGTTCCTTTAGGTGTTCTTGGTTGGCTTGTTTTCTTTTAAACAAGATGTTAATTTCTAAAAGGTGACGAAGTAGTGCCACACTTACTAGTACTGTGTGCTGAGCTGTTCTTGTTGTTTCACACTGCAATGGCTGTATTCGTAAGCTTTGTTGGTAGAAATGTAACAAGAAGTCTTGGCAATATTTCATCTCCTTTCATGCATCAGTTATTTTCTGTGTCTGGTCTAAACCCAAGATTTCTACTACCAAGGCCACCTTACTCTACACCACTCATTTCCATCTCAGGACAGAATGGGAAATTTCAACCTGCAAAGCAAAGCCTTTTGTTTCTATGAGATCACACCTTGCTTAAAGTTTAATAAATGTTCAGGAAAGCTTTTTACAATGCAATATTTTATCCAATTAAACAAGAAATTAAGTAATTCCCTAGAGTACTTCTTTAAGAAAATTAATTGGACTTCTGAGAAGTGAATGTGCAAGTGCAAAATCCTCTACATTGCAGAGCTGCAGAGAAAACAGAAGGACTGATCCCATATATGGATTAGTTCCTTTCTGTTTTACCTTCAGCTTGATTTTCCATAACACCCTTGAACACACATTACACAAGAGAAGCAAATAGATTTCATTTCTGTCAAGCCACCACACTTTAAACAACTGGTAGCCAATAGTAAGAATGATATTAATAGTAAGAATTATATTAATGTCTCTCGATGGGTGACCACATCTGTTGCTGTGCAAAGGCATGTCAGACTGCTCAGGGAGACAGTCACGGATCCCCACAGCCCACAGCTGCTCCTGCCTTGCAGATGCTGCCATCCCAAGCCTTCCCTTTCACACCCTAATCTTTGCTCCTTTGCTACACTTAGCAGAGTATCATATGTGCATTAATGAGAGGATTTTTCCTTTAGGGGAAAGCTTATGTGAGCTGAGGAAGTCACAGGTTTTCTCATCTGGTTCTCCGCATTGTTCCCTGCAAGACCATCTAACAAGCACCTGTGCTAAAGAAACGCAAACATATTTGCAAGGAACTGTGAAGAAAAAATCATGTTAATTTTAAAAGATACAAATCGAGCACTGTTTTGATTTCTTTGTCAATGAACATTGAGTCATATTTACTTTAAAAGTCAGCTATTTTATTTCTGTTTATGAAGAACAATGATGTGAAGGATTATTAACCCTTAACCCTATTAATCAAAGAATAGCTGCAAGAGTAAGGAAAGTGAACTCTAGAATTTTTCTAATTCCTAATATCCTCAGGTTTTTGCAAAGCATCAGCTCAGTTCATCATTCTCAGAGATCTCCATTTTCCCTCTGCCTAGCTTACAATGCCCACAGCTCCAGCTGTACAGCTGTTGAACAACCTGAGTCTCCACTGCTGTATCCTGACTGCTTCACTTTTCCAACCCGGGGATACAGAAACTGAGACATGAAAAATAAGTAGATGCATTTGAAATAACAGACTTGAGTAACTTATTAGAAGTTGGCGGATCCTTCTGCTGGCAAGATAATACATTCTGCCTCTTGGGTATTTCAGTAAAGATAATTGTAAACATAAATGATATTTTCAGAAAGTGGGTGGTTCCTTCCCGTGGCCTCAGCACCCCATGTCATGCTAAATCAGCAGTTCTCGGATTGCAGCCCTGTGAGAAGTTGCCAGGAGGGCAGCTGGGACCACCAGCTCCTGCCTTTGCTTCTGGAGGTGAGAGAACGTGTGTTGCAAAGGTTCTACCAGCATGCATATGCACATTGCTTAGCCAAATTCTTCCAGCTGAGCTGCTGCTGCTGCTGCTCTGAAGGTGCCATTTCATTTCTCTTCATCACCTAGTAGTGGAGAAGCCCTAACACCTCACCAAGCACTTCAGCAGACACCAGTGGGGATCCACTCGTGGGGATCCTGCTGCCACCTGGCATTGCCCGCTGCAGAGCAGTTTCCAGAGGAGCACACCAGCACTTTCTTCCACCCACATCTCCCCAAAATAAACACCCCCTCCTCAAAATAGCCCCAACTGAGCAGTCCAGTCCACAGGACCTGTATGCTGAGCAGGTGGCATGCAGGAGGCATCCAGTCCTTCCATGAAGTCCCTTCAGCCACTGCTGCTGCTTGCTGGCAGTCTATAGTAGCAGACGGCCTACAAGATAAATTACCTTTACATATCATGCCATAAATAGCATGTGCCTGCCCCAGAGCAAAAGAGATGTTTGCTTTTTTCCTAGCCACAGTGAGTCCTTGCTCCCCAAAGCTTTTAAAACTAAAGAAATTTGAAAAGGAGGGAGAGAGACAGAAAAGAGAAGAGATCAGAGAAAAAACCTCTCCGTGTTCTGTATTTGTTGCAGTTGGTTGCATTACTTTCCTCCTGAGGAAACATTATGAGCATCTATTCAGTCATGACCAGACAAATGAACTGCAACACAACCCACGGAGATGAAAGCCAAGTGGGTTGCTGGCAGTATTAAGATATTTGGTACTAACAAATGTGTAGACACATAAACCACAGACCTGGTATAAACATAATCATGGTAGGAGGGAGAGGCAGGTGACATAATCAAGCAGCTGCACCATCAGAAATGTATATTGATCTTTGATCCCTTATATCATCCCAGAAACGATAGTCCCTCTCATCAAGTTGTGACTGTGCTGATAGAAGATGGGGGGAGCAGCAAGGCATACATTTTAGGAACTGGTTTTAAAATGCTATTGAAATGCAGTGAATGCAAGATAAACAGTTGTCTAACAATTTGATTATTATGGAGTTTTCTTATAAAACTGCTGTGTCAATTCCATTTAATATCTGATTTTAACCTCCTTAGAAACCAGTGCTCCTTGGAAATGAAACTGGCATTGCTTCCTCACAAGGTTTTGGGCAAGATTAGCATCACACTTATTTCACATCAGTCACACACTTCACTGTTCTGCAATTGTCCAGGAGGAACATCAAGTAAATCTTTCCCAGGCAAATGTCTCCATGCTTGAATAACTCACATTTTAGCAAATGCAGACATGCTAAAATGCTATGGCAACACTGAGGTTGTGACATAGAGGAACTAAAGCAGTAAATTCAGCATGAAGGATTACACATAGGCCACTCCTCCTGTTACAAAAGAAAACCACGGGGACATGACCAGGCATACAATCAGTCCCTACACCCAGACTTCCCACTCATGCCAATTCATTTTACTACGTAGGTGCCATTTAGTAGCTCAATACTGCTTTGTCACCTGGTTTCCTAGGACAATTTTCAATGTTATGCTTCACTCCCTTCTGTTTCTCATATAGCCTCAAGCAGGATCATACCCTAAGGTAGCTCACACTCGTCAGCCAAGGAAAGCTATAAATTTCTGTTATGTAAACCTCACACTTCTCAGCTACTTTGCTTGCTAGAACCACTGACAAGGTTTATATCAACAAAAGGCATTTTCCAGTCTGGATTACAGCATGCCAGAGCACACTACAGCCACCAGGTTCCCAAGGAGGCAGCTCCTCTATGGACAGCAAAGGGCAGGAGAGTGTTCTTCTGTCTCTTCCTGTGGTGTGGACTGAGCTGTGCTGTTCTCTAATGTCTTGGGCAGGGACTGTGGAGGTACTTATTTTAGGGCACATGTCATATAATGCTCTGCAAGAAGTTGAAAACAAAATTTATATTCTTAATGACAAATGACCCCACTTGTTTGCTTCACTAAACTAACTTTCATGTGACTGACTGCAGTGGTTAGGTATGAAAGGTGCTGAGGCTGAGCTCGTCGAGGGACAACTGGGTGAGGCCACCTAGTTTGTTTGGGTTTTAGTCATAGAGGTGTGCACTATTGTATTTCACATACATCCAACCTCCAAAAGATCTTGTCCCTTTTTCCCCTCTCCAACACTCAGCAAATTTAGTTGCTTCCAATTTTTGCAACAAAAAATCACTCTTTGCCAGTGTTCAGATTAGAGCAATTTTAATGCTCAGATTACCATATTTGATTATGGACTTTTGTAACTATTAACCCATTTTCATGCTAACTATCAAAACTGACAATACTGTAGAAGATTTTAAAGCCACAACTTTACTATAAATCTGTGTACCTGCTTTTTAAACCATACCTGGAACCACTGACTTGGCTGTGTATCTGCCCCCAGTATTTTGCTGTGGACAAAGCCCTGCAGTCACCGGCAGTGCTAATTCATGGTATGGTGATTCAATGCCAAAGATGACAATGTAGCGAGGAACACTGCTGAGACTGTGTTTTCTTGGTGCAGTGCAGGTTGCTTAGTGACCTGTCACCAAAACAAATGAGATCACTTGTATATTTAAAGAGCACTTTCCTGAAGGGACCAGCACTTTGCAGGGACACCTGTTACTTGCATGCTTGAAATTTCTGTCCTGAAATGACAGGCTTGATGTCGTCCTCCAGCTGGTTAACAGTTTTTATAAGGAAGTTGAGCAGCATGTGTGCAATCCTCTCTGACTCATCTCACAGAGTTGGTTTAATCACACCTAAATGTGCACTTTGTCAGACTGACTGCAGGAGCAAGAATCAGTAAAGACCTACCCTTTCCCAGACACACGGAAGTTGATATGTTTGTTTCATAGTTCTCCATCCCTGGTGGAAGCTGAAGGTAAATGGCACATTTTCTATCAAAATACCATTCAGTTCATATGAACAAGGACAGGGGTTAGGGTTAGGATTTCCCACCAGCTGGAACTCATGTTTTCCTGCGTCATCAAGATCACCCCATACAACCACCACAGGTCTGAGCATGGCAGACCCCCTCATGCAGTGGAAGGACTCTGCACTGAAAAGGTCATGCCTCACCTTTCCTGGCTGGAGGTTAAGCGGAGGACTCAGGTTAGAGGTATGTGGCAGCCATTGAAAGCTGTGGTAGGAAAACGGTCCAGGTATACTGGGTTGTTTCTCCTTACACTCAATTTCAGAATTAGCTTAAGTCTCAGTAAATACTAATTGAGTAATAAATTTATGTAATAAGGCTTCAAGTATCTGTCACAACAGAGTTAATGACACCAAAAGAATGGAAATTTAAGAGTCACTGATAGCCATCCTCACACTCTGTCCTTCTTGCCCCAGCCTGTCATCACAAAACATAAAAAGCCCCAAGCTTAACAAAATAAAAAGGAACAGAGTCCTATGAGCATGCCTGTCATATCTGATTGTGGCTTTCTTCCAGTTTTAGAGCTTGAGAAATATTCCTATTGCGGTCCTAAACAAGATGTGTCACCCTTTTTTCTAGACTTTTGATGTCCTATCTGAAATGGGAAGCAGCCAATTTTTTAAGAATACAGAAATTTTTTAAAGAATGCAGAAAACATATTTGTTTGTACGTTTAAAGCAAATCTTTCCTATTTACTTCAGATACATCTGGGAAGATAAGAGAGTTTCCAGCATCAGGTATCAAACAGGTAAGCATGTAGGAAATGTGAAATGCCATGGGAATGGTAACTGTGGGAATTTAGGTAGAAATCACTTGCTTTGCATCACCAAACTTCTGTAAGAGTTAGGTGGCAATCAACTGGCCAGGGCAATGGTCAGTCCTCTCAATCACAAGATTATACTTTTGCTTCTCCTGTAATTGTCAGACCCTTTTGCTACAAATGTCTCAGCTCCTGCAACAGCAGTTCCCTTCAGTGCACCGTCCTGACTCACACACAGAATCACATCCTGTCCAAGGAACGAGGAAGGGTTTTGTGAATAAAATAACTTGATCATATAATTATCAGCAGCTTGATCAGCCATGTGTATATGGGAATACAAAATGAGACTGCTGGCACTCCTTACTGAATTTTTAACTGTTTGATTTTGTCATCATATTTTCCCATTAACTTTACTCTTCTGCATAATTATATACGCCCTTATTTATCCACCCTAGAAGAATTACATAGAAAAAGCTGTTCAGAGAGAGGAACTAGATGATGGTGGAAGAAGTGCAGAATGAGAAGGTTGAGGGCAAGAGGCATTGGGAGTACATCTTGTGGCTGAAGAATAGTCAGTGACAAGTAAGCATAAAAGAGAAATGAGACCAATGTGGACAATCATAAAATGCTGAGGAGGGAAACCTGCAGTTTGTTGATCTATGAAATTAATTTTAGGGGAAGAAAAGCACAAATCCAAATAAATGATGTGGCCCTGGACAGTGTGATGTAGCAGGTGGCACCCCTCCCCATGGCAGGAAGTTTGGAACTAGGTGAACTTTAAGGTCCCTTCCAACCCTACCCATTCTATTCCATGATTCTATTCTACCTCAAACAATGCATGCAACTTACAGATGATGTGTTTGTGGAGCTCTCTTGCCAGAGGCTGGTGAAATAACCAGCCAGGAAAAAAAAGCAGAAATACTCTGTACATTGGTCCAAGTTTTGTGTAACAGTTCTACTCTGAATGAGAAGTCTTTTTCTCAAAATAGGCAGCTCATAGGCTAGATGACAGTATAAGAAACATTTACCATCTAGATTTTCAGAACCCAACTGGATAAAGTGCTGAGGGAACCTGACCTGGCTTCAGAGCTGGCCACGCTTTCAGATGAAGTTGGACAAGAGACATCCTGAGCTCCCATCCAGCCTCAATTATCCTGTGAAAGACTAACTAAAGGCACAAACAGCTAGAAAACATGCAGTGTCTTATGTGTGCTTAGCCTTTGGCTGACAGTCACACACAAAGTACATTTCCAGTCTCCTTGACAGCAGTGAAGCTACTCACAGGAAGAAGTTGAGCAGGAGCACATGCTTAGGTATCAGTCTGATTTGATAGCCTGTGATACTACAAAACACACTCTTTCAAAAACACTCTGATATTTATGTTTCCAACAGCATAACAAGGAGGAAAATTGGCTGAAAAGCACATAACTAAGCAAGACTGCAGTTTGATTTATCAGAAGTTCCCTGTACTCTGTGACAACCTTTTATAGTATTAAATGGATTAACATGCCTGGGAAAATTTCACTTTGCACAGCTGCATACACAGTGAACTTCTATCTCTGTGGGAACAGTTTAATCCTATTTATCCATACTTTAGCTTGATAAGAAGTGAGAAAACCAATAATTCAGAACCTTGTAGCTGTAAAATCCTCCTAGGAACAAGAAAGAATGAAGAAATTACACACCTGACCCTAGAACACTCTACAAAAACAACCCAGGGCCGAGGACCCTGTGAGCCTCTACAGAAAGGTTTCTGAAGAAACATTTCTTCCATTTCCTACGTCCATGGTGATGCTATTCCTGTCTCCATTTTGCTTCCTCATACACAAGGTGTAATGTAATAAAAAACTCTAAAAAAATTAAAAATTCAGCTGCTTCTACCTTTTTTGACTTGAGAAATTTCTTAACTTCACAGGAGACCTGTGCCATACTGCTGGCACAAGGGTCCTTCCCTTATTTATGAAGCCTTAATCCCACTATTGGAAGCCAGAGGAATTCCCTGCTGCTGAGCCACTGTATATCTTTCCTCCTCTGCTTTTCACCAGTTAGGCTGCATCATTACACTCTTCAATGCTGTCCATATAGTACTTGGAAAAATCTAGCAAATTTGATTCCAGAGTGCATCAAAACAAAGAAATATCTTGAATTTCTGGAGGACAAGGAGAATACTGACAGTCTGCCACTGAAGGCTTTGTTTGCATGAGTGTTTTGATGGCATGGACTTTCCTGTCTTGTTAAGTCCTTGGTGCAACTTAGACCTCCTCCTAGAGAAGACTCTTGGTCTCAAAGGGCAGCAAAATGGTTATTTCAGCTGCAAGAACACATTGCCCCCAGTGAATCAGTGACTTCTGTACCAAACAGGAAGAATAAAGCAGCACAGGCACCCTTCTGAGGGAGCTGTTACCCTCAGAGCTCATATTCAGCAATTTAAGCTGAAGGAAGGCTGCAGCAGCACTGTAGAGGAATTGCATGTGAGACAAGTGCAAATTCCTGGGGCAAATGCACCTGGGCGTGCCCACAGCACCAGGTGGGAGGCAGCGGGAAACAGGAAAAATGAGGAATGTGATGGCACCCTCCAGAGCTTTGGGAGCCAGTGCAACATTATTAACAATCTTGACATTTCTTTGTCTTTCCTAGGAGCTTTAGCTGGTATTTGCATAGCTGATAATGCTGTGTATTGTGGGCTTTCACCATTGTCATCCTGAAGAGATGGTTGGAAAACAACTCACTTCCAAATGCCAAAGCTTCAGGCAAACATGAGACTTCAACCATTGGTTCCCTCCTGAATACTAGCAACACAGCCACAAACAATAATGTCTTCATTTAATTTTCAAATACACAGGTCAAAAGTTGGGAGCACTCAAGGGGCATAGTTGGTAATTCTGCAACCTGCTGCCTCCATCCCTTCCTGCTGTTGACAACTGACACTTGCAATTTGTGCTGTTTCAGAGATGTCTCTTCCCAGTTCATGTTCTGCAGCGCAAATCACAGCTAGAGACTATTTTAGTTATAGCAATTACATACTGAGGGACATGCCAGCCACATCATGCTCTCTCTACTGCAGCATTTCACTGGGAACGATGAAGAATTACTGTGTTTTGACCTCTCTCAGGCACTGGAGGCAAGAGAAAGATACTGCTAGTCCTCATTTATGAGTAAAATTAGACAAATTCTCAGTCAAGTAGTTGTGCAAGTGAGCTAATTAAGCAAACAGCATTTCCACTCTGCAGATAGTATGATCATTATGAGGAAAAATACAGTTGTTTTCTTAGAGCTCTCTTTTACACACAGTAGCTCCACTTGGAGAAAACAAAACAAAACAAAAAACAACTGACAAAAGATTGTAAGAAAAAAAAAATCCTACAGAACTTGTCTGTAGGTGTTCCGCTCAAAAAATGTCATATGTTTATCAATACTGGAAAATATTCTTCTTCCTCGCTCCATTCAGTGAGCAGCCTCAATGGAGATATTCTATGAACACCTGCCAGATTTAATCCAAGAGGTACCTCAGCAGGACAGCAGAGCAAAAGTGTATGTAGTAGCCTACAGCCCACAGTAAAATACTCACAAAAGGAAACAAGGGTGGGTTTGGGTTCCTTTTCCCTGCTACCCTAGGTTGTCACACATTTTTCTAACCATGCCACCCTGAAAAAATAGTGTCTCCTTACCAGTATATGCATCATATGCCATTAAATGCACAAGATGCAGTAATCCTTTGAAAATCAGTGTTCTGCTCAGCCCATAACTTTGCCCAAGGCCACTATCAAAGGGCCACACAAGCCATAAAACAATGATTGTTAACACTTCTGGTTTTCTTAATGCCTCAGTTTAGCTATCTGGTATCTCTGCACTTGCCTCAATCACTTTAAGTAGCTCTACTTTACTTTTGCTACTTTGAGCAAGTGAAAGGAGACATGTTAAAAGCACAGTTAATGACTAAGGAAGGTTCACAGCTCTCTATCCGTATCTACATGCATGCCTGTGACCTCAGTGTTTTGCTACACACACAGACACATGTACCTTTATGCCATGAGCTATACATGCATATTTTGATGTAGTACAGGCACTCTTGCTGGGCCGTGCGTGGTTAACAGTGATGGAATGTCTGAGCCTCCCTCACACTGCTCATCACACACATGTGCTCAGCCCCAGGTGCTATTCCAGGAGTTCCAAGGCACCTTTCAGCAGTGTGCATGGTTCAAACACTCAGACTGGAGATAGACTAAAAATTCTATGAAGTTTTTTGATTCGTAAATCTTTCTGATATTCTTGATTCATTAAAAATCCCACCTCTGGATGAAAGCAAATTATTACATGGGTCTGAGTAAAAGCAAGTGCTTCTTGGAAGAAGCATCATCACCCATCTTTCAGAGTACATATAATAAAAGATCTAAACAACATCACTTAACCTGTTTCTTTTAGAGGTCTTTAGCTAATTTTTAAAGCAAAAGCAAATGGTTTTGTTTTAGCTGTCAATAGACAGATCTGAATTAAGGAAACATATATGTTTCTACCTACCTTTTGAAATTTCTCTTTTGAACAAGAACTTATGCAGGACTGAGTGGCTTTTTACATTTCTGATGCTGTTATGCAATGCTTAGAACACTTCTCTCTCTCTATCTGACGGAGTACTTCCTGATGTAAAAAGTGCTTTTTTTCAGCTGAGCAGATTGCTGAACAGTTCACCATGTAGACGAACTCTGCCTAGAAGGTAGAGTGCTTTGTGCTGAAAAGTCCTTTACAGAAAACACTGCAGTCACTTTGGATCAATCATAGTGCAGATTTCAGGAATTTTTAGCATCATGTCAGAAAATGGTTCTATGACTACTCATAAAATCTTAACTGGTTAGAAAAGATATGAAGATACATTTCTACTTACTGGGATCAAACCTTGCTAAAATTACTGAGGCGATATTTCAGATTTCTTTTCAAGCCTGCAGTTCACAATATGGGAGCACAGACTCTGTTCTAGCTTGAATTGCTTTCAGTTATTAATACAGTAATAATAATTTTCTCACTGAGTGTTCTAGCATCTTCTCAAGACTCCAAATAAAATTTACTACTGCCTGCTAAGTCAGCTTGGCTTTGCAGTAGCTGCATGGCCTTCCTTCACTTTTCTTCTTGGCTACTTTCTGCCAGTGTAAGATTTACATCACAAAGACTAAATGAAACAGGTTTGAGGATCTATTAGAAAAGAATGGCACTGCCCCAGCTTGTCTCCATATCGCTATCAGTCATAGCAGTATGTTCAGATACCTTGACTGGTATTTCATCCAACTCCAGACCACAGTGCAATTCAAAGCAGGGGCCTGTGTAGATCAACTCCATCAGTTCTCCCTGTTCTGGACAGGGAGGGGCAAGCTGCTGTCTTAAATGTGAGGGAGAAAGGGACTTCTAGCAGCAGCCATTGCTATGCCTGCTGCATCACTGTGGGCATCAAGAGCAGAATGTCTGCTCTTCAGCCTCATCCCTTGCACCTGCTGCACCAGGAATGAACTTCAACCTTTGCCCAATATGCAAGATGGACAGGAAAGACTGCTATGAGGAGCTGGTGAATGTGTTGGTTCACAGACATCCCTCTCTGGCACCATTAGGTTACATATAGCCTGGTAAAGTCCAACTGACCATCACATCTTCTTCCTTCTGTAAAATTCTTTCTGGCCTTTCTTCCCTCTTCAACTGCACTTTCTTTTGCCTCCGTTGCCGAGAAGCCTTTGACCAGCTCTGTGCCTTTAGCATTATTTGCTCTAAGTACACAAGGGTCTAATAACATGCTATCAGTAGCCTGGGTGTGAGCAGGGTCAGAAGTGAATTTACTTGCTTGTCCAGTCCCATCAGTAGCATAGCAGGCTTGGTGTTTTACTTACTAGAAGTATGTACAGCTTCTTTTTATTTTCTCCTTTTTGGTTTAAGAAAATAGTTCCATATTCAATTCAGATTCTTTAACTATGTTTCTACAGTAGTGATTTACACACTTTTGTTATCCTAATTTTACAATTTCTTTTTTAGCCTACTAGAACTTATCCTCTGAGGTAGATGACCCCGTGCCTTGTGAATGGCCAGACAAAGCCAGGCAGAATGCACTGTAAGAGACTTTCCACTTTTGTTGAGTCAATAAACATCTTCAGAAGAAACATATGAAATGTCACATTCCTAACATTACTATGTATTTCCAAAATACAGAAGGGCAAAACAGAGTCTAAAGCAGCAACCTGGTGGACAAAGTAGTGGTACCTGGCAAGATACTGAGAGAATGATGTTTTTTAAGGCTGATTTTCAGAAGTCAAAAATCAGCAGTTAGAAAACATAGGACCAGCTGTTTATATAGAGGCAAAGCTTTTAAAGTGTAGCTTTTTATGATGTTTTCAGAGGTTGGGTGCATTAATTTTTAAGTCTGTGGGTGGATGAAGCGAGGATGATGAGGGTGGATAGATATGTTCTGATATGTTCTGATTCTGCATGGTATGAGTACTACTGATTTCAGGATGAGATCTACTTATGGAATCTTTAGTAGATTACACCAGCAATACGTGCAGAGTACATCTGCAACCTCACATGCAGATGAAACAACACACATGGTGCAAAGCAAATAACAGAGCCCACAATTCACATTAATGAAGACATGTGTTGGTTTTGGCTGGGATAGGGTTATTTTTCTTCACAGGGGCTACTACAGGGCTGTGTTTTGAATTTCTGCTGAACAGGGTTGATAATATAGAGATGTTTTTGTTTATTGCTGAGAAGTGCTTAAACAGCCAGCCAAGGCCTTTTCTGCTCTTCTTGCTGCCACACTGGCAAGGAAATTGGGGGTGCATGGGAGGCTGAGAGAAGACACTGCTGGAAGAGGTGACCCAAACTGACCAAAGGATATTCCATACCCTATGACATCATGCTCAATATATAAAGTTGGGGGTAGAATGAGGAAGAGGTGGGATGTTTGGAGTGATGGCCTTTGTCTTCTATAGGCAGTGTTAATGTGTGATGGGGCTCTGCTCTCCTGGAGAGGCTGAACACCTGCCTGCCCGTGGGAAGCAGTGAATTAATTCCTTGCTTTGCTTTGCTTGTGTAGCTTTTGCTTTCCCTATTAAAGTGCCTTAACTCACGAGTTTTCTGACTTTTACCCTTCCAATTCTCTCCCTGATCCCACAGGTGGGGGAGAGTGAGGGAGTGGCTGCAGGAGACTTGGTGGCTGGCTGAGGTTAAACCATGGCAGGAGGACAAGTACCCTCACCTTGCTTAAGAACTAGGCAGAAGAAAGGACAAGCAAACTGAATCTTGCATTTCTTCTAGCCTTCCCACTTCCTGACACAGCTTATAATCAGCACAAGCTGCTTAAGGCATAGCAAGTACCAAATCTCCCCATGCATTTCCCATTTCAGTGTAAGGTTGAGTCAGCCACAATGGGAGCAGGAGAAGAGTGAGAAACTGGAAAATCCGTGGAGCAACCAGGAACAGTAAAGAGAGGAAGATGAGAACACACTGAGAAGCAACTATGGCCTGCCTAGAAAAGAGTTACAAAGGATGAAGGGAAATCAGAGTATTTAGTCTAGTTATTTTTTCTTTTTAAATAGCTGCCACTGTATATCCCCAGCACTGGACCTCCCCAGGCATCACTGTCAAAGAGGGATGACTGGTTTGGCACCTGGGTCTCAGCAGCAGTGCTGGGCAAAGGCAGCTGGAACCAGGCAGAATCCACCACTGTGTTCAGAGGGGTATGAGGGCAAGGAAAAACACTGCTGCTCAAAGAACTCTGGAGAGCTGGAAAATTAAGAGAAGGCATGTTCAGAAGTGAGGATCTCCACAAAATTCCTGCTGGAGGCTTAGGACAGAGCAGACCTCACTGGGCAGAAGCACCAGACCCCTTTTTCCACAGACTCATTCTTCACATGGATGTGTTTTCTTTTACAGATTTCATGTCACATTAAACTTTTTAATACAATAGTTTCCACCTCTGAGAACTGAAATGAAGGATTTTGAAAAAGGGTTATCATGGAGCCTTGCTCTTGCTCATCACTTGCAGTGAGGTCAACAGAAATCAGGACACACACAAGGTAAGAACTCTCATAGATAAACTGGGAGTCATGCTTTCCCCCACCCTTCTTAGCAGGCAATAACTACTCAACAGAATTAACTGTTGACCATTTTGGCATGTATAGTGCAATAGAAGGTCCTGGAGTTCCTCATTTTTGTGCAGCTTGGCCAATTCTCATTTACATTCTGTGCCATTACAGGTAACTGCAACAACGCAGGACCTAATGAGGGAGCTCAGACTGTACAGACCAGGATAATCTATTAGTCAGATGCTACCACCTTGATGAACAGGTGCAGGAACTATATGGTGTAATGAATATATGACATGTCCTGCTCTCTAGTAAAGCCCATGCTGTGATCAGACTTTTTATGGTCCTAAGTAATTTAATCCCTGTGTGGATTCTCTCATGCTTAATAAGAGTCAAGCTCCTGCCAAATCACCTTCTTCAGATGGAAATGTTAGTATGGACTCTACCATCTGCTCAGTCTGGTGCTCTTAAGGAAGTTATAGACACACATAGGCTGCTCTATTTCTGTTAAGTTTATTAAACTGGCCTAACATGTTCAAAAGGTAATGATGGAGAAGAGAGACAGACACACATTAAGACCGTGCAATGACACTGGTCTGATTTCTCTAAGAAATTACTGGTGTCTTTTCTTTTATAGCAAACTCTTCATGTATGAAATTACCAATGTCAAACCATAACTGGATCAAAGAGCCTTAAAAGTCCCTGGAGAGGGATGACCTAAACCCGGTTCCTTGCTACAGTCCAAACTTCCTATGCTCACTTTAAGAGGTCACTGAGTTTACGCCTTAGTTTCTGCATTTGTATAATGGAGCAAGTATTTCTTTACAACACATTAACAGCACTTTGTAGTAAGGTCAGTCATGCTGTCAGGAGGATGTGTCAGCAGTATGTACAGTATGGCTGATCCATTTTCCAACAGTTAATGATGTGGTAGATCCACCTTAGCAATCAACTACATTATCTCATTTTCATTTTCCAGCTCAAAGCATAGGTTATGGGATGTTATGCTGGATAGGCAGTAACCACCTACAAGAAGGAGAAAATGTTAAAACCAGTGTACCTGTCAACTGATGTTTAACATCAGAACAGAAACTTAAAACTACAGCTACCCTCAGAGTAGCAAGGAGCAGATCTGTCACATGAAGTTGATGCCAACGATCAAAAGTCTGGGACACTTTGCAGGGGTGGAGGAAGGAAGAGGAGAAAATAAAAGGGGTTATTTCAGAACAACTTATAGTCTGCTCCCAGGAACTGGACACCCATTAGTAGTCAAAGCCTGTTAGGTAAGCTTTTGGAGCACATCTTTCAGCTCAGTCACACTCAAAAGCAATCCAGGCTGGGGACTAAGAGAGATCGGTGACATGAACCCAAACAAGCAAAGTATGGACAACCCAGAGACTCTCTTGAAGAGCAGCATCCTGATCTAAACTAGACTACTGGGGTGGGTGTCCCCTCCACCGACCAGCCTCCTCACACAACCATTTGGCCCTGAGGTTATCTCAAAGTGGGACTGGAAGTGCTGTAACTACTCCTCATGTAGCAACACACTGAACATCTCCTTCATACATACAGCAGGTGATTTAATGATAAAGCAGATGATGTAGTTCCTTCAACCAGCAAAGCCAGAAAAACAGAGAGAGCACAGTCAGCTTAGGAGGACTCTACCTTACACGCAGGCCAATAGAAGGACAGCGCAAGCCTGGTAGCCACACAAGCAAAAAGAAAGAAAAAGAAAAAAAGCAAGTTGATTATTTTTAAATTATGGGATGGAAATAAAAAAGAATCCATGTCTGGCTCATTCCCTGAACATATTGCCTCACATTCCAGTTAGGATAATGCTGTGAGTGAATACAACAAAATGACATCTAGGGACCTAAAAAATTAGAATAGGACCATACAAGCTACAGTATCTGAAAACAATCAACTGTTTACTGCAAAAATCCTTCCCATTGTAAGGAAAGAATTGCCAATTTAATTGTAGGTTCAGCAGCAGAAAATGTTTAGTGAATCAGAGAATCCTGGTATTTTTAGTAACATACAAGAAAGAGAGGGGGAAAGGGAGAACTGAACCATTCTGTCAGCTTACTTGACCCTGATTATTCTGGTTTTTGCTCATCCTTACATCTTGGATTTTTGGCAGGTTGGCTGACTTTAGCCCTAACCACACTAAGGCTGAGAGAGGACAACTGTCTGAAGGACAGAAAAATGCTCAAACTGTGAAAAGATCAAACATACAAAGCTATGAAAATGTATGTATCCAATGGGAATTATGTTGCCGCTTATTGATGGACTGGAGTTCCAAATTTCTTCTAAAGAGAAATTTTGGCAAGGAACTTACTCAAAAAAATCTTCAGGAGATGTGATAAAAGCAACCTTTTGAACTTCCGATAGGAACCCACGTGTCTTATGATCCGATGAGAGACATGGTTGCCATTTTCTTCATTTACTTGCCTCACACTCACTGGCTTCCAGCCAGAACTTACAGGGATCAGAGAGCAATTCCTTTATTCTCCTGTGCACACAATTCAACATTGCTGTCCCTAACTCCTGAATATTGCCTCTCCTCAATTTTTCTGAATGCTGGAGATCAACTGCAAGGTAAGACTTTGGTTTGGTGTGAGGAGGAAGGGCTTTCTGCTGTTCACTCTGGACAGCATTTGGTCCTCTGGGTATCATGTGGGAAACAAATGAGTTGCCTTTGCCAGAGTAACATACCACACCCACCCTTGGTCTCTTTTGCCTAATCCTGCACGGATTGGTATGGTGAGTTTGGGTCTTCAACAGACAGACAGCATTTGCTACTGCCGAGAATCATCATTGCATGGTTACACAGCTTAGGTAACAGCAGACATCTTTCAGCATCTGCAACTGCAGAGGGATGAATAACGATGCAAATGATCCTTTCCAGTTCTTTGCTTTCCTAATTAAGAGAATACATTCAATTCACTAAAGCCATCTGTGTGACAATTACCTTACTGTGGAAGCTTGAGATTGGTTTTCCTTTTCCAGAACCTCATCGTTCCTGATGCAGTTGTTACTGATTAGGCCTAATCTAAAATTTCAGCTCTTTGAAAAGTACCCTGCCTTACAGGATAGGACTGAGACTACTGTGCCTAACTATAAAAATATTCTGAATTTTCAATTAACAATGTTCTTCAAAGTCTTCAATTCTCTAGCTGCCTTTAATATGGGTCTTATACTTCTTTCACCTTTGAAGTATTTTTTATTCCTCAATTTTTCATATTGTTCATGCAATGGGGAAGATACTTCAAAAGATTTAAGAAGAAAATTAATTAATCCAACCGTCTTGTTGCTTAATTCCTACAAGGTCTCGCTATCTACTTTGATACTATAAATTAAAAGTACTGTTTCACACAGTTACTCATATGGCTAACTGCTTTTTTCCTAGAAACTGGGAAAATAATCTCTCCTGTATCATCCAGTTTAAGCCTTTTCTTTACTATTGACCACTACCAAAATTCAAAGGCTTGGCTGGACTACCATTACACAGAAAGAAATACAGAGCATGAAACATGACATTCTGTTTAAAATACACTTCTCAGTGACAGGAAGACCGAAGTCTAAAGCTGCAGCAGTCACATTCAGTCACTCGCACTCAACAGAAAAAGCAATTTACCAACCCATATTGCAGTACCCTAGAGGAAACAGATATATAGACTCAGACAGGTGTTCTCCAAAACATATTTTTAATGTAATCTGCATTTGGAGCCTAAGGAGAGTAAGAGCAGAGAAATATGCTTGTTATTCCTTTTTTACATTACTATTAAAGCTAATTGACTTCACGTAAAAAAGAAACGGCAATATTTCCATACACGGAGCTAGCCCTGCATAGGAAGTCTTTGCAATAGAATGGAACACAAGTACAATGTTAGTTAAAACCAAACCAACAACAGCTTTTCCTTCTGCCCTCACTGAGGGATCAACAGTCACTTTTACACTCAAAGCCAAGAAGTATGAGCAGTCTAGTACATCTCTGATCAACTTCCCCAAAATTACTTTCAAGCATTAAATACCAGTTGGCTTCACTGTAGTCACAGAAGGTAAAATTAGTGTTTAGTCTACTTTTTCATATTTCTCAACATTTTAGAGTACAACAGTCGTTCCACTCTATACTTCAAAGCATAAGGAAGCTATTTCAAGAGCAGCCATATCCTGCCACTGTCACCTTGCAGCTGATACAGAACTGAGAAGAGGCACATTTTTTTCTCAAAAGGTTTTTATCTTCTTATAAATCCTCCTTTAAGGATTTTGCTTTAGCATTGTATTCCTCTTTTTTAAAGTAGTGTTTTGTAAAAATGGAAAGAGGTTAATTTTAGCCAGTTACAAAACAGTTGTTAAAAGACAGCTCTTTGTGGACCTAGGAAATACATAAAACTACTTCCTTTCTGTTGTAAAGTATATATGGAAAACTAACGATGCTGTTGCCTTGCATTTCAGAAAGCGTCTTTGCTCTGCACTGAACAAACAGGATGGACACCGCAGACAGCTGGAATCTTGTTACCAGACTAAGCAATACAAAAATAGGAATACAATTTTAGAATTTTTTACGAGAATATTTTTCATCTTCCTTGTTGAAGTGCTTCAGTTGAAACCCAGAATGATTAAAAGAAAAGCTGCTTTAAGCATTTATCCCCTTCACAAAAAAATGTAACTTCAGAGGTTTCAACAAGCAAGGAGGTATCAGTGTCTTTGTCACAAGGAAGTTTAATGTGTAAGTAGTTTAATCAGTGTAAAACCTATTTCACCCCTGCAGGGTGTACAATTATTTCCACAGTGTTGTCAATAATTTTCTGTGTCAGTAGCTCAGAAGCAATACATGTCACCAGAAAAAAAAAGGCCAAATAGGAAGAAAAGAGAAGAACAGTAAAAGAATGAGTTGAAATCATGACAAAAATAAAACCATTCTTTGTGTTCTGAATGCTCTTTAGTTCCTTGTCTTTACCACAGTTTCCAACATCACTGCATTAAGCATCAATATGTTTCACTAAAATAAAGTTATTCCCACCTATGAATAGTAACAATAATAATAATAATAAAAATAATAAATCTGGTCCAGAAAAATGGTATCCATATTGAATTGGAGACGGAACTGCTTTGTATCAGAGGAGGCAAAACTGCTACTCCTCATTAGCACAGGCCTTAGTGGTACATCCATCTCAGACAGGGCCTGCTCTCCCAACCCTCCTCCCCAACCAGCAAATCATGAACTAATCCTTAACACACTACACATCACAGGCTCTGGACCAAATTTTTTAAAAATTTAAGAGAAATAAAACAGGGTAGTGTAAACACACAGGACTAAATGAAAAGTGGCCATAAATGCATGAACTCATCTGGTGGGACCCCTAAGTCCAAGTTATCTGCAAGGTAAGTGTTCAGCAGAGAGGTTCACCACATGACAAATTAAATTGTGCTTGGAGGTGATAAGTCTGTTGGACTGATGGACTAATGCATTTCAGTAGCTACTTAGACAGAACTACATACAATAAATCATGATGTAATTGGTTTGTTTCTAAAGAGTAATTGAGACAGGAAGCCTTCCGTGTAGCAATATTCACTAGACCTAACAGTGATATGCCTTCCCTTTTGGGAATGTTTTCCATTTAAAAAAATTGCTAGCAATTAACAATTTTGAGATTTCTGGACTAATGATCATAAATCAGAGAATGGTTTGGGTTGCAAGGGACTTTAAAGATCATGTAGTTCCAACCACTCTGCCACGGACAGGGACACCTTTCACTAGACCAGGTTGCTCAAAGACCCATCCAGCCTGGTCTTGAACACTTCCAGGGATGGGGCATTCACAACCTTTCAGGACAACCTGTTCCAGTATCTCACCACCCTCACAGTAAAGAATTTCTTCCCTGTATCTAAGCTAAATCTACTCCTTTTCAGTTTAAAGCCAATCCCCATTGTCCTGTCACTACATACCCCTGCAAAAAGTCCCTCTACAGCTCTTTTTTAGCACCCTTTAGGTACTAGAAAGTGCTATATGATCTCCTCAGAGCCTTCTCTTCTCCAGGCTGAACAACCAATGAATAATGTCTAACTAATTCTAAACAGTTATAAAGACATAAATTTAAACTGAAACCACTGAAGAGCAATAGATTCCAAATTACAAAACTCCAAAAATCCCTTTCTCTGTGACCTATACAAAAAGAACTACTTTTATGACTTGACGTATGATGTATTTCTAGCATTGTAGGATTTGTTGATTATCCCTGCTTACGAAGTAGCAGAAAAGCATTCAAAAATCAAGCTACATGTTCTCAAAAATGACAAGCTGAGTAGAATATGTCTTAAGCATTACAAATCAGAGCAATTAAGTCCATTGATTAGAATTTTACTCTTGTGTGATACAAGAGAAATCTGCATCCTGGCTTACATCTGCAGTGGTGTGGTCAGACAGCAGGACCGGGGCACTGACTGTCCTCAGCACTGGGGAGGCCACAACTCCAGACCTGTGTTTAGTTTTGGGCCCTCACAACAAGAAGGACATTGAGGTGCTGGAGCATGTCCAGAGAAGGGCAAGAGAGCTCCAGAAGGTTCTGGTGCACAAGTCTGAGCAGCCAAGGGAGCAGGAGATGTTCAGCCTGGAGAAAAGGAGGCTCAGGTGAGACCTCATCAGTTGCTACAACTACCTGCAAGGACATTGTGGCAAAGGAGGGAGATGGTTCCTTATCCTGAGAAACAAGTGATAGGACAGGAGGAAACAGCCTCAAGGTCAAACAGGAGAGGTATAGGTTGGACAGTAGAAAAATTTCTTCCTGGAAAGGGTGGTTAAATATTGGAACAGGCTGCCCAGCAAAGCAGTTGAGTCACCACCACTGGAGGTATTTAAAAGATGTGTAGATGTGGCACTTAAGGACATGGTTGAGTGATGGACTTGGCAGTGCTGGGCTAAGGGCTGGACTCAAATGAGCTTAAGGGTTTTTTCCAACCTAAGGTTCTCGTAATTTTATACAATGTAGACACAGCAAGGGACAAACAGGTGAAAATTGCTTCAAAATAGCAAGTCCTACAGCAGCAATACACAAAAAACACTGCTTTCAACATATCTTTGCTTAAAAATATCCCCATAATTTTCCTAAGAATGGCTAAGCTAGTAGGCACCATGCTGTACACACTGACAGAAATGCCAAAACAGATCAAAAGCATGGAAGTACTATTCTTATATGCTCCCAAGACACATTCTTCCTCAACTTGAATGACAAAAATGTTCCAACATCAACTTAAAAAACAAACATAAAGTATTAAAAATACCCTCCTAAACTAATTAATTTGGATTCTAAATATCTATCTCTAAAACAACTTGTTGAATTTCTGGAGCATGAGCCCCAGAGATACACTTAGTGCCCACCACTGAGATGAAACATTAAGTCAAAAATATCCAGTATACTAGCCCACTAAATTCGCAAGTAAACTGTGTCCTATCCAACAGAAATTAATTTCACTTTAAGACATTTGCAGGGCTAATGTGCCATAATAAACACTACTAATATTCAACAGTAAAGTGCTGAATTATATTAATTACCTGAATCGCACTCACATTTATGATCTTCATTTATAGACTTATCAAGTCAAAAGAGCCCTTTCTGTTTTAGAAGCTAAGCTGTTGTGCAAATATTATAAAAATAGGTACTTTAATCCGGAGCTATATACACAACAGAACTTCCGCTTTTGTTAAGTACAGCTGACAGAGTAGAGATGAAAAATCCATGCAAGTATTTATAAAGATACTTAAAATGAAGAACAAAGGACACTGCTATAGAACTTCCAAAACCCTGGCAGACAGCCACGCACTATACTAGATGATGTCTAGATCTGGACTGATAAGCATCATGCCACGAACATGCTTTAGTTTCTTCTGTAGCTAAAGTTGATTTGCAGATTTTACAGTACAGCATATATTTGAACTATTTCTTGTTAAAGTGTATCATTAAGGTTTGAGGTTAAACTTTGAGCAAACTTCACATTTAATTACATAACCAGCACAAGCAAGACGTTAGTGCAAAGGGGAAGGTGTCAGTTGTACATAATGAGGACTCTTCCCCCAGATGCAATAGAACAATTTTCAGATTTAAAGTTCAAGTGGATTACAATCAGAAAAAGCAAGATTTTCTTTTCCAAATTTAGGACAAATTTCCAGAGGATCAAGATGAAAGCAACCTCAGTTACAGCAGTTAAATGTTAAACCTAAGTTTGGAGAGCTGATAAGTAACTCCAAAAATTCATCATGCTATGAACACGGCATTCTCAAAAGAGCTCCAAACAAACTGCAAAACAAAATTGGCATTTAAGTTGAAATTGGCCAAGTTCTGCATAGAAGTATGCTCACACACAACAGTCATGTTTAAGCCAGTGCATAGAGAAGATAAAAGCACTTATGGTAGTTGCAAATGTTAACAAGTCCATACAACTTGTACAGTTTAGCAATGAGTCCATAGAAAAAGAAGAGAGTAAGAGTAGAAATGCTCAAGCAAAACCAAAAAAAAGATGACCTTCCAACCGTATAAAATCCACGTGACAGGTATAGTAGAAAGACATCAGTGGAAAATACTCAATTCAGTCCCAAACACCCAACAGGCAAATAAGACCAGAAAAGACAAGCCTTTGGCAGACAATTAAAAAAGTCTAAATATGGCATTACATTTCTAAATAACCCACAAAATATATTATATGGTATATTCATATTAAATACTGGGTAACCAGCTCTGCAGATCTGATGCTAACAACACTTTAGCCAATGAGAGCAAAATGGAACAAGCTAAAGGAACGCTGGTGGATCACAACAGTGCTCAAGGAAAATATTATCACCAAGTCGTGCTTCAAAAACAGTGCTCTGGGACACCACACTATCATCTATGGAGCAAAACAAAGTTCTCTAGTTTTTCAGGGATGTGCCCTGCATAGGGTATGTTATGATTCACTATTACACGAGCAGCAAGACACTGCAAAGTAGTATGATTTATGGGCTGGATTAAATTTTTTGCTATTTCCTTCTCATCCAGCAAATCACTAGCCATTTGCTTATGTGAGTTTGTGGCATCAAAATGTGAACCTGACTTGATAAGAAGATTCATGATGTCTGGATGGTTGTTCAGTGCAGCAATGTGTAATGGGCTGTTGTTATCAGAGTCTCTGACATTTACATCAGCACCACATTCCACCAGGATAGCAGTAACTTGTAGAGAGGGGAATTTACAAACTGGGTAGCGACCGACACATGTAGTATTATTGTCAACAGCAAGGTGAAGTGGACTGAAGTTATTCTTCCCTCTAGGCTGAAGCTTAAGAAACTTGTAAATAGTCTGTTTCTTAAAATGTTCCTGTTCTGAGCTGCAAGGTACTTTCTCCAATAAGCAAATTAAATGCAAAATGATGGAAAGGGCTTTGTTCAGCTGTGTTGGATCAGGAAGACACTGGGTTTGTTTCATGGCCCGTTCTATTTCGAGAACACTTTTGCACAGAATACCCATTAGATCATCAAATGTGACAGTAGTGCCTAGAAGGCCTTTTGCCCTATCCTGAAGCATGAAGGAGAAAAGTTCAGCAAATGATAGCAAACTGCTGGCTGTCATAGGGCTCAGTGGATCAAGATTGCTCTGCTGCATGTCCAAAGCATATTTCCATAAGTTGATGCAACGCTTGAAGTTTCCAGAGTCTGCATAGACAGCACCTCTGTATCTAATATAGTAAGATGTGTCTGGGTGAGAAGGGCCAAGAATACGTTCTCTAATTAATAATGCTTGCATTCTCATTTCATCAGGGTCTGCAATAAGATTTTCTAGCTCTTCTGAGCTGTTTACCTCTTTAGCATAATCATACGCCATAATTAGTGTTTGTGGCACAGGTTTGCTCAGGATATTAGTCCTATCACTGTATCTCATTTCCATAGCTCGCTTCCAGTATTTCAAAGCACCGAGCAGATCTCTCTTTTTGTCCACGAATGTTGCTCCTAGAAGTTCCAGAGCGTTTATGCGCTCAGCCTTACTAGTCTGTACGTGCTGGGTCAGAAAGTCCACGATGTTGGTGTGCCCTGTCACACTGGCTGACAGAAGAGGGGTCATTCCATAACCGTCCTTTTCCATTTTAGCACAATACTTGAGAAGCATCTTCATGATCTCCAAACTTCCAGATTCTGCACAGTCATGTAACGCTGTGTTCCCTGCAAGAGAAGAAACACGATTACACAAATCATACTCAAATTATAGTCCAAATCCCACAATGCTAATAGTTTAAAAAAAATTAAAAATCCAATATTAATAGTTTTAAAATAGCTTTTTCCACATCTATGTATTATAAAAGCTTGGATTACAAGTCAAAATATTCAAGATCTGACAAATATCAAGGCTGCCAGGCAGTCATAAAAATCAGAACACCTGATATTATTGCCTAAAAGAATTAAACAAGTTTAAAAAAACCCAAACAAAACAGAATTAAAGTCTCCACTACATAAAAGCACCAGAGCAGGAATTCCATTGTGTCAAAAGTCAAGCAAATGGGTCAGGAGACCAATTCTGTGGAACAGGGAACTCCTTGTGGAGCTCAAGAGAAAAAAGAAATGGTATGATCTCAGGGTGCAAGGTCAGGCTTGGCAGAAATTTGACAGAGCTGTGGTTTGTATATGCAGGGACAAGACAGAAAACATGCACTGAGCAATCATCAATGGCATCAATTTAATAAATAAAAACACTGGACTCTGCACCTGGGATTTAGTAATATAAATATAAACTGGGAGAGAGGTGACTGCAGAGCAGCCCTGCAGAAAGGGACCTGAGGGCTCAGCATGAGTCACAGGAAAGCCCCATCCTGGGATGCATCAAACACAGCACAGCCACCTGTCCAGCAGCAGTGATTATCCTGCTGTGTTCAGCCTTGGCACAGTCTCACCTTGAGCACTGTGAGCAGTTCTGGGCCCCACAAATTAAGA
>JAWWEV010000095.1:16293539-16321293 GCA_035583235.1 Hafferia zeledoni
CCTCTCCGCACCGCACTGCCCGGTCCGCACCGCCCGGTCCTCTCCGCACCGCACCGCCCTGTCCTCTCCGCACCGCACTGCCCGGTCCGCACCGCCCGGTCCTCTCCGCACCGCACCACCCTGTCCTGTCCGCACCGCCGGGCCCGAACTGTCCTCTCCGCACCGCACTGCCCTGTCCTGTCCGCACCGCCGGGCCCGAACTGTCCTGTCCACACTGCCGGGCCCGCAACGCCGGGGTCGAACCGCCCTGTCCGCGCCAGGGGGGCCGCACCGCCGGGGCACCGGCAGCGCCCGCGGGAGGGTATAAGGGGTCTGGGGCATCTCGCTTATGGGGGGAGACCGAGGGAGCAGGGCCGGTTTTGTCTGGAGAAGGGAAGATTGAGAGGAGGTCTCACACAGGAGTATCTCAAGCTCAGGTGTCGGGAGGAGGGTGCCAGACTGCTCTCAGCGGTGCCAGACTCCTCTCAGCGGTGCCCAGGGACAGCATGAGGAGCAGTGAGGCCATAAACCAAGACACAAGACGTTCCATCTCAGCATCGGGAAGAACTTCCTTACACTGAGGGTGGCAGAGCACTGGAACAGGTTGCCCAGCGAGGTGATGGAGACTCCCTCTGGAGATATTCCAAACCCACCTGGCCACGTTCCTGTGTCACCTGCTCTAGGTGACCTGCCTTGGCAGGGGGGCTGTACTGGATGATCTGCAGAGATCCCTTCCAACCCTAACGATTCTGCCATTTTGTGATTCTGTATATATATATGCCTCATTAATCAATAAATGTTGGGTTAAATGTCCTATTTTTGCAGCACAGGGGATGTGCTGGCCTTGGATAATGTTGCTGTTAAGTCAAAAATTTGCTTTTCTTGATTGGCATTGCAAATAGCTTGCTACAGCCTTAGCACGTGATGTTTGCTTTATCCCTACTATAAGAGAAAGGGAGAAATATCCTAAAAGAGCCACACCTGAACAAGGAAATGTAAATTCTGTCACAACCAATTAGGTTACCTGCAAGCCTCAGAAAGGAGGAACACCATATGCAAAAGCACCACGCAGAAACAAGCTCCATGCAGGCCATAAGCATTAATGAACAGTAATTTGGACATCAATTCGAAACACAATCTAGCAGCCACCACACTCAAAAAAGAAAAATGGTGCACAGGCTGCTGATTGTTTTACCTGCCAACCTCAGAAGCAGAAAGATCAAAAGAAACTGATGGAAATTTAGAGAAAAGCAATCAAAACTCTTAAGCAGCTGATGGTATTAATTTATGAGGAGAGATTAAAAAAAGTAATTGTGTGTAAATGCTAATTTAGAAGTGAGTGAGGGTAAGAAAAAAAGAGAACTTTTTCAAGAGATGTGAGTGGAATGGAGAAACTTTTTTAAGAGTTTTACAAGCTGTAGTCAAGAGTAATTAGGAAGAAAATGAAGAAAGGGCATACTTAGCATCAAAAATAAGAAAGGCTCTGTCACACCAGAAAAATAATTTGAAAGTTGTGACAGCTGATTTATAGTCATGGTGAGCTGTGCAAATCATATCACTTGCAAATAAGGAACCATAGGGAACAATTCTGTGCTGGAGGGAACATGGAGAGAGGCCTGACCTTCTCCCTTCAACACTTGGAGTTTTCAAGGCAGGCAGCACTGATGGATCTGCAAACTACAGGACAGTGGGCTCAGTCACTCTCCTGTGGATGTTAATCACAGCCTGTCCTCACTCCCTCCCAGCTCTGAATTATACCAAAGTCCTGGGACAGGTCCTGCAGGGTAAAATTGATCAAGTAAGCCGGAGGAGAACACAAATAGCTGGATCATGGCAGAAGATGAACCCTTGAATACAACCACAAGGCAGACTGATAGAGAGTTTAGGCCCTGCCTGTCATACCACTGGGCTTCTTCTTTAAATAAAAACGTCTGTCTCCTGTGGCAAAATAATTAATCTGCCTTGATATTGGAGAAATCTGCCTTAGAATCACTAATTGTAGGCATCTAAGAATTAAGAAGAGAAATTAATTATTAAAGAAAATTTTACAGGAGTTATACTTCTCCAAGAATGGATGGCCCTGCTGCCATCCTTCTCTTTCATACCTCAGTACACATATGTCTTCAAGAATAATTTAATCATATTTATATTTTAAGAAAGACATTCTCATTACATCAGTGGACTTAAGGAGGTCTGAAAATGTGGTTGCATCCTGACTGCTGTTCTGTGAGTTCACACTTTCACACTGCCCCATGGGGGGCACACTCACTTGGCAGTACCTGGCTTTAGGGGACACTGAGAGACAGTAGGGTTTGGCCCCAGCCAGTACATCCCCACTGCAGTTATTTTCTGACTCCCAGAAAGAACCTAAGTCCTACTTCCCAGAGGTAAAATGCAAATATTTTGCCCTAATGTACCTAAAGCACCATGAAAAAGAAGAGATAATGATCCCTTCTTTAAGGTTTCAGTTTTAATCATTTGACTTATGGGGACACAGGGCCAGGGACAATTTCATCTGTCTTACCTTTCCCTCTCTTTGGTCCCACGCTGGATGTAGAAAGAATGACTCCATGTCCCTGGGGGAGAAGGGTGTTATTGTCAGGATGGGATTCTTAGTGACGCCCCAAACATAGCCCATGCCATGGAAAAGACCAAGTCAGCCTTCATGCTTGCTCAGTTTTGCAATTTCCTTCATGAAAACTCTCTGGTATTGAAAGCTTTGTTAATAGCTAATATTGTTAAATGAAATAACATATGTTGCAATGACTTAGTTCTCACCTCAGGGTATTCTTGTCCTCACAGCTGTTCACAGGAGACAGCAGAAGGGACTTGTCACACACACAAGGGACTAATGTGCTACCCACCTTGAAGACACCTATGGTTTGGTGTGGAGCAACTTCTGTGTGCCTGGCTCACAGCTCTGTGGCACTGTGTCTCGCAGATCGGTGCTTTACTGTTGCATTCACATCCTTCATTCCAGGCTGAAGAAAAGATGTTTATTCTGTGTACAAATGGTAATACCATAATGGAGAAATTAAAGGTCACTAGACAGTTCTGGATGGAGTGCTTAGTCTTAACTACCTGGACAGTTTTCAGGATTCCCATTGACAATATTTTAGGAGTCAAATTCTGATTTCAGCAAGAGATGTGGTTGCAAAGTGCTGTATTATTTTAGTTCCAACCCTTCGCTTCTTTATCCTTATGTCCCAAGGTGTAGAGGTTTCTTTCTCATTGATGCAGACTGTCCTCAACAATTCAGCAAAGAGAAACCTCATCTACATGTCAGCTGTTAGTTTTGGCACTACGAGCAATATATATACATTAATAGAGTGATTTCCTCAAATTTTGTATCTCGCTTTTGATCATGCATCAAAACAGGTGGCATCCCCAGCATGACTAGACTTCTGTTAGGCCCCAGGCTAACACAGAAAACCCCATGTTGCATTTACACTCCAGCTGCTATGTGTGGTGTCTGTAGTGTATGTCTTACCTAAACTGGTACCCAGTCACCTACAAAGACTGGGCTGAAAGGTCAGGAAAAGCACTGTCAAGATCAAGAGGGCTTCCAGAAAGGGAAGCTGGAGCAAACTATGATCTGGGCAGAGAGATGCCTAAAGCATTTGTGAGCAAATGCCTGCATGTGAGCTGAGGCCAAATTATTCAATAAACTGAAACATTTGTTCAAGCACAGCCTGAAATCTAGGTCTTCCTTGAGGTACCCTGACCACGGGGCAGCGAGCTGGGGATAGCAAACTGCTGTTGACTGCCGCCAAACTCACCTTAGTAAAGTCCCTTCTTGGCTGCCAGTGCTTGTCCACACCTCTGGCAGCCAAGTGGGCTGAGACAACTCTGAAGCAGTAGGACACCTGTGCATCTTGGGTGCTGGCCAGGGTTTGCAAACCTGCTTCCCTGGCTTAGAGTGAGGGCTCGAGGAAGCAGGGGGTGCAAACCTGTGCCTCTGAGCTGTGGTGAGGTCTCAAGGAAATGACAGCACCTACTCATAATGCATGAGCCTGAGCAATGCCCAAGTGTGCTGCTTAGCAAGATATGCCTCTCTAATCAGGTCAGCAACTACCACATGCCTTAAACACATGTTCAGGTTGGGGAAACTGCACACATGAAGTAGTTGAATATTTAGGCTAAGTCTCCTAAATTTGGACTGCTCCCATTAGGTGATAGGAGTGATCCAGATGTTCACCCTTCAGTCTAAAACCTCAGCCCTTCATATGCAAGTGCACCATGGACAAACCAGATGACAAAGTCTCTTCTTCTTTAACTGGAAACTCTTATTTCTATTATTCTGTCAAAAAAGTCTGGGAGATGAACTTATTAGTTGTTGCATAAGCAATAAAACTTGGTGCAGATTGATGTTAAACTTGTAAGAGAGGTTATGAGCTGGCTGGAGACGTAAGTCTGCAGGATCTGAAAAGTTTTGGCAGCTTTGCTGAACTCCTGCAAGCTGAGAGCTTTCCTTGTCCTTTGGCATTTAACTCACAGTCAACAGCAGAAACTGTCTGCAGTCTGCTTGTGGACACAGATGGAGACAGAAAAGTCTGATCTTGGGAAGTACCTAATTTCTTAAGAGGAAATAAGTATCTCTTCCCATTCACCCTGGACTTGTAAGGATGATATTTTGTTTCCAGGGTTTTTTTGTACCGCTATCCATAACAATATTTAGCTCACTAATTTTCTCTATGAAAGTAGGGAAATTAGGAGACAATGATAATCAGTTTGTTTACAATTTGTAAAAAACTTTACAAGTTACACTAATTTTATAAGCTATTAAAGTATACATTTGTATATGTGTATGTATGTATGTATGTATGTGTGTGTGTGTGTATATATATGTGTGTATATATATATATATATAATGGAATTAATTTATGGATTAACTTCTCAAAAATGTGTGGTATTTTAGTAATGTAGAGATACTACAGGACACATGTTTTACGCCACATGATGGGGGCATTTCTAGCAGATGTAAATAAGGCAATTTCACAATTATGATCATAAAGGGAGTTCAGAGTATTTAAACAGCTTAATTAACCCACATATTTCTTCACTATTCTGGTATTTGATGTATAAGCTGCAAAATTTCCATTCCTCTTTCCACTGCCTTGGTGCTATTTCCAGAGGTTGAAAATACATTGACAGAAATTGCAATTGCCAGAAATTCAAACATTCATATTTTTAGAATCAGTCGAAGTTGTGCACCTAGCTTTTAAGGCAGTATTTGCCATGCTTGTGAAAGCTGAATTTCTCTCCAAGAAGACAAACACAATTTTCTCCCTCTCCTGGCAATCCCTAGAGCGCATTGTGAAAGACCTGCATGTCTGAATTCATATATCCAAAGACATTCCTGCTTGCCAGTGCATGACATTGCCTCTTCAGTAACCACAACCTGGCATTCAGGGAGAGGCTGCCTTAGGCTGCATAGCAGATCTTGAGCAGTAAAACTTGTACATTTAATGTGGCAGAATTTAAATCTAACAAAGTGAACTACCACAGTAAAATTAACTGCCAAAGCAATATTTGCAAAGTACAAAACTGTCTCAGATTCACTAGAACAGTTGCATAAAGTTAATGGTTGGCTAAGATTAGCTTAGCATTAAAAATTAGCACACTTAGCTCACTGTATTTTAATCATACCATTATGAGGTAAAGCTAGCTGTGTTCGTGTTGCTGACCATGGCATTGAACAGTGCTCTGCCACTGTGTGAACCTCTACCAGAGGCACTGTGATTTTGCTTAAAATTGATTGGTTTGACTAATCCTTAAACTCTGTTAAACTTTGAGTTTTTCACTTCTGGCAACAGAAGTCTCTCCTGTCCCACAAACTGTACCCATTCTGGTATATTGTAGATGTGAAACTTTCAGAACAAGCTGCTCACAGTCTCTTTGCTGTCCTTTTTTATTCCATGTAAGTTATTCTCCTGTTACATTCCTTTCTTAGCTTCCAGGCCAAGGAAAAGATGGGCCCAATAGTGTTCATAAACAGAATTTTAGCTGTTGAATTCAAATGATTTCCACAGTGGGTGGAATAAAAAAATACATGGCATCTTTTGCTTTCCAAGTATAGAACAAACATTTCACCTACAATGAAACCTACTAGGCTAGTCATGATACTTGGGAGTACACATATTTAACTCCCAGGCCCTTGTACAGACCCCTCTGGTAATTCACTGCAGAGAAAAACTACAGAGCTGATCAACCAGGGAGCACTCAGGGCTGACAGAATGCTCAAAAAGCTCCAGGGGTCCAAATCAATTGGAACCAACACCTATGTGGTAAAGGTACTTTTCCTCAAATAGCTGGCAATAGAAAGGGGCTTCCCTGGGGGTAATCGGATCGGATAAATGCTCCATTTCCCGTAAAGCCCCAGCCAGCACAGGCAGAGAAAGCAAACAAAACAGAGTACGAGTGCTAGGCAACGGTCTGGATTGCGGCACGCCACGTGCTGCTGCTCCCGCAGAAGCTGCTGAGTGGCTGGGAGCATGCCGGTACTATTTCAGTCCTTGGCTTCAGATGCAAGTGCCATGAGCATCCCTGTGTTTTAGTCACTGCAGCTGTAACTGTCACTGGAACTCTGCAGAGGCACCGAGCTGTTCGGACCAGCCATGACCTTTTACATTGCCGTATATATCCTGAAACCATTCTGTCTGTCAGAAAGAATCCTAGTTCCCAGTGGTTTCTGGCCACGTGGATGTGTGTGAGTATGTATGCACACTGTCACATGCTTACGTGTTTTAGAGAGTTCTGCTATAATTTTCTGCCTTCTAACCATTTCCATAAGCATCTGATCAGAGTCAAATGTGTGGCCTTTCAGCAAAGAGTTCTCTGGAGGAATCTTCCTATTAAATCATAACTGGGACTTCTCTGCTAATCTTGTCTCTAACTGCAGACTCTAGTTTGACCTTGAAGAAAGACTAAGCATGGACTAATAAGGAAACTATTTCCAAGCCTGGCTTAATTCTGCCTTAGGAGGCAGAAGGTTTTGGGGGGGTTTAATTTTTTTTAAATGAGTCTCAGAAACTGAGATTCTCAGTTCCCTTGTGCAGGATTGTCTCTGCCTGTCTGGTGGTTTTATGACAAGCAAGACTGGTGTCATTTCAGTAGTGGCTTTTCTCTTTGTGGAGCTTTACATTTCCAAGCTAGTCTGCAACAGACATTCATGTAACCAAATTCTTCCTTATCTAAGCTTCCTGTCCCACTGTTGCAGCATATAAGTATCTACTCCATTTTCCTCTGCAAGCTCGGTTACTGAAATGTACTTTACTGGGCCTTCTTGTAAGCATGCCTCAGAAGATTCAGTTAGAGCAGATTGCAGATGTTTGCTTCACTTGTAGTGCTAACCATGCTGAACTTTTAAAAACTGTTCTCCACAGATTTCCTTGGCTTATTTAAGAATTGTAAATCTCTTACATTTATGCCATAAGTACTTTGGGTACTCAGGTACTGTCCTGTCAACCAGAAAGTGCAGGCAGACCATCCCCAGCAGTGAACTCTGAGGAGAAGCTGCCTTACCTCAGTTTTGGTTTTCCCATTTTTATCCTGTTTTGAGGTTACACCAATTGATGGTTTTCTGGAAGAGCTGCTGCTTTTATCTTGCCCATTCTCTAAGGGATGAAGGCAGTGCAGGACCAGGTGGCAGCCACAAAACTTCACATTTTTCACAGGCCAAGCTGACTGAGAAACATCTAAGATGAACGTCAGAAGTTTTGCAATAGGATTATAATTTTAAGAGAAAAAAAAAATCCCAGAAAAAGGCTTGTTCCATTTAATATATCTCGGCATTTTTTTGCAGAAGTCCTTACAGGCCTTCAGACAGAACAAAGGTAAATTTAAAATTATTTAAAATTGCAGATAAAGCCAAATGCACCATTAGGCACGTGAAGTGTGTTAGCTCTGCTTTCTGTTATGCAATGCCTTTTATCACAAGACTTTGTAAATTGTAGGAAACAAACTGGACTACAAAATATGGAAAGAACAGGTTCTGAAATAGACCTCTGAGGAGGACAGTGCCAGTGAACAGCCCGGACAGTACCAACTGCATATGTGAAAGACTTGGTTCTGGGAGTTTGAAAGTTATGCATTTTACAGTATGGGTTCTTGTTCAAAAGGTTTTATTGTCACCCCCAGCCGCGCTGTATCCCCCCGAAGGCTTTCTCTCCAGTGAGTCCTCACGCAGCTTGGGCGCAGGGACTGTCTCCCGGGTCGGGGTTGTGCCACCCGGGGGCGATCCCCCCTCTGCGCCCTGTGCTGCCAAGCAGTGCTGTGGCTGCTGCTGCTGCCGTCGCGCAGCCCCAACCGGGATCCGCTGAGGCCACCTCCGGCAAGTCCGAGATGCGGCGGTCCCGTTTCTGGATCGCCTCTGCCCCGAGGTGCCGATGCAGCTGCCGGCGCCGCACCCGCTCCTTCCTATGTTTTCCCGCCTCTGTCCTAACCCCATTGGTTATCTCACCCCTCTTATCCCCAGTCCCTTGGTTCCTATTGAGTTTGATCCTTCCATTTCCCCGATTGGCTAGCCGAGTACCCAAGTCCCTTTCCCCGGAGCCCTTACCCAATCCCGTCCAAGTTCCAGCACCTTCCCCTCAGAATCCGATAGAAGCCACGTGATTCCACAATAAAGTATTTTTGCCACGAGAAGCTCTGAGTGGACAGATGTCTCTCTCGCTCCCTGGCTGAGAGGGAAATGCAGGAACCGTCTCCTACCCCTCAACACTGTATAGTAAATAAAATACGTGTAGCTTTCTGTGACATAAGGATCACTGTCCTTGTGTAACAGCTGAACATAGCACCTAACCTGCTGTGGGGAAAGGGGGCTGAGACTGGTGCCAGAGAGTGTTTTTCCAGTGGTTTGCCATACTGTCCCAGCCCTTGGCCTCACCACTACCCTGCCTCATCAGTTTGGACACTTTGGGTTTCCAGCTGTTAATAAGGCATCTGCTTCAAACACTGCTGTTGAACCAGAGGACCACCCAAGCCAAGATCCTTTCACTCAAGGTCAGCATGATGCTCAGCATCCTCAAGGTCTCTCCCCATCTCTGACCTCTTGTTCACTCTGCCAGGACAGAAGGTATTGAGAGGCACAAGGTGTTATGAAGGACACTTATGACCTCCAGAAAGAGGAGGTAATGCAGAGACTGCTGGCTGCAGAGTGCTCTGAGATAGAGGTGAGAGTGTCCTTTGCAAATGAAATAGTCATGGCAACAGCACTGCAGCCTGCAGTAATTCAGCTTTTGATGTAATTCCATATATTCAATTTGTACTCAAAACTCCTGAACTCTTCTCTCTCCCCAGAGGCAGGGGAGGGTCATTCATCTTGCTTTTCCAGCACTCACATCCATGACAGGTCACATCTGGATGACATTCTTAGGCTTTTCTCATAGCATACAGATTTCCACCCGTTGCCAGAGTATCCCTGTGTAGCCTTGTGAGTGCTGCATTCTGCTGCAGTGCTCAGGAAACTCCACACATAGCATGAAGGCAGCTGCTTGGGAGAGGTGCAGCAGAGCTGCAATCATCAGTGAATGCAGCCTCAGACAAGTAACAGGATCCTCAATTGGCTGGAATTTCAGCATCAACTGGCAGGTCAGCACACTGAGCATCCTGGTAAGCCTGGCAGAAAGATGGGCAGCAGTCAGCAGTGACAAAGGAACATATTTCTGCATCAAAAATAAGATGGATATTTTTGTTTGTAGGCACCCAGTGTAAAAGATAGTTGTCTGTGTAGTTCTTGAAGGCACTATGCAGCCATATGAACAGACTGCAACACTTGTGGGAACACCTTTTCCTGAACTAGCTATTGAAAGAGAATAACATTAAAGTGTAAGTGACCTGAGAAGTTTAACTGTCTAACATAGCCTGAGAGATATTACCTGCAAGTATGGGCTTCTGACCAGCAAAGCAACTGGCTTCTTCCAGAGTCACACAGAAGGACTGACTTGATAGAGATAGAAGAAATAAATAGCAACAACAATGCAGCAGCTGAGGAGCTCAAGAACAGGAGTCTCTGGGATGCTGAGGTTTGGACCAAGGTTTTTTATTCTTTTGGAAACACTCATCTATGTCAGAGTCCAGGACAGACTGCATCTCCCCCTCTTTCTCTTAGACATCCTCCCGCTTTCTTTTCCTTCTATTTTCTTTGCATAACCCTTCCATCGATGTAACTATTCATAGACTGTGCTACAAACATGTTGTCTCACGTTTACCACTTTAAACATCACAGTACATTTACACTGTGGGAAAAATGAAAAAGGTTATAAAAACCGTAGACAGTAGTTCAATGAATCAGCACTGGCAGAGGAACTACACCCACGCTCACAGTTCTTGTGGCTCTCCTCAGGAAGCTTGTGCAGCTCTAGCCATTCTGCTGTGGCAAGGAGAGCAGAGAGGAGCAGAGGTCCTGTCCCAGCCCTGATTACAGTCTGCCCCCTCTGCCTGCAGACAGGTGCCTGTTATCCATAGGCACCACTCACAGCACTGTGGTCACTGGGGATGATTAACCCCCTTATCCTGCTCAGGACTTTCTGCAAACCCAGGCACCAAGACTGGCTCTTTACAAGGGCTGTAGACACCTGGCAACCCATTGGCTCTACAAATTTGCTTTCCTGAAGCACAAGGATAAAGGCTGTGTGTGGGTGAAGCATATGTTATGTCCATAACTGATTCTTGGTCTAAATTTTTGAGACAAAAATACAAAGCTGTAATTCTAACTTAAAAAAAAAAAACAACAAACAACAAAAAAAAAACCCGCCAGAGCACAAAACATTTTGTCCAAAGTGACACAACCTGCAAGCAAGGTCACAGCTATCACATTAGCTACTTCCCACAAGCATGATTCTGCACAACATGACCAACCTATTACATACTGATCCAGGCATTAAAGCCCCTCTCACTACCTTTCCTTTTCGACATAGACCAAATTGCTTTGCTCAGAGCTGACTGTCCTTATGTTTGGAATAATCAGATTTCAGTATTCAGAATATAATACATGATTGTGTTTAATCTGATTTCTACCAGAAAAACCAAAGGTTTCCAATGCTATTTTAGTAATTACATTTCAGATCACCAATACAAAACCATAGTGATGCCTATGGCAAGCTGGCTTACTGACTCCCTATCAAGTACAGGAGGAGAAAAGAATGTTGAAAAGCTGTCTTAAATCTGTTCAAATATGCTTGAGAACCAGAATACATGAAATGCACAAAATACGAGTAATTCAAACATGTGCCATTTCTGTGTCTCTCCTTTTTCAGCACTTGCCTTGAAGACAAACACCTTCTCTCACAGTATTGTCTACAATATAATTGCCTAATATTTTCCTTTAAAGAACATGCCAAACAAATTTTAGTCATTATGAACCCAGAAAATGTTTCTTCCTATAAGAAAACACATCAGCAAATCTTTTCTTTATAGAAAAAAACCCCCTCAAATGTAACAAAATATCCTTGAAAGACCTATTTCTCAAAGCAGCAGCGCATTTCATAGAATGTCTTTTACAATGCATTGATTTCACTCTGATGACAAGTGTTCCTCTTTTATTAATATTTTTCAGTTTCAGCTACAAGATGTGGAAAGCTCTACATTACTAATGGAAAACAATACACATCTGCCAGAGCTCACAAGATAAAGTCAAACATGGCTAGGGTTTCAGTTTGGCAGCATCTTGTACCTCTAAGCAGACACGGTGACAGGCATGCCTTTGTATATGGCATGCATTCAGCAGTACTTAATTAACAAGCCTTGACAGAGAACTTTACCATCAGTTTTGTCCATTAAAGAGTTGCTTTTCCTTCATGAAACAAGAGCAAGGAATATCAATTCTGCTTTATTCTGAACATGGTCTGCTTTCACAGTTTTTCACCATGACAAATGCTATAGTTTCTGTTTCATCCTTTCCTTGCTCTCTATGTCTCACTGTTGCCTGTATGTAAAGTCATGGAAAATTTTCTTCACCTGTTTTTCCAAAGTCAGGGCATTAGCAGATTGCAAAACAGAAAAGTCCTCTCAGTAAGCAGGCTGTTCAATGGCCTCAGAAGTGTTGCAATTTATGATGTTAAAAGCATTGAGAAGGGAGGTGAAAAAATGAAACACGTAACAGGATTAATTCAGAAAATTTTGTCAATGGCATTATAGTCTGTGCTGAGCCATTCACAATATTAGTTTAGTTTTCTAAGACAGGTTCACTACACAGCATCACTGCAAAGATTATTCCAGATTTAGCACAAAATTAACTCTGCAGCAGGATGAATCTGGATGGCTCCATCTGCATCACTGTCAAATGCCGGATTACAAATTCAGAGAAAACAGTCTCAGTAGTCTCACTGCTGCTGCAAACTCCTGAAATGCTGCTTATAGGCTCTCTAATTTCAGCAAAGACACCCCATAGTTTGTTAATTGGCTTGGAGTCTCCCAGACTTGTACTCAAGCTGTTAACCTTCTGCTGCTGAGAGTGGTTTATCTGGAGTTACTACTGTCCATTACAAAAACAACACACACATAAAAATGTTTTCATTGTGACTGTCTGGTTTGTCCATTCTTAAAAAAAATAAATAAAAAAAGCTCAGAGGAAAAAAAAAGCAAATAACTACTATTAGGACAGTGTGAAACCAAGAATTCTTTGCCTATCTTTAAGCAACAAACTTGTTTCACTGGATGAAGCTGTTACTCTTGCTAATGAAAGAAGGCAGAAATGCTGAAAGAAAAGCCGATGTTCGTAGTTCCCAGACTGTTTTGCTGGTAAGCTGAGTGCTGAACACTCTCCAGCCTGCAACTTCCCATGGAGACCCATCAGCCACTACCAAAAGGAAAGTCCATCCAGGGGGGTACAGTTCTTCTTGTAGTTCGCATGCTTCAAAGGCAGGTGTTGTGCTGAAGATGTTGGCATAGAGGTGGCAGGGTGTAAGCTCATCCATTCACTGTGTGATCTGTGCTCTTGGTCAAATGACATCAGAGACTCTCAGACAAAAAATCAGTCCCACTGCTGGCAACACTATACAGTTCAATGTGTCAGCTCAGGGTGGGGGTGATACAAGGTGCAGCACATGCAGAAAACGAGTGGTCAGACTTCTGCTGTCTCATTCGTGTTTATTTCTTTAATTACACAGCTCAGGCTGAATTTACAGGAGTACCCTCTCTTTGTGCAAAGATGTTGTAGGAGCTGGGGTTTTAAATATGCTTATGCTGCACACAGACCTGAGCAAACCCAGCAGGGGAGAGTGGGGCAGGAGCGGTCCTGTCACTGTCAGCAGCCGCCAAACCAATTTAGCAGTAGAATGAAAGTGCAGCCAAAGCTCACACCCTCTGGGGAATTCAGACAACTAACTTGGCCTTTAAATTAAACTGGGTTCCAGTGCCCTTTCCCAGGTTGCAGTGGGCACCCAAGGCAGAACCAGGGTTTGGATGGTGAGAGTGCAAGTACCTACACAGAGAGAGGTGTTTGCCTGCTGTAAGCCCACCACTCCCACTCCCTGTCCTTCCCCTCCTCTTTTAATACCTTTCCCCATAAAATGCAGGTTGCTGCACAGTATCCTAGCTGAGGTGAAATGACCAGGGTCACTGGTGGGATCATGATGTTTCTCCTTTTCTAGCCAGAGAGGTTTCTGACATGAGGCGTTCTGGGTCTGGCACCATCTGAATACCTTCCCTATGGGCTTGGTGCTCTCTCAGCACCTCCTGCTCTGAGAAGCCTGTCGAGGTCTCCCACAATTAGGTCTTGATCAGACCCAAAGCTTTTTCTTTTTTTATACACAAGGTTAAGCCAGCATTAATGCGTTCATCTCTAAGTATAGCATGGGTGACAAGATTTATCCACTGCTTTGTGTTTTGCCACAATTCTAGCACTGTCTAGCTCTGCACAGTATGCTCCAGGCCTTAAATATTAGTTTCATTTTATCAGTAGAGCTTCAGGTGTTTTCCCATGAGTGGGTAAATAGCCAGCATCCATGTTTGACATAGGAAGAGCAGAGCCTCAGAGTGTAACAGCAGATGGTCCTGAAGTAGCACAAAGCCTGCATGGACCCTCCCTCTCTGTACCTCCATTTTTCATTATGCCATTGTATTTTTCTAATCAAGTGAAAGTCCACTGTGAGTGTTGTGTTTTAATGTTGTAATCTCAAAAATGTGTGCAGTAGAATCAACTGCCTCCAGAGGCAGAGATTAAAATGCTACAGCTCCTTTTGGGGTAAAAGGTAACTAACTGTATTAAAACCAACCAGATTTTTTTTTTCCTAAAAGAGGTTGAGGTCAATAAGTATTGTAATAAGCATGTCTTTAAGGCAGTGTAGTGATCTGATCATGTAGCACTACACGTGAAGCAGGTGGCTCTGGACCTTACAAGAATAGTAGATTTAACAGAAAATTCTGCCCATTGGAGATCAGAGCATGTATTATGTGTAATGAAGCCTGCAGTAGGAAGCTGACAGCATGAACAATGAATATGTATTACACATGGAAACTAATATACAGTATAGCTGTACACTTTGTTATGTGCATTTAGCCCCCATTAAACTGTGGAAATGCAGGTGTGGGATCCTTGCCTCCTACACAGTATCCCCAGAGCAGTGCCTGGTGTTTGTCCAGCCATGGCACAGGACTTATTTTCAAATGTGTCAGCCGAAGTTTGGGCTTATTTCTTGCGTTGGAAAGAAAACAGAAAGAAAAAAGAGCAATTCAGAGATTTGTTTTTGCACTAAGAACAACCTAGCAGCAGGTTAAGTGTAGTAAGCAGTAATTATAGTAAGGGACAAATGTCCTGTTCTAAAGATCCCTTAAATTAAGTACTCGTGTGACCTAACACAATTCCAGGCATGGAGTTTCTGTGCTTGTATGCTGCCCTCTTTTGGCAACATAATCAGCCTTCAGGTGAGAAACTGACGGTTGTCACGAAAAGCATCAAAGTACACTTACTCAGAGAAGTGGAGGAAAGACTCTTATACCAAAGCAAAAATTTTTTCTTAGCATCTTTTTGCACATAAGAAAAATAATTAATTACTTCTAAGAAGTTGGATCGCCTCTGTTCCCTACGATAAGTTTCATTGACTGAGTGTGTGTGGGAGACTGAGAACTGATTAGGGTGTTGAGTCTATTTGTCACAGACAATTATCATCCTTTCCTATACATTATTTTGAGCACCTATCAGGTACCTTATCCTTCTTCCTCCATAAATGTAATTTTCTAAAGAAGAGTGATTTTTGCTTTTGAGTCCCTAATAAAATATTTGAGCAGATTTCCAAGGCATTGCCTCAATTGCCTTCTATGAAGACTTATCTCTGTAGTACACATGTATATATCTTTTGTTATCAGTGTCAGAGAGGCTGAAAGAAAGTGGATCTTGTGAATATGAGTAATCCTTTATAGCAAATATGAATTCTACTCTTCATGACAAGTCTCCCTCCAGATTTAGTTTCAAGAAGAACCCATGGCATCCAGGATCCTCTTTGCAGATAAACAATGCAACCCACAGAGCAGTTTACTATCAACTCTCTGTATGTTCACATAGCTTGCTATCAGGTGGTGTATTCACAGGCCATGCACTCTGTGCATTCATACTCTGGGAGGCTGCAAACAAGCAGCAATCTGAATACTGAGGGTGGAATACTTTTCCACATGCAAACTGTCAGTGTTTGTCATATTCAATATCTCACCTATGTGTAAGGAAACACTAACCCTTTTCAGATAAAGGAGATCCTTCCATGGAGGAAATGTTCCTCACCTTGCTGGATAGTAGTGGTTTCAACCTTCAAGAACATATTTTTGTTGATAAGAATATGTTGACACATATTCTTGATAAAGAAGGACAGCACTATCCTCCAGTCAGCTGCCTTCCCCCACATCCTTCATAGAGCATCCAAAGACACCACCATTGGCAATAATGCTGCTAAATAGGTTTTCCAACAGATCCTGTTGATTTGATTTTCCAGTAAATGCATATAGGTTTTACACGGAACATTTCTGGAAAATGAAGAAGACGGAATATTAATATTACACAACTTCTAAGGTTTCTCACAAGTATGTTTGAAAGTTGCCATTAATAAAGCCATCCTGTAGTTTCATAGTATCCACAGAATATTTCAAAGTTGTGTTTAAGATAAAAATAAGACTAAAACCTGAGGAAATGTGTAATTCTGTGTCTTAGAAAGATGTTTCTCTTCTTTTGTCTGCTTGTAATTGGGGTAACATTGCTCAGGGAGCCAGAGTTTACTTTTTTCCAAAGAGATGTTCAAGAACTGCCTGGACTCAGTCCTGTGCCATGTACTCTGCAATGGGCCTGCTTGAGCAGGGAGGTTGGACCAGGTGCCTCAGTGTGGTCCCTTCCAACCTTACCCATTCTGTGATTCTTTGAGATGTGTGGGAAGGTGTAGCACTCCCTCTCCTTGCACCTGCTTCCAGCTGCACAGGTGTGACACCTGGCTTCACTTCTCTCTAGTTCTCCTAGGGATGGGTTTTAATGTTAATTTGCTGTTGGCTTTCACTTACTAGTGCTTTCATGGTTCAGGACTTACATTCCATGTTCATATTTTTGTGATTCAGGTTTAGAGTACAGCAAGCATGAGCCAGGAGGAGGCTCATGCACAGCCAATGTTTGCAGAGGAGAGAAGAGCAAACTGGCCAGCTCTTCATGAGTCTTCCATGGGCCTGACCTTCACAGAATCCTTGGGTTTGTCCCAGTGGTGGGACTGCTGTGCAAAGAGTTCTTTCCCTCCAGTCACGTATCTGTGCATGTGCTCTCACAAGTAGGCATCAGTGCTGAAAAAAAGTATTTAGCTTACTACAGTACTTTACTAGGCACACAAGTAGACCTGGAGGTAGAACTCAGCCCAAAGGACCAGCAAAAAGGAGCCTGGGATTTCCAGAGGATCCTGGCACTATAGACTTAGTTTCATGGCATCATCCTGCTGGTATCACCTGAGAGGTAATTCATACAAACCATCTGAACTTGTGCTAAGCCTGGCAAGTAGTATGCCCATCAGTGCTCATCACAGGTGACCTGGGCCATCAAAAGCAGGCTACAAAGCTCCTAAATATGAGGATTTTGACTTCTGAGTTTGGAAAAAAAAGCTAAAAAACTCTTTCTGGGGCTTGTTCTCCATATAGCTGGGAAAGGCAGAAGCCTTGAGGCTCTTCTCCCACAGTCCTCACAGACTGGATTGTCTTTATCTCACCTGCAAATATCTTTGACCTGAGGAAAAGCCTTCCCCTCTGGAAGCTTGTGTCTGCTTCCCCCTGAGACATAATGTCCTTTGAAATTTCTCAATCAGAACAGTTTTTGCCCACTGGCAGCTTTCTGCAGTGAGAGCATGCAGGATCTTTGCTCTTGTGCTCTCCTGAGCAGCAGCCACAGCTCTGGCTCTGCTGAAGCTGTTAGCAGTGGGACCTGAAATCCCTGAGAGGAAACCACTCCAGCCTTCTCCTTGGCTCACTCTCTCACCAGATGTGGCATCCATCCTCCCCAGTGCTACATGGCACTGATATGTATTACACAGCAGAGGGACACCATGACCATTGTCAGCGAGACGTTGTTCCTGACATCTCTCCTATGAGACAGCCACCACTGCAGATCTCAGATCCCTGTGGAGAGGTGGGTACTGAGTCCTAGCCCATTCCATGACAGGGCCCCCAACAACACTATGGGACGCCTTGGAGAAGGGCAGATGGGCACCTGCAGGGAGCAGGAGGTCATGGGATGGGGAGGGAACACTCTCAGCCATGGCAGTGACTGCTTCTCTGGGAAAGGAAGGCAGCAGGAGACACAGACCTTTCAATTTGGAGCTGGGGCGGGTGGGACAGTGGGGCTGGTGTTTTGGTTTGTTTTGTTTGATTTGGGGTTTTGGCTTATCTTGCACTAGCTATAGCATCCCACAAATCTGTCTGGTCAGGTTCTGTCTTCATTTGAGATGTCACCAATGGGCAGGGAATATGCCAGAGCTGAAAGGGGGCAGATAATGGTCTCTGCAGGGTTTGGGTAGTTCTGTGCTGCTGCAAACCTTCTGCATATAATTTTGCAGGTGCCATAACCAAAGTCCTCTGATTTTGTTCCTCCTGGACAGCGAGTGTTGGTGACCCTTTAGAACTGCTTTCTTGCGAACTGCCACCAGATGGCAAAATACCCACCGGCATCGCTCCCAGGCCTGCTTGCTAGCACCACAGGCTGTAGATGTGCCTGCAGGAGAAAGTGGCAGTCCAAGACAGAGCAAACTGCTCCCATCAGGTATGAAACACCCCCAAAATATTCCTGCTACTCGCTGGACCTATACACTGCCCATGGCAAGGCAGCACGAAGGTAATCTGCCCTTAGTGGCAGTCTTTAGCTGTGCCTGGGCTGCACACCTGTACGGTGGAACAAAGCTCAGAGAAGTCAGACAAGGATGAAGTGACCATAATGCCCAGAAAGAATCCTGAAAGAAGACACAGCTATTGTAAAGGATGTTGAACACCCAAGGAAGTACACCTCATCTTCAAGCCTGGCTCCTCACCAGTCTGAACTTTTGGCATTCTGCCTCACAGATTTCCCCAGGAAGTTCAGGTTTCTCAGTTCTCAAGTAATTTAAGCACTGTTCCATTCAGAGTCCCTCCTGACTTCCTCAGAATTTCCAGTGCGAGATGTGTTTCAGCTGCAGAAGGTTGGACTGAACAAACCGACACTGTGTACAAAGCTGAATTGCAGAAAGTTCCCACTAAATTGACTTTGTTATATAGTAACCAGTAATGTAAAAGACATTGATCAAGGTAATGTTGTATCTACAATGTGTTTGTGTAGCCCTGGATGTTCTCAATGCTGTCCTGGCAGCAACGTTAAGCGATTTCAGGGTTGCCTTGACATGTTAATGAATACTAGATGTCTTGCTGAGCACCAGAACTAACAATGACTTTGACTGATATAACTGTACAGAAGCAGGTATTTTTATTTTGGGAGTATGCATATTAAGAGAAAGTACTGCACAACTGAACATGTTCAAAAAGGAGGTTTATATAACTTCCCTCCGTTCTGGAAGAAGAGTTGAGTCTTTCTGGCAATGCCTTTCTCAGCCTAGAAAGATCAGTAACCACTGGACTTATGCATGGGACCAGACTTTGCAGGTTCATTTGCTCTAAGGATGCTGACTGGGTCAAATACAACTCCTCCCTTCCCTAATAAGATTAGTAGAAGAAGAACTTGGGTTGTGTCCAGACTGAATTTAGGGATTAACACTGAACTATTCTATACCAACAAGCACAAAGCCCTTCCTGACATGCCCCATTCTGCCCCAATTCTGCAATATTCATGGGAATATCATATAGACAGGAGTGTCGATAGCTGCTGAACCATGTTTCCCGGAAAGGTAATCTTTGCCCTTCAAAACCTGTGGGGCTTCACATGGAATTTGAGCTCTTGAATTCCTCTGTCTTTTGATCTGATGCCAAGCCTCCAGTGATTGTAGGCTTTGAATCTGCTGGTTATTGAAGCAGAAAGAAATTAATACTTTTTTTTTTTTCTATCTGGTCATATTCTTGGGTTTAAACTTAATTATATGTCTCAAAGATACGATGTCTCTGTAACAGACAGTTATCACCAAATATCTGCTCTTTTCATTCTTAAGTGTTCTGTCACGCTCTCACTCTCTGCAAATCTAACATGCAGTGCTGTCATAATGAAATCCAGATTCCCCTAACATTTGGGCAATCCTTTTTTAAAACAGGGTTTTCCCTGTTGTTTTTAAAGTTCACATTTCCAAACAATTTATGATCTGGCCTACTACTTCTTATTTTTTCATTTTTTAAAATGCAATTTTTTGTTTTGTGAGGTTTTGGTTTTGTTTTGTTTTGTTTCTTTGTGGTTTGGGGGGATTTTTTTGTTGTTTTTGTTGTTGCTGTTGTTGTTATTTTTCCTGTCCTGTAGGTATTCGAGTGAGGTGGGTTGCACACTCTCCTTGAGGGGCATACACATTACAGTGACTGTACAGCTCCTAATGTGGAAGATACACAGGAGATTCTGATGTGAATCAGAATCTGTTACTGGATTCCTACAGCAAGGGAACAAAATATCCAAAATATCTTATGCATATCAAAATATAATATTGTACTGAGCTGTCCTGTTCCCCATACCAGATAAACCTCTGATCTATGTTCCTCCATCATAAAAACCAAATTAAGAACGAAGTTATTGTAAGTTTGGTTTGTGTTTGATTTTTTTTTTACACACTTATTTTTTTCTTGCAACTTCAGTGGTAGCTTGTGATATCTTATATTAGGAACTGTGTGAATGGAGAATTTAAAAAGTGTACAAACCAGATATATTTTCTAAACCAGAAAATGTCAAAAGAAAACAATAAAAATAGAATTTTTTCTTTCTGTTGATTGCAAAAAAGAGGGTTACAAGAAAATAATTTTGGATTGACTCAGCATGAGACAACCCTCTTATAATAATCTTGTATTTAACTCATTCAGCATCTTCCTTCTATCCTTAAAGATATGTAAGTTGTGAGCTGCCAATATTTCGAAGAGAAATCTGAAGACATTTCCTTTTTTTGCCCTTTTGCTGGAAAATGTGGGGAAACACTGTTTGGTAGTTTGTGTCTCTGCCCTGAAATTGACTAAATGTCAGCAAATCTTCTTTAATTCTCCTAATTTTTCTACAAATGTTTCGTCTATTTAAAGTCTGAAAGAAAACACATCTTGAAAATTCTAGATTGGTCATTGTTCAGTGTGGTCTATTTTCTGGACAAGGATTATTACTATAAATAGCAGAAGAAAGTTGGTGAGAAATTACAACTGACTTGGACAGATTACAGGTTTAATGGGGATGGTGACAACATGAAAATTGGTGAGGAAGCTCTTTCTGAGTTGGCCACTTGACATAGGCAGCCTTGGCCTTTGCTGATAACAAATCTGCTCAAGAATCAACATGTATATATAAAACATTGTCCTTTTTTTTCTCTCCCAGATGATCCAGTTGTCATCATCATTCAAAATCCAACAGAATTGTTCAAGCATTTTCTAAATTATTTTGTACCTCTTTGTTCTTCTCTCCATTGCTTCTATATTGGGCTTTAGGACAACACACCCCAAAAATGTCATCGAATCATACAAGGGACCTTGAAAGATCATCTAGTCCATCATCTTGTGGGAAAGAAGCCTATAAGATTATTTAGCACTTCCTCCAATTGCATCTTGACAACTACCAGCAATGGGAAATCTACCAAGTCCCTGGTGAGCTTATTCCAATGATTGGTTGTTCTCATTGTAAAAAATTACTTTCTTATATCATGATGAAACCTCACCCAGTGCAACTTGTACCATTCCCCCTTGTCTTCTACATGTAGAACCTTGTGAAGGAAGAGCTTCCACTATTGTGGATGCCCCTTAAATACTGGAATAGTATGATAAAGTGCCCCTGAGCCTTCTCTTTTCCAGGTAGAAGAGACCTAACTTCTTCAGTCTTTCCTCATAGGGCAGGTTCTCTAGACCTTAGCCATTGTTGCTGCTGCAGTGCACTGGTCACTCATGTTTGGCTTGTTGTCCACCAGGATCCTCTGGTCCCTTTTAGCAAGGCTGCTCAGCTGCCACACAGGTACTGGTCTGTGTTGTGCTCTCTGGTTATGTCCCAGATGCAGGACTTTGCACTTATCTTCACTTTGTTCTTTCCTGCCCACTCTTTCAGCCTGTTAGGATCTCTCCCTAAGATGGCTCTCCATTTTGATAAATCCACCTCATCATCCAGTTTGACATCAGCAGCAAAGTTAGTAAGGGTGCTTTTAATCCCATCATCCAGATAGTTTACGAAGATGTGAGGGGCTCAGTTTCAACCCCTGTCAGAGCCCAAGTGGTGACAGACTGAGTAAAATGCATTTATTTTGCCCATTTTTTTAAAGATGTACCCACCTCTCATAACAAGGGAAGATTGTGTGAGGGTGGGTTTTTATATTACTAAGACCCTATTCCTTGCAAAGAAGAAAATGTCTACAAGTGCTTTTGATACTGCTACAGACTAGATGAGAGCTCTACAGCTGTCACACAGTGGTACATGGATAATGATACAGCAGCAACGTCTTGGGGCTAAATACAAGACTGAAACCTAAGTCCAAAGGGAATTGCCTAATTAGTGTGCAAAGTGAATTCTCTGGATTTGCATTTCCTTGGTGCTGAAATGGTTCTAATGATGGTCACTTGCTTTATAAACTGCTTTTATAAAGGCTGTATGAGAGGCAGGGGAACTTGTTATGTAACAGATCCTCAAGCTGCACCCAAGAATGCTTTCATTTTATATTATTTTTATTTGCATAATCCAAAGACTACCTGTGGATTAGCTGCCTTTTGTCTGGAAACACATATTTCTTCAGGACTTCAGGGATTACTTTCTGAGGTGTAGTTAAAGAGAACAAGTGCCACTCCCTGGTTACCAGTGCACGAACAGCAAGGAAGGAAAGACAAGCTAAGTGCAGAGGTTGTTGCTGAGCCAACTTCCTTTTCAGCCTTAGATCTCACTGATCTTCTGATCATTCCTTATATTAAATCATTGCTGACTGATGTCAGATAGTGTAATGTTGCCTATTACACTGTCACTTAGAGCTAAATATGCAAAGTCTGTTTACATGCATGCTAAATTCCCTGGTTTATTGCCCACATGACAAGGTACTAGGTTTGGTTTGGTTTGTTGGGTTTTTTGCTTGTTTGTTTGGCTTTTTGTAATATCTCAAACTGTTTTCTATCTATATGAGCTATACAACCACATAAGCCTATTTCTTAGGACTGAAGTGATTTTTAGCTGTTGCTAACAAGTGCAGTGTAAATAGGAATCTTTAAAACATGAGGAACTGTCAGACTACAAAAGCGAAAAGCTCTAGATTTGAAACACCTCTAGTAAGGTAAAAATTCAATTTTCTTCCTCCGCCACAGACTTCACTGTTTTGAGAGGATGAATCACCATAATTCTTTGCATCCCTTATATACTAACACTGAGAAAAATACACTGTTCCTTCTGAAAATGAAGAGAGACAACTGTTATGTAAACTTGACCGAGGAGCCTTCTGCTCTGGGGCAAGCCTTTGTCATGCTTCAAAAATGTGTAAAAGGTAGGAAAACTTTAAGGATATTTTTTGAATCTTTTCTCCTTTTCCTCCCCATTCCCAAATGTCTGCGCTGCTTGTGCTGTGTTGAAGCAGCTCTAACTTCACACAAGCACAAAAGCTCTAGGATATCCTGAACATAGGCATTTGACCTCTATTCTCATTGTGTTCAGTTACTGTTCCCTGGATATTCCTTTAAAGATGGAAGGAATTTATACTTTTTCCTACAGATGAGAAAATGAAGCACAGAGCAGAAGGGTTACATCTGAAGACTCCTGAAGTGACTCCAAGACCCAAAAGGACAGTTTCATAGGATTCCAGGGTCTGGCTTAGAACTGGGATATTGTTGAACTCTTTCCCTTTCCAAGGCCTCTTCTATGACCATGTTGCTTTCCCTAAGCTGGAGCCAGGAGCTCCTGTGACAATGCTCAACTGATTCAGATCTGGAAATAAGTAAACTGTGATGGACAAGATGAGGACATGTTTTTACCAACTTTCACAAGCATTGCTGAAATTAATATTTTCCCATTTATTTGAAAGTTATGTTACAAGTAAACATTTTAGCAACTTTAATTACATCCTTATGGCAGAATAATGCTCCATGACTAGTTTTAAATATCACAAATTCCAAGATGTACTCTTACCAGTTGATACATCAAATCTAAATAGAGGAGAAAGTAAATAGTTATGTTACCATGATCACACTGCAAAGTAAGCTTACCACAAAGAGGTAATTTCTCACTAAAAGACCGTTTAACAAATAAAGATTTAAAATATCAAGCTCAGGACGCCCATGTAGAACAAACAGAAAAAGTAAATACGTACTGTATGGGGCTAACCCCTCCTCCCCTATATGCCCCCTTGTTGCACAATGTTTTTCTATCTTGCAAACTCTCCTGCAATTAGCCTTGCTCTGCAACTGTGGGACAGAAGCACAGACTGTGTCTGTGCTGTATTTTGGGCACAGGCCTGAATTCACACTCCTGTTGTACTTGGAACTTCTGGAGGTGTATCTTGGTTTAGATGAGAACTTGGACAAGGCAGGAAGAAAAAAGCTTGGGCCCCACACCAAGGTTTAATGCAGGTCTAACCACCCATTTACCACAGTAGATGGCTGAATAGTAACACAACTCACACAGCCAGTCCTGCGTATCTGATCACTGACCAGCTGCAGACAAGTTGGCCCCAGGTCCCTCCTGGAAGGACTTTGACACCACCTTTGACAGTGATGATTTCATCTGCTTTGACACTCTGGAGCAAAAAATGTGAACAGAGCCAAGTCAGGAACACTGCCAGGGTTTCAATTTTTCTCTATGCTTTGACCAGTATCTACTGTACTAATATATGTGTGCTGGAGAAATTGCTTGCTTATGATGACAAATAAAGATTTTGGGATTGAAACTAAATTGCCCATGCATCAGTTACTGTCCTAAACATTTGAGAGTTTTTTCTAGAATCCAGTGTATTTGTTGAACATATCTTGCAGCTGTTTGGTTGTGAAGTACCCCTCTGACCATGTAAAATTATAGAAGGCCAAAAAAGGTGAAAGTCTATGGAGGATTGTGCAACACATTAGAAAACATCACCTCTCCAAGACCACTGCCCTCAGTGGCACCAGTACCCTCTCCATCAGGGAGAAGCAAGGACCATTGCTCCCTGGAGATGTGGAGCTGGGAGTCAAGACAGGGACCTCATGAGCTGAAGTCACAGCCCAGCTTAAGAGGCACCATGGCAGCCTGAGGAGAAGACAGGAAGCCAGCCTTCAGGTCAGAGTCAGTACCACCAGCAGCATCACCATGGTGAAGGGCAGAGACCCTGAGTCTCCAGGTCAGGGTCTGGCTTGTCACATCCTTATCCAAGCAGAGGCATGGCTCTGGCTGAGCAATGGCAGGAAGGACTAAAGGCCCAGGACTGAGCTTCAGGCCCTGGGTAAGACTGATCAGATCCATTAAAGCTCACTGATGTCATCAACACTCTCAAAGCAGTGGGTTGACAACCTTGGTATTTAATTTGAAGAGCAGGCCTGCATCCTTGCACTGGAGTATATCCCTCCTTCCCTCTGTGAGGTGTCAGGGCCAGACCTTACAAGAAAGAGCTCTGCAAAGTTTCCCTGAAGTCAGTGGAGCGTGTGATTTCTGATAGGCATCTGATCAATTTCAAACACAAAACTGTGTCCTGTTCTGAAATTTCATTACACCAGTGAACACTATGCAAGGACAACTGTGGCCACACAAGCCTCTCAGTTAAAGGGATAGGATACTCCCTCAATAGGTTTTTCTTCCTCAAGACATGTGTGGAGCTGCCACAGCATCACCAGAAGCTGTGTGCTGTGCAGCCAGCTAGAGCCTATTCGTCTCTATATTTGATCTATATACTAAATCAGCCTTCTGAGAAAAAGGTTTGCATTACAAGTAACAGTCATCAGGAGATAGAATAGCTCAAGAAATTCCTCACACCCTGGGTCACTAGATCAAAGCAAACTCACTCCATATCAGATGCTATGAAGACCTATCCAAGAGGTTTTCAGTAGTCTCTGACAGCCAGATGATGAACAAACTGCTCTGGGGACTGATCTACTGTACCATCTACAGGATAGTTTCTTGAGGTCAATGTTATCAAAGCACAGTGTCAAAGGAGGGGAAGAAAGCCTGTGCTGCTGTTCTCTTGATGGTATTTGCTCTATAGATACATATAAGGTTTCATCCCCCAATTAAAAGAGAAGTTTTACCTTTCAGTTATACTAATTTCCCTTTTGAGTTGCTTCTGCTTGAGATTCTTTATATATTACCCACAAAGATGAACAGATTGCTGCCTTTCTGATGGAAGTTTTATAGTATCCAAACCCAGTTTCCCTATACAAGAGACAATTTCATGTTGCAGGCAGGGAAGCCAAAGGCAAAGCCAGGTCTTGAACCCTGCCAAAACTACTTGGCTAAGTAGTCTTAAGACTACTGCTAATCTTTTTACATAATCCAAAAATACTTCTTGTTCTACAAAATTACTTGAACAACCACTTCTTAAAGAGCAAATTATTTATAGCTAATGCAATTCATATTAAGCAAAATTGTGTAGCGGTGAAAATCAAAAAAATAAATTATGGCATTCTTAAGATGTCGTATTTTTCTTCTCTCCTTTAAATATGTGCTAAGACTTTTAAATCTTAGTATTGGAGTTTATTCCTAATTGGTTTGGCCATTCTGAAAATACTGCATTCCTGAAAACAAAATATTTCAGGGGAGACCTTTATCACTCTCTACAACTACCTGAGAGGATGTTCTAGCCAGGTGGGGATTGGTCTCTTCTCTCAGGAAACCAACAGTAGGACAAGAGGGCATGGGCTTAAGCTCTGCTACGGGTGATTTAAGCTGGATATCAGGAAGAAGTTCTTACAGAGAGAGTGGTCAGGCATTGGAATGGCCTGCCCAGGGAGGTGGTGGATTCTCCGATCCTGGAGGCTTTTAAGGTGAGATTGGACGTGGCACTGAGTGCCATGATTTAGTAATCAAAGTGGGGTTGGATTAAGGGTTGGTCTCGATGATCATGGAGATCTCTTCCAACCCAACCAATTCTATGATTCATAGTGAGTCATCTAAATTTCTGGTTTTTAAGGAGGATTACAGTAGAAAATATGGGATATAAATCACTTACAAATTTGCAAGGTTAATGTGTGGTCCTGTATAGAGGAAAGAAAAAGGTTGTAAAGTCACAAACACTAGAGTGTGGGTAAAGTAGCCAGTTTAGAAGCCGAAGACATTTATTTTCTTTGAGATTCAATCACAGTACTGCAGAATAGGAAGTGTTGTGCACACTCCATGTATTACTGTTATTATTGGTTGTATAAGGATAGCTACAGTTTTTTCCCTGCTTTGACTTCACTGTGCTCTTATTTTCTGCAGCAATTAGAAATATCCGACTTGGGGACTCCTCTGCCCCTTCAGCTCTTGAGGGGCACATGGAATCACACAGAATGCGACAAGCGAACGGACCACAGCGGGACATTGACCCATTATTCCTGCTCAGACCGGGCCGTCCCAGAGCACACGGCACAGGATTGTGCCCAAATGGTTCTTGAATCAGTGAGGGGGACTCCACAAGGTCCCTGGGCAATCCGTTCCAGTGCTCAGTCACCCGCACGGTAGTTCTTTCTCGTGTTCAGGTGAAACTTCCTGAGCATCAGTTTCTGCCTCTTGTCCTGTCGCTCGACACCACGGATCAGAGCCTGGCTCCGTCCTCCTGACACCCTCCCTGCAGATGCCCAGGGGTGTTTCTGAGGCTCGGACTCCGCCACCGGCTGTCTGAGGGCGCTGGGCTGGGGTGGATGCCGCGCCGTGCCGTGCCAGGGCCGTGCCGGTCCGGTCCGGTCCGTGCCGTGTCGGGGCTGTACCGGGGCCGGTCCGTGCCGTGCCAGGGCTGTACCGGGGCCGTGCCGTGCCGTGCCGTGCCGGGGCAGGGCGGGGCGGGGGGCGCGGGCCGGGCCGCCAATGGCCGCGGGCGGGCGGGGCGGGAGCCATTGCCGGCCATGCTGGGTCTCCGCCGCGCCGCCGCCGCGCTGCTGCCGCTGCCCCGAGCCGGGCCGCCCGCCGCCACCATGGCCACGATGCTCGTCAGCCAGGAGCGCTACGGGTGGCTGCGGGAACTGGGGCTGCAGGAGGAGAACCGGGGCGTGTACAACGGGCGCTGGGGCGGCCGCGGGCAGGTGGGGGGCGCGGGGGGGAGCGGGGTCGGGGGAC
>JAWWEV010000095.1:16322516-16334892 GCA_035583235.1 Hafferia zeledoni
ACCCCCTCTCTGGGCAGCCCATTCCAATGCCTGATTACTCTTTCTGTAAAGAATTTTTTTCTGATATCCAACTTAAAATACATACATACATACATACATACATACATACATACATATATATACATATATGTATGTCTCCCTTAGCGTTATTCTTTATGGAACATCCTTTAACATCTGAAGGACAATTTCATTCATGGGGTTTTTTTCTTTAGGCAGCACATACACTTTTCCTAGACAGTGACTTCAAACAGTGTGTCAGACTGGAACCAAACTGTGTCAGGATAGAAACACCTTGTGAAAGTGATATCCTGTAGTTCAAATACTCTCTACTAGAAACATCTGAAGTGCAGGAGCTTTTCTTTGGCATTTATTTTGGAGTTTTGATTTTCCTAACTTTTTCTTTGATGTGCTTCTTCATATAGGCTAGTTTGGAGGATTATGAAGATACAGTAAAGAAGGCTAAAGAGGCATGGAAGGTCTGGGCTGATGTAAGTTAACAGAGACGTCTCTTTTATAACAGATCTCTGGCAGATACAGGCTTTTAAATTGCCCCATCAGGTGGAGGTAAAAATGTGCTCGTATTGTGTGTGTTGCATTAATGCAAAAAGTCTGCAATGGAAGCATCAAGAAAAAAACACACACAGATTATGCATTCGGGTACAAAGAGAAGGACACTGACTTGTGGAAAATGTTTTGAAAAAGTCTGGCAGATTTACCCAGGCTTGTACCTGTGAACTGTTGCCAGCAGGTCTGGTGAAGTTCAGAAACCTTGTAGCAAGCGAACTATCCCTGTGCTTGTGTTCACTTCCTGTCGTTTCTGCTTTCTGCAGCAGAACTCTGCAGGGTATTTGGGTATTTAACTTGTGTTGGTCATCATCATCTCATGCAGTGAGGAACACTGCTGGTTGTAAATATCGTTTTTTTGGTTCACCTGCTGTCCTGGTGTTTCATGAGACAGCTGTGTTATTCCTAAGCTTAGTTAATTTTCCTTAGCAAGCTGTAGTTTACCGTGCACATGTACAGGCTGTGCCCAGCCAGCACCCATTCTGTTCATGGCCATGCCAGACTTAGTTCTTACAGTTACCTGCTGTTTCTTTGGTAGAAGCTGAAACCTGGATTTTGTAAGGTATTGGGCGTTCTGTATTTTAGCCAGGAAGGTTTTGCCTTGTCTGAAGATAACAAAGTTTAGGACAAATGCAACAGCTTCCTCAGCTCCCTGAGGATATATTAGTATGTATTCTTTTGTTATAATCTGTGAGTATAATGTTGGTGACATGTAACATTCTTGGAAATAATCTGAAAGCAGTCCAACAGATAAAGAATCAATGCATCAAATGTTCCTTTAAAGACTTTTCTCAAAGCTGTTTGCTATTAGTTTGTGAATTTTCTTGTTTATAATGAGCTTATCTGAAAGATTTTGCCTTTAAGGAGATAAGCTTGCATGGTTTATTTATTACTCAGTCCTGTTTTTACAGAGAACTGCTATTCTAATCATGTAAATCCTGTTGCATATGTATGATCTGCAGTTGATCCTGGCTGTGGATTATTCTTTAGTGTACTGATACCACATTAAAAAGATCTGTTGTGGGTATACAGGCTTAATATTTCCATGACTGAGGTTTCTATGTGTCTCAGCATCTGCTAACAAATAAATGTCACACTGAAAATAAGTTTACAAATGTGGTGTTAAGTACACTTCCATGGCTCAGAAACCAGTAAGTGTGCTTTTTATGAAAAATGCTTGTTTTTTGACATGCAGTTGCTTGTTTGGTGGCATTGTGGGTGATGTAGCTGAACAAAAGAACTAATAATGTGAATCCTTCTGGCAATATCCAGTGGAAGTGAAGTTTTGAATAGATATAACTGTGTGCAGTGTTACCAGCCTGTGTGAGGCAGGAAACAGTTTTTTTGTAAAGCAGTGCACATGATAAAAATGAAGAAGTAACAGTGTCTTAGGAAAGAGCACAACAGTCAGTGATTGCTTGCTACAAGGGCAGAGAACCCAGCAGCAGAAGTCACAAATGTTCAATCTCATGTAGATTCTTCTCTTTTCTTTTGACTAGATCCCTGCACCTAAGCGTGGAGAAATAGTGCGACAGATTGGTGATGCCCTGAGACAAAAAATCAAACTTCTAGGAAGCTTGGTAAGGTGTTTTCAGAAGTAGCTTAGCTTTGCAGGAGGGTAAGGGGGAGTGGGGCATGAGGGCTAGGGGTGTTTCAAAGCTAGTTTTTCTTAGTTTTTTATATACCACTCTACAATATTAACCTTAATAATTGTTGAGTAATTGCTGTGCCTAAAGAAGTTTTAATTTTAAAAAGAAGGAAAAAATTTAAACAAAGTGTACTGCATGGGAATGGCATGAAGCTGTGGCAGGGGCTAGTTAGATATTAAGATAAGTTTCTTCACCCAGAAAGTGGTTGGGCACTGAAATAGGCTCCCCAGGGAAGTGGTCACAGCACCAGTCCTGACAGAGTTCAAGAAGCATTGGACAACACTCTCAAGCACATGATGTGACTCTCGGGATGGTCCTGCACAGGGCCAGCAGTTGACATGGTGATCCTTGTGGGTCCCTTTCAACTCAGGATTATGATTCTATGAAATGATAATACATAATAGGAAAAGAAAACCTAATTCATTCTGAGCCTCTGCTCTGACTGAGAGGAGTGTTACAACTGTTGCCCAGCTATTTTCCCACTTGCATGTCAGATAGCGTACTGTCTAAATACTAAAAGTATCCTGAAAAAGACCTTCCTCTAATACAGAGCTTTTAACCTTGAGCTCTTTTGGGTGATCTGCAGGTTTTTGCCAAATGACATGTAGAAGTCTTCAGAAGGCTTCAGAAGCTGAGATGGTCTTAATGAGATGATCTTGCAGTGCTGTGCAGGACATAAAGGTTGAAGGACCTCTCCTTTAACACACTTGCTAGTTGCTAGGGAAGCAAAGGACACAAGTGGGGAACTTGCCACTTTCCTTTTACAGGGCTTGCCTGTATGTGCTGCTGTTCAGAAACAGCTGTCAATGAATAACTCCATGTGTAGTCAAGCCCATATTGTTAACCTTCAAAACTTTGTTCTGCACTTTCCCTTGATGTTGTCTCCTCAGCAGAGTTTCTGTGGTGGAATTAGAGTGCTAACATACTTTTGTATTCAAAACCAGTACTGCTTCCCTGGTGAGTGTGGACAGACAGAAATTCACTCTGTGTTCCTTGAACAAAACTTCTGTGGCTTATTGCTACATTTTCCTAGTTTTCCCCAACAGATAATACATCTGTTCAGCATTTCTACAATTGAGGATGAGCTTCAGAGTGAAAGAGGTGCAGTAGGTATTAAGGTTTTAGGTTATGTAAAAGGGAACGTATAGAAATTTGTCTTTCTCATATGCCATTGGAAATTTCCAGCCTCACTTCACAGTGTCCTTGTGAAGTATCCAGGTATTTCTGTTGCACTTACAGACTAACTTAGTTGCGTTTCTTAGTAAATATGTCTGATGCTCCTTCATTTTTGGTCACAGATAGTGGCTATTTCTTCTAGCTTGAGATGACCACAGGCATCGTAGAAATGTGTTATTTATTTTAACGTTTGCATGGGGAGACAAGTCCCATAGCAATCCATTGAACCTGACTTGTCATTCAACCGCCTTTTCAAAACACAATTATCTGTCTAGAGTGGTAGGTAATATCTGCATGAAAGTCATAGCTGGATATCAGAATGTAACAGTAAAATTAGGTGAGGGTAGATGGGTGACTTTTCAGTACTAAGTTTGGAAATTTTCTCAGTTTTAGAGGGGAATGTCTTCAAATTCCAGCTTATTCTCACTGATAATTTATATGTCAGCTGAGTAAATCTAACAGGCTTTTAACAGATGGTTATAGTTTAAGGGTGACTTCAGCTGAAAAAAACCCCCAAATTCCAAATTGTTCCTGAACATCCCAGATTAACAAAATACTAAGGATATGTAGACATTTTCAGCAGTGTATGCAAATGAAATCTCTCCAATTCACTTTGATATGTCGTAAAATGAGTAGTTTCCATATGAAAAATGTAAATAACCACTTTCTTTAGCTGGAGCAGAGTAATCCCACTTTCCCAATATGTTCCATGCCTGGTCTGCCATGTGTGCAAATATGTTGATGGAAATCCAGTGTTCTATTAATCTAAGCTTAAGAACCTCATTAGTCTTGGATACACCTTCCAGCAGATTTGGGTTTTTGTTAGATTTCCTCTATTCCTTAATTAGCTCTTCTAATTTCTGCCTATTGTATGGGGATGTGACTCCTGTCTAATTATCTATATTGTGTTATTTCTTCAAGCTATGAATAACTCAGGAAGAGGTGATGCTCTTCTAATAAAAAACGTGTACTAAAATCTTACCTGGTTCATAGATATATCTGACATTTGTGGGAAACAAAATGTATTGGGTATTCAAGGGAATTAAAAAAAAAAAAAAAAAGAATTGTCTTACTCTTAATTTTCTCAGGTCTCTTTGGAAATGGGAAAGATTTTTGTTGAGGGTGTTGGGGAAGTGCAGGAGTATGTTGATGTCTGCGACTATGCTGTTGGTTTGTCTCGAATGATTGGTGGACCTATTTTGCCTTCAGAAAGTAAGTATGTGTGTTCATTTTTTGGTTTTATTTGTCTTGGTTGGTTTTTTTTTTTTAACAAATAAAGAGATGGAGAAGTATCTCAGATAAACGATGTCGTAGTTCAGCAGGATCTCTGTTCTTTCAGCAGTATTTAGGGAGACTTAGAAATAGTTGTGCTGGTGGGCAGTAGCGCCACCTAATGAAGTGGCTGGTAAGCAAGTAGGCCCATCGATTTTCCCTGCTCTTTGAAACATTAGGATCTCTCTACTTTCTTTGTTAATGAAGGGCGACAGAGGAAAGTTCAGCAATGCACTTAGACAGGAGAGACCTCTTTGTCAGCTATTGATTAGCACACAGACACCATGGAGTTAACTGAGTAGCTAATTATGTTATCATGTCATTAGCTTTTTGCCCAGTGTAGCTAACCTTGATCCAATAAGCTGCAGCACACGTGTAATGCAGCTCTTCACAAGCTAATGCTGTGGTGGACTGAGGAGTGATGCTAGGCTCCTTGCTTACATATTTTTCTTTGTTAAAAAAACCCCCAAAATGCTAAAGGGATAAAAATTGCGTTATGTTCTGTCTGTGCTTTCAGGACCTGGCCATGCCCTTATAGAGCAGTGGAATCCGGTTGGATTAGTAGGAATCATCACAGCCTTTAACTTCCCTGTAGCAGTTTATGGGTGGAACAGTGCAATTGCAATGATTTGTGGAAACGCTTGCCTCTGGTAAGATCTAGCTCTCCAACCTGCTAGCAGGATTTTTAAATTAGAAAGCTATTATCTCAGGCATGAAACTGCTTTTGAATGTCTGGTGTTTCTGTATATTTGATTCTCTCTCTAATGGAGGCTTGATTTCTTTTTATTTTTAGGTCCATTTGTAGTCAAAGAACTTTGTTTTATTTTGTGGTAACCTCTTCTTGAGATATTAAGATTCAGATGCATCCAGGACTTAGCCAGATGGCCTGTTAATAAAGAAACTAGGTTGAGGGCTTGCAGTAGTGGTAATGAACAGTTAATGTATTCAGAATTGGTGTAGCTAAGATTAAAAATCAAAAAAAGTAGCTTTACTTCCTCTTGCATCCTGCTTTGCTTTTGTCTGCATACCTCACTCTGGCCTAGTCCTTGTTCACATGAATTTCAGTAGGAGCTCTGAATGCTCAGCTGTGGAAACATGCTGGAGTTCCTGTCTTAACATACACAGTGGGCTGTTTATCAGATACCATAAAAATTGCTTGTTTGAATTATTTCTTCAAGAATTAAAAAAATGTGGTTTTTTTTCTTTTTAGGAAGGGTGCTCCTTCAACATCTCTTGTTAGTGTTGCTGTTACGAAGTAAGTTCTGGTTTCTTTGCTCTCTGTTTTGCTTTGTAAACAACTTCTTTTCTGTTCAAGGTGCATAGTGGTCAGAAGAAATGTGTTCCCCTACCAATAACTGTATATATAGGATGTTAGCTATACTGTTGGCCACGTTTTTATTGAACTAGGCCTGTGTTTCTGCTGAAGGTGGGCTAGCTGCGAGGTTTGCTTCCTTGTGGAAGATGAACTGCTCATAAAGGTTAACCTCCCTCAATCACATGCTCGTGTTTCAGAATCATCCCTCATTTTTTCAGTCTCAGCCCACCCTCAGGGCTCAGTTTCTTGGCAAATTGTTCTGACTGACTTCATAGACTCATATCCTGAAGATGCTGCCACACAATCTTTATTATCCAAAACCTAATAAGACCTTAGCATGTGTTTCCAGGGTTCAAAACTTATTCTTGATGGAAATAAAAACTCAGTCGCTATAAAAAGAACTTCTCTGAAGAATAAATGACATAGTAATACTTACTTCTGGTTTATTGTTACTTTGAATAGTATATTAGCATTTAAAATACTTATTTGTTGTGTATTACAAATAACATTTATTTTAAAATGCTAAATATAAGTAGGCCTGTTAAAGTGGCTTATTGCTAAGGCCTGTAGCTCTAATATTAACTCCTGAGAACAATGACCCAAACCACTACTACCCCAAACCCCCATGACAGTTTTAATGGTTCATTCCCTATTTGCACTTGTCAGAAATCTCTAAAATTTTACATCTTTCATTCTAGGATAATTGCAAAAGTCTTGGAGGATAACAAGGTGCCTGGAGCAATCTGTTCTTTGGTTTGTGGTGGAGCAGACATTGGGTAAGTGACATTTCTTATTTTTTGTGAATCTGTATAGAGAATAAGGAATATGCTTTGGGGTACTTCTAGTAAAGTTATTCTGGTCTCCAGGAGTGCCCAGTAGACACACATGTTGTCATGATTTTTGTCAGCTGGTCTGAAACTCTGGCCCTGCTCCATTTGCAATAAATATTTCTACTTGGTGTTATGAGATCAGCTGCTAACAAATAACTTATTGGATATTAAATGAAGAGACATGGCTGAGTTTATATTTTACTTCTGCGTATGCTTACACCCAAAGAATATAGCTAATATTAAATTCCACTCTTATTCTTAGGAGTTTTAGATATAGCACATTGGCCCTTTGGATTACTTGTAGAGGAGAATGTGTCCTCATTTTCCTTGCTCACACAGGGCTCTGCACTTGCTTATAGATGTATCCCTGTGCTTGGAAGCTGTTTTGTTTGATTTTTAACAATGTGGGAATTCCCAGTACAAATATGTATTCAGATGTATCTTTTGAGCATTTTAAGAGAAGATAAAATGAATGGCTAGCAATAGTCTTAGATATGCTTTTTTTTTAGGGATCATAACACCTAGAGCTAATCTCTCTAAGTACTTGAGACTGAATTTCAGTGTGAGAATAAATTACGCTTTTACAGTCTGAGAAGGTGGAGGCAAACAGCCTTGTTCTTTCTTTATGACTAAGAAGGTTTCTTGCCATTAGCTCAGTCACTTACCTAATGTTTCAAAGAAGTGGTGCTGGCTTTAAAGATCTCCCTGGTTGAAGCTGCTGTAAGTGGAAGGTGCAAGATGCTTTTCCATCTGTGTGCCCTTCCATTGGACACAATGTTATGTCTCCTGTTATGCAGGACAGCCATGGCGAGAGATGAGAGAATGGACCTGTTGTCCTTCACTGGCAGCACAAAAGTGGGCAAGGAAGTAGCACTTATGGTTCAGGAGAGATTTGGTGAGTGTGTGCATTCTCCTCCATTTTTTTGCATGGTGAAGGGCAGTGGAGCCCCACAGGATTTAAACTAACATCTTGTTTCAGCTGACTCGTGGAAATACAAGTCTGAAACTGCTCAAAGATAGATACGGCATTTTCAATTAATTCTGTAACAAATCAGCCTTTTTTTCCAAGGTATCCACAAATCTGTGATCCTACAACTCAGAAAAGGGTGAGGTGGTGTTTGTGAATGTAATTGTATGTAGATTGTCAAGGGAGACAGCCATGCCCTATGGTCTTTTGGCAATTTGCTTAGGAATACGTGCCCCCTCACCTTTTACTCCTTATAAATGTAGGAGAAAAGTGATGATTTTTGGGGTGCTGTTTTCATTGCAAATATTTAGAAGTGTACAGGCATGAATCTATGTGAGCTGCTGGATTTTAATTTTTTACTTTTAAACAGAAAACTTTGTGAACATGCTTTTCTCATTTTATACATTTGAAGTTCGTAGAACTGTAAAAAACCCAAACCAAACGAAAAAACCCAGAACAGGTTGTGAATGTTCACTCAGATAGATTTGGCTTCTTACTTTTAGATTTTAGATAAAACAGTTGCCAGAAAAATAAGTAAGCCTTTTAGTTAAATATTACATATGCACTTTGAACTCTGTATTCTTCTTATTCTTTGTATCATACTATTTATGCTTCAACTCTTTCCTCTTTTCGTCTTTTCTTTTCCAGTGCTATTTTTACCTATTTTTTTTAAGCTTCTTTGTGCACTAACTGCTGTCCAGGTATCTTTCTTCACATGTAATAGATGTAGTAGTCAGTGTAATTTTGTGGTTTGGCTAGAGTGGTGAGCTGACTGGGATGCCTAGAACCTTTTGTTCATTCAGAAAAATACGTTTTATGAACCTTAGCTCTAGTTAGAGGTGACCTCACTGACTGAGGTGCAGTGAATATGTGTGTGCATGACATAACTTATTTTGTGTGTTTTTATTAGGTCGAAGTCTGCTGGAACTAGGAGGAAACAATGCCATTATTGGTAATATGCACTGCAGAAATTTAGGCCTATAGATGATATTTTGTAGCAAGTTGTCCCTTTTTAATGTTTGCTTTGTGTTTTGAGGGGGTTTTTTTCAGTTGTTTTTTAGTTGTGGATTCTTGGGGGGGGTTTATTTGTTTGGGGTTTTTTATTTTATTTGTTTTTTATTTGTTTTTTTTTTCCCCCTTGCACTGGGTTCTTAAAAGTACATAATAGAATGTTGGAGTTTTCTTCTGTCTTTGGTACTGTGAAGGGGATCCACTTCCCAGATAAGCAGCATAAATACTATTAAGATGAGCAACTTGGCAGAAAGAAAATATAAATTAAATAGCTAAATTGCTATTTAACACTGTTGTGTTATAGCCACTTGTTTCAGCTTTCTCATATTCTGAACAAATATGCTTATCTACTTTATCTACTCTTGAAAATCACATTTGAGTAGGTCGTTCTTTTTCCTTCTGCTACTTTGCAACCAGTAGCATAAACTTTTTTATACTTTGAAAATTGTTTTATTTTTCATATCAAAGTCCTGCTTTTTCTGGAATTGGCTTTGAATGATTGCATAATCATTGTTCTGTTGGACTTTGTCTCAGATTTAATAATAGCTTTGGAGGCTTAAGAGAATTCTGTGGAACTGGTTAAGCTAAGTGATATTTTGGTAATCATTTGAGACATAAAACATCTCAATGTCTTCTAGCCAGAGGAGCTGGTTCAACTTACTGTGTATTTTATATTATTGAACACCTGTGTGTTTTAGCTGTGTTTTTAGGAAGGTCATCTGGATGCACTTATCATTGTTGCTTTATGCTGATACACTTCTCAGTGACAGAAGGGCAAGACGGAGAAATTTAAAGCAGTTGCTTGTAGTTTCTTGAATTAAAATGAAGCTGAAGTTCTTTGCAAGCTTTATTGTAAAAGGTTTTCTTCAGTAGTTCAGACCTGCATTTATGTCCAATTGCATGTACCTAATTCCAGTTGCAAAAAGATAGTAAGAGTTTTAAGATGTTTCTGTGTATCTTAACTGTGCTGTACTAGTGCGGCTGTTCTAATGCTTCTTAACCAACCTGTCAGTTTATAACATTTTGTAGCATCTTAAGTCTTGTGAACTGCCCGTTTTCTTCAGTAATAGGTCCGTGTTTTACTTTTTTTAAAGTGTTTGAAGATGCAGACCTGAACCTAGTCATCCCATCTGCTCTATTTGCTGCGGTGGGAACAGCAGGTCAGAGGTGCACAACTGCTAGAAGGCTGGTGAGTGAATGTGTGTTATCTGGTTCGGGTAGCTCTGAATTTTAACTTAATTCCAAATTATCTCAGAGAATGCCTGACAATTCCTAGTATTAGGAAGAGCAACAAAAATCTTTGAAAGATATTTTTACTTTGCAAAAAATGAGTATGATGGAAAAACAAGAATGTAGTTTCATTCTACCATAATTCTAGCTCTAAGCAATTTCTTTCTATGTGTTTCAAAAGGTAACTGTTACTAAAAGCCAGGAAAATAATACTGGGCATACTTCTGTATTTCTCTCAGTTTTAATTGCCAGAACTTCTTTACTTGTGACTGCTACACGTTTTGGTGCACGTTCTAGATTTCAGCAAAGCAAGGGGAGGGGGGTGTTGCTTACTTTGTTACTAATTTTTAACCAATTATTTTCAACAAGTTTAAAGGTATTACAGTGTTAACCAGTGTTTGATAGTCTTTTCAGAGTTGGGTTGATTGGGTAAATATTAGTCAAAATTGATGTGGGTTAATTGATTTGGGTGTATTGGAAGGGCAGTGATTCCTCAAATTGTAGCAATAAAGTTGCTTGAGTATTTATCCTAACACTTAATTGAAGTGTTTGCAGAACACAGCAATGCCATTGATATGAGATGGGGTGAAATTAAGATGGGTTTTTATTTCTTTGCTTGTTTTAAATCTTCATGGTGATGATTTTACATCTTCATTTTCTAGTGTTGGTGCTTTTTGGAGGCCTTGCTCTGTGTTTACTTTTAACTTTGGGATGGGATTTGCTGAATATGAGCAACACTATCTCCACACTTCATTCATCCCTCTTCAAAATGCAGTAGTACTTCAGGAGTAGTTACATAAGCTGCACTGACTTGTAACTTTCTTATTACACTTTAGTTTCTCCATGAAAGCATCCATGATGAGGTGGTGGCAAAGCTGGCTAAGGCCTATGCCCAGGTCCGAGTTGGTGATCCCTGGGATTGTAAGTAGCTGTTTCCAACTTGTGGATTTAGAAGACAAGTTTCTGTTTGTTTCATTCTGTTTAAATTCCAAAGGGAATATAGATAAAAAATATCTAATTTTAGCACTTTACCTGGGAGTGGAAATAGCTGGTTTCATTTAGAAGACTCTGAAAGGAAGATGAAGAATCTGGCTAATACTGTTTTCTTGGACAGATTAAACAGTTAGTCCCAAAATATCATGATAAGAGTATTTGCAAATGTATACAGTTTTGCTGAAAGTATGCCTCTGAATCTTTTGTTTTTAGCTGACACTCTGTATGGACCTCTTCATACCAAAGAAGCAGTGAAAATGTTCCTGAATGCAGTAGAACAAGCAAAACAGCAGGGTGGCTCTGTGGTTTATGGTGGAAAGGTGACTTTAACTTTTATCTTTCCTGCTACATCTTGTGCTCTAGGAAAAAATACAGTAACATGGGGGCTTAGACCAAGATTGTATCTCAGTTTGTCCTGTCAGACACTCACTACAGGATTTTAGTCAGTTTGAGATTGTTTGTTTGAACTGGACTCCTGTCTTCAGTTTAGATGATGGTACTCAGAGGCTACCTTCTCCCCTAAGAAATGTTTAAGAGCTTTTGGCTCTTTCTTATACTATTCCTCAGTTGCAGATCATAGTAAAAATATAAACAGCATTGCAAATGGTGAATGTCAAACACTTAACAAGGAAAATTGTACTTCTGTCCCTGAACTCACAATATCAAACTTCAGGAAATACTGAAGATTTAAGACAGTCACTTGCACATATTCATCATATGGGTTGTTTAATTCTCATTGATATAACATTCTGGGAATTCTTGTCTTCCATTGGCTCTTTATTCTTGATACCTTTAAAATTCTAATCAGCTTACAAGTTGGAGAAGGGAAGTGGTTTTTGTCTCAGCTGCTACACTTTGCGATTTGATTACCTCCTTAGTGGACATAAGTTATACTTCTATAGTTTAAACAACTTAATATCTACTTAACTAAAATTTCAGTTACCTGCTCAGATTACATGACCTATTTCTGATTGCTAGGCACAACTGTAGTAGTCAGACCATGAAGGATTCCTTTACTATTCTAATACTAACCCAGATGGTGATTTAAACTTACTTAGTTTTTTTTTTATGTGTTTTGAAGGTTATAAACCGCCCTGGAAACTATGTCGAGCCAACCATTGTGACTGGCCTTCCTCATAATGCACCCATTGTCCACACTGAGACGTTTGCCCCCATACTGTACGTGCTGAAATTTAAGGTAAAATAGCAGTGGGGGACCTAGTCAGGTGCCAAGGATGCTAACAGAAGAGTCAGGAGAGAGATCTTATATGTATGTTGTGTCCAGGCAATTGTCCCAGCACTTCAAGAAGTGGTAACTCTTTTTCTGCACTGTGAGATATCCACTGTAGCAGCTCACCTCACTGTGTAG
>JAWWEV010000095.1:16334969-16347158 GCA_035583235.1 Hafferia zeledoni
AGTCTGTACAGAAATAGATTTCTATTGTTGATACTGTTCATATCTGTTGGAAAGCAGATATGTGTGTTTTGTGCAGCAGTGGAGGTTGATACACGTGTGTTTGCCCAGTGGCGTTCAGTACATTTGTGTTATGGCTGAGATATGATGGGTTTTTTCTGAGAGTGCTCTTTGTAACTGCTTTGCCTTGAACAGTCATGGCTTAACCATTGACACATGCTCCTTCTAGGAGGAAGACGAGGTTTTCGCCTGGAATAATGAAGTAAAACAAGGTCTTTCCAGCAGTATCTTTACCAAGGATTTGGGAAGGATTTTCCGCTGGCTTGGGTATAACTTAAATTATTTTGCCACTTTCCTGAGACATAAGATCCCAGTTTTCATGTCTTTTGTAAATCTATGCACAATGGTAGTTGAGGATTTTATAGCTCTCATTTTAGGAAAGGAGCCTTTCCTGATCCTAAGAAGGAATTGTGTCTTATCTTTGTTTGTAGGCCAAAGGGCTCTGACTGTGGCATTGTGAATGTTAACATCCCAACCAGTGGAGCTGAGATTGGAGGTGCTTTTGGTATGTTTCTTATGCTTTTGTTTTTCTTTATCCTTCAAATGATAAAATTCTCTAACATTTGTTCTAGAGGCTTGGTATTATTCCTCAGACTTCATCTTTTTTTAAATTGAGGAATTTTTTTTTTTAATTTTCTAACAACTCTGGAAGAGAATAAAGCATTACCACTGTAAAATTGTTATAATTTAGGTCTCCTCACTTTATTTTTCAAGGTTTTAATCGTCCATTAACATGACTTAATGTGAAGAAATCAGTAAAATTAATTTTGAGTTACACTGCTTTAGCAGAAAACAGATATTGACTAGAGCTGGATTTAAACTACCACAGATATTTTTAAAATATATGTATCTAGGTTTTAAAAGTTCCATGTGTTATTTCCTCCTCATACTTCAAAGGAATGGAACTCAGAGTTATGTTCTGGAAGTGTTTAGAGAAATGGCCAGTGGCAAACCATTTAAAACAGTTTTAATTAGAACAGTCTTGAGCATTTTTATTTAAGCATGTTTATGTAAGACTTACAGCATATAGCGCTTTCATGGAAAAAAATCTTTAAATAAACATTTTTGCTTTTATTTTTCTTTTTTTCATGTATACTTGAGGAAGTGAGGAAGTAGAAGAAATATTCAGCTTACTGTTTAAATAGTACAAGAACCAGCACATTCTTGTACTCTTATCTCATGTTAAGACAAAATATCTTTAAAACAAAGTTGTCGGGTGCTACCAAGATGAGATTTCAACTCCAGGCAGGTATTTTTCATGTCAGGCATGAGGGAGAGAGCTAGCTGTATATATTGTGTGGAGTGTTGTTCTAGTAATTTAGTTCAGATAGAGGACAAGGGAAGGAAATAGTTTTTCCCATGTATTTTTATAAACTGTCTCAATTCTTGGAGTTAGTCCACATTCCCATGCTCAAAAAAAAGATCTATTTCTCATTTACAACTTTTTCTCTACAGGTGGTGAAAAGCACACTGGCGGAGGAAGAGAATCTGGAAGTGATTCATGGAAACTTTATATGAGACGGTCTACTTGGTAAGGCACTTTTTAAATTCTGAATAAATGTAAATTACAGATAAACTTTCAAAAGTTTGACTACAAGGAGATTTATCTTTGCTGAATATGAGATAACTCTATATAGAGTGTAGTTGCCTTTTCTTCACATTCCTAGTAGATGATTTGAAGGGTCTTTATACAGAACTTTTTTCTTTCCCCCCTTCTTGCTTCATTGAAAACTCATCTAAAAATTAAATGACTGAAACTTGTCAGGAAATATGTAAAGTGACAACCATGGAGAGAGGACCATTATTGCTACATTTTGGTTATCTGTCCCCAGTTCTCCCAACAGTGCATAGAGTTTGACAGTTCACATTCTCTGCTGGCCTCCGTAGCCTTCACCTGTGCTAATTTTGGTTTTATGAGTGTGAGAAATCCCACCTTGATTTTTCAATCTAGAAGTTGTAGTAAAAGATTAAACAGACAAAGAGAAATACATTCTCTGTCAAGGGAGAGATGATGGGGAATATGGTCTTTCCCTGTACATATTTACTATGTTGAAAACTGCAGTAAAGTCAGTTCATAGCTTTAAATAGGCAAACTGCTTGTGGAATTCTTGTTTACATGTGACAGAAATCAGAAGCCTTGCACGTAGGAAGTGGACTGCATAATCTGTCTCAGTGATTAAGTCTGATCTCTGAATACTTGTTTCTCTTCCAGTACAATCAACTACAGCAAGGATTTGCCTCTGGCTCAAGGAATCAAGTTTCAGTAGCAACATTATGAATGGCCGTGCTATGAACTGTCCTATCATTTCTGAGTCAAGCACTTTCTAAGCATCATGGGGATAAAAAGTAGTTACCTGAAACCAATTATGTCAGAAAACCATCTACTCTAAAATGGCTTCACTTTCTATGTTTTAATTTACTGCTTCAGTCTTCAAATGAGAGAAGTATATTGTCTTTGGGAAGAAGGGAGGGTGACTGATACTAACAACCTTGAATTCAAGTGGCCTAGATAACCTGTTGCCTTACCACAATATTTCAGAACCAGCACTGTGTATATCTCCTGCCTCACTGCCTTTCACTCGTCTTTCCTGCTCATAGGTCTGTGCTTCAATTTGTGTGCCAAGTTTCCTGCAGACAACTGGGGGTGGACAGTACAGGGCTATTTTCAATGCCTAAATAAAGGTACATTTTGTGAGGTAACTTGAGCTTCTCATTTGTTTTGTTCATTGTTTTGGTGCAAGAATGTTCAGCTGACTGTTCATTTTCACACACTCTGCTGCTGGCTAAGGGAATAATCATTGGACTAAAAGGACCACTTTAGTTTTCCTACTTTTTCAGAAAGGAGACTTTCACCGTACCTGCTGGGAGATACAGAGTAAGACCAAGGGCTACTGTAGTTTCTTGGAACCTCCTCTTAACACTAGCAGGGCTTACAGCCAATTCAGGTTGTCACAGCTCTTGTGACACCCTACAACGAAACCAGCTGAAGAACTGGAAATGCAGTCAGCAGGGAATCCTCTTCCAGAGGGAATCTAGGGAAAGGGAAATTGTTTTTATATGCTTCACCTCAGATGGGAGTTTCTTGTGGTCACTGGAGATTATAGCCAACAACAGCTCATTTAGAGCCCTACTCAGGATTCAGGATTAGAAAAGGCACAATACTACTAAACTGGTTTTAGCTTTCCACAGAGTAACTTGTGAGGTTTTTAATGTGTTGGATTTGGAATTTTCCTTTCCTTATGTACCAAATTTCCACAGTCTCTGAAAATGGCAGAACTGTTCATTTTGGGCACAGATTCTAGAAGTCTGATTTGACTTTTAATTTATTTTGATGATGTTATAATAGCAATGCCATGTAAACTGTACTGAAAGTCTACCATACTACAGTGCTGATTGATCTTCTTTCACTGCAGTATCTAGTTTCAAAATTAATAATATTTAGAATTTTACATCTGTCTTATAGAAGGTATTTTGGATGTTACTTTCTGTAGATCAAACATTAGGCAGCCGAAGTTTTATCCTACTGAGTCTGTTACAGCCAGCTGAACTCTCTCCTCCTTGTACTTGGCCATTTATCTAGGACACATTTCATTAAAGAATGTTCTGTGTTCTAACATATAGAAGGAACTGGCATACTCTAAGCAGACACATAAATCACTAGCAGGTAGAGCAAAGAAACAATTCAATTCCCAAATTTAATCGTTCTGAAAAGAGCACAAGTCTATAGAAACTGTATTCTTACATGTTCTGTGGCACTGAATGTTACTATGAAACTCTCAACAATGAAAAATAAGAATTCTCTGCCACTTATTAATAATTTTTTGATAGCCTCAGGCCACTTCTCAAAAATAAAGACTCTGTTTTACTCTTGTGGTAAAATAATTTCACCAGTCTAGTGACGCCATTTACAAGAATATGGTTAATTCTGCCATCTGGCCTTAGATATGTGAATTCAGACCATGAATGAAACAAAAGTGGGATGGCAAGTATCATGTTTGACTTTTTCTTCAAATCATTATCTGAAAATGTGTATGAATGGAAAACCTGTAGGAATGTGGTCAAGGGTGGGATTATAACGTATGTGCTAAACTGCTTTTGAGGGTTAGCTTGACATTTTGATACATAACAATTCCTTCTTTAATACAAAATACGAGTAGTCTTACAGAGGATTTGGCTTGAAATACTTGTGTAACTACCTCTACATGTTGTGTGTAAGCACAGTGGATCGACTTTATGTATCCAGATGTTCTAGGGAGGGTTTGGAAGGATTCTGTGCTGACACTATGGCACTGTTTAAAATTCAAGCAAGGAGTGTTTATTGCAGAGAAATAGCAAATCAAAGGAAAAAACTGAGAACAGGAAAGAAAAAAGCCTGCAAGGCAATTCCCACTCACTTGTGTTATAGTTATGCATGTACCGCCCCCAACGTGCTCAAAATCCCCAGTATGTCCAGCTGCTGCATCGCTGGGCATTGGTAGGCTCAACATGCTTAGTGGGCATCCCTGTGGGAGGCAGCGTTGTCCCCGGTGCCAGCACACACCTCCACCTGGAGCAGGGACTGTCTGTTTTTTATGCACTTGGTCTGTGATGTCTATTTGGGTGTATGTGGCCAACACACTCCGTGATAGAGGCCTGCAGTCCCTTCCCCCTTAATGGAACTGGAAATGCGCCTATGCAGTGTATATTGAGGGTCTCGCTTTTTGGATGATTACTTCATCATCCTCCTTTTTTGACTTGTCCTTGACTGGCTGTCGGCAAGTAGCCAGGCAGCAAAACATTTTGGTGTACCCAAGATGTTTCTCCTTCAAGGCCACAGTCCCGATTGTCAGTTCTTGTTTTTCCATAGCTTGATAAGAAAAGAACAGACTCTTCCAGGCATCAAGGCCACACATGGACCAAAATAATAGCATCTCATCACATCTGAATACACCAGAGAATGGGCTGTCTCTGTAAGTATATTACAAATTCATCTGGACTTTTGCAGAGATCCTGTTACCTGCATTGACACTGGACGACTAGTGTGGCCTTGGAGCACATAATCATAATGCTTCATCTGCTGTCCAGACATCTTTGAATTCCATACATGATTTTTGCAGTCTGCTTTTCCCCACCTTTCTATACATATAGTTATGTGGTGTTGAAGAATCCTGCCTGAATTGACTAGCTGAATGACTTCCAGTGAAGGGGCTCTGGGGAGAATGCCTTTTAAAGACAGCTGCAGATTGCAGTATGTTTTGGCAAGGATTTAGGTGCCTGTAAGCAGTTATGATTGTGATGAAATATTAAACTAAGGAGGTTTAAAGATATGATAAGCCCTCAGTTTCTCAATTTCTGCTTTAATTTGGAAAGTCCACTCAGGAGATTGTAAACTGCTTTAGCTGTCAGTGGGTTATCTCACCCAAAGAAAGCAATTTTGAGAATTCATAGATTGGAGCTACTAGCATGTGCAACGTAATGGAACTTGCAGTTTTAATACAAACTATCAGCGCCTTTCACAGTTGCATAAACTTAATTACCACTGAGTGTGTAAGACCAGTCAATAACAAGTGTTAAATGACATGTGATCAATAATTCATTTGTTAGCACAGTATTGCTTACTGTGAAATGACCTTGATGGAACAGTCTTGCAAGTAGCTTTTTTTGTGGTATTATTACCTGAAGAAAAATGAAAATTCTGCTCATGTCATTTTTGCTCATAAACAGAACAAATTTTTTTTTTTTTTAATGAATGATGAAAATGTGAGGTTCAGGCTGCTTCTCTCCATTGTATCCTGTCACAGTTCCTAATTGCAGAGGGTGCAGTATGGGTACAGGGACTGTTTTCAGGAACAAAAAGAACTTGCCACTAGTCGGCCTCTGCTGGGGATTTTGCAAGAAGCAGTCCTGCAGTGCTGAATTTGAAAGAACCAGGGAAGTGCTCACCATTATCTTTCAGTACTAACATACCAGTCCATTCATGTTATATCACATTGTTTTCTTGTGGTATTTCTGTCATTCTGTTGTTGTGGGATGAGCTGAAAACCATGTGGCTGTCAGAACTCCTAATTTATGATAGCTGTGTATGTTTCTGTATGAGAAATCGTATGTATAGGTGCTGTGTCTCTACATGAATCTCAATGGGAACAATTTGGAAAAGTGTAAATTATGTATTTGCTGGATATTATTCTGAATCATTGTCCATGTTGGTCCTGAACTAAGGTGTTGGACATGTATTGCACAAGTATACACTCTTTATTTTCCTAATTTAATCACAAAGAATCAAATTCTTGAGTAAAAAACACTGGCTTAGCAAAGACTTTTTTAAGTGTCTTCTGTTTAGTATCCTTGATCAGTGAAATATGCTGTCATTTGCTACATGTCTGATGTTTGAAAACTAATGGATTAGTTGCATTTAGTTTGCAAACTTCTGCCACTGAGGTGCTGCTTGCAGTGAGAAGTGTCATGCCTTACCTTGCGTTTTAAACATGGTTGCCTGTGGAGAGCTGGTACAAAGGTACATAATTTATTATCAATCTTTCATTTCTGCTAAATTATTAGCACTAATTTTCCATGCAACTCACTACTTTCCTCCAAATAACAGGGAAAAGCACCTGCATTTTGGGACAGGGATTTACACAGTAGAGCATAGTGGAACCTTTTTAAAAATCGTCTTGTTCCTCCTGGTGTCACTGTTGGTCAGGCTAAAGCCTTTGCATTTGCTAGCCAGCTGTGTAAAACACAGACCTCTTTGTCTGAATGTCTTTTATGTTCCGGTACGTCTGGGAATGCTGCTTCTGAGCTAGTAATTAAATACATTTTATTCTGCAAAAGCCTCAATTGATTAGTGCAATTGTTACATGAAACATTAACTTCAAAAGCCAAAGGATAAAAATAATAGTGTTTTAGTTGGGTACTCCTTTCCAGGGAAGAACAAATGGTTTAATACATACATTACCCAGTTATGTTGCTGTTCTCCAGCATTACAGCTCTTTTTCTGCAGCCCCATTTCAAGGTGGGCTTACAGGGAACAAATGGTGCAACTGAACTTCAGGGGAAGGCACATCTTCTCATTACATCAAAGTATGGAAATCTGGCAATAGGTGACAACTGTGTTTTGTGCTTCCCTGGCACCATCCTTACAAGTGTCTCAAACCTCCTCAGATGTGATAGTGAAGTTCACATCACCTGCTTGCATGTTCAGGAGAGTGTTATAGAGGTAATGAGATTACAGCATGAGAATTTTAAAATGGGAGATTGAGGAAGAACAGGGGATAGATATAATATCTCTTGCTTCTAAGGATTTTATTTTATTCCTGAACTGTTACTAAGTGCTTATTGTCTCCTGTCTTTGTGGATTTTAAAAATCTATTCACACACTGGCCTGGGATTTAGACTGACCTTTGGTGATACAATCCTCTCAGTCCAGTGTGGCAGGTGCACTTGAAAAGTATCTAAAAAGTATATAGCACATACCTCTTCTCTGAGTTGTATTTCTTCTAACTACAGTTTGTACTACAATTGCTGGTATTTTTATATGAACACATTTTTCACAAGAAGTATGCAGCATTCTCATAGAACCCCAGAATAGAAACCTTCTTCTAGCTCATATATAACTGTATGCACTTGCAACAGTTTGTGCTCCTGATTATGTGTTTGAGAAATAAGGGCTATCTATTTGACACATAAAGAGTAAAGACATTCCCTCTCCTCTCTATTTGCTCAGACAGCACTTGATTTATGGTCTTGGTTTAAAGCAGAGCAAATGGCAAAATAAGATTATGGTAATGTTTCATGTTACAGTACAAGCTGAACTATCCTCCAAAGATTTGCTACTATATCAAGTCCTTGTAGGTTACAAAAACAATGTGAGTATTTGAGTTGAAAAGAGGGTATTTAGGATCATGGAGTGAAGGCACACGAGACAGAAAACTAAGGGTATAAAAAAAGGGATGGAGCACAAGGTAGGAAATCTAAAAATGGTAGATCAAGCATTGGTGTTCCACAACTGACTTAACCAACACTGGCTGCTGGGCCCTTGTTTCTCCTGTTCATTCCCTTCTTACACTTTTTGGTTACCTGTGTTACCAGTTTATTTCATTTTTTCCCTAGCAATTTAATGCAGAAATGACTCCCTGCAAAGTCTGAAAAGCTCTGCAGCTGTGCTAGGGAACATGTTGGAAGGCAGCAACCCATGACTGGCTGCAGAAAAAAGAAGAGCCTTAAATGTGAGAATGAGAAATTCAGAACCGCCAGAAAAGGAGGGGGTGAAGCCAGGGTGAAAGACACAGGCAGCACGGTAGATAGACAGGACCTAGTACTGGGATTTTAGATGCTGGATATTACATGGGGAATCCTGAGGGAGGTCTGACTATTGCAAATGGGAGGTGGGGCTGAGTGCAAAAAACCAGGATAAATTGAAAGAACATGTTTTTGAATATATAAAATGATAACAGAATTATTGTGTGAGGAGAGCAGGCAAAGGAGCCAGATGTATTTTCAACTAACACTTAAGATTGCATGTATGGCAGATGAAGCATAGATAGACATATTCACTATGGTACAATATCATCCCAAACCTCCAAATCTGTTCAGAATTCATTGACTGGAGCATGAATTTAACAGGCTGTCAATAAACTATCTTGCAATTAAGGAAAAAACCCCACCACCACCACAAAGGAAGGCATCTCAGAACAGAAGAAACATTTTTGTTTTGATAGTTGTGTTTTTATTAATGTTTTATTTGCTGTAAAAATTGTCTCAGTGTCATTAAACATGTTCTGTGAAAAAAGAAACCAAACCAAAATGCCACAGCAGTCCTTTTGGTCTGTGTTTTTAAAAATCTTCTCTGATGTTGCAAATCTCTGAGATTTAATGTCAGCCATTGTTTGTCTAAGTACTCTAGCTTGCACACTGATCATATAATTTACTCTTCCAGCTGTTCACTGCCTTCTTCTTCCTCAACAACAAATAATGAAAGCTCACAGAAAGGCTAACCCACACTGGTACTGAGCCTGTGTTATTCCATGTTGTGTTGCTCCTATGGGAAATAGTAAATATGAAGAATCCTTTGCACCATTTTTATGAGTTCTTCAAATCACGAAGTTCCTAATTACTATAGTGAGTTTGTCATTCCTCAGAGTGTTAGCTGATTTCTTTGGCTTTTTTTTTTTTTTTTTTGAAACTGGGATAAGACATTGATATTTTGGAGTCTGCTGGGTTGCAAAAACTAAGTTGTTTGCTTGGCTTAGAATGGCCTTCAGCTACTCTACTTCTGATACTACTATATCAGAAAACATATTTTGAGTTCTATATTTAAGCTGCTAAAAAAACCTTCTTCTGTTGTGGGTTAAAACATAGAAATTGTGGTCTTTCAGTATCTCCCTACCAAGTTCTGTCATAGAATTACGGCAGGTATGACCCAAGTCAAAATAATTACTTTTTCCATAAACACCAGTAGACTAACATAATGTTCTCTATAGCATCTCCATGACTTTGCATTTTTTAAAATTATCTGTTTCATCATTCTGTAGCTTCTCATTCCTCAGCACTGAGGGATTAATCAACTTTTGTTATGGTTCAGTAAATCATGGGAGCAGAGCAGAAAATATTTGTGTTGTTTCTTGTTATTCTGATTTAGCACTGTTTCTGTTTATATAATTCTGTATAATTATCCTAGATTGATATTTGCTGGAGGTAGAGAATCTGGATGTACCAGGCCACTTAATTAAGACTCAAGGTACTAATTTTTGCTTTCTTCCATCAAGGCAAGATGATACAGTGAATGTAGCCAATGCACAGAAATCAAGTTCTTCCTTATTTCTGTTCTGATTGTTTCCTTCACAGCTCTGACCCAGGAGAGAGCATGCGAGAAGCTGTATTTTTCTGCAATATGCTTATTGTGCAGTTCTACTTGCCCAAGAGAGGAGAAAAGCTTTCTGCCCTTTCCTGCTGCCCATCCTGCCCCATGGTGGAAGCCTTCACCCACCAGGTGCCCTCCCAGTTACTCATCAGCAGGTCTGATTGCCAGGGGTCAGAGGTACCAAATAAAGGCCAAATTTGACAGCCTGACTGCAGGGTGAGAGCAATGCATGAGCATCTTGGACTGAGAGGGTTCTACTCCTGACTGCAAGATTTCCAGAGGAATTATTATTGCTTCACAGTCATATGGTTCAGTGACTGCAAGGTAAAAACAGAGATTTCAACACAAAGACAGCTTTCTTCACACAGCTGTGGCCATAGCACTATAAAGCAGGATTGTAGCCTGTGGGCTGAATGAGAGGCTGAACAGGATCTTGGTTAAACTGTTGCCTCATCCTGCTGTTTCCCACACAGGACATGTGCTCTCTGAGACAATGCTGTTCCCTCTGTGGCCCACTGAAAAGTCTGTATCAGTAGCTGTCCAAAGTATTTGGCAGCCTGATTCAGTAAGTTTTCTCTGAGCCAAGACAGGGAATCTCACAGAACCCACTTGTAACTCTTTTCTTTTATGTTCAGGAGTGTGTATATACGTGTATAAGATAGTCCTGCCTAACCATGGTCGTAAATATAGGCAAGTGCTGCCAAAAGGCAATTAGCAACCTAAAGCAGCATCTTCCACATCTACTCATAGGAGATTAATGTCTTCTTACCCCAGACACTCATATTTCCAGTTTCTCCTTGCTCTGCCAAACTGATTACTCAGGTGCTCTGATCTATTCAGCAAAGCAGATGCACCAGAGGTGTTGCAACATACCTTTGCACCCTGGACTTTGCACAAAATAACCCCAGTTGATTTTCCTGGAAGCAAATTAGCAATATACTGCACTAGAGGCCCACTGGTGCAGATAGGAAGCAGCAGCACATGACCAAGAAGGTAGTGATGGTAGGGTGGCAGCAATACTACTCTTTAATGAAGGTAACTGCTGGCAGGTTAGACAACTGTAACAGCCGGCTTCATTTAAGTGCTTAATGGCAGAGGAGATGGAAATGTGCCTGCATCTGAAGTGACTCAGGCAGATGAATTACTAAATCCTTAAGGATTAGGCAATACTGATGTCTTTACATTAATTTTTAATCTCAGGGTAGACAATAGCCACTCAACCTTATGAGTGGTGAAATAAATAAACATATAATAATTATTATTGTTAATAATAATGATGATGATGTGGTTTGTCACAAGTGTTCTCAGAGGGATTGCTCATTGCAAGTGCTAGAGAGGTGGTGGAAACATAGGTAGTGTAGGTTATCAAAGCATCCTGCTCTCCTGTGGCCCAGCTTCTGACACATGCCGTTGGCAGTAAAATCCCAGGGGAGCAACTCACTCAGCAACCAGCCCTACGAGAGAAACTGATCAATTGCTCTTGAATTAAGAGAAGCAAGAAGAACCACTGAACCTCGGCAGAGGTGTGAATGGGGTTTTTTTGCTGGTTTGACTTTTTTAGGCTTCCTGAACTGTGCCCTCACTAGGCCAAATACATATTGGTAGGAAAATTACTGACTTCTTTTTCCTTCGTATACCTATTTTGTAAGTGGCAGCTTGGGAACAACTTGCACAGGGCAGATTGTTGGTTGTGTATCATTTGCGCTGCTGCCAAAAGGCTGTCACTGCCCTCAGCCAGAAACCTCTGTTTGCTTAGACTTCTGAGCCAGTATACACTCACCCACTGCAGCAACTCACAGTGTATAGCAATGCATTGTATAACGTGTTATGCAATTGTATGTGATGCAAAGCAGTGGGGAAATGCCCTGGGATTCCAAATAAGACCAACAATACAGAGACTTTTGTCCTTTGAGCAATTTCTTGATGAGAACATAATTTAGGTGGTTAATACTCTCTTTTTGATGGGGCAGATTTTCTACTGACTTTCTTAAAAAGGTTGCCAAAAATTTCTAGACTGATGAGAGATATTGCATAGTTGTTACATGCTTACTCAGCTATGCTTTGGTTCAATGTAATAGGTTTTTACCTGATAGAATTAATGTCAGAGAAAAAAATCACCTTTTATGATTTAGACATAATCTTCTCTATTTTTCCAGTGGGATTTGAATACATCTGGTTTTTCTGTACACTCTTCACATTGTGAAAGAAACAATAGATCAATTCAGATGAGAATAAATATCCAAACTCTGGAAATCAAACTAGGTTAAAGACCCTCTCAGTCTGAGAGCGGGGGG
>JAWWEV010000095.1:16347258-16366739 GCA_035583235.1 Hafferia zeledoni
GGCGGGGCGGGGCTAGTAAAAAAAAAAGAAAAAAAAACTGTCCTGAAAAGAACATTTTATAATACATTGTACAGTTGTTACTGTATATCTGCAACACAAAAAGAACTACATTTTTTCCAAAAATGCAGAGATATAAATAGAATTTCTAGTATTAAAGAGTTACTATAAGCATTAAAACAGACCTAGGATTTAATGGCTCTGCTTCTTACAGCAGGCCAGAACTGATTTGTGAGAGATGAACGGGAAAACTGGTAAGCAGAGAAAGTAAGACATGAGGGAGATGATTATTTCTGTTTGGTGTTTGTGCATGGAAACTAATTTCACTATTCAGAAAGAAGAAAATTTACAACAAAGTGTGTCAGCATATAACCTTCCTTTTGCAGGAGATTAAAGAATATTGCAATAGCCTGGAGTTGACCTTATCCTGAGGCATACTTGCTGTGACAGACATGCTCCTGACTTTACCATTAAAAGTTGTCACAGCTTTAAAAGAAGGTCTGATTCCCACTGGCTGCAAGTAGTAGTACAGGCTGGATTGGTCTGGGTAACTTTATCTTCTCCTGGAGGGAATGCAAGCAAAAATAAAAAGAGGATTTTTCTCTGATGCTCACAGCTGGAGTACAACCGAAGTTGTGCAGAAGCCTATTGCTACTGACACATTTGGTCCATCTCACTTGTCTGTGCCCATGGCTCCTTGGGAAAGCACAGATGTAGGTGTAGGGGGCAAGTGTACAGAGAATTTGCCTCAGAATATTCTTGCAGTTTCCAACATTGCTTCACTTTACATGGAATACAGTTACGGAAAACAATAGAGGAAAAAGTAGTAATGTCGGCAAAACTCCTAAAACATTATTTCAGGGATTGCTCAACAGGCCTGTGTTTGATACTGAATTGTCTTACAGATTCTGATCTGTATTTCTGGTTGAAAACTGTTTTTGGATAGGTTGCTATTTAACAGATTAGCTTTTGGATCCAGCCCACATCTGGTAGAACACGATGGGAGATGGAGGCAGAGAATGGTCTATAAGCAGAAGCAGGGAGTAACTAACTACTGGAGCTATGAATATCCAGCTCTAAGCCTTCTCATTTCCATAGTCCTAAACCTAATCCAAATTTTGTGCTTTCATTAGTTCAGTTAGACCCCAAACCACAAGTTTTTGTGGTAGGAGCTACCATGATGGTCAGAGTGATTTCAGAACACATGAAGGGACTTGGAAGAAAAGTGTGGAAGGTATGTTCCCACAAACAAGAAGTTTAAGTCTTTCACTTAGCAATATTGTTCGTTATAGCAATTACTGTTGATTAGTCTTCAGAAGTGTGACCATTTCAAAATCAGCTAATGTAGATTATGCTTTTATCATGTGTGCTGTTAGTGGCATGGCTTGGAACAGTTTTTGGGAAAAACACAGAAGGATGTCTCTTCATGCTGCTATAATAAGTCAGGGTCAAAGCATTTCTTTTTCATGATTCATTTGTTCATAGTTCATAGAAAGTTCATAGTTCACTACATACATCTTGGAAACAGCTGTTAGTACAAGCTGACTTTCTTCCCACCTTGACCCTGCTCCAGAAGGTGCCCACATGTGCACATTGCCATGACATGAAGCTAATTGTGTGAAGGATTCAGAGCTATATTTTGCCCCACATGTCAGGTTCAGCATGTAAGGTTATAATTAAGTTACTCGTTACCTTTTCTTCTGGGAGGGAGCCATTATCCATCTATCTGTAGATAGTGTGAAGAGCTGGTTTTTAATTTTGTACTTGACAGCACATTGGAATGATTTTCCTTTAATCTCCTGCTAAGCACTGCTAAAATGCCTAGTCAGTGGAAAATTACCTTATCAATACCATTAAGTGAGAACAGCAGTTGAAGAGGCCTTTATTGTACAGGTCAAACTACCTGCATTGCCACAGTAATAACTCCTTGTTATGAAGCTTAATGTAGAATGTCACAGCTCCAGAACGGATGCAGCTACTTCATCATGACATGAGTTTGGTGTTTATGTAAGCCTGGTAAAGATATCTTTTCAAATCTAAGAACATAATGAAGTTTTAAGTAGTTTCCAAATGAACTCAGTACATAAATTGGCAAGATAAGAAAGTCACATATACAATACAATACATTGGCACAGGCTCTACACACAACAGACAAAAGGAAAAAAGCAATGGGGGGAAGAGTTATCTAGACTGAATTCATAGAGGCTGGTGGCTAGGGAGCCTTGTCAGTATGAAATGTATATGGAGGGCAATACTTTCTCAGACTACTCTCTTCAAGAGCTACTTTCCAAGGGTTTTGGTGCAGTTGTTTTTTTAGTGAACAGACATCCAACTCAGGGTTGCTATTCCTTACATCAACAGTTACTCTCTTGGACCTTGCAGGAGAGGGAAGGTTTCTTGGTACAAATACTGTCCATTGGTACAAATACTTTCCATTATGGCAAAATAGGCAAAGTCATTCATGCAAAGCATTTGTAACTTCAACAGGGGTAGCTGAAATATTCTTATAGTTTTATTTATGAAATACAATCTTGTGAAAAGCTTTGCTGATATACCTTGAATTCCTGCACAAAGTCTCTTGGTAAGATGCTGCAGCCTGACCCCTTGTTTGTAAATTATGATATGAAACCAGGTACAGAAGAAAGACAAAACCATTTGATTATCAGACTAACCCTGCTGGTGTCCTTTCAGAATACATTCCTCATCAGTTCCTTCTTGGGATCATGGCCTTTAAGGGTTCTACCAATAGCAGGTGTAGTCAAGGTTTCCTAAACACAGCATACATGTCTGGTCACCAAATAATCTTAGACTTAATCTGAGTAGGCACAGTCTTGCTGGCCAGTTTGACTAAATGGAAACTTGAGGGTCAGTGAATACCACCAGGAAGAAAAAACAGAAGGTATGAAAAAAACAAAGAAAGTATCAGTCAAATGCCTGTATTTTGAACAGGAATAGTGATAGGCATCATAGCATTGCATGAAGCTCAGGGAATAAATTCTCCCAAGAGCTGTGGAATTAGTGTATAGTGCACATTGTTTTATTGTATGCATTTGTCTGGGTTTTTTTGTTAAAATATAGGATGGCTACTGATAAACAAGGAGTAAGAGACAAGTGAACTTAAGACACCTTAAGACGCAAGTGAAATTTACTGGCATATATTTTCTTGCTGCTGTTCAGTGAACATTAAGATAGCAAGAGACTCTACAAGCATAAAATAGTATTACAGCAATTTTAAAACACAAGAAAGCAAAAAACCCACATCCCTTTTGTAAAGTCTCATTACATGCAACCACGTGTAGCAGAAAGCTCCACTGGCTTCAAACCGTAAACCTAGAAGTGTCATATAAGATTAGTCAATTTTCCCTCCTGAACAAATTTGCCCATCAGACTCAGCTAGTCTCACCAGGCAAAGTGAAAGCAGGTGCTGGTAAAATGCTTTCCAACATTATTCCTCTGGTGTTCATATAAGCATACATACAGGCACTCAGCACAAAAGGAACTGTTTGCTCAGTTTGCTGTCCAAATAGCCAGCTTTTTCATGATCATTACTGCATGTCACACCTGCTCGGTAAATGCAAAATCTCCTATGTACTTGGGAGTAATACCTCACTAGCAGTTACAGCTGAACCAGCTGAGCAATAGCCTTCCAAAGCCTGGATAACACCAACCTGGAGATTTATTTAGCATTTATCAGCCGACCATTAGATAGAAACATGGAAATAAAAGTGTAGGTGTAGCAGGGAGGAGAAAGCATTACTACACACCTGTATGAAGATTTATGTGAAAGCAGTTAATAGTATTAAACATACCCACACAAAACCACACAAAACTGCTTGTCTTTCCTGCAAGTGCTACTGGGAGTTACTGCCTCTCATGTTCTGCTGAGAGGGAGGCTTCATACTTCCTCCTTACAATGCTAGCTCATCCTTCACATCACCAGTATCATAAACTTGATACACACCTGGCACGTAATTTGTCAGAAAATTAATTCAACAACCTCACAACCCAACCAGCCTCTCCAAACGCACGTTACCTTTTTTTTTGCCTCCTTTCTGCTATGTCTGAAAAATGCAAAAGAAAATAACAACCATGAATCTGGAAGAGGGGAGAAATGGAAAGGAGGACCCTTTCCCTTGACAGCAGCCTGAAGACAGGAATTCCAAAACATCAGAAAGTCATGCCTGTAATGTACCTCCATGTTCTTTTCTGTCCTCCCTCGCCTCTACCCCCCAGTAACTTTATTAGGTATTTGGTATATGTTCATAATAATGAAGTGGAGAAAAGCACTTTAAATTAGTCTTGGCAGACCAGGACTTTCTTTCAAAGTCCACTTGCTGGACATCGGCAGAATATATGTAGAAAAGTTGGGTCTTTACTACAGTTCCTGCCAACAGGAATCAAAGTGTCTTCAGAGTTTCCTCTAAGTTTTTTCAAAAGGAAGGAAATCAAGCACTTTTTGGTTTGCCTTTCCTCCCTTACAAGATGCATTCTCATGAACTGAAGGTTGGGCTAAGACTGTTCAGAAAAAATAGTTGGGTCACCAACTACAACTACATTAGTGATGTGGTCCTCTTGTCTTTCATCTGCAATTTCAAACCATCTTCCCAGAACCTGGCTAGGTAGGTCCTTCATGGCTGGTGGAACTCAGCAGTTTTTCTAGCCTCTATGCTGTGAAGGACAGCAAATAGACATAATGGGAAAAACAAACATAGAAAAAAATTAAAGTTGGCTTTTTAAAGCAGATTTCTATGAAGCCTATGCAGCAGATTATGAATGCCCATTATTAGGAGTGTGTGCTATGAATTTTATGTGGATTTCTGACTTCTTTCAAGTCACACACCTTTCCTATCTATTTCTGCAAACTTGCACTTTTGCCAAAAGGCAAACCCCTCCTTGTAGCCTGTTTGCATTACCTACTACAGATGCTCGGAGGAGAAGTCCCCCTACTCTTTAACAGGCTCACAGCCTCATGGGAAGCAGTTTTTCCTTATCATTGCTGTTGGTACTTCCCTCCCAAAAACAATTGCTGCAAACCTCTCTTCAATCATAAGACCAAATTACAGGATTTAAATCACTCCTCTCAGTTCTAAACTTTGTCTGCACAGGGTCTTGCATGTTCTTTGTCTCCCAGTCTGAAATACCACAGTACTACTCACTACTTGACTGCACACTGACATCTGAACAGTTACATCCTCCAGATGCCCTTCTCCCCTAGCAAAAGGAGTCAGGATAGCAACTGAAGGGCAGAAGGTGGCCACAGTGAATTGCATCAGTGAGCTCATGTGACCACGAAGTCACAAGCCAGTTCTTTCTCTAGAGCTGAGTTCATTTTCCTGTTTGAAGGGCACTGTTACACCTTTGTCCAGTCTCACCTCACCTGGCATGCTGCTGGAACAGGCTAAAGGGCACACCTCCACCTCTGATTACTCATTCCCTCCAGTAATTATTTTGTTTGCTTATGGCTAATGATAAGGGGTTAGCCTGCCAGATTTGCCTAAGACACATGCCAAGTATTATCTCTCTCCTTGTTCTCCTATGGCAAAGCAGAGTTCCTGATGTAATGGAGTAACAGGTTAACTCAGCTCAGCTGCTGGATATAATACAGTTTTCTTATAGCTCCTTTGATAAAGGTGACTCTTGGCATCAATTGTTCAACCACAAACAGAGCTACACACTTCTGTTATGGACACAGAGTTACAGGGAGGGAAACAGAGAAGGTAGAGGATGAGGTCAGAGTCCAAAATGCTACATAAGCTGTGTAACTGTAGAAGAGACTAGGGAAAAGGATGCAAAGAGAAAAAAATATTTCTTAGTTCTCTTGTGAAAGTGAGTTTTCCAATAAAGTCATGACAGCTGAGGAAGCAAAGGTAGAGGCTTCAACAGTGAGAACTGTCAAATCTCAGATTTCTTACATACTGTGCTCAAGTAGAATTTTGAGCTAGGCAGGGACCCTGGAGCACACAGGGCTCTCTAAGCTTTCTAAATATTCCAATTCTCATCCATATCTTTGAAGGAGGAAGCTTGAGAAATTTGAGAAAACTCTGTGGGGCAAATTTGCTTGTACTGTTCTTGTTGCAGCCTGAGAAGACCTCATGCACAACAGTAAGAGCAAGGACAGCAGCAGGATGCAGTTCCTAACCCCTTGTGTCGGGTACTGCATTTTGCACAAACTTCGCACTGTGAGATATAAGCCTCATGATTATCACCTTTGACTAAAACTGGGTGGATGGAACTGGGTTTATTCAAATTACAGTAGAGTCACTTGTTTTAGAAAAGTTTATTTATACAAAGTAGGTACATTTCACAGAAATGGTTATAAAATGCATAGCATATTATAAACAATACAGTCACTTTACAGATAGTAGTTATTATCCTGAATATTGCTTTTCAGAAACTAATGAGCCTATTTGGTGAATCAGAAAGCAAAAAATCCCCATGTTAGGCACTCTTGAGAAAAACAGTGTGTGATATAACAAAGCAGGTGTCCACTTTTTGACTGTACTGATTATTTGTATTGCTAAACCATTAATTTGCCAGTCCCTATTATGTGGAAATATCCAGTCCCTGCAGTACATACCAAGCCTAGATTTCCACTAACTGGAGTACAAATTGCAGTTGCTTAGTCAACCAAAACCCTATTCAGCTCCAAGGAAAGCTGACTGCAGTCTTCACATCGATTAACTTAAAGGACAGAGACCACATGAGTGGACAAAAGAAAAGCAGTTTTTCTAAGTTGTGCAGGTGTGTCACACCCATATTGCTATTCATAGATTGTAAGTTGGCAAGTTCACAGACTTCAAACTTGACTTGAATGGAAACTGCCCAGTGGAAACAGACCTTTTTCTCAGTGGTGATACAATGTCATAAAGTGGAATTGAACCTTTTCACAGCACCTGAGAACCGAGCACACCTCAAATATTCATATCCAAATCCAGAGGTGTCTGTTTTCAGATCTTTGGGATGCTAGGGCACAAAGAGCTAAATAAAAATGAAGAGCACAGCACCAATCCATAACCACAGCCAAAAGAGATACCTGCTCATTCACACAACACTTAGCAATGAGTCATACTGAAATTCTTCATATTTACATTTGTATGACAATAAGCATAAAGCAAATGTTGAGGTAAAAGGATTATGTACCCAGTTTGCACTGGTGTAAGCAAACTACAAAATCAAGCAAGCTATAAACAAAGCAAGCTAAAAATCCACTACTTCATACACAACAGAGAAAGAAAAATCCCCATATTTTTAAAACACATAGATACATGTAGATCAAAGGATATATGTTCTCAAAACATGCAGATACAGATTCAAGAATAAACTGACTTTTTGCATTATAATATGAGCGTTACAGTAGTTTAGGCTTGGCCTGGACTGAAAATAAAGAAGCTTGAACTCCGGCCAGCAGAGCTCCTTTGGAACTGTTTGTCAAGACAGAAGAATGAGGTTTGGAGCAGTCCAAGAACATTGATGTTTCATTCACCATCTTCAAGTAGTTTTTGTAAATTGTTCTGTATCTTAGAAAAAGAGAAGGAAACACTTGGGATGCAAGAACTGTTATACTGCATTTTATATAAAATAAAATCAAGCCATGCTCCTCAATATACTCCATGTGCATGTTAATTCTGTCACACCTATTCATACCAACAGTATTCCTGTTAAACGCTTCCTGCACTATCATCAAAGGAAACACCTAGATACAATTAATCCGCAGGATACTTAGCTTTCATATTAGGAGTATCTCTTGCAATTTTCTCCTAGAGATTCTCTCCTTCATTAGGTATGAGAAAATAAGACAAAAATTACAGCTGGAAGCAGCGGGATAAGAAACCCAATTATTTTGAGCTTTATCAAAATCTGATAAAAGCCCCAAACTTCCAAATCACAGCTCTATGATTTAAGTGGATAATTCAAATAGTTTTGTAACAGCTTCATCTATGATTTGTGCACAGCAAAATCAGGTCTTCTAACATTAGTGGATGTGTCCCATTTGCCAGGTTTAGTGTACTGATTGTGGGTTATCTTCCTTTAGTTACTCTGAAGGCAATGCCAGCCAGTTGCATCCTCGAGAATAATTTGTGCAGACCTATTTTTACACAGCCTATTTTTCCACCTTTCACCTCGTCCTTAAAAGCAGAGAAGAGGGAATATAGTGGGTCATATCCCCTGGCACACATGTTCTTGGTATCTCAGTACCTTAGTAAGTCACAGCAACTGGTTACAGAAGGTTTAGTCACAGCTGCTTTCAGTCTTTAATTTGAGAAGCCGTTGTACTTCCTGTTCAAGGATACTTCTTAATTCTACCTCATGATTTCTATCCCAGATGCATACCTTTTTTTTCAAGAGGGGCATTTTAAGGAAGGGGAAACAGTAAGAAGCACCTAATTTTTTAAGAGTTACAACAAAACCAGGAAATTTCCTTTTAATAAGCTAAGCTAGTGTAAGGGAATGAGTAATATTGGGCCATATTTTCTTTCCCTCAGTTTAACGCTTTATTATCTGATAGACATAGTGCATTTCAACAACCTGTTAAATATAATTAAATGCCAAATTAGCAGAATTTTGCTAAGACATAGTAGTTCCTTGGCTCCAAGTATCAAGGCGAGCTTGTAAAAATAACAAGATCACACTGGAAAAAGTCTCGTTTACAGTGCTGCAGCCACAGAGAAAAGCAAGGGGAGAGTTGACAAGTTACACTGTAACTTTTACAGTACCTTTGCTGCTGCAGTAGTTATTAGTGCTTTTCACTAAGGCATATGAAACAGTTAAGCAACTGCAGGAACTTCTCTAAGAGAACAAAATGCTATTAGATTTCTACCAGTTTTGCAGTACAGGAGTGGGGTCAAACCTCCTGTTCTAGCCACTGCTTATCTAGATTAGAGAGGACCAGGATGTGGCAATATGCAGCTACAGGCAATACTGATTTAGCTTGTAAGCAGAGCACTTCATTGTCTTGAATACCTTCCAACTAAGTTTTTAAGAGTCCAGTCCTGTAGACACTAAATGAAAAAAGCATACAACTTAAGACTCTAATTTAGGAGAGTGGGTCACTTCTCTGGGAATAGCTGAATGATCCAACCATCCAGCTGTCTTATTACTGTCTCCAAGCAGAGACTATATAAGGAGTGGGAAAGTGCCTAACCCTGCTGCAAAGAGCTGGCTGGCTGACTTCCCACTGAAATAACGTCTCCCATGAACCATCTTGCCAGCCTGTACCAGACAGCTAGAAAGCAGTAACCTCTTAAATTACCTAATTTGGCTATAGATTCTCTCTGGTAATCATCTGGTAAGCATTTTCCCCTTGAACTCACACTGCTGTTATTGAGAGCATAGGGAGGGGCTATGCTATTATTGATTTCTGCAGCCAAGGGGGTGAAAATGTGGGGAAGGACCCCCTTTTTGGTAGTATTTCTAAAATCTAGCCACACAGGTGATATTATACAATCTTAGCTTTGTGCTATTTGAGAAACTTCATTTGGGGAAAGAAGGTGTTGGAAGATCTTGGCACAGACTCAGTTTTAGAAACAGAGGAAAAATATCTCATGTGACTTAAGCACATAGAAATTCAAGTAACTTCTGGTTTTATTCCACTAGTACTTTTGCCATGCTTGACTTGTGTACATGTTCCCAACTCACAACATTTCTTGTACCTCTACTGGGTGCATTTATCAGGGTGGGATGAGCTCTGCAGGGGCAGCAGCTGTGGGAAAGCAGCAGGGGCTACCCTGCGCTGGACACAGACATTCCACAGCCTTCAGTGGACACACTGCAGGGCACAGCTGAGCCCCAGCCATGATGGTGGTGGATCCTCTGATAAAGTATTTTAAAAAGGTGAGAAAACACCAGAGACAGGGGGAGAGTAAGAGGATGGGAAATAGCAAAACAAACACTCAGGTCTGAGAGGGAGGCAGGAAAGGAGGTGCTTCATGGCAGAGATGTCTATGCTGCAGCCCATCCTGAAGTAGGCATTTCCTGAAGAACTGGAGCCCTTGGAGGAGCTCACACTGCAGCAGCGGGAAAATGGGTGAAGAAAGGCACAGAAGAGGGAAAATAGTCATGCACCAAGTGCAATCCTCCACCAGCCCCACGTGGTTGAGGAGTCAGGAGCAGAGGAGTGAAGCTGAGCCAGGCACAGGAGACAGGAAAGGTGTTTTATAACTTGTCCTTGTTTATCACTGCTCAAATCTATTTTAACTAGAACTATGTTAAACTGATTTTCCCCCAAGTCACGTATGTTTTGCCTGCAATGGTAAGTGGTAAGCAACCTTTCTGCCTTTATCTTGACCCACAAGCTTTCTCCTCTTATTATCTCCCCATGCTCTGCTAGGAAAGCAGGGTGAGAACGGCTGTGTTGGCATCTGACTGCAGGCCAAAGTTAGCATACCACAACACCTGAAGTGGGAATAAGGTCTGAACATCCACTCATTATGCATAGGTTTCCAATTTAAATCACCAAATACATTTAATTTTGCAGAGAATGGTAAAAAGTAAAGGTCATGTGTAGGGAAACAGACAACTGGTGCCAGCGCTATTTGTGTTACTGAAGAAAAACAGGCAGATTCCAGCCATTTGGTATGAAGAAGCTGACTACAAATGAAAATCAGCATGATTTTTCTTAATAAACAACCCCAAAACAAAAAAACACAAACAAAAAACTAACAAAACCTCCAAACAGAAATGCTCACCAAATCGTAATAAAGGTTAAGTTCAAAATCTTTAGTCCTGAATGATTAAAAAAAAAAGAACTGAGATCATTACATGCAATAATCGTCCCTGAAGTGTCCACTTTAGAGACAGTGTTCCTAGTTATAAGCTTCAAGTCAAGGCAAAACTTTTGCACGTATCAGCATTATAATTGGGTTAATTTATAGTCCAAAACCCACTCCTTTATCTAGGAAAATGCCAGCATTTGGTATCAAAAGTGGAGGTAACTCGACACCCTTCAAAATAACAGATCATACAAACACAACAAGAACCTGATTAGTCTATCGGCATTTGCATTATATCAGGATGTTACCTTCTCCAATTTCACAAGATTGGCAGTTAATTCATCACAAAGGACATCAGCGTTAATTTGCAGATGGGATCCCAAACCTTGGCGCACTGGCTGTCTGTCAAAGAGAATGAAAAAGTAAGTGTAACAGACTCAAAAAAAGAGGAAAAAAGAACTGAGATACACGTGTAGATAGAAACACAGCGGCAACACTGTGAACTGTACTTGTTTACAGAAAAAAGTACTAAGTCACTTGACTACATTCTTTATGTGGTCTCATTCTCCAGAATTTTGGATGGAAAACTTTACGGTATTTCCACTGAAAAGCTGCATAAGTTTCGCATCCTATGACTTGGAAGAAATAAAAAAAGCTCAACCCCTTGAGACTGTAGAAGTCCACATTAGATCTTCGTATCTTGTACTGTTTGGGATCAGAGCAATAGGAACAGACTTTCTTGTGTTACAGAGTTTCTGAAGAGGGACACAGCATTCTGCTAATAAAACTATGCCAGAAGTGAGAAAAAGGCTTTTGACATTGCTTGCTATGTGAAGCAGGTTAACCTCACTCCTTGCATTATGGGTAACATATAAATCAAAGGCTGTTTAAGGTAAAGAACCATTTCCTTCCTACCCACTTTTTATGAAGAACCTAGCTCTGTTTTCTGAGACATGCATTCAAGTCCTACTGCTTTCCACAGATGAGAGCTGAGAGCAGCTGGATCATAAGCAGCACAGTCATTGTCCACAATATGACAAGAGCAAAGTCAGAGTGACCTGTTTTGTCATGAATGGGTCATCAAAGAAAGCTCAATCAAAAAGCATTATTTAAGAGCTTGCTATAGGTTTGAAACACTTTAAAGACAGTTCCATCACTCCTGAATCAACTTTGTCTTGAATTTTATTTCCCCCCTCTTTTTTTCATGAAGTGCTTCTCCAGCAGTCAGCATTCCCACTCATGCTGCATGTGGCTGCAGATTTTGCACTGAATTTACAAATTACTTTTGAAGCCATTTTTTTCAGACCAGCTTAGGAAGAAATCTGTTATTAGAAGGGGAGAAGAGTTAAAACTATAAAGCTCAGTAAACTGATTAGTATTCTCAGCAGTATCCAGCCTTCTGTCCTACGACAGGTGCAGTAAGCCAACACAATTTATGGTGGCAAACTGCTGTGGAAAACATACATGCCTCTGCAGTGCCTCTCCATTTCTGTTTGCATATTCTCTATCTATGCAATATGGAGACAAAACAACAATAAAGCAAAACAAATTAACTAACTAACCACAGGGGCAGAAGATAGCCATGATTAGCTATGGAAAGCAACTGTTTATGCAATGGTGGTCCCTTTCCCTATTTCCTCTTCAAATACACAAAGAACTGTCCCTTAGTGTGTTTGCATATTGGTTTGGTTTTCTGGTGTGGGCTTTTTTTATTTTAGCAAGACAGGATTATCAGTTCTAAAGAGAATACAGGCAGACCAAAGCTTCAGAAAATGGCATACAAGGAAGACAGAGGAACTAGCACAAAGACTGTGAAGTATTATTTTTGTAAAGACTGTGTTATTTTTGGCTAATTAAATTCCATTAAGACCAAAGACAGAAGTCACATCATTTTCAAGAATGATTGTTCTGGAAAGGAACTGCTCACTTCAGCAGTTTACAGTGAAGTTACTCACAGCTATATGAAACATTCTCAAGGCAGGAGGACACCACGATATACCATATTTGTACTAATCATCTTAAACAGAAAGATGAGAAAGGCTAGTATAGATAAAAGAACTACAAAACACTATGGGTACTACAGTATCACAGTGGTTTCTGAACAAAACAGATAAGCACGAGAGATACTTGAAAAAGATTTTAAACCCCCAGAGTGGGGGTTTTACAGGATGTATCTTACTCTTTAATATGTGAATCAAAGGATGTGAGGGACATAAGACGTTCCTCCAGGACACTGATTTTGTATCTCATGTAGAAGGTAGAAAATATTAATACACAAACACTGTAAGAGAGAAAAATAAAGGAGACTTTAGTGGTGCCTGACAAATTCAATGTTAAAAGCCATATAAAATTTTATTTGTATATATTCAATAATAAAGGTATCATTCATAGAAGCACTTCAGGAATACAATCAGTGGCATTCAGACAGCTATGAAAGTCCCAGCCTTGAGTATGGCTTTGCCAAGCGGCGCATAAAATGAACCTGCAAGTACTTAAATACTTTTAACATTTCCTGAATCAAAAGACTCTTTGTATTTAAAAGGCCACTTAAGTAAGCCTGTCCCAGCAGGCTTATTTAGGTACTTCTGAAAAGTATAAGGGCCACAATTCCCAGTAATTTCCTCTTTTTCAGTGAAGCTCAGATTATATAAATTATGCAAACATAAGAAAATTCTAGTATTTGGAAAAACTTGGTAATAATTGCTAACTTACAGAACTGCGTAAAATACAAGTACATGGTTCAGAGATAAGAGCTTCTGGGACTTCACTTTGTGGAAGAACCTGAAGGCTTCAGAACGGCCTGCAAGGAGAAGAATTAAATGTTACTTTGATCAGAGCACACCACAGCATACAGCGTTCTGAAGCACACAACAGTTAATACAGAGAGATAAACAAGAAAGATCTTCTCAATTATGTATATTGACATACCTAGGCAAACTTATCTCAAGTAACTCTAGCTGGAGATCTGCCTGCCCTTGATTCCTTACCATTTTGAGGACTGTTTCGGGCTTTTCCATCAGGTCCACGTTTACTATGTACATCTGAACGAACAGTCTTGGCCTCGGCCTTGGAAACTTTCAAGTGAGTCTGTGTTTCAACGACATGATAATCTGGAAAAAACAAGATTTTAAAAAAGTTGAAATATGAAGTCAAAGGAAATTGCTCGTAGCTTACGTTAGTCAAGAAGTAGGGGAAGAGAAGAACTTTAAAAGGTGCATTTCTATACTTGGATACAAAGCAGCACTTAGTTTAGTATCCTTGAAACAGTTTATATATGAATTCCACACTAACAGGAAATAAAAACAAGCATTTGGATTGAAGGAGGATGGTGTATGTTGCACTTTTATTTCCAGATCCCTTCCTTGAAAGACGGCAACCCATGAAGTAACATTCAGCATGGACTACCTGAAACAAGTACTGCTGTACTTGTGAACTTAGATGCAGTGAGTTTCTACACAGCGTTGCTGCTAATTAGGTCAAGAACTTGAGACAATAGGAGATTACAAACAGCAGTGCTTTTCTTTTGATTTTTAAAGCAGGAAGAGCTACTAAATTGTATCTCCGCTAGCATGAGTAAGCAACTAGAGGCAGTAGTGATAATTCAGATCTGCTGATGACCAAGTCATTGACTGAATCTGGACTGTAAAGGGACATAATAATGAAAATGGAGGTATTGGGACTTGAGGAAGACCTCAAAACCCCCACAATTCTCCAAGACTTTAGAGAATGTAGATTCCACATCAGAAGGGGATTACAGAAGAAAAATTGAGAGCTAAGCCATACTCATTTTCTTAGAGCTCCATCATCCCACTCACCTTGGAAGCATTCCAGCTCTGGTGTCTGTGAGCCTGTGCTGCTGGACTCTTCCATCTCTTGTCTTCGCTGCTGCACTAATCCATCCAGATCAGAATAATCTTCATTGAAATCCTGATGGGGAGATAGAATCACAAAAAGGCTCAGTACTGCTCTAAATCTAAGCAACCTAATTTCTTCTAACCTCCCTCTAGAATTACAACCAAAGCCTAAAGCTTTAAAACTGTTTAATCAGGAACAATCTCTGATATCAAGATGATGAGACCAAGTTAGAAAAATAAGCTCCATAAGATCACCAGAATTCAAGCCTCATCCCCTGCCTTTGTTCAAGTAAAGAAATCAAGTCTGTGTGTAAAAGTCAGACTGTTACGTTAGACAAATTTAGAGGTCCAGAATGGACATTACTAGACCTAGACTCTGGTCATCATATGCAGCTACACAGTTCTTTCCTATGTGTGAACGGGCCTATAGAGGAAGAAGTGCTACTAGAGACACTTCAAAACTGTTCACGGCAGAGGATGAAACAACTTTAAGTAAGTACAGTTAAACCTGACTGAGAAACAGAGATACAAAGAACATACAGACCTTGAGATAAGCCCAAAGCATACATATGTATATATACTGTATATAGTCAGACCAAATTACATCTATGTCAATTATTCCCACTGTTTTCTAATGTTAAAAAAAAAATTGAAGTTTTAGAAACCGATGTCATGATTTCCTGTGGGAATACGCTGAGAAGTGGACCCCAAGGAGGGATGGTGCTGGAGGTCACCCTGAGTTCTGCTGGTCATGTACTTGTTGTAGTTTATAATTAATGCGTTTTCTCTGTACAGGTTTGAGTTTGGAGGAGTTCTGTGTCCTCTCCCCACCCCCCCGTGGTTCCTGCACCCCCCACATTCCTTCCCCCCACTGTGCGTCCCCTTGTGGTTTTTCCTAATGAGCCTCAGCACCAAGAGGTGCTAGTGCCATCTCTCCCGGGATGGATTGGTCCTGTCCAGGCACGCTGCCTGCTGCGGGGCCACCAGACTCCTATGGCTGCCATGACAGGCTGCCGCCGCCATCACTCAGTGGCAGTGCTGTGGTCCCCCTGCTGCCGCCTGTGAACGCCACTGCATCTGTGCCAGGTGGCACAGGCAGCATGGACGGCGGCCACGGTTGGCGTGCTGGAACCACAGTGTCCCAGACCTGCAAGTAGGTCCGAGCCGGGACAGCGCCTCCTGAGGATGCTGTCCTTGCCCACACTGCCAGCGATCTGCCAGAAATGGTGCCTGTCTCTCCTGCCTGTCCTGCCCCAATCCCTAAGCCCCTAATTGGATAGTTCTCCTGTCACTTGATGGGTGTTTCCCCATTGGCTATTTGAGGCGCCAGTTACCCAGTTTGCCTCTTCCCATGACCTATCATGACCAAGTTCCAGGATCCTCCCCTCAGAGCTCCTCTCATTGGATGTTTAATGGTAACCGACATACATTTTACCCAATCCCTTTTGTGTTTCCACCCCATTCCAAGCCCCTCCCTGAAATGACCCCTTAAAAGTCAGTTCCTCCATTAATAAACACTTTCTGGTTCACCCTCATGTGGTGTGTGGGTGTTCTTTGGGGAGCCGTCTTCCCCCAGTCAGTTTCCATTAATTTCCTTCAGTTTCCTTTTTTCAAACATTAAAAATAGTACTTGCAATGAAAGATGCCATGCAACAAAAGAACAAACTTCTACACCATTTACCAGGGGCAGGGTTGTAGGACGATCAGCCCTGAAGCTGTTTTCTGCAGAAGAGGGATTTGGACTGTTGCCCATGCTTGTATCCTGAAAAAAACCAGCAGTATTAACAAGGTACACACTCAGAAACTACCTAGTATTTAACAGCAGAAAAGGAGCAATAACACAAAGCTACATACCATCCTCACTTCCACTAGTGCTTACCTCAAGATGTCTACAGATAGATTTTAGCAGCTTGTAGGTGGTATCTCTGGAGAGTAAGGAGACAAACATGTACTGAAAAACAGAGTTCCACAATGGTTTTAGAAAAGGCACACACTCGAGCTTTCTTTTATCTAAATAAAACTGTCAGGTGGTTTTGCAGATCAAGTACCTATTTTCAAGAACTTCAGTATAGCTGGAAAAACCTGCACTTCTTTTAAGCCTATGACCTGAGGTTAATCACACAGAATACATGACAGGCACATAAAAGTTACTGCGCTCTGCTGCAGGAACCAGAGCACAATCCAGATCTGTTCTTTCTTTTAGAAACATTTTCCATGCTATGTTTTACCTACTCCTTGGAAGAATTCAAATAAACAAAATCCCAAATCCACAACTTGCTTTTACGTACAGCCTCCTGGATGCAAAAAATATTTGTGCAATAAAAGTGAGTTGGTTCTAAAGCTGCTCTTAAGATAATCACATTTCCTACAGATTGATGCAATTACTATTCCTGAATATCACTGCAAGTAACTGGGTTTTGTGTGTCTAAGGTATGGTTGTTTAGGTAAGAGATACAAGTATATGAAACAGTACTGTCAGAGCTGCCAAGGCAGGTAATCCTCTGTGCATGCACTTCACTGTTTCAGCTGTTTCAGTTCCCACTATGCTATGACAGAGCAATCTTGAAATACAGGGAATGAAAGATTACAGAGAGCAGGTGGCAAATGGAGATTGTGCTTTTTTATTTTCTCACCAAAGTCTACATAGCTTTGTTTACTGCAGATCCAAACAAACAAGACAGGGAGTAAGAGGAAAAAATAATTGTCCTTTCCTGTCAAAAGAGAGGAGGCAGGAGAAGTTAGAATTATTCCCCAAGAAAACAGACCCCTCAAGGTTCTGAGTCTAAATGCCCACATGTGACCAACTCCTATTGCTGTTTAAGTGGACACTAGGTACTTTCAAGAATCCTTCATATTACTGGTGATAAGCACAGAGAAGGAAATAGTAGAAAAGAAAAAGAAAGCAGGCAGAGTGCAATACCATTGCCTGCTACCAGTACTTACCCTATCTGTGACTGTTGCTATGATCAGAGCGTTTGGCACGAGAAGGGCAGTTTTGGTTTTCTTCAGAAGCGTCACTGACAGCACAGGTATACTAATCTGAAACAAGACCGAAGTAGTGTTCAAATCCCAACATGGACACACAAACTTGCAGCACACTCCTTTGCAAGGGGCCAGCCTACCCACTGGGATAAACTAAAACTTCAACACTTTTCATTTAGAGATTTCTCCACTACATCCCTGATTGCTATTATTTCATGTGGAACAGGTATGGTTTCAGATTATTACTGCTTCAGATTATTACTATTTCTTAACTACTTTTCCTTCTGCTTTTATAAAATGCTAATTCAGGCTTTTTTTTTGTGTCTTTCCTTTCCTGATCCCTTCTAGCTCTCACAAGACTACAGACTTAGTATATCTGCAGAACAAAGCAGTCTTAAAGCGAGGCTTCTTTGTTTAGAAACTAAATATTTCAGAACACATCAGACTAAAGAAGCCTATTGAAGAATGAGCATAAAAATCTTCTCACCACTTGCAGATCTCCAATAAACAGATGAGTCAACAGCCCATCCTTCAGCAAAGTTGAAAGATCCAATATCCACACACCCACTGACTTAAACTGATTCCTGCGTGTGCCAACCAGGCTGTTTACATTTACATTGAAAAGTTCTCAATTTTCCCTCCTGCTTTGTGTATACATCCAAGCCAATTAGATTAATGCGTGCTATGCTTCACAGTATTTCACTTCAGATTTCTGCTTGGGTCTGTCTTGTAAAGCCCATATTACAAAGGACCAAATATCTGGTTTGACACTAAGCTGAAAAGCCTAAAGGCTTACTAAGTTAGATAAATATAATAATCCTGGGTATACATTCTAAGATATAGATCCTGTCACAAAAATCCTTTGGCACAGGCTGTCACAATTACCCAAGAAATTTGGAAACGAAGTTAAAAGTGTCCACAGATTGTTCACTAAGCAATCACAGAACTGAATTAAAAACATGTCATTGGAGGGGAATGAAGTTACTCTGTGCAGTTTCTTGTTAACTTTCGTTCAGAACAGTAATGCAAAATCACAAAATGAAACATTTTTTCAGGTAAGACAAATAGGCTGGTTACAAGACTGTCAGATACTGTTTGAACAGAAATCCTGCTACAAGCTACGAAAAAAAGCAGCTTACCAGTTTTCTATTTCAGTTCACAGTTCCCCTCAAAGAACTTTAAATCAGAGATGTTAATGGCATTCTGCTGCATGTTATTTTGATGGGTAACATTACTGCAATGAAGACTAAAGTGTACTTCAAAGGGATTGAGCACTTGCCTATTGCTTATTGTACTGTCCCCCCAGCATTAGAATGAAATGGTAAAAACACTGCTTGATCACTACTTTATTTCCGTCTCAAGTAAAAATTACTTCAGAATCCAAGGCTAACCTGCAAGCAACTGGGAAAGCAATTTACAAGTGTAAGATAATGTTCAAATCCAAGAAAGACTAAAGGCCAACATATAGCCAAATTAGATCCACTTAGCAAGAAAGTGATGTCTTTCAAAGCCTACTCAGTCCTGCAGAAGCAATCTTTTATTTCTGAACATGCACAGTGTCTTTGCTGCGCATTAAAAATTCCTGATTATTTGCATGGCTGTTACCTGCACCAAAGCTTTCAATCAAAAAATTCTGCACGCAGAATTAATGTAAAAAAATTTATTACAATGTGTAGATCTGCTGTTTCTAACAATAAAACAATATATCACCAAGCTTAAAGTGTTTTACAAGTTATAATCAATAGAGGCTTTTAATCACAGAATTGTAATATCGATTGTGTTGGAAAAGACCTCTGAGATCATCAAGTCCAACCCTTGGTCCAATTCCAGTCCCTTTACCAGATCATGCCACTCAGTGCCATGGCCAATCTCACCTTAAAAACCTCCAGGGATGGGGAATCCACCACCTCTCTGGGCAGGCCATTCCAATGCCTGATTA
>JAWWEV010000095.1:16366839-16410300 GCA_035583235.1 Hafferia zeledoni
CAGGGTATGCTCTGAATTAGTCTTTTGAATAGGCCAAAATCTGCCCTCTGGAAGTCTAGTGTAGAGGTTTTAATGATGGCTCTCCTTGCATCCCTGAGTATTCAGTAATCTTGGAGACTTTTTCACTGTATCTGACTGCTTCAAACATTCATCTTCCTGTCCAGCTTGATTTCCTCCTCTTCCACCCACTACATTATTTTTCATTATATCCATGATTTTCCTGCTTTCTTGTTGATGGTATTCCTGAAAACTGAAAAAAGCCATAATAAGGACTATCCTCTTCACTCTCAATTTTTCCCACCATGTTTTCTGAAAACAAAACCCAGAACTGACTAATTTGGAATCTCACTATAGTCACATTTACAAATACTGTCTATTCTACTCTATCTTGTAAAATGTTTCCACTTTTCATCTTATACATAAATATTTATATATTTCTGCATTTAAATCCCTGTTGACAAAGATAATTTTTTAGTACTACTTCACTGTCATTCTGCATATTTTTTCCAGGCTTTTCTACTCAGTAGAGTTCTACTGTATTTTGTAAACACTTAGCTTAGAATTTAGAAAGCTCTTCCATAGTTTGAAGTAGTCTCATTTGTGCATGGTCAATAGAAGATTGCTAGAAAAGCAGCTTCAATTTTAACGAGCAACATGCTGTTAATAATTTTAAGCATTCTTTAAATCTATTCCACCTTCTTAAAAGTCATTTCAAAGATAGATGTATTCATCAAAATGGTTGACAGCAGAGAATTTAGATAATCTCAACCCCTAAACTGATCTCAGCATTCAATTCACTGGATCTAATCAAGAACTTTGTTTAGCGATGTAATTGAAAGAAAGAAGACAAAGAAATCCTTGAAGTGAACTGTTTCTCAAAAAAAAACTAAAAAAAACCAGTTTATGTAAACGAAATCACTCCAAAAGCTCCAAATCTACAGGGCCAGAACACAAATCTTTTTGCAAAGTCTTTGTTTTTATCTACACACATATGATACACAATAGTGGGACCAAGCCTTAGGTGGATCATAAAGAAAGACTAAATTATGATCTTCCCAACTGTTCACATCTCATTTCTGCTCTGTACACTAGGCTCAGAAGTAAAAACCTTGCAAACTTGTTTTTCTTTCCGTTCTCTACTAATGCAAAATTGGAGTCCTAGAAGAATCTTTCAAAGACCTTTGCCACTTAAGTCAAGAAGCCAGTTTTAGTTCTATTTTAACTGCCTTAATATGCTTGATCCTTCTTTCCAGTTCTCCAGCTATAGTCTTGGAGTCCTTAATACTTTTCAACTTTCATAATTCCTCCTCCTCCTCTTTTACATACTTACCCCAAGAGAGACATTTTTGTAGTTTGTGCTACGTGGGTTTGGCAATGTCCTCATTGCTGCTTGTCAGATCCTCCCCTTTCATCTCTCTTTTTTTTTTCTGACAGGAAGCCCTTCAGCAAGAGACTTGATCTCTAATAATGACAATAGTGCTCCAGTTCTAGAGTGAATTTTGGGCATCACCTCTAAATAACGATTGTATTCAATAGAACTTAGAATTAGGTCTTGCATAATAATTTGAGCTTCTGGTGATGAACATATTACTAAGAATAGCATTACTGTTCTATATATAAAGATTTTACTAACCTTAGTGTCTTTACCAAAAACTTTGGAATGGAAGCAAATCCAGTTTTCGGAAAGGAATAACTTTCCTTGGTACAGAATTTCTTTCTGCAGAGCACAGGTAAAGCCTGAAACAAATAGATACTCTATAATCTTCAAGGTAATCACAACACAAGCCAAGCCAATTTGGTTTTTGTTTCATTATTTTTTCAAAGCCATAATATATTTAGGTTTGTACTTTTTGAAAAACATTGCACAGCCTAGAAAATTTCAATGTTTAACATATACTGATGAGCTAAGAAGGTGTCAGAGGTCTAAGTTTAGATTCAAAATATTTGAAGAGTGATGACTGAAATGAATAATAACATGCAACTGGCCTCCAGAAGTCAAAAATCCTTTCTGAGAGAGCACTACCTAGCTTCCTCTAAACTTTTTGACTATCTTTCAGGTAATTATATTACTTAAATGTAAAGAGTTTAATCAAAGTTTTAGCTTTAAACTTCTACTCTATAACAGTTGTCTCAACTACATGATCAACAGATGTAGAGCATACAAAGTAATACTGCTTTTACTTCACAGACATTGAGCAAACCATTTATCACTTATGAACTGCCTTCTTTGTACTCTTTTCAAGAAACATTTCTTATACACGCCCGTGTAGAATTTGCTTGTTGAGTGAACCACAGGCAACAGTAAAATATTAAACACTGGATGTCCTTTTACTATTAGTGTTTTTAAAGTATCATCAACAGCAAAAACTCATGCTAATCACTTGACCAGTGTTGTCTCAAGTAGTGCCTTTAGTCAGGAAGATTCAGTACCAAAAAATACTCCACTAGGCCAATCTGCTAAGAATTGCAAAATGGGCTGCTATTCTTAAACAGGCCCAATGAGCAAAGATTTAAGTTCTGCAAGAATACAACAAAATGCCCACTGCATGTAGATGAAGGTCCTGTAGCTAGAGCTAGGCAGCTGGAGTTAGAGGTATTTAAAATTTAGATAGTTCGTCTTGTACATCACCACAGTTGTTGGTAACTACATTATCTAGGATCCACAGCCAACAATGACACAGTGATTAATACTTACTTTGCTTCAGTGGCTCATCAATGGGAACATCTAGAAACAGCTTATGAAAGTGTGCATTTGCCTTCAGCTAAAAAACAAGAAGCCCCACACCCAAAAAACACACACTTTATTAGACAGTCTGACAATCAAGTGACCTGCTCCACTTCCTGTTCTCCCCATACTGTCTCATTTTGCCCACTTGTTTTAAAATATTTCTTTTCCTGTGTGGCTATTAACTCTGTAATCTGCTTTACCCAGACTCTAACACACTGATGAAAAAGGAATCTATGGTCTTATACAATCATGAACTATAGGAATGCTAAGCAAAAGGGCTCTCATGATGGCTATGTGTTTACTCTTACTATATGTAAACAAACAAATTCTCTGCCCTACCTGATTTGACGCACGTTTTTTCCTTTCAATCTTCGAGTCACTCTTGATATCCATTGTCAGGACTGGACTATCTGTGCTGCTCTTTGTCCTGAAGATTTAAAAAAAAAAAAAAAGCATCTGATATAAGCCTGGCCTCAGTTCATTAGTCTTGGTAAGTAACAACAGGATGTGCTTTTCCATGAAATGTATTAATCTTTTAAATAACTAGTATCTAATTCATCAAGAATTGTGTAGAAATAAATAGGAGAATATCTTATTCTTAAATTATGTCAGTCCTTGCTGACGGTGGTCTTTTAATCTAGAAGATATATTCTAAATTCCTTACTAGTTGTAAGGAAGTTAAAAAAATTCAAGACAATTTACAGCTTAATGAATTATCACAGTGCTTAGCTTCACATTCATTTGTTTCTTGCTAACATGGGAAGTACTAATACTAAGCAGCACATTGTTTACTAATGCAAGATAAAGTAAGATAAAACTTAGTAGTTGAGAGTGGAAGGTATGTGCTGAAACCTATAAATGTGTATTGTAAGATGTGAGCTCAATTGAAAAGTATAACAGAGAAGAAACACAAGGGCACAAGTCAGAGGATGGCTATGAACTGTGTAGTGTAGTGCAATGAAATCATTAAGATAGTCAGCAACCCTAGAGGAGATGAAACAAAATTCCAAGTGCCACTTGTATGGGAAGCCATACCTGTACAGCTGTAGGCATTTATAATGGAAAACCAAACAAACCCTTCATACAACTCTAGAGAAGTTGTACTGAGTAAAGTCTTTGTGGATGGCTGGAAAAATAAGTTTTGTCTGTTTTGTATGGGAGGAATTAATGGCATGGAGTGTTCAGAAAAACAGAGAGGTGTAATAATTGTTTCGTAAAACCAGAAGAGAAGAACATTATCTGTGAGAGCTATTTAGCACAGAACAAATGTGTATGAATACACTATAAAAATCAGGCAGATCTTTTTCAGATGCCTTCAGTTGCAAATTGAAGAGCAGAAGAAAAAACATATCACAGCACTCTTACACTGAATGACCTGAAGAACATGTTGTGCTAAAGAAAAAATGGGGAAAGAAATGTGCTTGCAATGTTATAGAGAAGATTATTCTGTGAGGTACTGAAAAACACATGAAAGACAATGCAGTCGTTGGTCACAGCCAGCATGGCTTCATGAATCTTTCTTATCAAATCTGTTTTCCTTTCATGACAATGTAACCCACCCAGCTGATCAAGCTGATCAAGATTTAATCTTTTTGGATTTCAGTAAAGCACTGTCTCACACAGGATCCTTCTGGACAAAATGTCCAGCACAGAGCTGGATAAACACATCACATGGTGGGTTGAGCACAGAGGGTAATAGTGGATGGGGTAACATCAGAGTGGTGACCTGTAACCAGTCAGGTTCTGCAGAGCTCCGTTTTGGTCCCTGTGCTCTTCAACATCTTCATAATGACTTGCACACAGGACTGGAAGGGATACTAAGCAAGTTTGCAGACAATACAAAACTGGGAGGAGCTGTTGACTCCCTCAAAAACAAGAGGCCATGCACAGAGACCTTGACAAAGTAGAGAACTGGACAATCACCAACCATATGAAGTTCAATAAGGAAAAGTACCAGATTCTGCACCTGGGATGGGGCAAACCCTGAATATACATATAGACTGGGGAATGAGATGATGGAAAGCAGTGCCATGGAAAGGGACCTGGGGGTCCTGGTCTGTGGCAAGTTGAATGTGAGTCAGCAGTGCCCTGGCAGCCAGGAGGGCCAGCCGTGTCCTGGGGGGCATCAGGCACAGCATCACCAGCCTGGCAAGGGAGGGGATTGTCCCATTCTGCTCTGCACTGGGGCAGCCTCATCTGGAATACTGTGTACAGTTTTGGGCAGCACAATATAAGAAAGATATTAGGCTGTTAGAGAGTGTCCAAAGGAGGGCAATGAAGATGGCGAAGGGCCAGGAGGGGAATCCATATAAGGAGCAGCTGAGGTCACTTGGTCTGTTCAGCCTGAGGAAGAGGAGAGTGAGAGGAGCTCTCATTGCAGTCTACAACTTCCTCATGAGGAGAATGGAGGGGCAGACACTGATCTCTTCTCTGGTGATCAGTGACAGAACCCAAGGAAATGGCCTGAAGTTGTGGCAGGGGAAGTTTAGGCTGGATATTAGAAAGAGGTTCTTCACTCAGAGGGTGGTTGGGCACTGGAACAGGCTCCTCAGGGAAGAGGATACATCACCAAGACTGAGAGAGTTCAAGAAATGTTTGGACAACACTCTCAGGCACACAGTGTGACTCCTGGGAATGGTCCTGTGCAGGGCCAGGAGCTGGACTTGATGATCCTTGTGGGTCCCTTCCAACTTGGTATATTCTGTGATTCTGTGAAAAGTTTCCATATCCTGCAAAACAAGTCTTCTTTACTTGCCTAAACTGGTGAGGTTTCCTATTTACAGTATACACTCTGGGGGAGAGATGAACATAAAGCCCAGTGTAGACACAGCTGAAAAGAGACGTTATAGCAGGACTGATTTAGACAGGAGGAGAAGTGGCTGCATTATCTCAGGTGGTTCCTCAAAGAAGAAAACTCTAAATTACATGTGGACATGTATTTGTGTGCTTCCATAAAGTATAGGTCAAACTAAAACAAACAATAGGCCTTACAAAAAACTCCTGCATACCCCTGGCCAAACATACTGAGAGGTAAAACTAGAAAGATTTGGGAGAAAAAAAAAAAGACATATTCCTTTGAATACTTCTTCCTCAAAGATGTTTCATGAAATTAAATGGCATTTTTAAAATATTTGTCTTATGATCGAAACCACAATGTCAGGTTGACCACTGACTTTTGAATTGACTGCTCAGCTGACAAAGAGAAAAGAATGCAGAAGTTGTATGCAAGCCAAGCAAGAGGGATTTTAGCATTATTTAATTTTCTTTTTGAAGAGTTTAAAATGCATTCAAGTTCTCCAGTGTTAAAGGTTCAAACAAAAGTGGGGTGGGGGCTTGGAAGAAATTTTTCTCTCCCTCCCAACACAAAGGTTTGGGGAGTTGAAGTGCCAAGACTGAGAACAAAGGACTGCTTGATGACTCTAGATTCCAATTTAATGGTGAGGTGGAGGTGAGGAACACACAGCTGGTTTGCACTTCATTTCTGGTGGCCACGGGACTGCAAGCTACCATCTGCTGAGCTGGTGAGCTCTCCTTTTCCTAGCTCAGTTCTTCTTGCCTTCCCCATCAAACTTCTCTGTGCACCGCTGGGCTTTGGAAAGAGAGGGAACCTTTAGGATTTGCTGCAGACTTCCTGAGCACAGATTTTCAGCTGCAAGGGGTTGCTGAGAACCACCACCCCAGTCACCCTCAGCTCCCAGCACCTCCTTCTTCGGACAAAGGGACAAGGAGAGATAGAGAGAGACAGAGACAGAGAGAAAGAGAGAGCCTACTCTGCCCTGAGAACAGTTCCATCCTGCCCGGTGTGACTGCTATTACCACATGAGTCACTCGGAGGAGCCAGTACCCCACACCCACTCCTAAATTTCAAAGCAGTGGTGATTCTTTGGCGGAATCGCCTCTTTTCCTGGTCCATATAAATATCTTAGTTTCTTCTAAACTCAGATATCCAGCAAAGGAAGAATGACTGGTTTTGTGGAGACATTACAGTAATCTGATGCAATATACAGCAGAGAGTCCAAAATTAAAACTTATGTCACAATTTTACCACGGACAATCAATATTCCAGCACAAAAGTGCTCAGGAAACAAGCCAGGACTCAAACTGCAGCTCAGTTTGACTGCCTGTCAAACTGATTGTGAAAGAGATGTAACTAGCAGTGGCACCAAACAGAGCTATGTATTCTTTTCTAGAACAGGGAAACTGAGCCAGCTCAAAGGTTAAATTCCCACTATTCTGACTGCTTGTGTTGGGTAACAGAGCAACCCTGAAAGGTGAGTCTGACTCCTGTTTACTTGCATAGTGTCCTAGCTAACCCACAACTAGGATGTCTGATAAATATTGCTACTCAGTCTAGCTTTTTAAATGGGTTGTAATCATTCTAATAATCTGACTAGAAGAAAATTGACAGTATTTCTGACATTACCTAGCAACATCAACTTTTTTCCGGTCATCAAAATACTCCATTTCGCTGGTGGGTGTTTGCAGCAACAGAGTAGGCGATTTTCCTGCCTTTCTCTTTTCATCAGTCCCATTTTCTCCATCTGAACTGCAGAGGGAAAAATAAGTAAGTAATTAAAAAAACAGATAAAGATGTGTATTGCAGGACTCATTGTGATGTCAAATGCTATTGCAACATGGTGACAATAAAGCACATATTAAAGAACAAAATTATGATATATGTTTTATATTAAGGTCCTGAAAAGTCTTTATCTACTGGCGTGACAGTATTATATATCTGAACAGTACTCTGAGCTCCAGTACTGGAATTTCAGCAATGAAGAGAGGAAAACTGAAATACTGCCATGGATATTTCAGCGCTCATAAAATTTGTAGCTCTAGTTTCCATTTCAAAGACAATGCCACGTTTCGGAAAAATGCATTCCATCTTCAGTACTTAGACTCAGATGACTAATGGAAATTAACTTGACTGGCAACTTGGGAGAAAAACATTCTGCATGACAGTACCTAGTGTTTAGCAGATTATTTGTGGTTCAGTGTTGTAAGAGGAAGATGGGTCCTATTTTGCCTCTAACCTACCTCTTCTGTGAGGTTCACATGCAAAACTTTTACAATAAGAGTTCCTCTCCAAGTACAAAAATCATTGGTTTTATTTTACAAAAGCAGCCTTGCCACCACAATGAATTGTCTTTTCACAGCACAAGCTACTGCCTCAGAAATATGTTAAGGAACTGAAGGCCCAGAGATGTTCCATCAGAGTCTCTCCCTGGTTTCCTTTTTCATAGTTTTCTAATAAATTGTAAACTCAGAAAATTGGGATTAAAAAAGCTGTCTTTAATAACAGAGTCTGAAGAGTAACAATACTTTACTTTAAAGTGACATAACAAACATATACACGTATCTGCCTGTGGAAATCTGACACCTCAGAAAGACTCCAGCACACTCTAAGCACTAAAGAACAAAGCCAAACTATGCTGCCCACTAATTTAATGCCTGGCCTGCATGACTCCATGCACAGAAGCTTTCCACTGAAATATTTAATTTCTGCAGTTTTACAGCAATACCACAGCCATCACGTGACAGCATCTTTAGCAGGAACAGTTTCTTTTCCTACTAAGACAAAAGTTTTGCTAATAGATGTTCTCAGATTGATTTAATTTCTCTTCTTTAAGGAAGGATGCAAAAAGATCCTTAGCTATTATTATACTCTGGTGAATAAGATCAGACCACCTTAACTGAGATCTAATGAGGTGTTACCCTATCTCACAGCTAAACGAGAGCTGATGGCACAGGACAAATGCCATGATTCTCAAGGCATTTTATGTTTACATACAGCAGCCATTTCCCCATCTAACCCTTCCTCAACCCTTAGCACTCTTCATCACTGAATTGAGACTTCCTAAGTCACACTTTGTGTATAATTGAAAGGATGATAGCAGTAATAAAGGATTAATATGGGGAACCCAATCTGCCTTAAAAAAACAAGTAAGCAGTTTTATGCTGTTTGAGATTTTAAGCAGACAGAACCACCCACTCAAGGTGTTCCCTGCAAACATAGGGAAGTTTGTATTACAAAAGTCTGCAAAACCTGAAAACGTCTTATTCAGTCTTGCTATCTGTTATACTTCTATTCCACACATCCCTGGGCTCCAAGGGCAGCCAGAGAATACCAGACAAGAGTGGGATAAGAAACACGGTGAGGCAAAATTGTCTGCTTCAATCACACCTGCATTTCAAAAGTGCAGCTTAGCGTGGAAACCCTCAAGTGAATAGGACTATTTAACACAGCAGTGTTTTTAAGATGCAGCTGCTTGAGCCTGATGTCTGATTGGAGCCCATCACTGCCTTGGGCAGCCTGCTATTCTTACATGGCAATGACATCAACTGATCAAGGAGGCCCATCTCACACCTGTGTACTACATATAACACAGGTTTTAGTGTTTACTTACACTTGTCTGTATGGTTAGATGCTTTCCTGCTCTTGAATGCCTTTTTTTACTTACTATTCTTATTCTCTTTCCCTCGAGAGAAATTAATTTCCCTAATTAATTTCTACTTCAGAGTTAAACCTATGAGCCTGTACTGTCCTATCTGTCTTCCCTACTAACTTTACTATTTCTGAACCTCTGCTGTCTGAACTCATTCTATCTAGCTGCTATCAGATGGCAGAGAGCTTAAGCTGGGCATCTCAACATGCTAATCCTGCTGACTGTTGTGTGTGGAAATGCTGAGCTAACTAATGCCAGTCCAGTCCTCTCTCTAGGACAGTCTTCTGCAGCTGAGAACAGTGACAATGTACCCAAACACAGGTGTGAGGAGACTCACCCATGTATCACATGCCACTGGCAGTAGCAAATGGGTGTACTCCTACTATCTGATATGATTTCACTATGTCTATCCTTCACCCTAACTCCTATATGCCTCTTTCACATAGTGAAAAGCTACATAAGGATTTGTCCCCACACTTCTGATCACTATAGCTCCACACAGCACTTAATAGGTGTTTTTTAAGTATCAAAAGAATTTTAGCTGACCTTCTGGAGAAGGCCTTTTCTTCCTAAAATTTCCTTTCCTTTCCTAAAACCAGTCAAATTTTGTTTATCAAGTCACAAGTAAATTAAAGCACTTCTTAGATTTTCACATGTGAGTCAGTATTGACAAATGCTTTGTAGAAAGTGCACAAAAGTCAGGAATCCATAAAAAAAAAGATTAGATCTAGGCACTTAAGAAACAAGCAGTGCTTGCTACAACTGTTAGCAGTAGTTGCACATAAAAGAACTGTATTGTGACATCAAGACTGTTGATATAAAAACAAACATTTCTCAAATTGAAAATACATTGTATATTTGGTACTACTAACAAATATACTCAAAATAACATCTAGAAGAAAAAAAAGAGAAAGTTCTCTCAAGTTTTCAAATGAAGAACAGTTGTCATAGTGAGTATTTTCAAAGCCAAGACCTATACTTACTACGGGATCATACATTGTATCTAAGCAAGTCAAAATAAACATTAGTTGTGTTTAAGAGAAAGTGCTATGAAATACATAAAGGCAGTGGACTAAGTTTCATTTTAATGAAGTCCAGAAATACATTATTCATCAATATATTTTAAAACTCAGAGGAATTTCATCTTTTCTGATCTGAATGTTTTCTGTGAAGCAGGAACTTTCTGGCAGATGTGTGTCATGTTCTTTGTAGTGTGTAAAATTTTCTGAATTTCAAACGGTTTTCTTGATTGACATTAATCTTCTTGAGGACCTGAAAAATTCAAACTTCCTGTGAAAGTTATAATGAACCATATTAAAGGGAATTATTCAAGAGAAAAAAATTAAACACATTAATCTAAACCACAAACTTTTCCATTGTTCCCTTCTAAACTAGCTTGAGTAAGAATCACCAAACAAAAACAATAGGCCACAGTTTGGAAAGTCAGCCATAAGGGACAACTGTTGTCTTTGTCAGCTCCAATACAGAAACAGACACAATCACTTCTCAGGCGTACATAAGACACCAAAAATTCCAGAACTGTATAGTGGTTACTGTCTTCAATTCCCCACAGTCACACAAATCCTTCTATAAAACTTCCTCAGGACACCACTTGGTTCACCTAATAAAAAGGTCTAAGAGCTCTGAAGCCACAATAAATTGTGACAAACCAATCCCTGGTCCACAAATTGCACATAGTTATGCAGGAGGAAAAAGGCCCATTGAATAACCAGAGAAGTTAGCTACAGCTTCAATTGTTTGTAAAGCTGGAGTCAAAACAGTATTTCCCTAGAGTTTAAGCCGACTGAGTTGCAATGTTCTGTCTGTGGATGTAGCACATATATCAAAACGTTACCTTAGAAGCCCTGTTGTTCTGCTTTGTTTCTTTTATACAAAAAGGATTAATTCTGCAACAGCATGACTCCCATAATACTGCAAATGATAAACCAATAGTGTGGAATAATTTCTGCCCTACGGTCCACAACCATGCCCGGTATAACATGTATGAAAATATACATCACAACTACAAAGATATTCTCTATCCTTTAGTTCTGTTGAGTTTACTGGGTAGTTGTTGGCAGACTGAAAAGATTTGACAAAGGAATCGATGTAGTGTGAAAGGTCCAAATGCTAAGAGATAATGTTATTTGAGCCACACTTATGCCCTGACATGAGTCTATTCAGATAAAGGAACCGGTTGTTTTTACAGAATCTAAAAGTCAAAGGGAGTGATGCAAATGTTGAAGGATTCCAAATCACAAAATCGCAGAATATGCCAAGTTGGAAGGGACTCATAAGGATAATCAAGTCCAACCCTTAGCCCTGAATAGGACCATTCCCAGAAGTCACACCAGATGCCCAAGAGTATCACTCAAACAATTCCTGCACTCTGTCAGGCCTAGTGTTTTGACCACTTCCCTAGGGAGCCTGTTCCAGCACCCGACCTCCCTCTGGGTGAAGAACCTCTTTCTAATAACCAACCTAAACCTATCCTGATATAACTTCAGGCCATTCCCTCGGGCTATGTCACAGATCACCACAGAGAAGAGGTCAGTGTCTGCCTCTCCTCTTCCCCCCACGAGAAAGTTCTAGACTGCGATCAAGATGACAGATTTTGGCAGTCTTTAAAAGCAAAGATGAGGCATAATGAAGAGATCTATCTTGGCAGTGTCCAGGAGACATATGAAAAACATGCTTCAAGTAGAGATGACTGCAAGAGGGTAAGACGAATGTACCAATGCTTGAAAGGACACTCTTCTAAGCATTCTGCAGGTCAGAGGTCTCCTCCTAGACACTGACCTTCCTTGACCTACCATGTCAAGGCAATCACCTCAAACTACCCTTCTGCTAGGACTAAAGTCTTAAGTCTTCTTTCAGAAGATATGTCCCATCATTACAATAAACATTCTTTTGTACACCACACCAGTTTGAACAAAGTTTTTTTGCATGTGTAATCAGATTCTGGAGAGTTTTATCTGACCAGTTTGCTTTCATACTGTGCACAGTTCAATTACTTCACACCTGGAATGAAGAAAACACTTTCTACAGTAAACTCCCCTGATGTCCTCTTAGAGCAGATTAGAGTGGTCTCTGTACTGAAAAAACTAACAATAGTGCTCAAGTTGAAGACTTAGATGTTTTCTGTTTGTATAGTCTGATCACTCAGAAGCAAAATGCTTCTAGTAGCAATACAGCCATGCTCCAGTGCTATGTGACACACAGCACTACGTCAGAAAAACAGATCTTCTGAAAACAATGCCTCAAAATAATGTCATGATTTAATCTACTTCTAAGACCAAACACCAAACATGCAAATGGCAAGCCAAACATTGACTACCACTGAGACTGTCAAACTATCAAAAAAGGCAGAAAATGAGCTACACTTACCCTAAGCACACAGGAGCAGAGATTTCCTTAACAGCTGCTAAAATAGATGTTAAGATGGCCATAACCTACCCACTTTGTATTTAAATAATTACATATACTCAGTACACAGTTTGTACTTAAGGCTGAAATCTAAAGTAAAACAGCTGATTCTGAAGCACAGTATTTCATGTTTTTTTGTATAGCAAATATATAGCCAGCAGATGTACCAAATACCAAGAGCAGAAAAGCATTAATGTGTGTAGACATGCAAAACCCTGCATGACAGGTTTGTTAATATCAATAGGTATGAACCAGACTGAGATTTAACTACATCAGGTTGTTTACGGAGCAGAGTAATTCTCTTCTCAACAGATCACAGTCAAACAAGGCATAATGGAGGCAGAACTACATAGCTGCACATTTACTGAACAGAACATGCATATGGATGGGGACACACATGCATACACACCATGTCTTTCCCTAGGCACTTTCAGGATGAAACACAACTGCAGGCACAACTGGAATCTTGATGTCAGATGCCACCAAAAGAGGAACGAACCCAATTGTTAAGGGCTACCTTCAAATATGAATCTAATTTTATACATCAAGATAATTAATTTCAGAAATACTTGTTGTGCTCTATTCCACACCTATCTCTTGGAATGCAACTACTCACCTGTGAGCAGTTTCATATGTCTGCATTGCTATATCTTTATTAAAAACATGAATGAAATTTTTGAGTTAATACTGAATAGAAATCCCTTCGACACTGTCAGAGGAAGTCAGGTTTTTCTCTTCAACTGAATAGACATTTCACATAATAACTAGATCGAGTTTCACACTGCCTTACCACTTGGACATCAGCAAGATCACTGTGACACTGCAGACGTCATTAGCAAGTATGTAAATTCTCTGCTCTAAATACCATCTATTATTAACTGTCTGTATTCCCTGTCTAATCAAAACCAGACTGGTATCAAGTTCCATAGAAAAAAAAAAAAAAAAAAAAGAAAAACAAAAAACCAGAAGAATTCCCTGTGCTCTGAAACAAGAGACACTATAACAAGATATTTTATTAAGTTAACACTAGAACAGGAACACAAGCCATTTAGCTCTTTTGCCTTTTCATGAGTTTCCATTTCATATATCCAAAAACCAAAAGCCCTCTCACTTGTACCTTTATTCAACTCCACAAATTCCCATGATGCAGTTTTGATGAAAGTTTCAATAGGGTGACCAACAACTGTTTACCTGAACAGAAGCACAGACAAATCTAGCATATGACACAAATCTTTGAGGTGCAGAAAAGAGGGCAAAGGCATTTAAATGCCAGCTCTACCAATTGTTCTGTACCAAATCCAATAAAAAAGATAGGTGCTGCATCTATCTACAATTGCTATGTTCAATGCAACCTACAGGCATCTATCCACTAGAGCTGCTCCTTAAATCAGGCAGAAACAACATAAATCTCTGTGAAAAAACACAGGCATCTTTAAAAATGAGGCCCGATCATCAGAGCATGAGCATAAAGGTTTGGGCTCATTACCTGAAGCTACATCTCTGGTTTTTGGAGGAAGAACTCAGAGAAACATGCCTACACATGATGTGAGCCTCAGCTGCCAGTTTCCCAGCATTAATTGTGCTCTCGAAAAAAATTAAGCAGTTACATCTGCCTGAAATAGGATTAAAAAAAAAAAAAAAAAAGAAGACACCAGCAATTATACTAACAATTGTTATTAAGAATGCGGATCGGTTAGAAATGAAAGCAGAGATCTGGGAGTAATCCTACCAACACTTTTATTCCATTCTCTGCTTACAAAAACTGAAGCTGGCACGAATCACGTGACCAGCAACGTTGCTTTTACACCACTTCCAGAAATAATAGCTCACTATGAGGTACATAAAGTGTTTTAATCAGTGCGTATAAGAAAAAAATATTTTTAGTTCTTCTGACAGGTTATACACAGAGAAAAGGATGGTTGGGCTTGAACATGCAGCAGTTTCATTGGGAACTGGCATTGATAACAGATAATTTACAATCATGAATAAGGCTTCTCGGTTTCAAGTGTAATAAAGAGAGATTCCATTCCTATATATCTATGTACATTTTTTGTGAAGTTCCCCAGCAAGTATAATGCACAACCAGGCAAAATGAAAAACATTAAATGAAATCAAAATAATCTAACTGTGTCTCTCTACCCTATTTCATCACACCTTCCTTGTTTGAAAGGTAACAATAAATGAAGAGGCAAAATTTGAAGTTTCAAGGAGCACCCGATTACATTTTTGATGTTTCATCTAGGATGGACACGAACCAAAGTAAAATCAGTGTTGGAGGCTCCCTGTTTACCAAGGATCTGGCAATGCTGAATTTCCCATTTTTCCTACAGACCTACATAGGTGTCCATGGAAAAGTTTGGTACAATACAGATAATCTAATAAAAAAGCTCATATTTCACAGTAGGAAGTACTAGTTCCCAGCAATATGTCTAACCAACACTAATCACAACTGTACCTTTGACTGTGACACTGAATATAAGGAATCATTTTCCTTCCAAAGTCTTGGAAAAAGTCATGAGAATCAGATGTGACATATGGTGGCCAGATCCCTGCTAAGGCCAACTGGAGTTTCTATTTTCTGTGTCACAAGAACACTGAGTCCGAATGCTCTCTAAGCCTCCTTCTTCAACATGAGCTTCTCCACTGGCCACATAGTGCCTTTCATGGCAAAACACACTCTCTCCACAGCACGGCTACATGTATTTTAAAATTTGACAAAAACAAATGGGAATATATGTAATTCTGTTATTTACTGGACTTTTGTACTGTAACACTCCTTCTCCAGAAAGGCTAAACAAACCTAAATGGTTCTTTTTGAACTAGTGTAGCACTAATGACAGCTACAAAATTACCATCGAGAGTCAAGTTTCTCTAAGAGGTCTGTCTTTCATAAACACATGAAAACAAGATTCCCAGAGGGCTAAACTGAGCCACCTGCAGGACTGGGTACAGTCAGGTAATGAGAAGGTTCCCCATTCTACCCACAGAGGACAAAGGCAGCAGTCTGCCCCTACATTCCCTACTCTGCTGAAATTCCCTGCTATCTGCTGTTTGCATATTATTTCCTGCCACTCTTTCCAGAAGCTTATTAACCTCCCTAACTTTAGTGTGCTATTTTTCAAGGACAGAGGCAGAAAACAGTCAGTTCCAGGCAGAAGTTTAGTTAAAGGAAGTGAATACTTCAATACAGCACTGAAGCTCAAGCTACCAAGAAATTAAGAAAAGGCAAGTGTTCTCCTTGTATGTACCCCTACCATCCATTATTCTCCCTTTTTATTCAACTGTCCTATCTCCCAGTACTTGATTTAGTTACTGTAGTGATCACCCCAGCACAAGAGGTTATGTCATTTTATGAAGATGGGACAAGGGACCCTATACAGCGGGTGGGAAGGGAGCAGCTGCTCATGTCCTCCTGCAATCTTCTACTCCCCTTTGCACTACCTAGAAGGAAAAACAGGTGTTTTAAATATTTGTTTATAGCCCTCTGCCAAGAAAACATAATCTCTTTCTAATTTTGGGGTAGCTCAGAGATCCTCTAGATAAAGCAAGACGTTTCTTCTCAAGGAGAAGCGGAGAATCAGGGAAACACAACTCATCCTACCGTACCCCTACTATCTTCAGAGAAATTACTTCCTCTGTGATGACAACATTTGAAGAGACTTTTGCTAGCTGGATCCAGACTGGCACCTGAGTTTCAGTTAAAATAAGTACTGCAAAAGACTCTGTAAAATTTCCTAGACCAAACACAAGATCTCGGTGGTTTACCAGTAAAACGAGATTAAAAATATTAATTTAAAAGGATATATATGGACTTTGCCAGAGCTGTGTACAGAGCACAGTGATCACGAACCCCAGCAGTGGTATCACTGGATAAGCACATATTTTCTAACCACATGCCTGCAACATTTATGGAGAAGGTGGTAAGAATACAATATTCAGGAACTATGTTTATGCGTCACCTGTCAAATACCAGCAACAAATCCTGATGCCCAAAGCTTATCTGCAGTATTATGTTGCCTAACAAGCATTTCTCACAGACTGCATATAACCAGTAAATGCAGCACATTTGGGAGTATTTCAGGTTAGCCATATGAGGCAACTGGATAGAAAGAAAAGGCTGTTCAGATCCATATCATGCACTTACACACAAAACAATTATTTAAAAAAGCTACTTTTATAACTAAAGCATGCGCATAAAGTGAATAAAGTAAAAATAACTGGGAGAAAAAAGGAAAACACAGAAGTGTCTAAAAAAACAACATCACAAACAAATGGAGGTCACCTAGGTCGAAAAACCTTTCTGTGACACCTCAAGTTTAAGTGCTTTATTTGCAAACTTACCCTTCTTTTCAGATCATGTTACAATTTTCACTATAAAAATAAGGAAGAACTACCAGGGAAAATTAAAAAATATGATACTTGCCATGTGTCAATGCTATCTTCATCGACTGAAAGTACACACTTTTTCCCTTTGCAAAAAAAAAAAAAAAAAAAAACCACCAAAAAAACAGTGTAGAAGTTTGGCCACTGGAAAGAAGTTAACCTGAATCAAAGTTGCAATAAAACTTTGAATCTAATAAATAATCTCCCCTTTCTCCTCTGCATTTTGTATTTCTCTCAAGTAAGAGATTTTAAGTTAAAAAAATATTGGTGAAACGTGATTATGCAGAGGTCAGTCAATTTTCTTTTTACTTATCAGCTGATAAATAGTTATTAGGTAACATCTGTTATGGTAGAATAATTTTTCAGACAAACAAACCATAAAAATCATATTCTCTCTTAGTCCAGAAGTACACAATTTGCTTGCTAGTATTTTCCACTGCTTTCAGTAGCACACTTTCCCCAGTAGCTGCAATGTATTTTTGCTCCCAAAAGAAAAAAATAATCTAAAAACTTCCACACCTTTCAGACTTTCAAGTTCCAGCCTCTTCATGGCTAAGTTACACTTGGTAACTGGACAGCACTTCATGCTGTAACCATAAGGGTTACAGAACATGCCACTTAGTATTAGCTGTATTTTACTATACAGTAACTCAGCACATTGCACTAATACGGAAAGATTGAACTGTACCATGACAAATACTACCTGTGACACCAGAAAGTGCCATACTGACTTCAGTAGAAGCAACTATGGATGAAAACAGAAGGATGCTGACATGGATTATGAATTGCTTGCTACCACACCTCTGCCATTTCTCCTTGATGTACCACACTCCTGTTTTCAACACTAAAACATCTGTTCCACCAGCTGTCCCTGCAGCAGGGCTGACAGCTTCTAAGGCAGGTCTAGTGCCACACAAATGTAACAAACTCCACTTTCAGGTCAGAAAACTAAATATCCTCTAAATACACTGCAAGGGTTAACTCCTTTTTGGTGTGAGGCCACATCAGGATGTAATGGTCAGGGAATGCCACTTGGAAGGTTTTTTCTATCCAGAAATTTTTTGGGAGGAACTCCACATAATGACAAGACTTTGGCACATCACTCTTTTGGGTCCACATAATAGCAGTGCCCATCTTACACAGTGTTACCTCTGTGGCTGTAAAACTCACATAGATCTACTGCAAACTTTGCAAATATATACCTATTGTTATATATACACAATCCAAAGCCCATTTTCTAAGTCAGCATGAATATCCTTAACTCTTTTTGTATAACGTTCTTGAATCACTGGCAGATAAACAGAAATTTCCCAGTTAGCAAGCCTGAAATAATAAAGAAAACCTAATTCAACAACAAAAAAACCCAACCCAAAATACTTCTATGCTTCAATCTTTCAGAAGCACCTATCCCCCCAGTGACATCTTTATGATTACAGCAGAAGTGTATCAAGCTATAAAGTCCATCTCTAGACTGAACAACATTTTAAGCACACCTTCAGGAAGTATGGTTACTATACACACATAAACCTCTCTACACACGTAAATCTCTCTCCCCTGAACTTCAGGAAACACGAAAAGATTCCATAAGCCTCTATAGTCCCACTAGCAATTTTTTTTTCAAATAGAGATCAGCATGAGCTGTGTTGGTTGCATACTGTTCCCTGGAAGTACATGAGGGGAAAGAAACTCCACCACATCCACATAAACCTAGGCAGAACATTTTCTGAAAACAAATCTTCAAGGATTCAACTTCTGGAAAGCTCACTTCTTCTTGAATCTAAATCGTGATTCTCTTTTCCTTCAGCAGAACAATCTCCCCTGTAACTTCTCATTAGTCAATCCAAAATTACCTGCCTTGTGATGATAACTCCCAGGCAAATAAACAAAAGTTTCTCAGAAGGATCCAGCTACCAGTTAAATAGCACTCGTAAACAAATTCGAACTTTGTTTCCAGTCAGCAAATGGTCTGACAACTTTCTAGTTCAAGACAGAGCATTTTAAGTTTTTTTTGCCTACCTGTCTTTCACCCTCCTGCTGGCCAGGCTAATATTTCTGAAGACTAGCTTAGAGAGTAACAGACCCCCCAGCCTTGCCCTGCATGACACCATGAACAGCAAGAACTGACAGCTAAAAAAGTATCAGTGTCCCAGTGAGTGAGATTTTCCATTTATCACACTAGTTAAGACTGACCTTGCTTGTAAAACTGTAGCTGTTTCAGGACTGAAAGTTTAAACACCTAACAGGCAGTTACCTGGTGTACATCCACTGTCTCTGAGATCAAGCTTTCTATACCCTGGCTTAGGCTCCTAGTTCTGTTCTCAAGAGAAAAATCAGATACAGATCTCGCATACCTGAAGAACTTCATACGGCTCATTGGCATAATTCTGCACTGAGGGATCAGGATCCACGTCTTGAAGTCAGGAGGCTCTTGAGAAGGTCTGGGAATTATGTCTCATTTGTAATGTGAAGTCACTGATGTGATTATACCATACAGGATAAAGGACACTTAGAAGACACTTTGATTCCCAGTGCTCTCTAACAACCAAGTTATTTCTGGCAACAGATTTCACTGTGATACATACTTTGGGAATACACCTGCTTAGAGATCAGGGATAGATCAGCTGGGAAAAAAACTCCAAAAAACCAACCAAAACCACAGATCTTCTGAGACTTTCTTTCCAGAGAGAGAGAGAGCTAGCTCCTAGTAACCTGTTTGCCTTCCTCCGGGAGGCTGTTTAACATTAAATATTCATGAAGAAAAGTTTTTTGGGAACAGGAATCACCCCAGATTAGGAAAAAGTCAACTTTTAAAAATCTCTTTTCAGGAGAAAGCCCCACATTTTTTAGTTTCTTGTTTTGCAGGTGCTTAAGTTCTGTTCTTGAGACTGCCCACGTGAATTGGGGGATGGAATGGAAACAGACAGCTGTTTGATTGCAGTAACATTTTCACGTGATGGTCATTGCCATGGCACACAAACACCTAAACAACCGGAGACCTCCACAGGAAGCCAGACCAATGTAGGAGGTGAACCTTCATCTACGGATGTCCCCAGTCACCACGAGAGGCTGGGAAGGTCAGCGGCCTCGGGGGAGGGCAGGGAGTCCTCCTGCCCACGGGAAGCCTCTGACTTCGTACCTTCCAGCAGTTCGCCCAGGCAGCCAGCCTTTGCCAGCCTTGGCCAGCCTTGGCCAGCCTTGGCCACCCAGCAAGGCCTCCTCCTCCTCACGAAGAGTATTACGTATTTTCACTATGTACACCTGCTCAATTTTTGCGGTACTGCTCAGGTTAAAAAGCCGAGGTCTGAGAAGGGGATTACCATGCTGGGCAAGGACCACGGTGTGGAACCACGCCAAGGCAGGCGAGGAGTGCCCTGTCCCATCTCTGTCGTGACAGCAGTCACGCTGAGCTCCCACTTTACTGCCTCGTGCCCTGCATCAGACTTTGTGAACTTGCGACAGAGCTCTGGGTTTACCTGGGACCCAGAGGAGAGGATCACAGCTCCTTACTGGAGCCCATACAATTGCCACACAGCTGCTGCATTTCTGTGCCACGGCTCAGAAAGATTTCCATGCTGTTGCGCGGAATTACCAGCAGCAGTATTTATACGCCTTGCTCCTGGAAGTGTAACTTCGGAGTTGAGCGCTGTGGTCGCGCCGGGACCTGGGCTGGGTGTTCACGCCCCTGATTCCGGTGTGGCTGCGGACCCCCCTGGCGGCTCCTGCCCGGGCGCTCCCAGGCCCCGGCCCCGGCCCCGCCGAGCGCCCCCCGCGCCCTCCCTGCTCCGCTCCGCGGCGGGGCGGCCCAGGCGGAGCCGCGCCCCGGCGCGTCCCGCCGTCCCGGCAAGGGCAGTACTCACAGCGGCGCAGCGCCCCTGATGTCCCGCCGGCCCGCGGCCCGCGCAGCCCGCGGCTCCTCCGCATCGCCCCGCGGCTCGGTCATGAGCACCATCGGCGCCGGCAGCGCGGACCAGCCCGCAGCGTTCCACCGCCCGCGGGCCGGGCCGGGCCGGGCCGAGCCGCTCCGCCCTCCCCGCCCCGCCCCGGGGCGGGTCCCGCCGCTCGGGGCCGCCAAAAGCCGCCAAGAGCCGGTCGAGCTGCCCGAGCCACTCAAGCTGCCCAGCAGGGCCTCGGTGCCTGCCCGGGCCGCGGCCGAGCGCTCAGGGAGCGCTGCCGCCCCGCGCTCCTCTCGGCGCCGATCCCTTACGAGCTTTAAATTATTCAGTCGGAACGCTGTCCGGGAGTCGCCGCCTCCCGCCGGCCCTGACAAAAGCCGCCCTGAATGTTTCATGCCGGGGACAGGAGGTTCGCGGTGTCATACAGACGGCGTCCCGGGGAGTAAGGTGGCGGCCACCGAGGCCCCGGTGACTCTTGGAAGCAGTCAGTGGTCCAAATATCAGTGCTGGCCTCTGGACTGCTTGTACTAACATGAACTTCTGAGGTAACTAGCTGGTATTTCCATCTGTGGCTGGCTCAGGTGGTTCTGGTTCATTTCTCATGAGCAGTACCCCAGCCTGGTTTGTCTGCCCAGAAAATCACAGAATTGCAAAACGGATCGAGTCGGAGGGGGCCACAGTGAGTCATCTGGTCTAACCTCTCTGCTCAAGCTGGATCATCCTGGAGCACATGGCATAGGGTTGTGTCCAGACCCTGTATTTCCCCAATAAGGGAGACTCCACAACCTCCCTGAGCAATCTCTTCCAGTGTGCATTCGCCCCATAGTAAAGGAGTTCTTCCATATAGGCAGATGGGACTTCGTGTACATCAGTTTCTGCCCAACGAGTCTTGTCCTATCACTTGGCACCACTGAGAAGAGCCTGGCTCCATCCTCCTGGCACCCTCCCTTCAAATGCTCATAGACATTGATGAGGTCCTCCTCACGATGAAGTCATGTCTTCTTGAGGCTGAACAGGTCCAGCTCCATCAGCCTTTCCTTCTAAGAGAGGTGCACCAGACCCCATTAATATTCATAGCCCTCTGTTGGATCTGCTCCAGGAACTCTGTGTCTCTCTTTTACTGAAGAGTCCAGAACTGGACACAGAGCTCCAGGTGAGGCCTCACCGACACTGAGTAGAAGGGCAGGATCACCTCCCTCGACCTACTGGCAATGTTCTTCCTACTACACTCCAGGATATCATTGGACTGCTTGGCCACAAGGCTTTGCTGCTGGTTCATGGACAGCTTGTTGTCCACCAGGACCCCCAGGTCCTTCTCTGCAGGGCTGCTTTCCAGCAGGTCACCCCCCAGCCTGTGCTGGTGCAGGGGGTTATCCCTCCCTAGGAGCAGGACCTGCACTTGCCTTTGTTGAATTTTAGACAGTTCCTCTCTGCCCATCTCTCCAGCCAGTTGAGTTCCTCTGAAGGGCTGCACATCCCTCTGGGCTATTGGCCACTTGCCTCAGCTTTGTATCATCAGTGAACTTGCTGAGGAGGCATCTGCTCTTTTATGCAGGTCATTGATGGACAAGTTAAGCAGTACTGGTCCTGGTATTGAACCTTTTGAGACATCTTTAGTAATAGGCCTCCAACTAGACTCTGTGCCATCAATTATAACCCTCTGGGATCTGCCATTCAGATGGTTCTTGATCCAGCTCACTGTCCACTCATCCAGTCCACACTTTCTAAGGCGAAAGACAGTGTCAGAAGCCTTGCTGAAGTTGTTCTCCCCTCCTACATCCATCTGTGTAGTTGTTTCTTTGTAGAAGGCAATCAGGCTGGTCAAGCATGATTTACCTTTAGTGCATCCATGCTGAGTACTTCACCTTCTCATCATCTTTGTGGATAGAGATGTCCTCTGGAATGTGGCACTCTGTAAGGGAGGTTTGGCCCAGCCCCTGAATTGCACGACCCACGTGAGGAGCTGACAGGCTGGCAAGGTCAGCGTAACCTTGAGGCAGCCTAAAGAAGAAGTAAACAACTTCAGACCCCAGGTAAACAGCGTCAGGCTGGTGCCTGGGAGGGCTGCTTGGTGTGTGCCCGCTGCACGCACCTGGCTCTCAGCCAATGGGAGCAGCCCACCGGCGCATGAACAAAGCTCCTTAGCCTATCAGAATCGGTCCTCGTTCGAGTGTACCCCTCAAAACCCTATATAAGTTGTTTATCCCCCCAATAAAGGAGTTCATACGTTCCAGTTTTTAACCATCGGAGCCTGTACTCTATCTCTGTGAGAAAACGTCCAGGTATTCATCGCTGAACCCGGGGCACCGTGTGAGGTGGGCAGGCAAGGGCACAGAAAAACCTTTCCCTACAAGGCAGCTCAATTTTTCCCCCCACAGCACTCCATCAGCTTTTCAGGTGCGGCTGACTGGCTTTCTTGCCCTTTTTGAAGACTGCTGTGACATTTGCTTTTTTCCAGTGCTCAAACACCTTTCCTTATCTCCATTACCTTTTAAAGATGATGGCGATGAGGAGCCTAGCTATATTGTCCACCAGCTCTCTCACCACTCGTGGATGTATCCTGTCAGGGCCCATGGACTTGTGGATGTCAAGTTTGCATAGGTGTTCTCTAATTTAATCCTCCTTGACCAAGCAAAGATCGTCCATCCAACAATTCTTTTACCCTTGTCACTTGGGTAAGAGATTTCTGAGGTCTGGTCTTGCCAGTGAAGACCAATGCAAAGAAGGTGTACAGTAACTCTGCCTTCTCTGCATCCTCTGGTACCAAGGTCCCCCCTCCATTTAGTAATGTACCCACATTATTCTTAGTTTTCCTTTTTTGAAATATTGATATATTTGAAGATGCTCTTCTTGTTGTCCTTGATATCCTTGGACAGATTTAATTCCAGATGAGTCTTAGCCTTCCTTGTCTCATATCTACTAACTCTAGCAAAATGACCTAATACTGTGCCAAAAATATCAAGCGTGGCCTACCCTGGCCTTCCCTCAGCTTGTGGTGGTAGAGCTGTAGGCAAGTTATGTGCCTTCAGGAAGGTTAGATTTAAGGCAGCATTTGGCACAAGTCATCTTGCATGGTTGGCACAAACTGTCAACAAGCATATGAAAAATGTTTTCACTGGTTAAAATACTCAAGTTGGGTTTCAGTTTGATGAACTAATATTTTCATAAAGCTAAGATAGAGTCTGTGGTTGTAAGGATACAATCTAAAGAAGGCAATCTTGGGGTGAGAGTTCAGAGAAGCAGCTCTAGAAAAAGGTCTGGTTTCATGTTTTAATGTGTTAGACTATATTAATAGAATTGATAATAGAATATATTGCTTTCTTCCTAACAGTCAGCTGTTCACATGAGGTGAAGGGAAAATATGCACAGGACAGTGGTTTCTTTTAGTGGATATCTGTGTAGGAGGTAGATACTAATGGACATTTCAGATTTAAATATGTACAAGCAAATTAATCACCTTTGAGTGGCACTGTTAACATTACTAGAATACTTAGACTTTTGGACATGCAAGAAATAAGTTTTAGGTATTGTTGCAACACATTCAGGAAATCAGTGAAAAGAAAAAGATGTTACTGGTGAAAAGGTTCAGGACTGCCATAGCTACCTGGGCACTCAGATCCTGCAGAAAATGTGAGGTTGCGGTATGATCTTACCTAGACTATGTGTGCTTTATTAGCTCTAGTCCAAGAAAATGTAAAGACTGTATGCCAGGCTGCATAGAAAGGAAGACATTTAAAATGACTGTATTTTTGGGAAACACTATTAGCTGATGTTTATGTATTATTTAACACAAAAGTCAAGGCATATATGGAAAAAAATGAGATGTAATTTATAAGAAAGATTATTCAGACCTTTTAGGTCCTACACCTGTGAAACACTGATTGTTGCATTATGCTTTCCCGTGGAGCACCTGAGTGCACTTGGCAGTGCTATGCAGAGCCTCTTCCACTCCCTTATGCCAGACACAACTTGTGACTATATAACAGCACGTCATTTATCCAGAGATGACAAAATGGGGATGATTTCAGCTGTCTGAACTGTGAGTGGAGTTGGAACTGAAATGTTTAGGTTGGCATCCTGTGTCTGGTCAGACCTATAACCCTTTTCTGGGGTGCACCCATCAGTGTGAGGTTTTATGTTCCCTAGGGATTGTTCTCAGATAGGTGTGCACTATCAAGGCATACACAGGATGATTGGAATCAGCAGGAAAAGTGACTGCCTACCCCTCATCTTGTTTTTGGAGACTTTTCATTGCACTTAAAATGTCTATGCTGCTAATTTAGTTCACATTATGAGGCAGACTTGTGGTTCAATAACTCCTGTGTAACTATATGCACTTCAGCATAAAAGTGGTGGTTTCAGCAAGTGAGAATTTGACTTTCAGATATTTGAATAAATAAAATCTGCTGTCTTTTGAGTGTTTAGATTTCCAGTCTGGCAGATTTAGCTACAGGAGATAAATGCTGTTTTGTTCACTCATCTCCAGAGGGTTCCTGTCTCTGCCTCAGTGGTGCAAGAACTGGAAAGGAGTGACTTGGTCTCAGGAGCTCCATCTGTGTTTCGTCTGGCTACATTCTCAAGGTGTGCAGAGTTCTCTGATATAAATAAATCAATCAAGTTATTTAGTATAGAAGAAACTTACACTCAAATAAACTGATGCCTAGAGCCTAAACACTAAAAAATGAATCCTTGCTTAATACTTTCTTCCTTATCATGATACCTTAACTCTTGTCATAGACATGGTTCTGGTAAATTGCTATACATGCCTCCTTAGTGCAGTTTGTTACCATCTAATAATGACAGTGGAAGGGATAAGCAATGAGCAATGATTATAACTTGTGGGGGTTTTTGGAGGATTTGAAAAGAAACTGTGGCCAATTTCTGTCAAACTGTACATGGTGCAGCAGCTCCAGGGTAAGAGGACACAGTCCTGAACGATAAAAGTTCTGAATACCCAGATTCTCAGTAGTATACAATGAGGAGTGCTCTATATGACACAATCAAATGTGCAGCTGCTCATGTTAGTGGAATATACTTGAAAACCATATGCTTTTATTTTGATAAAGTCTTACAAACACACTCAAAGCGCAAAGGACCTTTAACTGGACTGTGATAATTATGCATCTATGTAGATACAGTAAAGCAAGTGTTTGAAGACTAACCTGTCACCAACAGAGACCCACTGATAGTGTGTGCTGGGTTTTTCTTTAATTGGTGAAGTGCAAATTGAGGAGAGAAAGTAGTGTACTATAAAATTACTGTTTACTGTTTAATGCCTGCAGTACTGGTGATGCCATGTAGACAAAATCTCACATGTTCCTTCTCTGAAGAGTACATTGAACCTCAGAGAGGGTTGAGGGTTTTCACTTATTAGGGCCTTCAACTTTATGTATCACATAGCAAAGGATGAAAAATTAGAGATGAAACGATAGGAAAAATTTGTTGTAAAAAATTTCAGTTACCTGTGAAATCATAGAAAAGCAGGATGGGGAGAGACTCACTGAGTCATTGAGTTCATTCCCTGTCCCAAGGTAAGGCCTACTATTCCTGTGTCACTCCTGACAAGCATCTTTTCTAAGTTGTTCTTAAAAGTCAGCAGTGTCCTGGCAATCAGTTCCAGTGTTTGCTGTCATCCAGAAGACATCCTCATTCCCTAACATAGTCCTGAATCCTTGTTGCTGAAATTTAAAACCATTACTTTTTAATTTATTCAGTATGAAGAACAGTGAAAAACTTTTTCCCATTTCCATCTTGTCTTTAATCTCAGATGAAACATATAAATTGTGTTTTCTAGATTTCTTTTTTTTCCCCCCCAATGAAGTCCCTCAGATAAGTTCAGATCTTTACTGAAAGTTCAAGCTGGACACCAGTAGCCTTAAGAGGGCTGCACAGAGAGGAGATTAAAAGATTACTTCATCATCCTATGCACACTACCATTGGCCACATTTCACAGTAAAGTGTTTATTATGTGTTTCACAACAGGGTGAGGCTGGCTGAGGGATAGTGTTCAACTGCTATAACCCCATGAATCTTCTATAAAAGACAACTGAGATGTTTTTCTCCCCTAGTACAGTAGCAGCAAATTGTTAGATCTGACTGCGTGTGTCTGTCTGCATACCCTTTGTGCATTTTGCTCTGTTTTTTTATTTTCCAGTCTGTTTTTTCAATTTATCAGAACAATTGTGAATCCTATCTTGAATTATATAAATTAAAAAAAGAGTAAAAGACCCTAATGAGGCACACTGAAAATGTCAGTATAAAAAGCAGTGCCTAGAGATTCTTGGATAGGAGATGATTGCTACTGAACAACAAAAAAGACAACCCAGCTGGAAATAAATAGGGTTAGAGATTGTCTTAGTCAACAAGGTTTATTTCAGTACAGTCAAGGCTGTTCATAAGCATTTCTCAGTTTATATGGCAAGTATCAGCATGCCTGAATGTGAGGAAACTTCCTTGGGAAGAAACAAAGCATAAAATAAGTACAGTGATTGCAGGCATTCTGTATACTTTGAATGCAGTAGATAGAGAATTCTTCTATGTTTCATTGCAGGTGCAAAAACATCTTAGGAGATACAGCCTTAATAGTACCTGAATACAGGTGTTTTGGGCCTATAAGTCATTATATATGTCATGTCTCCAGTTTTCTATATGATACTCTGCATTGGTAGGTTTCTCTAAAAGCTACAGAAATGCCTTGGAAGCCATTAAGTGTTGAAAGACCTGCTAAATAAGTCCATCCAGTTGAAATGTGATAAGAAAGCAGTTTTAAGTTAAATACTATAGAAATAGGAGCTGTGATAGTATGACACACAAGCTAAAAGACAGTTGGAAAGATATTGAAACAGTGAGAAAAATCTGATTTCTAGAAAATAGATGGAGTAAGCCAAGGTCAAAAATAGCTTGTGCAAGATAACTAGGGCCAGAACACAGAGAGCGGTGCAATTTTGTAAGGAGTGAAAAGCAATTGTGACCAATTGACTCTTGTTCCTTGCCTGAGTTAAGAGTTCAGTAATTTATTTGTTTTTAAAACCATGAGATTACTTTGTAGAAGACCCATATCAGGTAATTGTTTTCTTCTTCTGAGCAGTTTACTGGAAGTCTTATCTGCCTTTCCGTTCCTGTTTTTTATTTAAGGTCATCTGACTTACTGTAATGGTTGAACTCCTCTTTGGATAGGTAAGTACATAGGGCAAATGAAGTGAGCTGAGCTGGAAGGCAGTTAGAGCACTTCTCATCACAAATATTTATGCATGTTGAGGCTGTTCGTTGTGGCTTCATACTGAAAGAGTTGGATAGACTAGACTACGCTGCAATCATAGACTGGAACACCCAGCAGAAAAAAGGAGACAAACTGGCACACAAAACTTCCAGGGTGTTAGTAATGCGGTGTCAGCCCACCTCACAGTGAATGTGTAACACATTGCACTTGTGCTCCGTCGGCACATTTATGGCCAATTTGACACCAACGTCCTTTGCAATGACCTGTGTAGGGTCACAGAAGAAACACTGCATACTGAGTCTTACTGCTGTGTCTTACGAGGCCATAGTGATCAGAAGAACAGTATGGGAAGGAGAGTGAATGGAGAAGCATTGAAATAAAGGAACATTCATCTACCTCCAAATTGTTCCTGGCCTCTTTCTTATATTGTGAAAAAACAACCTTGTGATGTATAATGGTTCAGTTTCGCTATGTGTGAGAAGGCACTCAGCCAGCTGGCATCCAAGTCAGTATCTTCTCTTAGTTCCTGAGAAAATAAAATCAGTTATGGCATATTTTCCATGCAATATATTGCCCTGGATGTCTCATGGATGGCAATGCTGGCATATTAGAATAGTGTAATGCCTAGATCTTGTAATTTAAAATGATAGGAACAAATCCCATGACAGTGAAACACATTTTTCTTCATTTATAATACAAAAAATAAATTGCCATTTATAATACAGAAATATATTTCCATTTATAATAAAATAAATATATGTTATTATTTAATATATTGTCCAGCTATGCTGGAAAAGATAAATACAAATATTGCTTGTTCTACTCTGGTGGATCAGATTATCTTGATTTGTCATCCTCTCGTTGTACACGTCCAAGGAAATGCTGGGTGATGTCCAAGTGTGACATCTCTGTACACAGATAACTGGGACAAAAATTTAAATCCAGGTACAGCTGTGTGTTTGGGACATGAAACAGATTATGTGCATCTAATAAATAAAGTGCGTGCATGAATGTAATTATTGAATCTCTGCATCACAGAGGAATGCACTTGGGCTCTTTTTGGAACTAGATGTGCATACATGCCTGCAAACATTTATGATATGTCTAAATATAGTGATCATTTTGTTGAGAGAAACCTTTAGTCATCTAGTAGTCTCTGAAGAGCAGTAGTACTGCTTGTTAAGTATATAAGAAAATGAAAATAGATTATTTGAGGATAAATTGAATCTTTGACAAGAAAATACAGTGCCTGGACATTCCAGAAGCTTAGTAAACATTTGTTCTTACCCTTGGAAGAGGCAGATTGAAGTGAGGAACACAAGATAATGAGAAGAAATGAATTGTTCTATCAGTTTTCTCACAGTTGTTACATCAGATGGAGTTGTGAATAATATGCATTTTGACTGAGCTGATAAGAGTTCCTGTTCTGTCTCTGAGAGGCTGTATTAGAGCTCTGTTACTCTGAGGGAAATAAAACCCCACATGTAAATATGTCTTCATAGGCTGCAGAGGGTGAATGCCAATCCCAGATGCAAGCCATTGATTAGTAAAGTGATTGCCAGTGTTCTAGGTGGTCATAATTGGACTACAAAGACAACACACATTTTAGAAGGTGGTAAGTATGTGCCTATCTTTTAACATGACTGCTTGATTTAGTCTGATCTAAGCCTCAGCTTTATAGCAGTACATTGGAAGATTCTGAGGGATATGATTTCAATACAGGAATTACTTTTAAAAAGTTCGCTTTTCTATCAAAAAATCTTCAGAGAGAAAACTTCAATGCAGGGATACTTTCTTGTGTCCAGCCAAAAAACCACCTGTAACAAAACCATCCTTAAAGTGTGTGTTACTAGTTGTTTCAAATTTTTTCTCTCACTTTGCTGTATGCAAAAGATAGATAAATATTAATGCCAGATTACAGATACAAAACATGAGTATTGTATTTAATTTATTTATGTATTGTAATGGAACAAATGAGCTGCCCAGCCAGGATTAGAGTTGAGGTTTCTTTTGACTCCCATTTCCATTAGTTTACATTTAGAAACCAGACGTCTCCAAGCTGTACATTTTTCTGTGTTTTTAAAAGGGTTTTTTATAACCTTCACCTAATATCAATAAATATCGATGTTACTGACAAATGCCGAATCTTTTTTTCCCCCCAAGCATTTAATATCCAAATTGCAAGGTGATTATTTGTAGGATTGCTGTAAACATATGTGGCAGTATGACATTCACAGACCTAGGGGTCAGCAGTCCTGATCTAAATTGCTGAAAAAAAATCACTTTTTTTTCCCCCTAGAATCACTCTGAAGATTGGTAAAAACCAAAAGGCTTGAGATTTTTCTAAAGTTTAGAAATACAAGGATGCTGACATGGATACTCATGTTATAGGGGTGGGCTCCACATGGGAGGTTGAGATCCCTATTGTTTTAACCCATATTTTGACCTGGACTAGTGGAAAAGGTTTTGTTCTAATATCTGAACAACTCTATATATTCATGCTGATAAAATGCTGCATACACATGTGGCCAATACTTTTATCAACACAAATTTCTGATCTATAATGCATGGCTGATACCTCAGCTATAGCTCCAGAGACTTAATTTGCTTCTGAAGTCAGTTCTGCTCTATGTCAGGAATAACATGCTGCCATGGTAATAAACTGTGAGCTCCCCTTTATAAAATGTTAATAACCCCCTGGATTCTGGCAAATTCATGCTCATCCACATGGTGCCAATTACAGTGAGGTGAAAACAGAGGTATGTGAAAACTTAGGCATATCGTCAGTTTTTGTCCTCAGGCATGAATAATTAGGATGAACAAGAACAGTCATTAAGTACAGTAAATTTTTGCTGTGGGTGCATCTTCATATATAGGAAAAACAGGACTGTGTTGAAAATAGTACCTAAAAATGCATAGCCTGCATTTATTTTTCCCCAAAGCATTTTACCTGATTTTTCATCGGGCCCATTCTTGAATAAATGTATCATGATTGTGACAAAGACGTGAAAAGCAAGTTTGGTGAGAGCTCAGTCCAGCTACCAGCTCATTGTATGCTATCATGCATTCTTCTTACTGGATTGTTTAGTATTTGCATTCTGCTATTCCATCTTTGCTATTGATGGAGGTATAGTTTCACAGCAGGCCCTTATGGTCATACTATCCTTACTGAAACAGGAATTGAGTAAACTGAATTTCTAGAAGGCCTGCCCCTATGCCCCTCTGACTTGATACTTGGCAGGCAGGCTGGATATTGAGAAATCTGAGGTAAAGGACTCTGTTCTGAAGTAAAGGGCTGGTCATGCTGCTAACAGCATACATGGCAACTTTTTGTGTACTGTTACCTAGAGGTAAATAAAAAAGCAGGTAAATCTGTCTGCCCAGTGTTCTGGACAGGACAGAGAAAAGAGGACAAACTTTATATTGCCCAGTTTAGGAAGTGATTAAATATCACCTACATCTGTTCGTCCATCCATATGCCACTGCATGTACTTACGTCCCATGCCTGATTGGAAAATGAGACTGAGAGGCATATGAAAACACATGGGGTTTTTTTGTTTTGGTTTTGTTTGTTTGGTTGTTTGGTTGGTTTTCTTTTTATAAAAAGCACTAAATTATTAGCTCTAGGTAAGACTTTTTGAAAGTTCCAATTAAAACTTAAAATTTATGATTCTTTATTATCTGTCCAAACTGTTGGACACTATCTCTCTGACTTCTGAGTTGGAAGAAAGTATAATATGCAGATATAATACTAAAAAGCCCTAATAACATTTCAAAAGAGAAAAAAATGAGGCCAACAGACTCATTTATAGTAGTGACCCAATTACTAATATGAGTTGTTATCCCATATAAAGTATTTGTGCACAGCCACAAAGAAATATAATTCAGCCACACAAAGGTTATGTGGAGGTTATCCCTCCAAATCACTCTTCAGGGTTATTTGGCACTGAGCACATATTAAGGACAAGCGTTTGGTAAAGAATTTTCAAGTGGAATAAGAACCAATAAATGTCTAAAAATATATTGGAATATCTTTTTAAAGCTATTTTATTCATGATAGGTTGACATAAATACTATGGATGTTTTCTTGTCTTGCTTCTTTGGTAGAGGGGGAAGGATAAGTTGTAAGTGTCAGAAGCCCTCTGACATTGCCTTCTCATATTTGTCTGTGCTGTCTAAAATGCTCACGATTTATCCAGAACTCTTCATTGCAAAGACATTCCACCACAGTGGGGGCCTGCATTCAATAAAGTCCACTCTTCCAAAGTAAGAAAACAGATTTCTCCTTAAAACAGTTTTTACTATTGATCTGTCAGGAAACACTTTAGCAGCATTCATTCATGCAAGTGTTCAACTTGCATGGATGCTCCTTGTGATTAAGGCAGCTTTCCTCTTGAAACATAATTTAATAAGCACTGCAAAGTTCCTATAGACCAAAACACACATGAAAATATTTTGTTAGCTCCCTGATCTAACAAAGCTTATATTTGTTTTTTTACAGAGATTCGCTCCAATACCACAGATACTTGGATGACCTCGCAGGGGTCACTTTAGGGTTTGAGTTTACTGGTGTATAGTGTTATACACATTCAAAACCCTGTTTTAGTGTCACAGATAATGAAGGAAAGAACAACAACCTTCTGTCCCCCATTAAAAAATTCTCCTTTACAGTAGCACTCCCTTTCCCACTGCAATCAGTAACGTAACATTTATCATTTCTGCTTGCATTGCCTTCTCATATTAAGCTTCCTCATCTGAGTATCATCATTGCTGTATTTGTGCCAGTGCCCTCCTGTGTTGCTGCCCTGCTCCCCTGTCATCAAATACATACAGTCCAACATATTGGGATTTACCTTATAAATACTGATCCAGTACTCTCTGTAGGACTGACTGGGGTGTCATTACTTGAATTCCGGAAGCTGTTCCAACTTTCAGAATGAAAAACGGAGTCCTCCAAGGAGTTTCCTTTTCTCAGCATTTTAATGGAGTTAACTGCAGACTTGGGTAAGTTCAGTTCTAGAGTGATCCTTGAAACACACAGCCTTTCACTGCTGTAGGAAGTGCTGCCTTGGTGTGACTCCTGCTTAAGCCAGATTTAAAAATCTGTTAATGAGTAACATATTGATGTGATGTCATAAGGCAGTTTCTTTTTTATCTCCAGCACTTCGTAAGTTCACTTGTAAACAAGTTAGGTGCACTCTGTCTTTGAAATGTCATTATTAATAGCAATAACTTGCTTTGATGTATTAAGAAGGAATGTAAAACAAGAACTGTATTTCAAATGATGTCTTGTTGACAGGTTTCAACCAAAAACTGTAACATGATCTGTCATACATTCTATTTTGTGAGTTATCTACCTGTCTCTAAGTACCCAAGTTTGAATAACATATGTGTATGTTTCAGAAGTAACTACATCCATGCATCCTGACATGTCAAATTATTACTTCGCACTACTCCAGTGACAAATTTTTGCACACATGTTCATGTAGCTGCTATAAAGTCAAATCATTGCAATTCAGTTTAAAAATTGATAGTATTTTAATTCTCAGTGCCCTGAACGGCAACTGGGCAAAACCAGTTTGCCTAACCAGTTTTTCCATAGGAATTGGCAAACATTAACTACAAACTAACACAGTTTTCTGTTCGTTGAGTGAGTTAGTCAAGGAAATGATCAGTGATGTTTCTTTAGATTGCAAATCCTGTTATAGTACCAACCAGTTTAGCACTCAAGGTGTCCAGAATGTTAAACTTCATTTAGGACCTGCATGATAATGAGGGTTTCTGCATGAGACTGAACAAAGATGTTGAATGTAGTGCTCTCTTTCTATTTTCAGCATCTGTAAACAGATTGTGAAACAATACAAATGCATTTGGACTGTTCAAAGGGGGTTTTATATAAACTTACAGGCATTTTATCAAACTAAGATGTATTTCTCATTTTTTGATTTTGTTTTTGTCTCTGGTTTCTTTGCATAGCTAAATATCTGGTCTTTTTTAAATAGAAAATTTGTTTTGTGACCACTGTTGAACAAACTGTAATGAAATCTATAAATATGTGAAACAATAACTCTTGAAATACGTATTAGCATAATAGCTAAGAAACAAAGGGAAAGATGAAATGACTATTTGCTTGGAAGTGAAAAGTCCAAATAAATGTGAAAATTGTGAAAGAAAAAAAGGCAGAAAAGGAATGAAATACATGCTCTTCATCATCTTAGGTATTTTCCTGTGAAACTTGTACTTAAGGAGCTGTATTTAAGCTACTTGGAATCTGAATTAAGCCTCCTTGAGTAGCTGTGCTGTACATCTTTAGTTTCCTGACATCGAGACCTTTGTTACTTTGCACTTGGTGCTGCATGATCACTGGCTACAAAGGGCTGGCCAGCTAGGCAAAGTCTCTGTACTTTATTCCTCCTCCATAAAACAGGTGATATAACCTTCAACAAATACAGTAAATAAAAGCTTTTTCCTTCTCTAGTCACAGGGAGAATTTGCCTTGGCTCTGCTTCGTTGTTCACCATCTTTATTCTTTTCCAAGAAAATAGCATTCTTAAAATTGATTAGAGAACTTAAGCGACATGGTGAGCCCATAAATCATTAATATGAAGTACTTATCTTTGAAAACAGTCTATTTGAACAGTAAAATGTTATGAAAACCCTTAATTAAAAATCAGAATGCCAACTGTGTTCATTCTGTATGTTAAAGAGCAAGTAGAGAGAGAGGGCAATTGAATTTTTCCACATATGGGTAATTGCAGGAACATTTTTAGCAAGGAACAACTACGACATGGTTCCTTCCTTCAATTTTATGCATCTTTGCCATTGCCTATGAAACCGTTAAATTCCCTCACAGAGTACTGTACCTGCCTCTAAACCATCCTATGCTACCACAGGATAAGTCTATGCTTTCCAGCCTGCAATTACATGACTACTTGCATATGTCTGTACTAAAGGGTCTCTAGGTTTGTTCTTGCCAGTGCCATAACCAGGTCAGGTACTAGGCCAGGGAGTTTAATGCTCTCATGTCTATACAGCTGGTGTTACTGAGCTAGTTTAGGTCTACCTCAGGCTGATTACATAGAATCATAGTGTCATTTACGTTCAAAAAGACATTTAAAATCAAGTCCAACTTTAAACCTAGCACTGCCGAGTCTGCTTTTGAACTTTGTTGCAGTGGTGTGTGGTGTTTTATATGGTTATGAAAAGCAAAACAGGCTTGCGTGACAGTGCCCTGAGACTTACCCGTGCTGCTTATTAAGAGGTCTTACCTTTCTTGAATATTGCAGCAATTACTGCCTGGACTGATGCAAAGAGGAGCAGGCCTATGAGACACATTTTTGGTGGGAGCAGAGAGGTGTAGTGCTGGTTGTACTGTCATTATATGCCCAAGGATAGAGATTTCCTCTCCTTATTATAAGGCTCAGAAAAACTGAGTTTACTATTGATTTCTAGTGGCTCTGCACAACTGTGATCTTAACCTGTTTTGGAGATTGTTTTAGGGCTGGAAAAGAGCAGATGGTTGTCTGCAGTTAGGAGCCCAAAAGGGCTGACCTCATAGTGCCTGTATAAAAGGTAAGACTTGAATTCAGGCCATTTGTATTCCAAGGGGACCTAGACTGCATGACCAGCTTTGGGATTGCCCTATTTTGGTGCAAGTGTAAGCAAACCTAGTAGTTTGTAACCACTAGTCAAATTTTTAAAGCAGTCAATCTGTACCTATCTTTCTGATTCCTGGTATCCATAATTGTTTTCCGGGGAAATAGATACCAGCATAAATTTAACGTATAGAGTTGTGGGGCAGATACAATACCTAATTTTCTTATCTGCTCACTTCAAACCTCTTAGCAGTAGTTAACAGACACCAATACCTTTTTTCTTTCTGATGCAGTGGATCAGGTGTGGAGAGAAGGTGATACTCCTGACGGTGTGGCTATCTGCTGTACACAGACTTCTCCCCAGAGAATTGTTCTTCATGTTCTTAAAAAAATGGTAACTCAGTGTCTTAATACATTTTTTACCCTGTCTCTTGCTGTCTCATACAATGAAAACAGCTTTTCCCATTTATATTCCTCTTCCTTTACTCTACTTTTCTTCAACTCCATATTCATTTTCAGCCCAGTGTGCCCTTCTTTTTCTCAATAATCAAACTATGCCCTTTAATTCTGACCTTTGTCACTGACACTCTGTTATCTCTTACCTGCTAGGCTAGATCTTGTGGAGTATAGCACTGTTGCAATTCTTTCTGATAGGCAAGCAGAGGGGAAAAAAATGTTGATGTCCTTGAACCTCATGCAATTTTATTCTCAGTCTGCAGCAGTCATCACAAAAAGGTTAGAATTTGTCCTGAAAAATGTACAAATTTATTTTCTTACTTTTGTTCTCTTGACTACTGTATTTTTTTTCTTTTATTTTACAATAAAGTAATTTTCCTGGAGAAATTAACTCCAGGAAAAGAAATGGTAGATTATTATTGCTTTCTCGATCCTGGAGTATTTTTTCTGAGGACAGAGATACTGGGAAATGTATTAACAATGCTGATTGTGTTGCACCCTTTTGTATTTACTAAAATGTTCTCATGTTATCATATAGAAAGAAAAAAGTGATGAAATCTGTGTATTCAGACCAAGAGCTTTCATTTATGCTGCGAAAGCCTTTGTGCCATGTGATAGGTAAGTGCTAAGAAACTACATGCAGATTGCAAGTGGAAGTGATGATAAAGGGAGATGTTCGCCAAAATATGTAAAGAAATTTTGGGAAACATATTCTGAACAAAACATTTAAATTTATTGCCATCCAAGAATGAATCAAATCAACGGTAAACCAGCTGCTCTACTTGTGGCAGAATATCATACTAGTGATTTGGGATGGTAGTGAATACTATTATGCAGAATCACATAAGAATTTACATCTTGGCTGGAGTGCAGCTATAAAACTGTACAGATTTTTTGATAAAGAGCAAGGGAATCGATGAGTGGGCATTTTATCAGTTTGTTCTGAGTCTCTGAATTTCCAGGCCTGTAAACTGAAATAAGACTGTGCATAATTATTCATTATGATCCCTAGAATAACCAGGAGGGGAATAGGGGAAGCAGCATTTAACTAGTGGCCTGAAGAACTGAGTTCTTGGTTTATAGGTTTAGTGCGGATAATTTTTGTTTTCTGTGGTACATACAGAAGCAGCTTCTCTGATTCGGAACTGACATTGTCTTTCATGGTTAGGATTGCCTCCAATTTTTGTTTTCCTTTTTGCTGCCTGGACTAAGTCTGTGCAAAAATTAGTATTTTTTCTCTGACCTGTACATTTGAAAAGTGCACCCATCCACAGATGATTCCAGGAGGAAATATGGATCAGATGTAGTGCACTCTAAAATTGGTTTGGACATTTTTGAATAAGTTTTATATCTACTTTCTGGTACTTCTTTCTCTAATCTTACATTTCTTGGTTTTCCTCTAGAACTAGGGTTTGGTCTGTTCTACCCTATGCTTAATTTGCAACAATGAGATACACTCAGATTGTATGTAGTAAGTTTTGAGTTGTGCCTGTTTCTGCTTAACCTTAAACAAATACTGTGTTGAGTATGTGGGATGGTACTGAATGATATCAAGGATTGCTGTGTATCCTTCTGTCCTGCTTTGAATGCTGGAGAAGACTAGAACTGATAGAATCACAAACACATTTGAAGAGCAAGGAGACAGAAAATTTTCTTAACTGGTCAGGTGCAGTGAGAGAGGTAGATGAACATGTAGCATAGAAGAATGACACCTAGAGTTACATAGGAATGAACTGAATGGTGTGGTATCCATGTTTGTGGAAGCCAGTGACTGTTTTTCTCTTTAGTAATCTTACTGTAGGAACGTACACTTAAAACTGTTTCTTTTCTGATCCCTGGCATGTTGGTCACCTCAGGAGATCATGTTTTGCTTACTCCACTGTATGATTAATCCCCTTCTTTCCCCCTAGAACTCCCCCATGCTCAACTTCTGGAGGCACATAGCTGAGACTAACCCACTTGAAATATTTTAACATATCTGGATTTGGATGCTTCTACTTCCAGGCAGGAAAACCTATTTTAAGAAAAAAACCATCACCCAATGAACTTGGAAGAAAGCCATTGGGGTGTAGAACTGGGTCTGATGTAGTCAGGTTATGAAAGGCACCTTTAACTTAGAAGATCAGGCTTTGTAAAATTTTCTTTTAATAGAGGGAAAAAAGTTTGCCAAAGTCTAAAAATCAAACTTTAATGCTGAAGAACTTGAGGCTGACAAGGAAATACAAGACAAAAATTGAGAGAGACTTGGGTTTGTAATTAGCAGAAAAAAAACACATTGTCTTGTTGAGTAAAAAAATTCTGCAGTTTATAAAGCCTGGATATTTGCAGGATATGCTTTAAAAAGTTAAATAAATTCTGCTTTGTAAAGACTACTTTTCCCATTAGTGAAATTATTTCTAGAAGCTTGCAGTAATATCAGTCCAAGCACTAAAAATATGAATTAATCTATTCTCTTCAGTACTGGAATACTAATACTACTAATAATATCTTTATTTATGCAACTCTATCTGATGAGTTTGTCCAGGTCATGTTTTTAAGATTACAGTCAAATGTGGACTAAAATGTTGCTGCAAATCAGAAGTGACAATATTTTACCAAGCTGGTGACTGCTGACATGAAAGAAAGAGATAAATTCAGTAAGCAGCATTGTGAAATGTTGGAGATTTCTCCCTATCCATAGCGCCGTGATCTCTGAGGTGCGCTTATGCTAGCTGTCTTCTGGCTAGACCTCTGCTTTATTACATACTTTACTCAGTAAAGGAAGTATTGGTTTGTATAGTGCAAAATATCATTGCTGACTGTATAGTGACACCTCCTCTGGAGCACTACATGGCCAAAGGCATTAGTGAATAAAACAAGAAATTCTAGCAATGTTTACCTAGTGCAGCAGCACCAAGAAGTTGCATGAGACGATAATAACATCTGTGAGATCGCAGCTGGTAATACAGTTGTGAGTAAAACAACAAGGTGTTGATAGGAATAAAACTCCAAGGCCAGCTTTAGTATGCCAGTGTAACAAATTGTTAAAGCAGCAATGGCATTTGAGGCATTACACAAAACCCAGCCTAGATGAACAGAAGCTTCATCAGACTTCTTATCCAGTCACTGTCAGACAACCCTGTGCTGCAACAGTGAACTTAATTTGCAGATAGGAAGCACAGGAAAACTGAGAAAATTGCCTACAGTGATCAATAAAGATGATCTGAACAAGTCATGGATTTGGTTGCTTTGATTTTCTCAGGGAGCAATTAGACTAACCCATAAGGAAGGTAAGCAGATGCCTTCAAACCTGTTTTTCTGTCCTTTATAAAAAAAATAGCAGCTTACTGCTCTGACGTAGTCCTGATTAGATTATGAGCTCAGCTGTTCAAGTGTTCCCTTTCTACCTCTTACTATATATTTTTATTTAGCACAAACAATAGGAGGAAGGGTTGGAAAGACAAAATTAATTTTACGTGATTGCCCAGTGGAGTGCTTCCTTTTTGCCCAGACATGACCATTAGAAGGACCCTTGTCAGTTCAAAAAGGGAATTAAGGTGTAGCTGTATTTCTGTTCCCTTGAAGCTATCATATTTAGCACAATTTCTATTTGCATAGGTCTCAGATCTTTTCTGCATGAAAGGCAAAGAAGGGTGCAGAAATTACACTGTTCAGAAACAAAATTACTGTTTGCAACCTGGATATTTCTTTGTTTGGTTTCAGTCTTGTTTTTCCCTTGATTTGCTTAATTTCTTTTACCCCAAGTGAATTGCTGTATATACTTGTCCTGTGTAGAGCATTATTTGAGGTATTTGCCAAGTTGAGTGACTCCATCTATCCCTCCTGCCTCTGTGAGCACAGTTGCAATATCACAGTTCAGCCCCTGTGCTGTGCACCTGTGAGAGAGAAGACTGTCTATCTGGACCTCTGGAGTTGCTTCTCTTCTAGGGTGAGTTACTTCAGGCAGTGAATTACCTGAACTGAATGTGTCAATCAAGGCTACTGCTGAAAAACACAAGTGAGGTGAACTGGACCCTGTCATCCCTGTAGGTATTTAAAAGACCCACACATATGGGACTTCAGGACATGGTTTAGTGGTGGACTTGGCAGTGCTGGGTTAGCAGTCAGACTCGATGATTTAGAGGTCTTTTTCAGCCTAAATGATTCCATGCTTTTATTTCAGTGATAGCTGTAGAGCCTATCTGCTGCTGCTGCATGTCTGATTGTGTAGCAGGGAAGGAGTCTGCAGCACTCTTCTGCAAGTGGGTGAGGTGTTGGACTTTATTTTTCTTTTTCTTTTTTCTTTTAAGAATAATTTTTTTTCTCTGAACCTTGTAGGTATACAGCCTGCATGTCCCTAATGGGAAGATTTATTTTAAAGTACACATCAGTTAATACTGTTTTTTTGGGCCAGTATTTACCATTTAAGAGAGTTTGCACCACATTAGCTACTTACAAAGAAATTGCAATTATGCAGGAATAGGTTATAACAATAGAGCCTCATTAGTGTAAAATACCACTGTGCATGTTCTAATGAGAAGGTTAACACATTGTACAAACAGCACCTAATGAAGTAATGCCACCCTTGAGAGTTGAATAACAGTAGACCTGTTTTTACAATTACATTAAGTGAAACTTGAAGATGTGAAGGTATTTTGGGAAGGTTAAAAGAGCTCGACTGATTTTGATCTGGTCTCTGTTACCAATTAATGCTGAGTGTTTGAAAAGCCTGTTCAAGCAGCCCGCATCACTCAAAGTGAGGCAGGGAGAGCCTTCAGCTTCACTAGCAATACAGAACTGTGTCCTTGAAGTACGTAATACTTTAGAAGAGTTTAATAAAGCTATTGTTTGGCTCAATTTGCAGTAGGTAGTACTGCTTCAAAGAACTGAACCATGGTAATTTTGCTCTGTTCATCTCTGCATGCATGCCTCAGATGATGGTAACTGATGTCAGTTTTTTTACAGCCTTCTTTACATGTCTGTTTTAATATTCTTATAGCAGTTTTTCCTATCCCTTGTGTGAAGATAAAAAAATTTAAAACAGATTAGTTCAGCAAAGTTGACAACTTGCAAGAAAAACATTTCTATTAGTCATTAGTATATATAGAAACATGTTTGAAAATATAAGGAAGCACTTTTAAATTCTATACTAGATATGACAATATTTTTTTACTTTTCAGTGGTTACATAGTTTATTGTTAAAAATGAGAGGGATTGGAATTTCCGTCTGTATTATGTTGTATTAAAAAATACCTTCTGCAGTGAAGAAAAAAATTGTAATAAGCTACCTGGTAAGCTAATACCATAAGAAACCCAAATAAGTTGTTGATGTGTGCAGAACAATCTTTTATGTTGAAACCTAAGTATAGATTTATGGGTTAATATGATTTGCCAAGCTATTAATTTGTTAATGATAATATAAAAGTACCCTAAGTGAACAAAGTCTGTTTATGCTTAAACAGAAGACATAGTCCAATGTTCCAGTAAAATGGAAAACAACAAGGCTTTTTAACATGTAGCTTTAAATTCCTAATATTATTTTTAATTACTAGCAATTTAAAAAGTAATAAATATTTCTTATTAATTTGCTGAATTATTTAATCTGATAGTAAATTATTTGTATTAATGAAAGGCAGAAAATATCATAAATATTTTTTTTCACTTGCTAGTTTTGCTGGTAACCTTTAATATTTTTGTCAGTTTTATATCTAAAAGATTAAATTAAACCATATTTTGTATCAATTTTGGTTTATAATCAGAGTGGTTGCATAGTTTAGGAAGTTTGATTTTATGTCCACCATTCTAATGCTGTACTAATCCTGTGTCACAGAATCATAGAATCACTAAAGTTGGAGAAGACTTCCAAGATCATCAGGTCCAACCTTTGACTGAACACCACGATGACAACTAAGCCTTAGCTACGCCCCGTTGTTTCTTGAACACCTCCAGGGATGGTGACTCCACCACTTCCACTTGGTGGAAGGTCCACTTGGAGGGGACCTTAAAGATCATCTTGTCTGTGCCAGTGTCTAAAAACCGTTTCAGTGAAAAACTTCCTGATATTCAACCTCAATGTTCCCTGGCACAGCTTGAGGCTATGTCCTATCTCTAAAAAATGCCCTTAAAAATGCTGTTAAGACTCACTCTTTTACAGTAGGTTCTTGGGGTGTGATGATAACTTTGCATGTGTAACAGCAGTTTTCTTCAGCAGATTTCTTTCTGTGTGTTGTTATTCAGGCACGTACTGTATTTGTCCTTAGCTCAACATTCTGAAGCTAGCTTTTGGGTTCAGCCTTGTTTCTGACTTACACAGAGAAGCTGGGAAACGTAGATTGTAATATGATCCTTCACTGACAATCTGCAATTGCTATCTAGAATTCTTCTTCTCAAACTTTAATTAAGCCTCCAGCAATAAGACACCTATTTTCTAAATTCTATTGACTCTGCTAATGATTACACTGTCACTTATTTTCATTATGACTATTTATTTTTCTGATGCAGTCTGCTGTGTGTCAATGGCTTCGTAGTTCACACACTTTCTCCCTCCCACATCGGTAAAGTTTCCCTGTGACTCAACCCATTATTCCTCCCCACCAACCCTACCCGTATAACTTTTTTTTTTTTTTTTTTGTGTGTGTGTGTGTGTGTGTGTGTAGTTTACTTCTTTCTCGATAAAATTACCACCTTTCGTGGTTCAACTGCCACTTTTGCAACAAGATTTCCAGAAAATACTACATATCCTCCTCCTGCTTCCTGGTATGCCCTCAAGGGTTATGGAAGCGCATAGACTCTTTGAAATGAAGATAAAAAAGGAATAAGCCACTTGAAAGAAACAGTCTCCCTGTTTGTGTGCAGTGAACTTATGACATTTATCAGGGAGTAAAATAGAAAATGTTCAGGAAACAAAAGGTCAGGTTCTGTTCCCTTCAATCTAATTTTTTTTCTAATCTGCAATATAAATGATATTTTCTGTGTAAATGATTTTCAAACCTGTTGACTATTTCTTTGAATTAATAAAATAAGGAAACTCTCCCAAGGTATAAAGTAGTATTTGGTTGAATAATATACATTTTCACTGGAGCAGCCTAAACCGTGGATTATTTTATAAGACAGCAGTTAAAACAGGGAGACCACCTGTCCAAGCTTGTAACACTAGGGCAAAGTTTAATTTTCTGATCTAATGTTGCCTCAAGAAAAAGATGCAATGGAGACAGCACCACTCACACAGATGATGAGGAAAAAGCTGATAAAATACTATTCTGAAGTTTTAACCTATTCCCCCCCCCTCAAAAACCAACAAACCAACCAAAAAAATTGCTCCCTGCAGTGGGTTATT
>JAWWEV010000095.1:16423105-16435240 GCA_035583235.1 Hafferia zeledoni
GACAGTGACAGTGAAGTCCTCGGGACTGTCACAGCACCTGGTACTAACCAGGGCTGACCCTGCTGAGCATCCCAGATTTGATGAGATGGGATGACAGGGAGCCATTTAACTGCCAGGGGATGGTCCCCACTGAGACTCGAACTCAGGACCTTGCAATTCAGAGTCCAGAGTGCTCTCCTTTACACCATGGGACCACCAAATTAGTAGTGGTTTTAAAGAATAATATAACCTAGTTTCTACTTTGAGATTTCTTTTTGAAATCACTGAAAAACTGAGTTAGCCAAGTTGACGCTGTCCAAGTCTTCCTTGTCTTTTCATTCAACTGTGATAACTTGCACCTGTGCCCTTTAAAGGTCACCAGCTCTCCTCATTTCCTTCTCTTTTCCAGACATCCATCCCAGAAGACCTCAGTGACCACAGCCGTAGGGTTATAGAAATCTGCATTCCTGAAGGGTATTGATTTTTTCCCCATGCTTTCCTTCCTAAGAACCAGAAATGTTATTTTTGTCCTTATCTTCATCTAAGTTGCTTTACACATTTATTTTCTGTCACTTCCAAACCAGGGTTATGTCTCATATTTGTATTTAAAGGATGCTCCTGTGTTTGGGAAGAACTAGCCTATATCCTGCTCTATTCCATTGTTAAACATGGAAATTGCACATTCTCATCAACTCTTGATGCCTGGCTGACACTGCTAGTACTCTCAGAAAGCAGCATAAACTCTGACCTTGCCAGCCAAACCAATTTGTACTGTGCCACAGGTTTTCAGCTTGTGTTTTTAGTTACTTGGTCCCTTCCAGAATCTGAATGTAACAGAAAGATGCACATTTATGATATTATAAAGCTACACTTTGTATTAATTGTTTTACAAAAAAAAAAAAAAAAAAAAAAAAAAAAATCTGGATTTCACATTGAATTTGTATGAATTGTCCTCCAGCAGGTATTAAATCATAATCTAAATAATAATCTAAATAATAGTGTTCTATACTATTTATTTATTCCCCACATAGTTATATATCTATATCAAGATATACTAGTTAAGAACAGTTATGCTTCTATACATTTCCTAATTAAAGTTTATTTTCTTTTCCTTAAATTTAAAAGGGGTGTAGTGTTGGTTATCAAGAAGAAGTTCCCTTCTCTAGTTTAAATACACATTCTGGTTTCCTTCAAACTAGGACAGTAGAATTGTCCTTTCCTTCTTTCAGGGCACAATGGCAGATTTGTTTGTAACAGAAAACAAAAAAAAAATATTGCACTGGAAAAGGGGAAATAGATGACTGAATTCTTTCCTTATGTTTGTAAATTGTGTTTAAAGTGATGTCTATCTTGTTATTATTATGCAGATAAGAAGGGCAGAAAAATAGGTATTCATGTTTCTTGCAAATTCCACTTACATAATGAAAAGAAATAATGGAATATTCAGCTCTCACAGCTTCCTGATTTTGACTTCAGCTAATGGTGTCAAGGACAAGAGTAGGATTTGCAGAGTTTTGGAAAACCCAGTACATTGCCAGATCAAAATGTAGTAAGCCTGTCCTTAAGGCTGCAAATATCACAGGGGAGATTCAGGGTTGAAAAAAAGTAGTAACACACGACAATCGCAGGACTGCCTCTGATCCTGCTATCTACTATATGGCAAACCAGTTGATATAAATTGAAGACAACACTACCTTTAAATATAATCAGGATATATACAGATATAAATATATTTATGTGTACATAAATATGTATGTATCTACCCTGACTACATTAAAAAGTCCTGCCTTTGACTTATGTCAGCCCTGTATACAAAGACGTTAATACAATGCTATCTAAAACTATCCCAGAGGTGTTAGAATTCAGAAACAATGCTCATTTCATAGAAGCATGTTGTTCTAATAACTCTTTTTTGTCATGAAAATATTTTAATTTCTGGAAAAACCTTAGGAATATCTTTACATGGAAATATTGTAAGCTAAAATCTATTGGAATCTGTAAAGTGAAGGACTGTATATTCACTTGTGTAGCAATGGAAGCCAGGTGGGAAGAGAAGAATCAATGAATGGACACTGGAGCTTTCTGTATGTGCGTTATGCACAGATATGTTGGTGCATTATATTTGTGTTTGTGTCAAGTGATGCTTCTGTGTTTTATGGCAACTGTAATCTCAAATCCCTATAAAATACATGAAGAAATCTATGACTTGCAAGAGCAGAGAAATGTGCGCATATGTTAATCTGCTAAATTCATATTAATTTGAAAGATAGCTTTTGTAAAGACATAACTGTAGAAAACTATCAGGACACACACTGAGGTGAAAAAGCAAAAGCACAGGAAAAAGGGTTGCCTGAAGTTTCATGTGTGTTTTTCTTTTAGCTATGTATTGGATTTTTCCCTACCTTCTGAAATACTGTGTTTTGTTGTTTCTACTTATTGCCAAGATAAATATTAATGAAGCAGAGAAAGCCTGGAAGTGACTCAGTTGAACGTATCAATTAGCTGTTAGTAGCTTCAGCAGATGCAGGAATTCTTTTTTGTCCCATTCATCTAGATCAAATAAAACTAATATATTTTCTAGCAATCACGAAGTGTACCTGGAAACTCACGGCATATACAGACATAAGCAAATTTTTCTAGCTGCTTCTAGATTTATTTTTTTTTTTTTCAGTTAAAAAGGCTTTGTGGTGCTGTTACCAAGGGTTTATTTTAGTTCTTGTTTGTTTCCCTCGTTGTTCATTTTGCTTCACTGTGACAAGCAAGTAATAGTTGAGAGTGTTATGGTGGTGCAGTTGGGATGACATGAGCTTACTTTCTTAGCCAACATGACATTTGTCTCTCAATCTGTTTGCTTCTAATCACCTGTTTTGTATGAGAGAGACAGCAGAATACATACTGCTTTGTAAGGAGCATGCATGGGTGTGAAACCTACACTCTCACTTTTTAATATGCAGCCACTCTTTTCTTTATGCAAAAGCAACTTGCAGAACTTCTGTGATTCTTTCTTCCACTGCATTTAATTGCCTGTTGCTCTCTGTAATTAAATATGAGGATATAAGCACATGTATTGAGTTTTTCCAGTTGTTCAGACTCTTCATTTCAAAATAGCCAGGGATATACATATTTGTCCTCCCCCATATTTTTCAAATATACATCAAGAGGGTTTACACATGTGTATATATTTGTCTGCATCTGTCAATGACAATTGAATTTCAGAGCACATTGCTGACTTCAAAAGACAATAAATTCAGTAAGGTGATATGTTTATGGACCATTGCACTTTTGCTTTGCCTAGACAATGGCTTCTTACACCATTACCCTACTGCTAGAAGGCTCGGAACTGACAAATATTTTGCTTGATCTTTTAATCAAACTGCCTTTCAATTTAGTGGAAATTAATACAATTGCTTCATGAGCTGAAAACAATTTACAAGTTCACAGACAGTTGGAACTGTGAGTTGAATCTTAAACAATTTAACGAGAAGGTTGTTTCTCTCTCTCTCTCTCTTTTTTTTTTTTTTCTTTTTTTTAAGTATTAAAGCTCTAACCTTCACCTTGTCACTTAAAGAGAAATAAACCTTTTCAGCTTCCTTAAAGTTCTGGTATTTCTGTATTGACATATCAGATTTCAGAGCAGCAGGAGCATCCCTGGCTTAACAGACCTTTTCAGAATGGGTCACCAGTAAGTTGCTGTGGGCTCTGTTTCCTAAGAGGAACTTGCCTGGAAGGGAAAGGCACTTGTTTCCAAAGCATTCAGAAGAAACTTTGTTCCAGTTTATGCTGAGCTTGAAATTTCTAAAGTAAAATGGCCAACCTTTGTTAAGTGTATAAGCCATGTGCCAAAACTGTGCTATGGACAAGTGACAGAGGCATAACAAGGCTGCCCAAAGCTGTTCAAGCCTGGGCCACTTCACAAGTTGGAGAGAGCGATTGCTTGCTCCTCTTCCTGGTGGGACTTCCTTTTCCATATACTGCCAAGCTGTCAGGGTTGGGTGTGTTGGTAGTGCCAGTCCTGGGGACCTGGTTTGCTTCCTTCTGAGACTGAGTTTGCCCACCTGGGATCACTCTTTCAGTCTGTTAAGTAGCCTTTGCCTTTTTTCACATCTTTTCTGGTGATCTGGAGGAGGGAGAGTAAAGTCAGGAAATTAGTGATCATATATAGACTGAAGTTACCCATTGTTTAAGTATTGAAGTTTGTGGAAGCTAATGTGGAAAAATTAAGTAGAAACTAGGTCTAGTAGAAGTCTAGTTGCTTTTTTCCTTTATTTTGTTCTTTATTATAATAGGTTGTATTAAGACTTCTCTTTTTTTTTTTTTTTTTTTTTTTTAACCTGCTTTTGCAAATATTCTAGTCCATAACTCAATTCATTACTTTCTTATCAAGTCCTGATAAAGCCATACCATAACCTGTGTCAGGGAAGCATTAGCATGAAATTCAAAGATTAGGTTAGATGTAATAGGTGTGGTGTGCAATTGCACACATGTGCACTGTGTTAATGATCTACAATACGATCTACTGTATAAAGTTTACTATAGCTACTGTATAACAGCCAGGAGTTATGATGTTTGTGCTTGATGTCTCTTCCTGCTGCTGAAGGAGAGAATGCTAGTCTTTCAGTACATCCACATACCCTTATTGCATCTTCATTCTGAAAGTTATCACTAAAACATAGAGAGCTTGGGACAGCAGTACTTGTAAGGTTTTAGTCCATAACTTCTGAAAGGGACCCTGTGTGATTTCTCAGCTGACAAGCAGGAGGCTTTGATCAATCATAAAGACTGAAATACACATGCAAACAAATTCATGAAGTCAAGTTACCCGAACTTTGACACATTATTCCTCTTGCAGTGCATTTTTTTCTGGTATAAAAGGTACTTTGTTGGTATCCAGGTTGACAAAGGAGAAGAGGCAAGTGGATGGAGTTATCGCTTCATCAGGAGTGGGAATAGCTAATTTTATGTTAGTCATTTATGATTGTTGGGCTTTCTTGTTCACTTTGATGAAGTTATTGCTAGGATTTTTAGTTCTTTTTATGTGTGTTATGGAAAAAGTGGCAACAGAAAGCATTGCTTAGATTTCCCTGTTTTATGGAAGGATGCTTGAGTTGATTTTTTTTTTTTTTCTTTAGTTTTGGTTATTTTAATGTCTGAATCTGTCTTCTGATGTTGATAGTCAATTGGTGACAGGATCGATTCCTGAGAAGTCAAACAAATATTCTTTAGATTTAGTAGATATTAAACTTGTTATCTAGAGGGTGACTGCTGTCCACTTACTGGGTTTTCATTTGTCTGTTCTGCCTTTGGTATTATTATAAAGCAGTTTAGCTGAACATTAGCCTATTGATTAGTCATTCACAGAGTCTTCCTCTGAACCTACCTAGAGAGGAAACCACTCTACTTCTTGCTGGCATGGTGGAGATGGAGAGGATCATATGTAGTAAATGCACTGAAATAACTAATGGAGGTTATCTGACCTTGAAAGAAAGTTTTCCTTTAACTCTAAAAAACATATTGGACTTTTAGACAGTCACTTTAAATAAAACTTCCATTTTTCCCCATGAATGGGAAAACGATGGAGTAAGCAGTCTTTTTGGGTGTTTTTCCCCCCAAAGAATATGGATCATTTTTATAATCTGAAAAAAAACAAAGCAAAATTCAAGTGGTAGGAAAGTGAGATGTTACAGTACATGCTCAGCTTTCCTTGTATTGTTCTCTCTTGTGGCAAAAGTGGCCAGATCACAGGAAAATTTGAATAAGCAGTAAGAGAGAATCCTTGGTCATACAGGTAAATTAGCTACTGTATTATTCTAAATTTATCTGAGCATTGTGAGCTGTAGACAATTTGTACTTCACCTAAAACAGCCTCATGACCTATAATGACTAGGATTTGAGTATTATAATCTGAATTTACTTAACAAGATAATTAAATATTTAAAGTCAGTTCATTTTGAGGATGCAGTAGGTTATCTCTAAACATGTGCAGATTTCTGCCCTTCTATTTGTATACATGGCTGAATGTTCTCACATTTTTTGTTATAGCTTTCTTTCAGATTTCATATCTTAGCTTTTGCCATAACAATTAGGACTGTGAAGAGCTTTTTGTTGTCCTAGGAACTGTGAGAAAAAATTATGAAATGCTCAATAAGTTGAAATGGGTTTAGTCCTCATTGCAGTGTAGAAAAGCACTCATAAAAGTTAATTAAGCTCAGGAAACAGACAGCAAGATAATTAAGATTAGACCTAATTTTACACGGCAGGAATTCTGTGATGTTTTCCAAGGGACATCATGTAGAGAAACTCCAGGCTTTCAGTCAGATTCTCAAAAGATCATTACAGATGATGTTAAACAGCAAGACAGACTAATGTGATGAGGCATATGTTTTCTGTTACATTTCCTTAAAAGTAAAATTCTGTCATAAACATAAATAAGGACTAAATACACAGTTTATTATTACTGGCAGTGAGGTATCTTAGTGAATCTGTTGCTGAAAAATAATAATTATTAACACAAAACACTTGGATGCATTTGTTGCTTTTGTCTGTCAGACTAAAGTCCACCATGCTGTACTGCAGTTTATTGTGTTCTAGAAAACTATGGGTAGGATCTTTTGTTTCAGTCTGGTATACAGTGTTCACTTTTCTTTCATTGTGGACCTTAGATATAATCTGTAGTATTCCATGTGCTGGCAGTGTAGCTTCCTATTACTGTCAGATAAAGAAAATGCATGCAAAACCTAATTACCCTCTTACCCGCTTCAAAGTTTTATTACTAGGTACACTAAAAATCTTAGAAAGGAAAATGAGTAATAAATTACATGGAACTGTGGATTCTGATTATTTGTTTTCTGAAATGCTTCTACTAATTCTGTGTGTAACAAATTAGTCTAATTTCTTATTAAGCTCAAATCAATTGTTTAGATACCAGTGCTGTATTCTATGTGCCTCAGCTCATACACCAGACCTGTCAAAACTTTCTCTATTCTGGGTAATCAATCTTAGGGAATATTTTATTGTTTCTTTAATATTTTCCATCCAGTAGCATTTGATTATATTGATTCTGTGTTTTCTCATGTAATTGAAGGCCTTGGTAATTTTTGTATTTATGTGCCCTTCCTAGGGAAAGAAGTAAGCTTGTAGAAAATGTGAGGGAGTTTGCTGATTTTTTAAAAATACCTAGATTATTCAAAGCTGTATATACTAGAAGTTATTTTTCCTTGTATCTTCTCAGTGAGTAACAACAGAAGTGTGAACAAACATATGTAAAAATTCATTTTTTTTTTTAAATAGGTTTGAATACATAAGAAGTTGAAAAAATTGCATGATGATGATGAAAAATGTGGAGGTTTAATACCTGGTGTGTTAAAAGAAAAGAAAAAACTGAACAGCTCTCAAGCTGATGAAATCCTCCTTGTGATGCCAATATTGTGGCATGGATGTAGATTACAATCAAATAATCTAACACATCTGTATGTGCTTCTCACATCTCAAATATGTCAGTTTCATAATACTACTTTGACTTACAGCTTATGTTTCTGGGTTCATGGTTACATGTAAGCTTTGGCTGTCATCCTAAAAATATTTCCAGCTGTCAATATTTAAAGAAAACCTTGAAAACATGACTGAAGTGATTTCTTGAAGAAAGCAAGGGCTTCTTTGAACAAAGGCATCCACCTGGCCTTTTAATAAAGGGGCTTAAAATAAAGATGGGGCCAAACTTTTTAATAGGGCCTGCAAAAATAAGACAAGGGGTAATGGTTTTAAACTGAAAGAGGGTAAATTCGGACTACACATAGGGAACACATTTTTACAGAGACAAAATGAGATCAACAGATTCTGTATTTTTTAAAGAACCCAAGCTTTAATTAATTTTAACTTGGGAAATAAAAATCTCTATCAGCAAACTCTCTAAAATTAATTTGGTGTTCCAGAAGTCAGTGCCATAATTTTTATAGGATTAACTGTATACTTCAGATAAAGTAAGAGGTCTTAAGCATTAAAAAAGGAACCGAAACTGTTACTGGATCAGCTACTCAGCAAAACAAAGTCTTCATATGTTGCCATCTGTGCACAGAAAGAGAGAAGCCTCTGTGCTTACTCAGTGCTTTGAAGTTCTGCTGAAAGACTTGCATCCTTTGTCTCACTCATTTTTGCCATTTTTAAATTTCACTTTTTTTTAAGTTCCTCCTCACTTTGGATGTTATAAGTAGACTGGCTTGGAAGGTGCAATGTGATTCTCTGTTGTAATTGTATTGAAAGCCAAAACAAATTTGTCTTCAAACAGAAGCTGGACTCAAGAATCCCTATGGATCCTTCCAACTCAGTATATTCTGTGATTCAGGATCAGTGAAGTGCAAAATGAGTGTACAAAGACAGCTGAACAGGTCTGGTTTTCTTATATACCCTCAAGTGCTAATATTTTAAGATCCTTTGTACACTCATACAACATGCCTTTGTTGTCAGGTAACTGATTATTGTAATATCTCTTTTGCCCGGTTTACACAACAGAAGACAAATTCAGCTACTGTACTTTGCTTACATTTATCGTCTTTTTTTCATTATAGTAAAACTTGTATTGTCATCACTAGCCTCATTCTTTTAAACTCAGCATTCAACCCCATCCCTCTATTTAACAACTACCCTTTTCTCCTCTGAGTCTGAAAGCTTTTCCTTTTATGTCCTAACGTTGAATGAAGCGTTGGGTTTTGTGCATGTAGTTGGACTCTTTTTTCTGTATGTATTCTTGCTCTTTTTTGTGGAGATACAGTGGTTTTGAGAATGTCATCAATGATGCTGGCTACTTATTAGTGCAGATGATTTTCCTGTGTTGCTGATTCCGTGTATTTCCTGGATGTGTGTTTTCATAATGAATGTCCATATTTGTAGTTTTTGAAAAATATGTACCTATTCATTTAAACCAAAACCTGAACAAACCAAACTCCATAGAGCTTTCTGTTTCACATATGCAGCTCTTTTCCAGAACATAATTTATCTTTATAAAGCATTTTTCTCCTCTCAGGGTCCCTCGGAAGTTTTGTGTCAAAACAGCACGCTCTGAATCACAGAATCATGGAATGGGTCAGATTGGAAGGGATCACACTGAGTCATGTGGTCCCACCTCCCTGCTCAAGCATGGTCATCATAGAGCATGTTGCACAGGATTGCATCCAAATAGTTCTTGTATTTCTCTAGTAAGGGAGACTTCACAACCCCTCTGTGTAGTATGTCTGACTCCACTTTTGTGTCCTGCTGCAGATATCCAGGCCTGCACCTTGACACTGAATGTCTTGTTGAGACTTTGTCAATGAGATTTCGTGTGCAGCTATTTCTTTCAAGGCTGGTTTGACATAGTTATTTGCTTCACGCAGCTGTTAAAATGTTAAAATTTTAGCTGCTGACCCAAAAGCTTTGGCTTTTATCTGGGTGTGGTGCTGTGATAGAGTGATATGACTGAATTCCTGGCTAAAGAGTGTGAACATGTTGCTAGAAAACAGCCATCTGTTGTCAAACGACACAGTTTGTGAAGTGTTGCAGACACTTGTCATGGGTTTGTGCAAAGAACATCTGCAGGACACCACATTCCTCAAAGTCTGAATGAAGCTTAACCTCAAAGTCTGAGTGAAACCTATGATGTGGTGTCCTTTGTGCTTTTGCTGTGGTGATGACAAAGGTGGTCCTGATCAACCTCGCATAATCCTCTTAGGCAGAGGCTGTTTTTCTCACAATAGAAACAATACAGGGAATTTGCTCAAGGTAGTCACAGAGTTGGAAGGGACACAAAAGGATCATCAAAATCATAAGTGAATGACCTGTACAGACATCAAAACCATGATCTTGGCATTATCACTGCCATGCTCCAACCAACTGAGCTAATCTTACATATATGTTCATTTCAGTTATGTCTTTGCTTCTAAGGTAGTGGCATATGGTTAATGTAATTTGTTTGTGGTGGTGATGGGAACTATATCATCAGGGGATGCCATACTCCTGCCTCAAGACTAAGGAAATGTGAATCAGTTCCTGAATGCTGTGGGTGCTTACAATCTTTCAAATCAAATAGAAATCAAACCAGCAGTATTTTACCTTAGCACCCTTTGTAGTTCATTATTAACTTCATATTTTTACTTAATAGGTTGAAAGTTAAAACATGTGCTTAGTGGCTGCGAAGCAGATTTATATTTCTGTTTTATTCATTTGCCCTGCTGATTTGGCTCACAGCAAGTCCATCAGTCAATGAAGAACTCCCCTTTCCTCTCCCCAAAATTAGGAAGGCACACAATTTTCAAGAAACTTTAGGCTTTTTCTGCTTGTATTATGTTTCCTGGAATGTGCTACCAACTGCTCACTATATGTTGAATATCTTTGGTCATATTTGACAACTGCCTGTAGTAGGCTTGACTTCAAAGTTAAATCTATTCAGAGCTGGTTGTTTATTCCCAATCAATTGAAAAGAATTTAATGAAGAATTCTGCATCTCAAATACTTCAATGCTGTATTGTACAGTGACAGTTTTTTCACTTGATGATCTTAGTGCAGAGCATTCAGAAGTAAATGCTTGTTAGAATATCAGATGCAAATAATTTACAGTCTTCTCTTTTTTTGTTTTGATTTAGTTTTGTTCTCTCTGAAGCCATGGAACTAGTTAAGTCCTGTTTTCCCAGGTGGTCCAGATTCTCTTGGCCTGCTGTAGAACTATTTTAGACACAAAGTGATAGTTTTAAATAAAAAGTGTAGTGTTAGTCTCTGGCACTGTGCAAACCTGGGGAAGTGAGAATGCTACATTTTCAGACCATTACTAAAAGGTTTCTTTGGGACATTCTTTTGTGACTATAATCCATCTTAAACATCTGTGTTCTTAACCTTGCAAACACCAACTAATATGTTTGTGACTCTTATTTCCCTCTATTTGAATATTTCTTTGGCACGAATGACTTACAGAAGTCACCCATAATGCCTTCTTTTCTTATTTGCTCTTTCTATTACTCTAGTATTAATAAAGTAATCAGTGAACTGGATGCTGTATTGCTTAAGGTGTTTTTATCTGGCTTAGTGTGTTTATCAAGAGGATGCTCTTGTCCTGTAAACATGTCATAATAATTTGTAAAACCTTTGTAGCGATGCCAGGGGTTACTATGGGCCGTGGCAGAATATTGTTAGCGCTGGTGGCTTTGCCTGTATGTATATTTATGTACTGTATGGTTCATGTCCTTTCTTTTCCTGCCTAAAATTTTAGCATGTCTTGGTTTTCCTCCCTCCTACCCCCCTCAGAGATTTGCCTGTAATTTGTGTTGTCTGAATGCTGCATATGTGAGACTGAAAAATTGTATCTTTTCTTCATTCTTCCACATTTTTTTTTGTAGCTTCATGGATTTCTTGGTGCCCCACTGTCTGCTTGGCACTCAGTTTACTGTTTACATATTGATGTCTTGTCCTTGTATCTGGTACTAGTCTGAGGTCTAGAAACCATTTCGTTGTACTATTTTACATTGCATCAAAGTAATAAAGTGCAGAAACTTTCCCCCAAGATGCTCTTTTGCTTTCAGAGTGTGTGATTTTTTTTTTCTTTACTGCAAGCTTTAGCACAGCAACACAGCTACCACGTGGCTCACTAGGCCGTGCATTTTTCATTTTCTTTATACCAGCTCAAGCAATTAATTTTGTTCATCTCTCTAGTTTTGCATTTATGCATTTCCTTTTGCACAGATTCTGTATGATTAATGCATATCCTCTGCTTACATGTTTTATGCTGTAAAGAAATATCTTTCATCTTTTTTTTTTTGAGTAAAGAGTGTACTTGGTACTCTAATAGTCTGTGTATTTCTCCTGTGTCTGAGACAGATGTTGTAGTTATGGGTATTTTTTATTTTGCTTTCACTTTTTTTTTTCTCAGTTCCATGGAATTTTCACATTGTTTTACTATACTGTGTTTCAAACTTTTTGGCAGTTAAATGCCACCGTGGAAGCTCAGCAGGGCCAACCCCAGTTAGTACTTGGATAAGAGACCTCCTGGGAATACTGGGGGCTGTAGCTTCTAGTCCTGAGGACTTCACTGTCACCATCCAAGCTCGCTCGGCCGTGGCAGATGAACCTTAGGACTTAAACGGTGGGGCCAGTTCTGCGCACGCTGTGCCTCACCTAAAAAATCCACTGTGCAGGCTG
>JAWWEV010000095.1:16437593-16448815 GCA_035583235.1 Hafferia zeledoni
ATCTATCTATCTATCTATCTATCTATCTATCTATCTATCTATCTATCTATCTATCTATCTATCTATCTATCTAATTTATCTACCTATTTTCATAAAGATCTTTCTGATATTTGCCTCCTGGTTCTACTTGGTAGACTGCTCAGGATACAGGGACCTTGTTTCTATGCAGAGTGATACTTGACTGCACGATCCCAGGTGTTCAGAGTCCATAAATGAAGGTAGCCCAGTTATGTAGGTTGATTCTGCCAAGACTGCAGTGGCCAACAGTGCTTTGATGGCTACAGATTGGGATGCAGTTAAAGTTCTTCTTGTTGAAGTTTATTCAAGGTGCTTTGAGATCAGATCTCTTGGTACTTCAAGCTGGTGCTTTGCACTAGAAAACTTTCAGAGTACTGGTGTCTCAGGGGGTACTAAATGTTTCTCACATGGTAAATATGATGCTGGGGGAATAAAAGAGAATGGAATGACCTAGGTTTTCATTTTATCCTTTTTAAGAACACACTTCAATTTCCTGTACAACAGAAGGCAAGTTGTGACTGACTTTGGTAAAAGCACTCCAATTACTGCTTCAGCTCAAAACCCTCTGGTATTTACAGGATTTGATTCCCTACTGCCCATTTTTGTCTCTTCCTCATCACCGTCACCCACTTGCTTGCCCGGTGAAAAACCTGGACAAACTGTAAAACACATCAATCAAAATTATGTTTTGTCAAGCTCTTGCATGAAGTGCCATTATGGAATTGAAGCCCACTTTTTGCAGAATTGATCTCTGCTCAGTTACAAAAGAGTAACACAAAATTCATATGACTATGGTATTAGATATTGCAATGCTAATCTGCAGTGGTTAGTATCTTTTCTTGAATGGGATTGATATTGATTAGTTATCCAGGTCATACAGACCATGATAACCAAGTCCAAGGCTGTTCTTGCAGAGAAGTAGGCATTTACCTTCAGAATTACTCAACATTGCTGTGGAAGGCACTTCAGGTATTGATCTTTTCTCTCTTTAAAATATTGTCATGGCTGGCTGGATAGCATGCCATATTATTTTGCTAGTTTAATACAACTGCGATCAAGGTGGTCTCAGGTCAAGCTAAAAGTAAACATGTCATTCATAAAACCTACAGATCCTTGCATCCTCACTGTCTGTGTTTAAAGACTCAGCTGACTGCTTACTTATGTTTCTCTTTCTTGCTTGTCAGAGCTTGAGTTCCTAAAGAATGCTCATTTCTCTGTCCCTGCATTTAGAGAGCTATTCATGCTTGTCTGCATCATGTGTTTACAGTATTGGTCCTTGGGCACATACGTAGCCTACAGCTTCAGAAAAGAAACCCATACTGGGAATGAAGGCAAGGATTTTTTTATGTTCTCTCTATTCTCTTTGAGAATATATCAGCTTCATCTTCTTGTCTTCATTCTGTAATTTCTTAATCATTAATTCAGTTAATGCTATTCTGTCTTTTTTTTTCTCAACTAATACTTGAGATGTTAATATACTTTGGATAATTGCTGTCCAGAACGATAAACAAGGCCTGCTAATGACTGTCCTGGTGCTTGGCTTAATCCTGGGCCATTGGTTTTACCCAGTATGAGGTAGGGTGTTCTTTCTCACTGATAAGCAATGTTATGAAAATCCTGATGTAAACCGTCATGAATTCTATATAAATGCACCATTTGCTAATCCAAAATTACCACTTGGGTAAGGTAACAAATTAATTGGTTCCATTTGAGGCTATCTTAATGAAGATGCTTCTGATGTGTTTTGGTGTTTACTTTGATGGATAATACAACAAACATACTGGTTAAAATGTCGGGTTTGCTTATTTAGCATATACATACACTATCATTTTCTCAGCCAGGTGATTCAGGATCTGGACTGAAAGCAAAACTGTACACATTTACATCTTGTTCTTGCAAGGAAAATCAGTATTAACATATGGTAGGTAGGTAAGATGCATGGTCAATTGCACTTAATGCTTCTATCTTCATGCACTTTGTAGCAAAAAAAATATGGACTTTCAAACTTTCTGGGTTTCTGCAACAACTTTTAGAAAAGAAAATTCCAAAAAAAAGTGTTCTTACTATTAGAGAATTCAAGGAAAGTATGTCGTAAAACTATACTTTCCCAGATGCATTTTTCTTATAATCAAAAGTATGGGACATAGACAGTTGTAGTTAGAGCAACAGTTCTTATTTAATATATACATTAAATCTTGCAGTAGGAAATTGGTTTTCCTTTGGGTGAGCTATGGACTATACTTCCATATGAGTGCCATAGTAGTCAGATTTTTCAGAAGGACTTTGCACCCAGTAGGACAAAATTAAATATTAGGAGCTGCTGGATAGGGAACTCTGAAATCCTCACCCAAGTTCAAAGCGTGCAACTCAAGACTTTCGGGCTTCAAATACACACAATACTTTCAGCCATGCTCAAAGAGCAGGTGCCTAACTGCTCTGAAAATCTAAGTTTGTGGGCTTAAGCACCTCTTTCTTAAAATAAGGAATACGAATCTATCATGAAAAGAGAACATAAGTTTCCCAATTTAGTGTCTATGGCAAAAGTTCTACTTTCTGTAGCTTATCAACAATGGGAAGCATTGGTGTGCAGTACTTTTGTAGAGATGTGTGTATTTTTGTTCACACCAATTGCTACCAACAGGACGAAATGCTTCCCAAGCAGGACATCCTCACTGTTTTTCACTCCATTTACGAACAAGATCTTCTATAATATGAATAAATATGAATAAAACTTTCCTTAACCATCCTTAACCAGGAATAATTCTTGTCCTTTCTGAGCTTCTATCTTGTTTTAACTTCTTGTTCTACTTTAGGACTGCCAGAACTGTGAGACCACCAGAGGCACTCTACTGTAATGAGCTGACCTGGGCCTGATAGGACCTGCCAGCAAAACCCAGATAGCTTTCTGCTCCTAAACAGAGTTTCATTTGTTAGAAGCCAGCACAAATGTAAAGGTTCTGAGACTGAGCCATGGAAGCTTTATCCTGATATGGGTCTGTAAGAATGTAAGAATTACTCATGACTTATCAAAGAATCAGAGAAGGTTTAAGGCTGGAAGGGACTACTGAAGGTCACCAAGTCCAGCATACCTGCTCAAGCAGGTGTCCTTAGAGCACATTACTGTGTTCAGGCGGTGTTTCAATGTCTCCAGAGAAGACTTCACAACCTTTCTGGGCAATCTGTTCCAGTGCTCAGTCACCCTGATGGAAAAGAATTTCTTCCCCATATTCAGATGGAACTCCTGTGCATCAGTTTCTGCCCATTGCCTTATGTCCTATTGCTTGGCACCACTGGGTGCATCGTCTTGATGCCCTTCCTTCATATACTTATATATGTTAAATCCTCTTATAACACTGATGTAGCAGAGAATGAGTCTTGCTACTCATTTCCTAGTAAGAGCTTGTATTATTTTCATCTTTGGCATCCAGTGAGTTCAGGTTGTTATTAATCTGGAAAATGTTATCCATACTTGTAAAACATGAAAAGGTCATTTAGTCGAAGTATATTTCTAAAAAGATAATAAATGCTGTCAGCCAGGACTGTGAAAAGTGAGGAATATAAATTATATATGGCTAGGTAAAATATTTTTCCATACATTATCTGTTTCCCAGTTCCCTGCAGATCTGTGGTCTTTGTCTTATTCATTTCGGTTCTACAACAGGAGCCCAATTTTAGTTATCTTCGAGGAGAGGAAAACTGAGGAGCTCTCTACCACACACATTTTAATTATAGCCCATGTATTCCTGTGCAGGTAACTGTTTATACTCATCTTGTTCAATTGACCTTTATAATACAGAGGCAATGTCTCAGAGTGATGAATGCGACCTTATAAGGGCTAAATAAGGGTGAAATGAAGATACGTTTCTAACACTATACTGGACAACATGCTCACATTTTTTACTCTCCCTTTCCTAACCACTCAAGGTAAGCTTCTTAGAACTGATTTTGCAGTTTGAGTTCAAAGTTTTCTAGTAAGACATTTCCACTCCAATTATTTCTCTATTTATCAAGTAGACAAATAAATCAGGATCTACCCGTTTGTTGTAAATTTAGGATGTTGTCCTAATATAATTACTTTTTGCCTATGACAAAGTGCCTAGATACCACAGAAAGGAAAGATGTCATGCCCTCTTCATATGTTTGTGGTTTGATATTACTTTTTGCATTGATGTCATAATCTATGAATATTTGCATTTGTCCCCAAAGGAGTTGTCCTAATAACCAACCGTAATAGCTGTGCATAGGACATGATTTTTGTCATACTAACACATACCACACACTAGTGCACAAACTGAGTGATGTACTTTGTGTTATGACCTGGACAAAATTAAAGATATCACTAGCTAATGTGACAATGTATTAAAAATCCATCTGTGAGATCAAGTATTGTATCCTCTAAGAAAACCAAAGCCAGATAATTTAATAACCCCCTTCCAGAAGGACAGCATCTCAAAATGACCAGACAAATTAGGCAGGTAAACAAATTGTTAGAGCAATGGTACCGTAGTCAGGTTTTTGGTTACTCATACCATAGGATGTGTTTTTTCAATCTTGGTTTACTGGGGAATGATGGGGTCCATCTGACAAAGAAGGGAAAAATTTTCTTTAGTTGGTGACTTGCCAGATTGGTGAAGCAGGCTTTCAACTGCTTTTGTTGTGGTGGGCACCTATCTATCCCAATCTTGCCAGTTGAATGCTAACACCTGTAATATATTCCCAGAACATTGCAAAGGCATTCCAGATACTCCAGCCAGTGAGCATGGTTTTATCCATGCCTGGGCTCAGAGGCCTCCACACAAATGTATGTACTATAGGGGGCAAACAAGACGAAGTAGAGATGTGCACATGCCTGCGTGGGATGTGATATCATGGACCTTACAGAGACATGGTGGAATGTCTCCTGTGACTGGAGCATTGGACTGGAAGGTTTGAGGCTTTTTAGGAAAGACAGGTTAGGAGATGAGGAGAGGGTGTAGCTGTCTACATCAATGACTGGCTGGAGCCTATGGAACTCTGTGGAAGGATGGAGAAACCAGCTGAGAGCATATAGGTGAAGATAAAGCAGACAGCAGGGACAAATGATGTTATGGTGGGAGTCTGGCACAGGCGACCTTATCAGGAGAATGGTGTGGACGAAGCCCTCTATAGGCAGATAGGAGCAGTCTCATGCTCACAAACCCTGGTCCGCATGGGGGATTCCAACCACTCCAGTATCTGTTGGAGAGATAGCATGACAGGGCACAAGCAATCCTGGAGGTTCCTTGAATGTGTCAATGACAACTTCCTTACACAAATGATTAAGAAGTTGACAGGAAGAGGTGCCATCCTGGACCTTGTGCTCACCAACAGGGTGGAGCTGGTGAGAAATGTAGTGCTCTGAGGCAGCCTTGGCTGCAGTGACCACAAGATGGTGGAATTTATGATCTTCATGGCAGTGAAGGACGGCATGCAGCAAGCTCACTGCCCTAGACTTCAGGAGAGCAGCCTTTGGCCTCTTCAAGAATCTGCTTGGGAGAGTCCCATTGGATAGAGTTCTGGAGGGCAAAGGGTGCCAAAAATGCTGGCTGAATTTCAAGGATCACCTCGGCAAGCTCAGGAGCAATGCATCTTGACAAGAAGGAAATAGGGCAAAAATGCTAGGAGATATTTGTGGATATATAGGGAGCTGCTGAACAGACTCACAGAAAAAGAAAGAAGGTTTCAGGAGGTATAAACAAGGGCAGGTGACTTGGGAGGAATACAGGAAATTTGTATATGAAGCTGAGGACAGAATTAGGGAAGCCAAGGCCCAGTTAGAACTGAGTCTAGCCAAGGATATTAAGCATAACAGGAAGGGCTTCTATACAAGAGCTGAAAACAAAAGAAAGACTAGAGATAATATGGGCTCTCTCTGGAAGGAAATAAGAGACCTGGTTACCCTGGACAAAAAGAAGGCTGAGATTATCAACAACTTCTATGCCTCAGTCTTCAATGGCAAGTGCTCCAGTCACACCAGCCAATTCAGGAAAGGCAAATGCAGGGACTGTGACAATGAAGACTCCAACCCACTATAGGAGAGAATCAGGTTTGAGACCATCTTAAGGAACTTGAATGTGCACAAGTCCATGGGACCCAATAAGATTTCTCTGTGGATCCCAAGAGAGCTGGCAGATGAAGTTGCTAAGACACTACCCATCATTTTTGAAAATTTGTGGCAATGAGGTGAAGTCCCTGATGACTGGGAAAAGGAAAATATAACCCCTGCTTTTAAAAAGGAGAAAGCAGAAGACCTGGGGAACTACAGACCTGTCAGTCTCATCTCTGTGCCAGGCAAGATCATGGAGCAGATTCTCCTGAAAATTATGCTAAGGCACATGGAAAACAAAGAGGTGATTCGTAACAGCTGACCATGGCTTTACAAAGGGGAAATCATGCCTGGCAAATCTGGTGACCTTCTATGATGGGACTAGAGCATTGGTGGATAGGGGCAGAGAAACTGACATCATCTACCTGGATATGCATAATGTTTAACAAAGTTTGGACAAGTGTTTATGCAAAGTGTTTGACAATGTACTGGATGTTAATTCTTGTCTCCAAATTGGAGAGACATGGATTTAATGGATGGACCACTCGGTGGATGAAGAACTGGCTCGATGGCCACATGCAAAGAGTTGTGGTCTACAGCTCTGTCCACATGGAGAACAGTGGCGAGTGGTGTCTCTCAAGGGTTGGTACTGGGGCTGAATCTGTTCAACACCTTTGTTGGTGACATGGACAGCGGGATCAAGTGCACCCCCAGTAAATTTGCTGGCAACATCAAGCTGTGTAATGCAGTTGACACACTGGAGAGAAGAGATGCCATCCAGAGGGACCTGAAAGTGGCTTGAAAGTGGGCCTGTGTGAACCTCATGAAGTTCAACAAAGTAAAGTGCAAGGTCCTACACCTGGGTTGGGGCAATCCCAGGCACACCTACAGGTTGGGCAGACAAGCAGTTGAAAGCAGCCCTGTGGAGAAAGACTTGGGATTTATGATTAATGGATAACTGAACATTAGTCAGCAGTGTGTGCTCACAGCCCAGAAAGTCAACAGAATCCTGGGCTGCATCTAAAGGAGTGTGGCCAGCAGGGTGAAGGAGGAGATTCTCCCCCTCTGCTTTGTTCTGATGAAGACCCCACATGATATACTGTGTACAGTTCTGGTGTCCTCAGCATACAAAGGACATGGAACTGTTGGGGCAAGTCCAAAGCAGGGCCACAAACTTGGTAAGAAGGCTGAAACATGTCCCTTACAAAGAAAGTCTGAGAAACCTGGGGCAGTTCAGCCCAGAGAAGAGAAGGTTGTGAAGAGATATCTTAGCAACCTTCCAGTATCTGTTAAGAGGCCTGAAGGGAAGCTGGAGAGGGACTCTTCTTCAGGAACTGTAGAGAGAGGGCAAGGGAAGGGAGGAAATTTAGGCTGGATATTAGGAAGAAATTATTTACTGTGAGAGTGGTGAGACACTGGAACAGGTTGCCCAGGGAGGTTGTGGATGCCCCAACACTGGCACTTCAAGGGCAGGTTGGACAAGGCTTTTAGCCTTTAGTCTAGTGGGATGTGTCCCTGCCTATGGCAGGGGAGGGAGAGGACTAGATGATCTTTGAGGTCCCTTCGAACCTTTTAACATTCTGTGATGCTATAATTTTGATCATCATTTCATACATTTACAAAGGCTCTGTGCACCTCAGGAGTCACTACAGCTTCCAGAGGAGTGAATATTGGTTGCATACATTTATTGCAAGTTGAAGAACAAATTCAACAGGAAGACAGGATTTTAGGAGACATGAGTACCCCTGAGAATTACAGGTACAATTTCATGCATATTTTTAAACTGAAATATGATACCTTCTAATAGTAAGAAGTCTTAGGAAGATCTTATAAGAAGTACAGGCAGAAAGATAACCTCTGTGTGCCAATGACATAATGCTGATTTAGCATGAATACATGAAGAGATACTAAATATAACTAGGTTTTATGCAAATCAAAGACCCACTGCGGCAGTTCAATGGCAAATGAAAGAACTCATTCGCCTGCAAATAACATTTACTTCCAAGTGCAGCATGCTCTTATCAAACCAGCTGAGGTTTACATTATACAAAAGAGAAGCTGTCAAACAAGAACTCTGTATTACACCTGCAGATATCATGTGGCTTTTGTCTACTATTACCTTCAGTTGAAAAGAAGTCACCATGATTTATATAACTTCATTTGAATGGATAAAGCATTTGTGTTGGGAAGTAATAGACAGGAAAAGGCAAATACAGGTCACAGTGAATATCCTGAGCATGGCATGATGCTAAGAGTCTAGGTATCATAAAACTGACAGGAAGTATAACTTACTAGAAACTTTAAATAACATTTTCTTAAGCTGATTCTTTTCTGTGAGATCAGTATATGAGCTCTCCAACTGGTTAAACGAAAGTCAGAACATGCTATGCAGGATGTTTTAGGGAGTGCATAAGGTTGATTTGAAAATTTTGGCAAGTGTAAATAGGAATTTGCCTTGAATGACAGAATGAAAGATGGTCAGTGTGTACTTTTGGCAAAAAATAGACTCTTTTCCTAATGTTATTTAAACATATTAACTAGAAGATGTTATTTTGGCAGTGAAATTCATTAACTGATGAAATAAAAGGAAAGTAAATATTTTGTTTTGAATTCAGTTAACAGAAGTAGCACTTGAAAAAACTCACAAAAGTAATTAATACTAAGTCTAAAGCTCCTATACATTTTACAGTAAATAACAAGTGTACTCAAAAGGGATATGCCTGCAGCACTTCAGCTTTAGTAATGATAAAATGTCACCTGTTCTTAGCAGAAAGGTGCATTAAAGGAAAAGCAAGCTGTTAAAAAATATATCCTGGATGACATTCATGGTACCAGTGAATTGCAGTGAGGCAGTGCAGTAATTAAAAATTCACTTTAGAGGAGCTTATTATTCCTTAATTCACAGTTACTCTGTCTATCAGGAGTCTCCTGGACCCAAACATTATGAAAACATGATGCCTCCATTACTTCCTAAATATCTGACTTAAACTTTCAAAGGAGATATAAAAATTTCCCAAACCATGCAGATAAAAATAATGAATAAAAAAAGATGTAGGGAGCATTTAGAATTAAAATAATGAGGCCACAGTGGATGCTTTCAAAATTTTAGCAGCTATGCCAGTATAAAAAAAAAAATTCTCATTAACTTGTGTGCCAGGTTTTACAAATCTAATATTTAGTTAACTAGTCATTTCTAAAATCATATTAATAATAGTGTGAGGTAAGTTAACCATTTTAAGAAAATGTGCTTGACCAATGAGAGAGCTTGAGAAATTCTGGCAACAAAATAACCATAGCTGGATGAAATTTTGCTCTGTTTCATGGTAGCTGCTATTACTAAAGTAAATGGAAATACTATCAGAAAGCAGGTAAAGTTCATATTATTGTAATATGCAGTTAATATTCTTAGGGAGTGCGTGGTAGATTGCAGCAGCATAACTCTGTTGTTTTCAGAGCAGTCATTCCTGTTTGTTTTGGGGTAGGGTTTTTTGGTGTTTAAGAGAGTATTAGTAACAGCAAATTTGATGCAGCGTATGCTGCAGTTGAGGAGTTCTGGTTATTTAAAAGCAACCTAGCTGATATCCCAGTATAAACTGCAATGATCTCATGTCTCATAAAATGTGTCATTTTTAACTTCCCTAAGAAGCGATGGGAAGTCATTATTCTTGTTTCCCAATAGCTAAATATGACTTAGGTCAGTTTCTCCCAGTGTTTTTCTGCATACGCCAGCTGTACAATGCTACCTTGGCATGCAAAGTCTAAACTGAAGACCGGCTTATGGTTTTTAATGTCAGCAGATTTGCTCTGTTACTTCATATGGTCATCAATACTGCCCTCCCCTCCTTTTTTCTTTCCGTAAAACTGTAAATCTCAGAAGTACTGCAGTGTTAAGAAGAAAGGTAGGGTTGTTTTAAGTGTGAATAATTAAACTAGATCTTGCAATACTGAAAACTGTTAGAAAGTTGGTGGCAGAGGACCAAGGTTTTTGTCAAGGGATTAAAGAATTAGATGGGTATTGAAGAGGATTTCTGGAGGTCTAAGTTATCTTTAAATGAGTTAATTTACCAATCTGTGGAATGTGATTATGGTTTGGTAAGGTATTTTATCAGCCTTAGATATATTTAGGTGTATTTATTTGTTCACTGATGCCAGACAAAGAAACTTCAGATAGTGGAGAAATAAAGGATGGCATACTGGGTGGTATTTTGGGGTCTAGGTTGTATTTCTGTTAGCAGTTAGTAGTGAATGTTTATGTAAAAGTTATAGAGCAAGCATACAATAGCACACGTAATTCTAGAGTTATGTGAGCTAGAAGAAATATCTTATTTCAGTACTTCCAGGTGGACAGATACAATACCTTTTTTTTTATGGTTGTTTTTCTGTCTGTTTGTTTTTTGTTTGAATTCTTGTAAACTTTCACCATGGAAAGCATCCAGTGCCAAGGAACTGAGTGTTGGAGAGATTTTCAAAAAAACACCTACTTAAATCACAAAATCTCCTGTGACTACAAACAGTCAGCTTAGGAATTGTATGCTGTATGCTTTTTTAAAGTGTGTTCCTGAATGTGTTCTGTCTGGTAAGGAGGAAGGTCGCTTGCAAAAGATTGTGCAAGGATATTGTGGCACTGTATCACCAGGCAGTAAAAAGGCAGGTGGTTGTGGCCTTTCATATCTGATTCAGAAGGCCTAATCTTTTTCTAATCAAAAAAGTGGAAAATGTGAAGATTATTCTCTTAAAAAACTGTAGTAGATAATATTACATAGAGTGTTTCAAGATGTTTCAGCTTCAGCCTTTGGGAAGACAGAGTATTCTCAAAGATTTACCTGTGGTAAACAGGCCAGGCTATGAAATATGGAAAGAACAAGCTCTGATATAGACCCATGGGGAGGATGGTGCTGGCAAGCAGAGAAGACTTGACCAGCTGCATATATAAGACTTTGGTTATTGGAGTTGAAAAGTTATGCGTTTTACCTCTACAGTGTTCAGTTCAGAAAGTTTACTGTATCCCCCATTCCTGCATGGTTGTATCCACCCCTCCCCTATCTTTCCCGGAGGCACTGTTCTCCCATGAATTATCACTGCCACTCAGGCACAGGCATTGCCTCCTCAGTACCAGAATGGCCCCGCCCACGGTCCCCGC
>JAWWEV010000095.1:16471849-16489439 GCA_035583235.1 Hafferia zeledoni
CTTCCCAGTAAACACAAATTCTACCATTTTAACTACAAATCACTTTAGAGAAGTCAATTCCCCAGAGACAGACTTAATCAGAGAGAAAAGCTAAGAACAAATATTTTACTTCCCTAAGATAACATGATGGTGAGCCAGTGCTCTGGGCTTGGGCCTTCCCATCCCTCCTGGGACAGCACGATGTGTCCTGCTGGGCCCACATCTGTGAAGCAACTGCCCAAGCCACTCCCACATACTGGATTTTACTCCTTTTGAGATGATGTAGTATGATATGGAATACAATATTATTGGCTAGAAGAAGTCAGCTGTTAGCTAGCTCGGCCCAGCTCAAGTCACCTGACAATTAAAACCTAAATTTAGGCCCACCTGGCTAAACCCATAACAGGTACTTAAGGAAAATCATAGATAAATCAAGATGAATTTAGAAAATGACAGCGCTTGAGCAAATGTGACCTGTGAGAAAGAATTGAAAGTCCTATAAATGTTTATGTTAAAGAAAAGGTTAGGAAAGTTAAAGAAAGGTTAGGAATCAATTAGTGATATAATTAAAAGAGTACTTGCTTAAACAAAAAGAATGACTTATTCTCCCTTCTTTGGAGAGGAGAGTGCTAATGAGCTCAGACTGTAAGAAGGAATAAAGGTCAAGACAGAAATAATCAAAAAACCCTTTCCAATGGTAAGGCCAGTACAACATTGGAATACATTACATGGGTGATATTATGGACTTTGCATTCATGTTGATCTTTCAGATCATTTTTATAGATTCATTTGTGTAGTATATTTGACTGCTGTTTGACACACAAACGTGAACTAAAGCTTCTTCACCCTGTTGGGTTTTTTTTCATTTCCTGCAAAACTGTTTCTCTGCATGCCTACTGTGCAGTGCAACTGGACTTCTAACTTGAACAGGACTTTGAGTGGAATAGTGACCATTTTTGAGCATTTAATTGATTTTTATTCAAATTTTATCCAAAATAATCAAAATTCAATGGGGGTAGAACTGTCTTGCATAAGTTTGTCTTTATTTTAAAATTTAAACTTGCAAGAATATGTAAAAATGTTATTTTCAAATTCCCAAAGTAAGAAAGTAACCTGGAAAGAAAGGAATACAGCAAGAGAAACTAAAAATGCATGGAAAAAAAATCAAGAAATAGTTGATGATAATTCCATCTGGCTCAGTTTTAAGGCCAGTGCTCTTTAGTATTTTCATGAGTGCTCTGGATGTAGGAAAAAAAAGTACATTAAGTAAGTTTTCTGACAATACTAAATTAGGAGGAGCTGTGGATTTCCTTGAGGGTAGAGAGGTCTTGCAGAAACAAAGGTGCTTAACCCAAAGAGTGGTGAATCACTGGAATGGGCTACCTAGCGAAGTGGTCACAGTGCTAGGCCTACCAGAGTTCAAGAAGAGTCTGGATGATCCTCTTATTCATACAGTTTAATTTTAGGTAATCCTGTGAGGAGCTAGGAGTTGGCCATGATGGACTAGATGACCCTTATGGCTCTTCCAGCTTGAGATATTCTGTGAATCTATAAGCTAGCATAACAAAACAGCTGGACAGTGCACAGTATAAACCCATCTGAGAGTATGAAACAAGAAGCATTAACAATTATTTTCAACAGCAATAGTACTATCTTTCTGTACATATGCAATTGAGACTATATCATGCCAGGTGCTACACACTAAAATGTCAAGAAAATGACAAAGGTAGATATATCTTCTGATGTTTACTAAGGACTCCCTGTCTGAAACATGTCATGGTAGATGGTCCACTCTTTGTTTTCCTACAGCTGAATTCATTGATTTAGTCTTAGCTAAACTTATTTGTTTAATATGAAAGTCTGTAACTATGACATGTAGGGCTTACCCAAGGAAATTAAAATACAACTTGAAAAAATAAATCAATATACATTCATATTGAGTTAGCATGAAGTTTAGCAGCAATTTTCTATTAAATTATATAGACTTTTGTTATACTTGAATTAAAAAAAAAAAAGCCTACCCAGTACCACTAACCTTTCATTCATTTTAATTACAAAGACTGTAAAGTCATGCTTTCTACTATCTGCATACTAGCACTGGTGTACATTCTGAAAACACAGGAAATCAGTCCTGTAGCTTACAAGCAGTCTCACTAAATATAATGAATTTTCATGCTGGCTAAAAATCACACTCTCTGGTGTATTTAACTTGGATTTGTTTTTTTAATTGCATTTTACATCTTTGAGATTTTAATCTATAGATAGTAATTGTAATTCTGCAATTTTCTGAACATACATTCCTGACATGAATTTAGAAAGCCATTGGAAGGCTGTATCTGGAGGAAAAACAAAATCAAACTTGCAGCAGGATAAAACTGTATATATTCTATCTCAAAGATAAACAGGAACACTGCATGCCATCCTGATTTCTTTTTTTTTTTTTTTGGAGGGGGGGGTGGGGGGAGGGGAACGGTATGGAAAGATTGTGCTTCTCTCTGCAAATTATTAGCATGGAAATAAACGACTCTATGTGTCCTCTTTTCTTGAGATGGGCAGAAGCTATAAAAGATGTGCGGATAACAGGTTGATAATTGCTGGGTGTTGGACTACTACCTGTTACAGATTTTTTACTAAGGGGGCGATGAAGTGGCAACATACAGTCCGAGGGTGTTCCAAAAGGACTTCTAGGCCTTAGGACAGTTGATAAGAGAATCTGGGGCACAAGTTATAGTCTCCTTTATACCTCCAGTTGAAGAGAGAAAATTGGAAGAAACAGGCTGAGTCTATTAATACATGGCTCCATAGCTGGTGTCACTGCAAAAATTTTGGATTCTTTGGCAATGGAAAGGACTACACAGCATGGGGTGTGCTGGCAACAGACAGGACTCACCTTTCTCAGCAAGGGATGAGAGTTTTTGCTCAGCAGGTAGTGGGGCTCACTGACAGAGCAAGATGTGAAGGGAGAGGGGGTCAATGTCAGGCTTGTCTCTGGTAAGCTGCAGGATGAAAAGCAAAGTGTAGAGGGACAGGGTGGTAGCAAGGGACCTCTGCTGCTGACTCTGGGATGTGCCAGCCACACTGGAACACATTTGCAGTCTTATGGAGATAAGCCAGGGACTACTGAGGTAACAGAAGCCAATATGGAAATACCAGAGAATTATTTCAAAGGAATTAAGGGGTGTTCCTCTTGGCCAGTGGCCCAGCTGAAGTGTCTCCACACCAGTGCATACAGCATTAGCAACAAACAGAGGAATTGTGCCACTGTGCTGCTGGAAAGCCACAACCTTATTGCCATTACTGAAGCTTGGTGGGATGAATCCTGTAAATAGAGTGCAGCTATCAATAGCTACAGCTATAGGTTGCTGTTTACATTAACAGATGGGTTGAGTATGAAGATCTGTCTCTGAAGAACAGCTGTGAGCAGGTTGAAAGCGTGTGAGGAAGAATCAGAGACCGAGGCAACTAAGGGAACCTTGTGGCTGGTGTCACTAAAGACCAATCAGTCAAGGGGAGACTGTTGATGAGGCCTTTTTTTTCCACCTACAGAAGACATTGTGCTCACAGGCTCTTGTCCAGCTGGGGTACTTCAACAACCTAACATCTGCTGGGAAAATGGCGCAGCGAGCTGTAGACTGTAGGGGTAGCCCCTTAGTCCTGAGCAGGGGCGCAGCGTGAATGACGGTCAGAAGAGCTCAAGCACAGCAGGCATCAGAAGGCTTACAAGACTTTATTCAAGATAGATTCACAGACAGTTCCTCATAGCTCATAGTAGTAGTAGTAGTAGAAGTAGTTCCTAGTAGTTCCAGTTAGATCTAGTAGTTCTAATCTCACTCAGTAACATCCACACCTTTTATACTCTCTCACATCCAACTTGCCATGACCTTATTTGTTAACCAATTCACCTCACATACACCAAAGCCTCTCATTGGCTACAAGCCACCACACACACTCCAGGTAGCTCTCTTCTCTTTAAGGGAGAACTCTAAAGTGCTTTCCTTAAGGGATGCACTCACGGTCACCCCCTACATCAGACAACCCAGGAGCATCATGGAATGCATTGAGAATAACTTCCTGACCCAGATAACAGACAGCCCTACGAGAGGGGATGCATTCCTGGATTTATTTGCCACCAAAACAAGTGACCTAACTAGGGACATCAAAATTGGAGTCAACCTGGGCTGCAGTGGTTATGCATTGGTGGAGTTTACAGTCCTGATGGATATGTGTTAGGTAAGAAGTAAAGTTTGGACCCTGAACTCTTAGAAATCAGACTTCCAGCTCTTCAGGGAGATAGTCAGTAGGATCCCCTGGGAGATTGCCCTGAGGAACAACGGAATAGAACAGACCTGGCAGATCTTTAGAGATACGTTCCTTAGAGAGCAAGAGTTAGAAAAAAAGCAGTCAAGGAAGATAAGAGACAGGCATGGGCGAGTAGCAACCTGCTGGTCAAACTAAAGGTAAAGAAGCAAAGGCACAGGCAGTGGAAGGACAGATAACCTGTGAAGATTATGTAGATGAGGTACAGTTGTGTAAGGGAAAGGGTTTGAAACGCCAAGGTGGAGTTGGAACTGAATCTGGCAAGGGATGCAAAGAATAACAGGAGAGGTTTCTACAGGTATGTTAACCAGAAAGTGAAGGTCAAATAATGTTTATAATCCCTGATAAACAGTGATAGAAAACTGGTAACAATGGATGAGAAGAAGGCTGAGGGACTCAACAAATTTTTTGCCCCAGTTTTCAATGTCAGCCTCTCTTTTGACACCTCTTGAATGGACGAGTGACAGGATGGGGACTTGAGGAGCAAATTCTTTCCCAGTGTAAGGGAAGATCAGGTTTGTAACTACCTGAGAAATATGAATGTACATAAACACATGAGACCAGATGAGATATATCGCAGAGTTCTGAGGGGACTGGCTGATGTAGCTGCCAAGCCATTCTCCATGGTATCTGAGAAGTCAGTGCAGTGAGATGAAGTCTGAGATGACTGAAAAAAGGAAAACATTGCACCTGTCTTTAAAAAGGGTAGAAAGGAGGACCCTGGGAACTACTGCCATGTCAGCTTCGTCTCTGTGCCTGTGAAGGTCATGGAACAGATCCTCCTGGAAGCTCTGCTAGGGCGTATCGAGGACACGAAAGTGATTCAGGACAGCCAGCATGTCTTCACCAAAGGCAAGTCCTGTTTGACCAACCTAGGGGCCTTCTGTAGTGGAGTGATTCCCCTGGCATACAAGGGAAGGGCTGCAGATGTCATTTATGTGGACTACAGTAAAGACTTTGATACAGCGCCCCACAACATCCTTCTCTCTCAATTGGAGTGAGATTGATTTGATGAGTATAAAGAAATTGGTTGGATGGTTGCATCCAGTGGTCAACAGCTCAGAGTCCTGATGGGCATCAATGACAAGTGGTGTCCCCTAGGGGTTGGTACTGGGACTAGTGTTATTAACTTCATGAACAAATACTTGAAGAATTGAGTGCACCCTTAGCCAATTTGCTGATGACACCAAGCTTAGTAGTGCAGTTGACACTCCTGAAGTATAGGATGCCATCCAGAGGGACCTGAACAAACTTGCAAAGTTGCCCATGGGAACCTCATTGGATTTAACGAGATCAAATGCAAAATGCTGCACCTGGGTTGGGGCAACCCTGAGTGTCAATACAGGCTCAGATTTGAACAGTGCTTCCCTGCCAAGAAGGATATGGGTGTGCTGTGGATGAGAGGCTGAACATGAGCCAGCAATACGCACCTGCAGCCCAGAAAACCAGTTGTATCCTGGGCTGCATTAAAAGCAGAATGGGCAGCAGGTAAAGGGAGGGGATTCTGCCCTACTAGGCTGCTCTGGTGAGACACCATCTGGAGTGCTGTATCCAGTTCTGGTATCCAAGCAGAGGAAGGACATCAACCTGTTGAAACAAGACCAGAGGAAGGACTTGTTTGTTAGCCTTTCTTGTGAGGAAATGCTGAGAGAATTGGAATTGGTTAGCCTGGAAAGGAGAAGGTTTTGAGGTGACTAACTGGCTTTCCAGTCCCTGAAAGGAACCTACAAGAAAGATGGAGAGGGTCTTTTCCCAAGGGCATGTAGTAACAGGACAAGGGAAAATGGCTTTAAACTGAGAGTAGTGTTTGATTAGATATTATGAAAAACATTTTACTGTGAATGTTAAGGAAACTTCTCACCTAACTTTTCATGAGAATCTCTGGCAGCCACACTCCCAAGTCAGAGACTTTAGTTCCTGGGACCAGAGCTCCCTCACAGAAGGTGGTTCTTGTGAGCTGATGGGTGCCCAGCTTGACTCACAAAATACCCCACTGATATGTAATCAGATCAAGTTTGCTTACTGGTTCAACTCCAGGTTTCCCATAGCAGAGTCCCAGATATCTAGTTCCATAAATCTATTTATTCATGGCATAGTAACACAGAAACAGCTTGATATGGTGCCTCTAAGGAGGGACCCACAGCAAAGGCACCCCATGGCTCTTACACCCTCACAGTCTACCAATTTGCAAGTCTTGCCCTTCCTCCTGAGTCCTCCTTTCCTGCTCTGTTTTCCAGTGTTCATCCATGTGGCTGGCACCAGCTGCCTTTGCATACTTTGTTATCCAAAGAGTTTGCAGTTCATGGCATCTTGTTTGGGCTCCCATCCAGAGCTCAATCTGCATCTCAATCTGCATTTCAATTTGCACCTGGCAAATCAAGTTACCTGCACCAGAGATATTTCTCAAGAATAAGGGTGGTGAGGCACTGGAACAAGTTGCCTAGAAAAATTGTGGCTGGCCCATCCCTGGAAGTGTTCAAGACCTGGTTGGCTGGGGCTCTGAGCAACCTGGTCTCGTGAAGGTTGCCCCCTTCCACAGCAGAAAGGTTGAAACTTGATGATCTTTCCAACCCAAATTATTCTATGATTCAACAATTTTTTCATAGATTCAAGATATCTCTTCAGGAGGAAAACAGGTTGCAGAGTCCAAAGAGGCTTTCTTGATGGTGCTGCTTTTATCATAGTATTCCATCTCCATAAATTATGATGTTCAGCTGTATTTAATGTGCTTCTGTAACCCTGACATAAGGTGGTTGACTGACAAAGTAAAAGATATGAAGAGCTAAATCTACAGATATACTTTGACAACTGGTATATCAAAATGCTTTCTTTGAGGTTCTGATAATTTTAATTAAGATCAGGTCACATGAGAAATATAACTAATGAATCTATCTTAAGCTCCTATACTCAGCAGAAATATTCTGCATAATCAAAAATCCTAGTGTACAGAAACAAGTACCGTGTCCCTGCATTAACCATCAAATACAAAATGGCTACAGATATTAAGCGTCTCGGAGAAGGTCATCTGCTTTTTACTGAATTCTGGAGACTTTCCAGTGAAGTAGTAATCTTGTATCTTGAGCAGCATATTGTGGAAACAATAAGAATCAAATTTTGATAACCTTTGACAAAATGGAAGAGTAAAAGCATTGAAATTGCAGTGCTTTCCTATTACCTGCTGGCCACTCAATGAAAAGTGTGCTCTCATCAAGTTTCATGTAGTTTAATATTTTCATTCCAGGTTACTATCACACTTCAGACACCTGGAAAACCCTGTAATGTCTAGAGAATACCTTTCAAAATGAACAAGTTTGTCAACACTTCCAGGAAAAGTTCCATTCAACACTTGGATATGATTCTTCTCCTTAGAATTAGATGAGAAGGCTGTGGAAAGCCGCCTGAGATGGTATGGCAGCCCTGAAGAAAGCTTTCATTGTCTGGGAAGAAAATTCTGTCTGTTGCAACAGGATTAGGCACTGTGGATACCCAACATTAGGAGCTTGCAGTGCTTGGCAGCTGTGCAAATTCAATTTCTGTTGAATAGGGCCATTAATGAATAACAAAAGAACTATGTGCTTCAGTTAATATTAACAGCAGAACTCCAACAGGGTGCTTAGGGATGCAAAAGTCATGATAAATTAAAGCACATGTAATTCAAAGTAACATTTATTGCAACCTGATTGTAACATTGGTAGTAAATCCTGCAAAATTTCTTCTTTGAACAGTGGGAAGTGTAAATTCTGGCAGGTAATGGATGTCTGGGGCTCTGACCATTTCCTGTAAAAAATGCAAACCATTTCTCTGATTATGACATGAGAGACAGATTAATTGAAATTTTTTAGCAGAAGATCTCTTGAATATTCACAACCTGCAAGGTACCATGTAAGACAGATACTCAAAAACAGTTAAAAAAATTAAAACAATATAGTACGTTTACCAAGGCATGTGATATTTTCTCCTTAAATAAAAATCAAATGCAGGCTTTTTCTTGATTCTGGACAGAAAGATTTTCTAAAAGTATGAAAATTTAAGATTATACACTGTTAAAGAAGTAATATAGATTTTAGATCTCTGATGCCAAATACAGATATCAGTTGCCAGTGGATGAAAGCTCTACAAAACCTTTTCTGAATTTTTATATGCTAATTTTTAAGGTTTGTAACTGTAGGTCAGACTTATCCTTGTATCATCATAGAGTTACAGAATTTTTAGGATTGGAAGGAGCCTCTGGAGATTGTCCAGTCCAACCTCACTGCCAAGGCAAGGTCATCTAGAGCAGGTGACAGAGGAACATGTCCAAGTGGGTTTTGAATGTCTCCAGAGAGGGAGACTCCACAACCTCTCTGGGCAGCCTGTTCCAGTACTCTGCCACCCTCGATATCAGGGCATTTATCTTGCTGTGAAATCATAATCAAGGCTTATAATTGGGGAAAGTCACAGTGGTTGGTTTTGTTTCATGAGGAAAAGGTGCACTGAAGCTGAAAGACTAAGTTCTGAAAAAAACCAGTTCTCTTCTTGCTGTGTAAAAGTTACCCAGCTCATCTCTCACTCAGGAGAGATAACATCTTCTCTTCAGAAGTTATTCAATACACCAAGAATCACTTACATCTGAACACAATGGTTTTTTCTCCTTTTGAGAAAGAAGATAATCCAAAAAGAGATGGAGTTTCAGGAGCTCGTCTGGCTGTGGTTTTTATGATGGGCTCTTGAATTGGCTCAACTTAATGCCTACATCCAGGTATCACTTTCTACTGGTTGAATTCTGACCACTGAGGTGCAAGAGTTGCCACTAGTGGAAACCATGTGTTGTAGCTTAACCCCATCCAGTAGCCAAGCTCCACACAGACACTTGCTCATTCCCCCACCAGCAGCACTTGGGACAGAATTGGAAGGGAAAAAAGGAGAGACTTGGGGGTTGAAATAAAGGCAGTTCAATAGAAAAAAGCAAAAACTGTGCATACAAGTAAAGGAAAGCAGAGAATTAATTCACTGCTTCCCAAGGGTAGGCAGGTGTTCATCCTCTCCTCGAGCGCAGGGTCCCACCATGCATGACAGTGACTTGGGAAGACAAATGCCATTATTCCAAGCATCATTCCCTTTCTCTTTCTTCCCCACACTATATATACAGAGCATGATGTCATATGGTGTGGAATACCCTTTTGATCATTTGGGGTCACCTATCCCAACTGTGTCTCCTCCCAGCCTTCCATGTACCCCCAAATTCCTTGCCAGTGTGGCAGTACGAAATGCAGAAAAGGTCTTGACTGTGTAAGTACTGCTCAGCAATAACAAAACCATCTCTCTATCATCAAACTTATGTTCAGCACAAATCCAAAAACACAGCCCCATATTGGCCACTGTGAAGAAAATTAACTGTACCCCAAATTGCCTTTACTATTAGCACAGCATCCTTATAGTGTGGAATTAAAAGGTGAATTTTTGTTTTGAATGCTGTGCCTTGGATACAAAATAGAATAGGAGAACTTGCTGTTTGAGTTGCTTTTACCACAGAATGGCAAGTTCCTCTTGATAAAATAAAACCAGATGCTTTTACGGGAACTCTGTTGATTTTCCTTAAGAATTTTAGAATGTTTCATGTCATAAATTTGTATAATAAAATTATAATAAATATTTTTGAAATAAATATGTGTCCTAAGTTATGTTGAAATAAAAATAATAAATATTTCTCAGACTCTGCTCTTCTAATGTTACTTCTCTTAAAAAATGTTACCTAAGAAAGAGACTGCCCACTGTTCTCACTAAAAATGCAGTGGAATTTAGGTTTACAAAATTGTGTCTTCTTGCCCAACAGGAAAAAAAAATGAAGTTTTTACTTTAATAATTTCAAAACAATATTCAGTAAAGAGTAGATTTTTCTCTTTAAAATTGTCATTTTGCTTTTGATCAGTATCCATGTCTTTGTTCTTTCTTCAATTCTTTGAAAAAAGTCTAAAAGTAAATCCAAACCAGAAAGTGCCTTGAGCTTTTCAGTCAATCCACACCCTCAGTTCAAGTGCCTTTAATATCTTTTTCAGACCTTTTGAGATGTGATACGATATTTCTTTCCCATTGTTTCACTCATTAGTCTTTAAGAGTTACCTCCATAGCCATTGTGGGATGATGGATAGGGTTAAATTTAGGGGATATTCAGAATTCCATGATAAAAAGGAGATGCAACTCCCTGGATGGACTGAGGTCTACATCTCCCCAACACAACAATAAACATCTGCTCAGAGGAACAGAATAGAGTGTGGAACAAAGTGAAGACTACATGGCCCCCCTCCATTCAAATCCTAGCAGAATGGGAGAACATTGTGGTACCAAAACTGTACAGTACCTGAATGTCAAGGGAGAATCAAAATGTTCTGCTGCTGAAGCCAACAACCATGTCAAGCCTCCTCAAGTGGTAAAGCATGACCACTCCTTCCCATTAAGCAGAGTGAGATCACTTTACACCAAGCAGAAATAAAATGTATTTATGACTAGAGGCACTCAAACTCCACCCAAAGATAATGAAAATAGCATAAAAATAACTTGGGAATAGGACAAAAGTGGGAGAATACCTCCACCAAAACTGCTGGGATCAGTTTATAGGCTGAGTCCATCTTTTCCTCTCTTGAGGGACACGTTGGGTGAGAAATATCCTCTACCTGCATTAAATGCTGCTTTGAGGACTAACTAGAGTTTGTGGTTGTGATTACCCCATACCATATTAGTAGATTGCTTCATATTAGAACTTGTACTTGCTTAATATTTTTATCAGTAGTTGCATTAAAACATATTTTTCAGTAGACACTATCATCAACAACCTTCTAACCTTATTAATCTCTCACAATTTTTATTAATAAAAAGTGTTGTTCTGTGAACTGTTTGAGAGAGTGAAGTGAGTCCTTGCAGTTTCCGGCAGCAGTAACACTTTGGCAGGACCCACTGAGCGGTCTTTTGTCTGTTGAGCAGCCCCTAACAGGGATGGTTGAGATGCCCTCTGACTTTGTGAATCTGTTGGTGAAGGGTCTCAAGCTGCTGAACACCAGGGTCTTGACTTTCCTGGAGCCACTTACAGGCAAAAATATAAACTCCCACCTTTCACGTGACAGTGGTCCTATTTGTGTGATGGTCTGTGGAATCTCTGTTTCTCTCATGTGGCCCATAGATCCTCTTTACTTAAAAGGTCCTCTGGCATGTAGGAATTTCTGAAACAACCTAATATTTTACAAACATCATAGCAATAATTGTGTTTGAAATATTTGCTTTATGGACTGATGGATTTTAGACCTCTACAAAAGCAGTTGATCCAGGAACTTCATCAGTGAGTGTTCTGAGGACGGAGCAGCGAAGGAGAACTATGCTTTATTAGTTTTGTGTTTGATCTTTTCACTTCATGCCTGAAACAGTAAAAGATATGATTAGTATTGGGGGTGGGGGGGGTGGGGGGTGGGGGGGGGAAATGTCTTTCCTAGTCATGTTTCTTTTGTTTTATAGCAAGTCTTACAAAAGTGGTACTGGAAGTTTCTCAGATGGAATGATGAAAACACTGACTGTTTTTAATGGAGATTTTTTGTCTACACTTTTGCTACAGAATTGCTGTGTAGAGCAGTCATGTCTCATGACCACAACACAATGATCCACCCTGATCATCAGGTAAAATTGTCTTCTGAACACTGCAGTGAAATGGATTTAGGGATGCTGTCCCAAATTTGCAGCTGAGAAGTGGTGAAAACACACAGCTTTCAATACTTCCAAAGCGTACTGGCTTCTGGAGGGGCAGATATATACCTACTGAAGGTTTTTAAAATTGCTAGTTTTCATGCTTGCATAATATTCAAAGTCAATGATATGCAAGGACCCTTTGAAGAACCTACAAATGTGACTAGATGCTTTCACAGAAAGTGCTTACAATCTCTTGGCTCCAAGAGGCACAGCTCCAGATCAAGCAAGAAATCTTTCAGACTACCAGGAATTGAAGCCTTCAGTATATAGCTGTGGCTTTAGCTGCAAACCCATATTTCCTTCTCTTTGATAATCACAGTTTGAATCCAGTTTGAATGAAGGTGCAGGATTACAGTTATTTTATCTTAGTTGGTTTACTAATTCCTGATTGACAACACATTTTCTAATACTGCAGTAATAACTTCAGCACATGCAGGAACTGTAATCATGCCAAGACATCCTGTCAGACTTTACAGAAACCACACAGGAGTTAAATAGGACTGTGTGCAAGGCCAAACTAGCAAGTAGAAGCCAGATAAAACAACTGAGCATTCAGATTTGATTAAAGGGCACAGCATTGGCAGCATCCTTGATCTCTCAGCAGAGAATTACATTGTGAAGAGGTGAAGCAGCACCATAATATAATATAATTTAATGTGGAAGGGCTGATATTTCATCAGCAGCCAATGGTTTGGAAGAATGTTTTCAACACATTGCTTTTGAATAGGTTATATATTAAATCCATATAACTAAGAGTGCATAAGTAGGTCTGAAGGATGGTTACAACATCTGTTACTGACAGATTCCAAAATTACTGTCTTGGAGAAAGAAAGAAAAATGAGATGCCTTGGGAATTTGACTAAAATGGGCTAAGAAAGTTGTTTTGACTGGTGACGTCAACATATGAAATTCTATAATACTGAGGCTGGTTTTGGAAAGCAGAAGACCAGATATTTTCTGCTTTTTTCAGTGTTTGAACACCTCATTTAATAAGTTGTGAATAAAATTCTCTTTTTAAGTGCGGGGATTATTTTAGTAATTTTTGTTCTTGTAGACAAAGTCTTTGATCTCAGGGGAGCAGGGTTTTGATAAATTCTAGTATTCAACACATCAGACACCAAGAAAACCAGAGTTATGGGTTTGTCCAGGTAGAGCTCCAAATGCTGGTGGTTTTGAACAGAAGACTTCAGAGGTGGTTAATGTAATTAATCAAATGTTCTGGAGTTTTGCTTGGTTTTATGTCTAACCTAGCAGCTTCTCCAGCTATCCCTCCCTCTCTTCACACTTCTTCCCCCGTTCTCCCCTGCTTTCCTCCCTCCTTTTCTCCCTCTCTCCCTTTTTCTCCTTCCTGATGGATTGTGACACAGTGTCAGTCTTCTTAAGCTGTGCATCATTTCTTTCATACCATTAATTTTAAGCATTTTAAGGAAACTTTTAAAAAATGTACATTTCTGCACCTGGTACCCCCTTGGAAACTGAGAGGAGATCATTGTTGATATACTGTGGTACTCACATTAACAAACATTATACTAGGATGCTGGAAGTAATTATATAGGCAGAGATTAATAGTCTGATATGAAACACCATAAAGTGCAGAAACTAAATAATGGCTAATTCAAGACAAAGGGTTGAATTGAAAGTTATGAAGTTGTGAGCAATTTTTATTCACTTCAAAAAGCACCCCAACCCCCCATCCCACCCACCCCCACCCCCCTGCTCCCAAGAGATAGTCTTTTATGAAAAGGTTTTAATACTTAGAGAAGTCTGAACTATGACATGCTCAGCTCTTCAGCTGGGGATAATCATATAGTTTAAGACTTAGGCTCTAATCCCTCCTGTCTAGGTTTAGTTGTGCTCTGCATTAATGTTACTGTAGCTGTTGGATAAATAGTTGTATCTTACCCTAAAAACAGCATCAACAGCTTGAGCTATGCGGTACATGACTGATTTGTTCTATAAAATTGTGTGAATGGTTTTTCTAGGCTGAGACAAGTCTGCCAGGCCAGGAATTGGCAGCAGAATCCTGGATGTGCCCGTAGGACATGAAGGACACCATGGTGTAGCAGCACAGTAAGTACTCCTCCTCCAAAACCAAAGTCTCAGTGTTCAGCAATCTGTAGCTTGGGTGTGTCTGTCATTTTGTTCAATATCCTGGTGGTCTTTTCCTCTCCTATCAGGTGTTCCAGTTGTTTTGTAAGCATCCAATAGTCACAGTGCCCAATAGCAAGGCTTTCCAAAGCTTAACTGATGAGATGAATGCCCACTGGAGAGGGTGAGGGGTGAAGAGGTTCAGAGAGCACCCAGCAGCAACTTGGTTTTGTCTTTTGCTTTGCCAGTCCTTGAGATGTAAAAAGTTAGTGAAAGTCTCTTCATCTTTGTTTTGCCAAGCACTTGTGATTTTGTAGGTCCTTCCTAGCAAACTCTTCCCCACTTTTCTCCAGACTGAAGAAACCTTGTTTATTTAGTAACACCTTAGGCAGATATCATGTGGTACCTTTGATCATCTATGTTGCTCCTTTTATCTTAGTCCTTTTGGACACAGATCCAGAATTAGAAGCAACAGCAAAACATTGCTATCCCATGGATTTTCACTGAAACAGAACACTCCTGTCCATTTTTGTTCACTATCCTTTTTTATGGCACCACAATTTTATGAATTTAAGGCTTGTCACCATCATATAAATTACTCACCTGAGGTAACTGCAATAGAAAGCTCGCTATTTGTAACATCACAGCTATCATGTGCTCTTCTCACAGGCTGAGTATTCAGTTGTCTTTTGTAGATATCTGTCTTTATGTTGAATCATGTAAGGTGTCTAAAAATGAATGAAGCATCAGACACTATACCTGTTTCTAACAGATATTGTAGTTTACTTAAGTATTTTATTATACTCTACGAATACAAAAGTTGGTATTATAGGGGGAATATGAGCCTGCTGCCTTTCAATATGAAGAGAAGTTGCTTCTCTTTGAGTAGACTTATGGGTTATGTAGAAATTAAATTTTTAGATCAGAAACACCCAGAAAATAAAAAAGAACACCCTACTCTAGCAGCAACAGCAACAAAAGTCTTGTCTGTGCATGGTAATTTTTTCCCTGGTTGTGAATAAGTATTAAATAAAACAAACAAAACCCCAAACAAAACAAACAAACAAAAAATATGTTTTCTCAAATTCAAAATGAACAAAAAGCTATTTGAGGTAAACAAAGACATTATTTATGGTTTGACTATCTGCACAAAAAAAAAAAAAGAATCTAGAATATTTAGTTTGATGTAGCAGTTATCAATTGAAAGAAAAATTTAAAATATATGAAATTGTATACAATTGTTTTAAATTATATTGCTTTATAAGTGCTGTGTCATCTAAAAAGTGCTTCCCAGCTTCAGGGGATAAAATGAGATTCCTAATGTTAGTTACCCTTCCATGTGTACATGCTACCAGCATCCAGTGACGGAGCAAAATTTGCCTTCCCTTTGAAAGCGTTGTTTTGATGTATGCTGTCTCTTGGTGACTCTTCAGAAATCATTAATGTTTTGTAAGGCACCTTACCTTGCTTCCAATATTGTAAGTACACCACAGATTTTAACTTGGTATGTAAATTGTTTGTTTGTGAATTTTTATGCAGATTTTTTTTTCTCCCTTCAAAAACATTGCTCTAAAGTTCAGTATAAACAAATAAATTCCCTTTTGTTATTCTATTCCAGTTTTAGTGGACTATTCACAGATTATGGGGGTTTTGTAGCATTTACAAGGGATTTACTGCAACTCACTAATTTACTTACAGGAGCCTTATTAGTTTCCTGTCTTACACAAAACTGACTTCTCCAGAAACTTTCCAGAAACTGTTGCTAAAAGTATCAGCAATCCTATCCACTGATTTTTACATCCCTCAACTACTACATTCTCTTTGACACACAAGTTTTGTGGTTTTGTTTTGTTTGTTGTTTGTGTGTTTGTTTATTTGTTTTTAAGTTTAAGCAAATACTTTGTCTACCTTCATGACTGTTTTAGGTTTGTATCTTCTTGTAGGATACAATTCTGGAGTAGTCAGAAGCATCACTGTATATTTTGTGGACACCACCATTATTTAAAGTTAGTCATGTCCAGGGAGGTTAGCTGTAACGTTACATGGCAAAGTATATGCTTGCTCTTGCTCCCTGTGTTATGAGGCCATGTCTTCAGCTCACTTTTTGGCCAGCTGTTAATAATTTCCTGATACAACTCTCAATTACCTAGTTTAAAGTGAGCAGTGATACACTAGTCTGGGTACCACACTCTAACCCTGGTAGGAACAAATGTACATTCATTTTTTTCTGGGACAACCTAGAGTGGTTTTTTGAATGATTTCTGGGTGAACTCATGCTGTCAATCTCCTAGCAAATAAGATGACATTGTTCTTGATGGTAATAATATAGAACACTAGTTAATGTTAAGGTCATTGGTGAAAGTCTTTGGTTAATAGTGACTCATGTAGAACATTTTTACTGCATTATGAAAAGCTTTCAGTATGATTGTTTGAGCTTTTAGTCATTCAGAAAAAAAATTAGAAACTTGTAGTACTCATGGTTTAGTTCTTTCATGCCTTAGAGGTAACTTGTCAAACAAAAGTCAAGAAATGGTTCACAAAAAGCTACAATAAGAAACAAATTTCATTCTTGTTCCATGCTCAGGCTTTGGACTCTCTCTTTACTGTAATCTGATATCACTCATTCAGTCCTTACAAAAACCAAAGAGTTGGTTGGATTTTTCTTGTGACCATAAAAGAACATCATTAACATGATCCAGTATTTGTGAGCTATTAAAGATTAAATGATCACTTGAAATACTTGTAGCAAAAATGCTTTCCTTGTTGACATTTTTTTAATGAAAGAAACTTTCAGAAAAAGCTGTGTTTGAATGTTAGCTTTAGAGTTTTCATTCAAATGTGTTTCCAAGAAAATATGTTGTTGTGACAAGGCAGACTCCAGATGTGTTTCCATCATCTGGGTCTATTGCTACTCCTTAAAAAAATCAGTGGAGAGGTTCTAAATTGGAAAACGCAGTTTTAGACATCAGCTCAGTTTATGAAAGTGTGAACATGGTTTTCATGTGTTGTCTTGATCTCCATTCTTTCTGTATGAGGAAAACACCAAAGTTATGATGAAAAAGAGTTATTTTTTCTCCATAATTCTCCTAGGAGAGTAAGTAGTACCTTTTCTTTTCAAGTTACCAGGGTGGTTTTTTGTTGCTATCACTTTTAATTGTATCAGTCGAAATACTTATAAGCTCAGTGTTTGGTACAGCAGGCTTACTTCAGAAGTTTAACATGTTTAGTTGAGAAAGAAGCAGGAAACACTTAAGCTATTTTCTGAGTCAGAAATATCTTTCTTGAGTCTCTTTCCTGTGAGAAAAATTCTCGGCTCAGAAAATTTTAGAAAGAGACGAGTTAGAAGAACAAAGCAAAAATGAGGTTTAATGGCCAATACCGTGCGCACGGGGTGCTTCACCACGGCTAAGTCCCCAGGAAAAGCACACCGAGGAGGGGAGATCACCCTAATTTATGACTTACACGCCACGCCCCTTCCCTCCCCTCCGATAGTCCG
>JAWWEV010000095.1:16497869-16527503 GCA_035583235.1 Hafferia zeledoni
TCTGTTCTGGTTTTGTTGTTTTAGGTCCCTCATTGCCCCCCCAGTTAACAGTATTTCTTTTTGAAACAGTGTTTTATTTGCTATGCATCCCAACACTTCTTATATGTCACTTATTCATAATAATTTTGATGTAATGAATTATTCTTTATACAAGTTGGCTTCCTTTGTATTTTTTCAGAGCCTGCTGTTCTCTCGGTTTTCCAGTAAAGTATTATTTTCACTGTATTACTTTACATGCTGTAATTGCTTTGTTATCTATAAAATAAAGGTAGGCTTAGTTTACTCCTTTCATCACTGCCAGAAGCTCAGTGAATGAACTATAGTTCCTCTCATTACCATAGCTTTCTTCTGCTCTGTTTTAATGATAATTGCCCTTGTCATCTTCTTGTAAGTTAGCTGTGAAAACTTGTGGTTAAAAACAGAAAGTAATAGGTAGTGTTAGAGAGAGATTAATTAGGCAGAATATTTTGCAAAATGAGTTGATAAAGAAATGTGTGTATTTCACATCATTAAATGAGTGAGTTAGAATTGATTAGGTAAATAGAAGAACACATGGAGGAAAACCTAAGCTGCCTTACTGCAACATGTACAGTCAGAGTATGGCTGAGAGGGTTTGCATTGTTTATTCCCGGTGCAATTTTTGACAAATGCAGACAAATGAAAATTTCCAATCTGTCTTTAAACCTTTTATCTAATTTCCCCTCCCTTCCCCCCCGCTCCCCCCTCAAGTGAAGCTTATTCTCCCTGGTGCTCTTACATTTGCCAGTTATCTTTTGTAAGATGGCTATGCTGTTTTTTAAACCATGCTTTTATGAGTCTCTTTCCCAAGGGAGTGGCAGAAGTGTGTTTTGCTCAAGTGACCAAGTCAGTAAACAAGACTTCAATTAAGGTCTATGTTGTGATGCCGGAGGCTTTCAAAACCAGCTTTTGGGATCTTGCAGTCACCTAATTTTGGTGAAGCCAGCTAACATTTCAAGTGGAATCCCTTTTTTACAAGTAAAATGTGTGAAGTGACTAGCTGAAAATGCAGATAATAAAAATATATTAAAAAAAGAGAATCAGCTTCACCGATATGTACACATTGTTTCCTGAGTACTGGAATGTTTAGTCAATCTGCAGGGTTTTTTTAGATAATATCCTTCTGTAAACAGAGATTTCACTGCTCTTTATTCAGCATTATTTTTGTCCAGGGAGTCTTCCAAAGGAAACCAAAGATTTGGCAAAGTGTAGAAGTTTATACAGAACACTGTTTATTGTAGGGGAATTTGGAAGACAAACTTAACATATCATCAAGGAAACTAAGGTTACGAGGTGCAAATGAAATGTAATGTTACTATATAAAAAAAGAAGTGGTGAAGGTGCTTCAACACAGTGGAGTCAGTCCTGAAAAATGCCTGAGACAGAAGCAGGGGAAACAGCTTCAGGGGCAGAGTGTGTGTGTTGCTCTCTCCAGTTAGCATTGTGATGGAGCCGCTCTGTGTTTGAGACATAACTCTGCACTTTAACTCATGGGTATACCTTCTCATTGGCAATTTTTAATAAAATGCAGATTAGAGTATTTTTTAGAGGACCCAGTTGCTGAAGTCTAATTCTCTTTTCAACACTTATAAATATAGTGGAACTGATAAAAGTACTCCTTGTGAGCACAACAGTGCAAATGTAAAGGTGATCAGTTTGTAGAGGACCAGGATAATAGTTTTTTAAGACTCCTAACAGGTCTTTGGTGGAACAAGGGAATGCACATTTGAAAATGTAAAAATTTTAGAGATCACAGATGTAGTCCTGTCTCCTAACAATGTTTCCAAGTGTATACCCATTACAGCAGAGAGCAGCAGCTGCTGTCACCACAGGGTGCTTGCTCAGTTCATATTGAGAGCTATGGAAAGTGGCAGCATATTGTTTCATCTTGTTCCCTCCGATGGAAGGTATGCACAAACGGAGAGAAATATTTACTGATTGCATTCATCTGTCAAAACCTGGTAATTATGTATTCATAATGTATCATCCAACAGAACAAACCCCAAGCTGAATAGTCCACCTGTTGATTTTGGAAGCTATTTATGTGCCTGGTACATAATGCAGGAAAGGAAGGAAAGCAGTTTGTGCTGCTAAACAGCTGCAAACTCTACTCAGGGGCTTGAGAACTGTGGTGCCTTACCTGTGACCTGTTTGCCATGAATAAGACTAATATACAAAGTCCTATTAATAAATTAATAAGAATGAAGTTGTGCCATTAAGATTTTATGGAATGGATAAAATAATTGCAATTGACTGTTGCAAAAGTAAACATTTGATACTAAATACATGTTAAAAATACTAAATTAAATCAGAGCACTGAACCACTGTTAAAGAAAAAAGGACAAAAAAAATCCTTGGAAAGATAGCAGATAATGTTGAACAAGTCAAATGGTTTCTCTGTATATAGCTGTGACTTAAGGTCCAGTATGGGTACAACTGACTTACATAGTTACTGATGAAGGAATTGTTTTCTTCAGGTGATTCTAAAGGCAATTGTATTCTCATCTATTGGTCACTGCAACAAGAAATGTTTCAGCTGAGAAACATCTGAAGCCTGTTAATTAGGGATGGACTGGATAGAGGCCTAAGTTTCTGCCCATAATCTGTCAGAACCAGGATAACAGTATTCTCTCTGCAAATGAAGTTCAAGTCAAGTTAATGGTGTTTGTCTTTCTCAATATTTTTGTTTGCTCGGTCTGCTTCAGTTCTTTGGCACTTGCTAAAGAGCTATTGAAATGTTGACCCAATACTCACAGTAGAGCTTATTATCTCCCCCCCTGCCCCTCCCTGCCGTCTTTAAGCACTATATTGCAATTTGGTGATGGTTTTCTTTCCAAAGAAGTCAGTGGTTTTCATGTAGGAATCATTATATCTGGTAGGAATTCCTTATGCACATAAGCATTTGATGAACCATTACCAGAACGTGTTTGTGCAGAGACTACAGGGTGTTTATGAAAACACAGATTTTATCCTCATATACTTTAGCTACAGTGTATTTCCTCTCTTGCTCTTTTATTTCCATTAGACACTGTTTACTTCATGAATATTTCCTTTCCACTACATCGCATTTACTTTAAAAGACAAAAAACCGCACCCAACCAACAAACCAAAAAAGACAGTTCGTTTATATTTAAAGTGAACAGAGGTTTATGATGCAGAGAAATAATACACCAATGAAAAATGGTCTGATCTCTCTGTTTTGATTCATAGTTATATAACTTATATAATTGTCCCCTATTAATACTGCTCTCAGAGAAGAAACACCTGTAGGAGTATTTTCTACTATAAAATGCAGTGTCTTCTTCAAATTTACTATAAGAAGTAATGAGCATGTCTTTTTGCTCTCCTTTAAAAGTCCAGTTTTTATTTGAGAGGGACTGAGTCTAATTCTCACAAAGTCTCTCTTGATCTACTAAGGAATAGCAGTATAAGAGGAAAAAGGTGAGTGTAAGTTATATCAAATTGTTCAGCTTGCTAGTGCAACAAATAGTGGGAAAGGATTTCAAACACAGTTTGAACTAGAAATATTTCTGACTTCCCATTGAGTAAATAGCCTGTCACCACCAAGTAAAAGCAAGATCAGATAACTTATTCCATCTATTAGGAGGTGAAGATACTCAAGAAAAGCTCTGCAAAGTCTGTCCTGTAATGATATTGATTAAAGCTAAAATGCTAGAAGAAGATGAGATGTTAGAAAAAGCCCTATATTAAAAATACAAGTCTGTGGAAAACAAAAACCTGTGCTGTTGTTAAAGGACTTAGGATGAAAAAAAATTCTCCTGAGGAAAACTGTCAAGTCTTGTTGACGTCAGACAACAATTTATTTCTACCAAAGCTCTCTTCTCTGCTTTTTTAAGATTCCTGTATTTATTTTCTTGTATTTATTTATTTTTATTGTATATCTTTCATGCATTTATCACTTTTGTTATCTTGTGGGTGGTGGAAAACACTTTTAAATTGACTTCGGATAAGTGATTAATTTTGTGGTTGCTTTCTTTATAAATTGTTTGCAATACCCTTTTTTAATCCTGTTGTATTTTTCATTTGTGATGTCATCTGAGCTATGGCCTCTATATTTATTTAACTAATCAAGGACATTTGAATATGTGATCTGGCATATGTATGTAGTGGTATGGTCTCTTTCTATATAGTTTTAATTTATTGTCATTAATTTTGCATAAGTTTACTTCTATGACATTGCTTGAATAATTATGCTATTTTGTAGCTTTTCTTTTGACTGGATCCAGATCACCAACATTTAAGCTTGTTTTTAATATTGTTTGAAAATATTTTGTCTATATGATTATTTTTTTCACACTAAGGAAATAGTGTACTTGTGCCTTCAGATTTATAGGAGCACATTTTAAGTTGCTATGGTTTAAATGTTAATTTTCTGTTCTCTCTCAAGGGCTTAGTATTTTAAAGAAACAATTCAGATTTTGCACTGAAATAAATTCCTTCATTCTTATCCCTGTGCTTCTGTGCAGGAGTTGATGCTTTTTTCTGATACTCTGAAGAGATATCTAATGTATTCTCTTGAGTCCTTTTACTGATTATAAAAGTAATACTGTCAGGCAAGAGTGTTTTAGGTTTTGATTTATGCAAATAACTCAGTACATAAGTTAAAACTTCCTTCCCTTGTGGCTACTTACTACCCTTAATATGTTCCAAAGGACTAGGTTCACTGCAGCTGTATTTTTAAGGTCTAGAACTACTAAATAAGAATAGTTTTACTGATGAGTAAAGCCATGAATAGCTAATACTCAGAAAGTGAAAGCTATTAGTATATCAGTTGGCAATGAAAAGAAAAAGTCTGTTCCTTTGAGCAGTTTGTAATTTCATTATTAAATATATCTATTCATAAAATGGGGCCATTGCAAGGGATGCAAAGGAGGAATTACTGTAATACTTGGGTGACTGCTAGTAAGTGCGCTCTGTCTGGTCTACAGCAGGATCCAGAAAATATCTCTGAAAACAGGGGGGAAAGGATACAGCAGATTTGCTAAAGCCAGCACCAATATCCAAGAAATTGTCCATTATGAGTTGTGAGAGATATTTTCTGAACCAGGGCAATAGAAAAAACCACTTATAGCAATTTCTGCACTGTTGATTCAATGATTGTAAGAAAAAAGGGAATCTTTACTAGTGGGTAGTATTTCATTCGTCTGAGTGAGACAGTAAAGTTAATAAAATTCTGACTACAGAGCTGAGTAAAATAAATGAAATCTGTATTACAAATTATGAATCGTTTCAAATACCTAGAGACATCAGTGTCTGGAATTACTGAAGAATTTGGCAAGTCTCTTTTAAAATCTGCATGTAAAATCTGTCTCAGACAGGAAGAATTGAAGAGATTTCCAAAGTGCTTGGAAAGGTTAAACAAAAGGCTATGTAAGTGGTTTTAGTCTGTTATGTCTACCTCAACAATTGATTCTCCTGTGAAATTATTTGTCCCCTGAAGTCCTTTGGCCTTGCTAACCTTCAAGCATAAAATATTTTCTTCACTGACTTCTCATGTTGTGGGTTGAATATTAATATTATGAGTAAGTCAGGCACTTTTACTTGCTCTCTTAAGCAAATGGTACATTCTTCAGCTGTTCCTCAGTTGGGTAAGGATGTTATACTCTAAGGTCCTGATGCTTTACAGTAGTAGTAGTAAATGTGACATAAAATCACTGACAAAGAACTTTGCTGAGAGGCTTGGATGCTTTTGAGGAGACTAATGATTCTGTAACTTCTATAATTTAGGCTTGGGAAGATTTGAGTACTTTTGCTCTGACTATTGGTATAATTTTCTTTTTAAAGTGCAATATAGTGGCTCATTTTTTTTAAGAAGAAGGTTTTTTTATATAGCATTAGGTGATGATATTAGACATATATCATAACTAGATGCCACTAGCTATACTGAGTGAAATAGAGCTTGGATTTGTGTACATGACCTGAAAAATTTATGTCAGCAGTGATGAGACTAGTTGAGAAATTTTAGAGAGGTCAAGAAATTTTTTTCCTGATTGGTTTCTGTTAGAATTTCATAGTTATCAATGTCTTCCCATGGACTTCAGAAAACTACTTTTTAATGATGCAAGAATATTACATTGATCACTGTCATTAAGCTTCATTGATTTTTAAGTTGGCAACTTCATCTGCAACATTTTTCTATTGATTTTTATCCTCTTTGTCACTGCCCCTTGTGATGTTATCAACATCATAGCAGCTTTTAGCCTTCTGCTGTGTGTGTACAGCTCCCACTTGATTACTTAAACTGGTGACTAGGTGTAAGTACTATGGCTAAATACCTCCTAAGGAATGCTGTTTCATTACTCTGATATTCCTACCAACTGTGCTCTCTGTTCATGTTTGTTTTTTCTTACGTTAGCCGTATCTTTCACATTTGCAGTTTTATAGCTGTGAATTTCATTACATTTGTTGGTACACACCAGGGCTTTAGCCTGACTTGAGGAATAGTAGTTTTGAGCATTCTGAATGAATACAGGAAAATAAAATATTTCCAATAAAGGAAAAATACTTTTCAGAAAAAATATTCTGGAATATACGGAGTAAGTTTGTTGAAGAATACAGAAGTTTAGACTGAAACAACAACAACAACAAAATTGCCTCCTGTTTAAAATATTTTTTTAATATGATTATTTGTACTAGTAAGTTACATAAAGGGGTGACAGGGAGCAGACAGACAGGCAGATGGATTTAAACAGGTGTGATGTTAAAAGGGAGAAGATATGAATGCCGCTGTAAGGGAGAACTAATTACATGTACAAAAATGGTGGGAACAGCTGTCCTTTTGTGCAGCAACCTACTCTGCGTGGGGACATAAAATATATAGATTCAAATAACTCAATTGTGAGAGGAAGTTTAAATTTATATCCCTCTCCTTAAAAACATTGCAGAGTATTGTGAAACACAGTGATTACCTTTCTGGAGTCCCATACATGAGTATAAACAACACTCTACAGAGGGAAATCCTGAGGAGTGAGAGATTTCAAAGGTGCTCTCTACCTCACTGCAAGCAGTGGAAGCAATCCCTATATCCCAGTGTATTGGGAAATAAGAAGAAAATCATTCTCCATGATTTCAAGGCTTCACTTTTGAATTTATTTTTCTGAGACAAAACAAAGAAGGCAAAAATGAGGAAAAGATTATGTTCTTGGAGGTGATAATTCAAAGTAGGTGCTCTGTAACAGGAACAGGAATGAATAGAAGGCTTGTAGGAAGGTTTTGCTACAAAAATTTGCCATTTTTAGCCACTCAGCTCCAGGCCTAGCTCTTACTGTGTTTTTCCAGGAGCTGAGATATTAGTGACTCTGTGAATGCTGCATGGGAATCAGCTTCAATTTCAATAAATATATTTCAAGCACTATTAGGCATTTATCATTTTTATATCTCCTAGTAGAAATATGTAGGAAAATGAGGACAGATGTACTCTGCTAAGGTTTATTCTAGACCTCAGTAGGTCATCCACAGTTCAGGTAAAAAAAAAATATGTAAGAAAACTTGCACTCAGAAAGATGAACATCTACTGACAAAATCATTGCACACATTTACAAATGAGATCATAGTGATGCTGACTGATTTTTCCTTCTTTTTCTCTTTAATTTTCTCTCAGACCTTAAAGCCTCTGCTCTTTTATTTGTGCGCTGACTTCTGAACCTTGAAGGATTTTCTTGAAAAAAGTCACTTGAGAAGGAAGAGATCAGATGACTAGCAGACCATTTGAGAAGCAGTGGTGGGAGGGATGGTAAGTCATTGCTTTGTAGCTCCTTTATAAATGGGAATGAGGTTTAGTGTGCAGGAACAGAAATACAGAGGAATATCTGGACTTGCAGGCATGTATGAGATGTGTGCTACATTTTTGCCACTAATCCACTGCAATTTGTGGAAGAAAAGAGGGTTGGTCCCAAAGCTTTAAAAATCATGGGACAAACATCTGATAAGGGACAAAATATTTTCTTGTTTCCTGAGTGCTGCTTTGTATTTTAAACAGACTGAGAAAAAAAATCTTGCTAATTACAAATCTGTTGAAGAATAGCCTTTTCACTATATATATAGAAATAGAGATATTGGTCAATGTGTCTATCTCCATTTGTTATTAATTTCTCAATCAGAGGGAAAATACTGTTCTTTGCAGCAAGTGTCTGCCTCCAGTTTTCCTGCTAAAGACCATGCTAGCTCTTGATTCCTGGCCATCATCAGTAAAAACAGAAATAGCTCTGAACATGCTGTATTGTTTTTGAGTGCAGTTCTCTTGCAGTTTGATAGGAAGACTACAAGACTCCATCTGAAAGATAAAATATAAAAGTTTCATTGATGTATAGGGAGCAAAATTACGCTTTAACGTCACTGCAGCTATGTACTCTACTACCATGTACATTACAAGAGTTTGGTGGATTTCCACAAAAGTACTAGCAGAGATAGATCCAAGGGTCTTTTAACTTGGAAATAGTTGGGTTTTTTGTTTTGTTTTGTTTTGTTTTTTTGGTTGGTTAGGTTGATTTTTTTAAAAAGTTACAAGGGGTACAAATACTGGTGTCACCTTTTACTTATTGCAGACTTAACTTGTAGTTGTGTAATCAACACATTTTTGAGTGCAGTATGGAAAAGCTTTCTTACCTTTGATTCAGTCATTAATCTTTTAAAATTTATTTGCTAATTTAATTTGTACCTGTACTTTGAAGCTGCTTATCTTACACAACTTGTTACCATCTAAAAGTCAGAATTTGTTTGAGCTATTTTCAGTATTGTTGTTTTTTCTGGTGGTTAATGGCAAATTTTTGGAAAGAATTAATGTTGGTGGTAAAGATAAAAGCTGCTCTAAGGTGGTGATTTTTAGACATGTAGAAGAATTTCTGTTAAGAACAACAATATCCTTTTATGTTCCAGACACATGTGAGGCAGTTTGGGACAATTTTTTATTTATTTATTTTTTAACCTGAAAAAATAATGATCTATATAAATTACTGGTCTGGCTAACAGAAGTCATTGTCAATGATAGAGAAATTATTCCAAATTTTGAAGAGGCAGTGCATTTTTTGGAAGGTTAAAGTCATTAACTCTGTCTTTTGCAAGTGATCCCATTTGAAGTACTGCCAAAATGTAAAGAAGCATATGTTCATTTGAATGGGGAAAGAAGATAAAAGTGCATGATGTACATACTCTGCAGGATTCAAAATAAGATATGAGGGAATATTAGAGCATAGAGCTTAATGTGAAATATGCCCTAAGGCAGATTCATAGATTAACTGAAGTCACATGATTCTTTTCACCTGCCCAAATCCTTTTAGAGGCATTGACATTCATCTTAATTGTTGTATTTTGTCATACTTAATAACAGGAAAATGGTGTGAAAATTATACCCCTTCCTATCTAGTCTTTTGGTGGAGGGCATGAAAACAACTCCATCTGTTTACTTTTTGGAGCTATTTTGCTTTTATGGAAAATGCTAGTGTGAAGGATCTAGTTAGATGTGTGTTATGTCTGTTCAGGGGTAGGAAGTGATTGTGAAAGTGATTAAATTTTTTAGCTTCTGAGTCTTTCTGAGAAGCAGGATAAACTGGCTATTCTTCAGCCCCCAAACCAACTTTAACATATCTGCTGTTAGCCCAAAAGCAAATAATGGTAAAGTTGTCTGTTGTCTTACACCTGGTTGCAAACATTGAGCTTCATATCAGTCTTTCAGTTCACTATTGGATTTGCAGAGAAAAAACGGAATTCTGTTGCACTGAGATGTGAAAAGCTGTTAAGGTAAGGAATGAGTGCATTGAAAACCAACACCAGAAGCTACCATGTTCTCATGCAGCTTTTAATATATCAATAACAGACAGTGTAAGGATCAGTGGATAAAACTGACATGCGTTCTTATCCTTACAAGCTTTTCCTCTTGCCCAAAGTATGTATTTAGGTTCTCCAGTTGCTTGTATCTTCATGTGAAGTCTTAAGGTTATGTACCTTAAAATTGATTTGTTCAAAGATCATGTAGTTGTATGCAGGAAGGCTGCATGTCAAAATAAGCACAATATAAAGTGGCTTGGATATTCATGTATGACCCTAAAATAATACATTAAAACTGCTAACTGTGGAGTTTTTTGTTTGGGGGTTTTATTGGTGTTTTTTTTTTTTTTTTTGGTGTTTGTTCTTTGTTGTTGTCTGTTTGTTCTTTTATATTTCCTCCTATGTAAAGGAGACCACTCTGGACTCTGAATTTCAAGGACCTGAGTTCAAGTCTCAGTGGGGACTGTACCCTGGCAGTTCAAGCATCCCTGCCATCCTATCTCGTCAGATCTTCGATGCTCAGTAGGGTCAGCCCCGGTCAGTCCCGGGTGCTGTGACAGTCCCAAGGACTTCACTGTCACAGTCAAAGCTCACTCGGCCATGGCAAATGGACCTTAGGACTTAAACAGTGATGCCAGTTCTGCGTACACTGTGCCTCACCTAAAAAATCCACTGCGCAGGCTGGAAGGGCACACCCACGTGGGGAGAGCCCTGCCCAAATCTGCGTTCGCAAATTGGCCATACAATACAATATTTTTTAGCTCTGTTCTACTCATAGGCAATAATTTTCTGGGTTTAGAGTCTCCAGCACATAAAAATAAATGAGCTTCACAAATATCAGTTTATAAGAAATAAATGTAACTGGTATAAATATTTTGCCTTTGTTTTTCTGACCAGTGAAGAAGATGTTGCTCAAAAGCCCATTATTTAACTGTTGGGCATCAGCATTGGTTTCACATCTTTGTTATCTTGCTGCCACATATTGACTTTATCTAAATAGAAGAGTAGCCCAAAAATAAATAGGTAAGTACAGTTAAGATTTTCCTGATGTATGTATATATCTGCCTTTCTTAACACTAATATTGACAAGTGACACAAACATTATTTTAAAAATCCATCCCTGCATAAGTTGCTTAGAGCCCTGTCCAACTTAAACTTGAATATTTCCAGGGAGAGCTGATCCACCACCTCTCTGGCCAACCTGTGTCAGTGTTTCACGACACCCATAAATTTTTTTCCCCTTATTTCTAGTCCAAACCTGTGCTTTTTTAGTTTAAAACACTATGACCCCTTGTCCTATCACTATAGACCCTGCTAAAAATTTTGTCTCCATCTTTCTTCTAAATCTCCTATAGGTTCTAGAACACGCTACAAGATTTCCCTGGAGACTTATACTCTCCAGTCTGAACAGCCTGGACTCTCCCAGTCTTTCCTCATCGAAGTGGTGTTACATCCTTCTAATCATCTTCATGGCCCACCTCTGGACCCATCATCAGTAATTCAAATTTGTTCTCTTGATTTTCTACCTGTATTTGATTTCTATTTTTTTTTTTCCTTGACTAACTAGATAATCAGAATTTTAAGTAGGCTAAGTGTAACTTATGCATTAAGCTTTTGTGATATGGAACAGCTGTGTATTTTCACCTTCTTGGAAATGAGATCTTGACAGTTGCAAATGAGAGTTTCTGCAGTGTGACATTTTCACTGCCTGTGTATACTGTGTTGAGACAAAAGCATCCAGCTACCAATATCTGTCACACAGATGAGCTGACTTATGCAGTGAACGTTCAGGGGAGAAAAATAATTGAATTCAGCTGCTAATTTTATCTAAATTCCAAGTATCAGAAAAATCCAGGAATGCTTCCAAAATTTCATGGCCTATATACAGATCTGAAGGTTAGATTTCTCTTTCCAAGGCTTCCAGCTCCCTCAGATCTGGTAGCTTGGGTAATTTTTGTGAAAACTCTCTGAAGGTGTGAGCTTTCCAGTATATAGACCAACACCTATTCTGTGCTCTTATAAGTGTTATCAATAAAGGAATTTGTTTTTGCCTACTCTTCCTGTAGCTGGACATTAAAAACAGAAGAAAACACATTTATGTGAAAAAACGGACAACATCTTTGGCCTAGCAGTGCACCCAAACTGATGTTGATACACCAATTCTGTCTGCTGTCTTCCCAATAGTCCTGTTTGTTTGATGTAGTCTGACATCTGAATCTTTTTCACTCTCCAAATATCAAAATTTGGACCATATTAATGGACACATGTCATTGTATTCCCACCCTCCTTGCTATTGGCCACTGAATGATAGATTTGACATTTTTATTTACCTAGAAAGTTTTAATATGATCTCAGTTCTTTATTACATATAATTGAATTTATATTATTTATAGCTTTTGCATTACCAGTATTTGTCTCTTTTCATGTTGTCAGAAGGTAAGCTCATAAGAGAGAATACAGTTATGACTGCCTTGTACCTGTTGATTGTATTGAGCTTTCCAAAACACTTCTATTGCTGCAGTGATTCATTATCCTTTATGTTGTCTTCTGTTTTGACTTTCTGTATGAAGTCTTTACTCCTGCTATTGGTAGTGGTGCTGGTTTTCAAGATGCAAACATCTGTCCTTCGGGAATGGGCTTAGACTTAGAGCTATTAAACAGCTGTCAGTTGAGAATTACTTCAGTCAGCAAATCTTTTCTACAGAAAGACCTTTAACAACAAGGAAAGTCTGTGTCTTTGAAATTCAATTTCCAATACTGTAAGACTGACCCATAAATACCAATCATGTGTAATCTTGTTTTAGTTACAGATATTTCCACAATTGTGAAGCATTTATAGCAAGAAAAATGCCTTTTAACCAAATGAATTGAAGCAGTGTGGTATTGGGAATTGCTGGAAAGCAGAGGAAACCTATCAATTTATGCCTGGCAAAATGTTCCAGGAACTTTATTGCCTGGCCTTTTACTAATTTAAAAAATATTAACATGCATCAATCCAACAGAAGGTTTTTTCAAGCAGAGACATCCATACCAAAGTTGGGTTTGTAGACTTTCAAGTGAATTTGATTTTTTAAAAGATGAATCATGTTCTGGCCCCAGTTTATCTGAGTCTCAACTGAGACTGAGGGATAAATTCATAAATCTCCTATTCCCTTACTTTTATTTCCGATGGCATCTTTTCCAGACCAACCGAAAAAACTCAAAACACAAACAAACAAACCCCAATACCAACCAGAATTAAAGAATAATTCTGGATTTTAAATCATCTTTTTGCATGACTTAGAATAGGTACTTTCCTGCCCACCACATCCTATAAATTACTGAGCTGTCAACCTTCTGTATTTCTGCCTGCATAAAAATTATTGTAATTGAATGAAACGTGGGCTGAGTGAAAGAGCAGTAGAATAATTCCATTCTCAGAACTACTACAGCTTTATAGTGGCAAAGTTGAATATTTTATTAGCTGAATAGCATAAACATGTGTTTTCTAGGTAGATTTTTAATGCACATGAAATCTTTCTAAAATGCCTAGAACACACTGTGTTTTATTCTTCTCCAACTGCCCACTCACAGGCTCAATCAGCCAAGCAGAATATTGTGTGCAGAGTATTCAGGAGAAAAGTTTGTTGTTGTGGTAGTTTTGGCCTTAGTTTTAGCTAAGCCTCAGTTTAGCAGGCTCAGATAGTCTTACATGGATTAAAGAGGACAAGATCACCTGAATTAAGCATCCAAAGAGATATTTCATATCATCTGACATCATAGAAACTATAAAAACAGGTGTAGGAGGGGCTTCAGGCAGTTCCCTTCATGGCTAATGCTAAGTGAACATGCTATCACTGTGTCAGGAGTGTTAGGCCTTGCCACCACTTCACAGCTGTTTTGTTTGGGAAGTAAACATTTTTTTTATCATTTTTTTTTTTTTTTCTCTCTTGCCAGGTGTCCTTTGGGGGGAGTCTTTTGAGGTGCTTTTGTGGGCTGAGGTGGTGCAGGTCTGTGTTGTTGGGTGGGTGACTTACGTGGAGTTTACATTAGTATATATATATTACATTGTAGGCTTTTTTTTTTTTTTTTTCCTCTTCCATGTAAATATAAAAGCCTTGCCATTTTAAGTTTTAAGTAGTTTTCCCCCTCTGCTTCTTTCCCTTTTCTCTTGGCAGGGAGGAAAACTCTGACTCGCTGTGTTGGGTACTTGGTGTTTTGCCAACTCAGCCTAGCACAGTTGTGTATGATCATCAGCCTACTCTTGAACAGCAAAGAAGCAGAGTCCTCAAAACTTGTAGGAGTCAGACTGGATGGTGTGGTAAAATTAATTTCACAGAGAATATAATTCGTGGTAAGTATCAATGCAACCATACATGCTGACTTCCTTTATATTCATCTTTCTTACTGTATGTCTGTTCTAACCAGACATTGCCCAGTAAATTAAGAATTGTGGGAAAAACATTTGTTTAATGAAGGAGATATTTAGTCTGAAATGTATCTGGAATGGGAGGGCAGAAAGAGATGAAAGGATAAAGAAATTAACTAGATGGCAAATAAAATGTACTCCTTAAAATAGAGAAGGAAGAATACACTGCTTGCTTTCTTCATTTTCATGAATAAAAATACTGGAATACTTTTCCAAGCAGTAGGGTTTAATGAATTGATTATAAATAACATATTCTGAATTTTGCTTCCTTTGTTATCAGTGAATTATCAATGATCAGTTTGTCTATTGCTAACTGTTTTCAAGGGTAGTTGACAGGGGAAGTCATTTTGCCATGCACAAAGAGCAAGAATTGTGCTATATATCCTCAGCGTCAGCTAAAATTTTCTTACGTGTTAGAAACTATAAACAAACAAGCTATGGAATGTTTCTGTTATAGGTTTCCTAACTTCAGATCTGTTGTTGAACAATTTCTATAAATAAGTCAATTATTTGTTAGCATCTCATTTTTTGAGTATACAAAATTCAGTGTTTAAGCAATTCCTGGGTTCTGATTTCATAGATACATGTCACTGTCCTCCAAATCATATTTGTAATACAAGTTACAGAGTAGATAAACTACAGAATGCACTGTTGTCGTGGTTTAACCCCAGCTATCAACTAAGCCCCACACAGAAGCTCACTCACACCCACACCAGTGGGATCAGGGAGAGAATTGGAAGGGTAAAAGTGAGAAAACATGTGGGTTGAGACAAAGACAGTTTAATAGGAAAAGCAAAAGCTGTGCACACAAACAAAGCAAAACAAGGAATTAATTCACTGATTCCCAGGGGCAGGCAGGTGTTCAGCCTCTTCAGGAGAACAGGGCCCCATCACATGCAATGGTGACTTGGAGAGATCAGTGCTATCACTCCAAACATTGCACTTCTTCCTCCTTCTTCCTCCCACTTTATATACAGAACATGATGTCATATGATCTGGAATATCCTTTTGGTCACAACTGAGAATTAAAAAGCAGAGTTTAGTCTAAAGGTATTTATGTCTGCCTGCAGAACAAGGAGAATGATTCTGTAAATCTTTCAGGTACAGCAAATTCATATATAGCAAAATCCATAAAAGTAATTATTAGAATTATTTAAAATTTGCTTTCATGTTAACTAAAAGGAACTATCTGGGTATTAAATCCCAGTAGGGTAACTTTACAAAGTGATATCTATGCCTCCAGTGAAAATTTTGAGTGAATTTGTCCATTTTTCCATGGTTAGAAAGAAAAGAATTGATATTAACAAACCTTACTGATTCATTTTTTTCCAAAAATGAAATAAAAATCTTGAATTATTTTATATAAAAAATATTGTAACTGAGTTTCAGAAGAAAACCACAATTTAAAAAATGGAGATTAAGTGGAGTTTTTCATTAATGTTGTTTATATCAAATTATTAGCTTCAATTTTACTTTTTTTCCCCCACTTTTTTTAAAGAAATAAATCTAAATTTTATTCTATTTTCTAACTTTCCTGAAGTAAAGACAACTCGTACATCCACTGTTTTGGCCATATAGTGCTTTTCCATTTTCTATGTAATTTATATTTCAAGTGTTCTGATATTGCCCAGTTTGTGTTAGTGGAGAAATTTATACATATAGTCAATTTTGCATATGAAAGGACAAAAAAAAGGTCTCATTTTCTCCCTTTGACTTTTAGTAACTTTTTATACAGGATTTAGTGAGAGGAAGGGGGGCTGCAGCTTTTAATTAAGAACAGAAGTTGTCTGAGTTTCTACTGCCTGGGAGGTTTGTAGAAATCTGTATTCAGAAAGTAAATTTTTTGGGGGTAAGTCAAAGTCTGCCAATAACATTGCCCAGTCAGATGGGAATTGACTCATAATCTGGAATGTGGAGCCATAACACAGTTGTTTGGATAGGTTGAATATTACTTCAGGTCTGGTGCTCCCAGCAAAGTCTTAAAAGGCCTAAAATAGCATTAAGTGACTAATCAGAGGAAAACTGTCAAAAGTCTGCATGTTTTTGAGGGGCAGATTGCTGAAAACTCCTCAATACTAATAATTGCACAAATGTTTTTCTTAAATCCCCTTGTTATCTGTATTATTCCACCATGTTTTTGAGATAAAAAAGACTGCTGAAGTCAAGCACTTACAGGCCACAAGAGAAAAAGGCAGTGAAACAAATGGTTAAATAGTTGCATTAATACCACATGGGTATCCAAGTAATCATTTGAGGTTTCTCTATCACAGTTACTTGTACTGGAACTAGATGTGCTTTTCAGAAAATGTGGCAAGATAATTACTTTTTATAGTGTGCTGACCATTCTTTCTGGAAATGGAATGTGTTTGATTATTTTTCTTTTTATTTAATGTATGGCTGCACTTCTGTGAAGGTGACCATGACTCTGACAATAAATAAAAAATGACCACATAATGATATTCTTATCAAATAGAAATGAAGACACAGAGAAATGGTTTCCTGTACATACATATTCACCAACACTGGAAAAAACCCCAATACTATTTTGTTTCTTAAAAAAAGTGGCATACATTCCTTGCTATTTATAACCTAGACATCCACATTCAGTAGGTTGATTTAGCATGTCAGCAAGTCCAGGGCACTCACTAATAAATGAGGAGAGAATGTCAACTATGTTGGCAGGAAAAGGCCAGTCACACAGCTGACAGCCAGTCTAGGCAGGGAATATATGTAATGGTTTGGTATTGCAAGTTGTTTGTAGTTAGCATTACCAAAGCTGCCAGCCAATTGCCTCATAAGGTCTGCTGACAGGCAGTAATCTAATCTGGTCTCCCATTTGTTTTGTTTTTATCTGCTAAATACAGCTTCATCTTTCCCATGGTTGACTTGTGTGCTATTTGAAATCTTAACATTGCATTCAATCTTGTGGACACAAGAATAGCAGAGGTGCTATAATCACAATCATGTAGAACTGGGCTTCTGGAAGTAATTTTTCATGAAGATGTGTTCAGATTTTAAAATAAACTTGCCATGAAAAGGAAAAGAAATGTGGCTGCACTATTTTCTCCCAAAATGTCCTGCAAGTTTCAAGTTGAAGTTTGAAAGTAGGGATGTTTTATATTATACAGAATTCCACATAGAGATCAGGGATAGACTGGAGCAGCAATTGCAGTTGCAGTGGAAAAAAGATTCAAGGTTATTAGCTTGATCAAGACACAGAAATTAATTGTATGAGTTGTGTTTGAACAAAGTAACTTACATACAAAATAGGTACGATTCTACAAGGTATGTTCATGTCCACTGGTTTTATTTCTGGTTATTTGTTGAGAAGCTGTTGGCTTGAGATTCATCAGTGATGAGTCAACCTGTTCTTACGGATTTGGTTTACTTGAAACTATTATTTCTGGTACAAAATTAGTAATCTACTGTCTTTATTAATTTAAAGCGAGTGGGATATAATGGTAAGGGCGCTATGTCAGTTTAATTTCTTTGCCCTTCCAGAAGCTTCCTGTGTGTTGATGGTTTATTGGGTTAGGACTAGGTCAAGACAAGGGTTGTGTATCAAAAAACGTTTCTAAGAAACATCAAGTTGAAGCATTGCCTATGCCTAACAATTCATTTCTCAAAGCAGCCAGTTTGGTGGAGCCAAGCCTTGTAACTATCAGTTTTTTCAGATGTAAGTTTCCACTGACACTGTTTCTGGTGGTGTATGTGGCCACACGTTACTTCCTCTTGACAGCATGTAGCAGCTTGGCATTCATGCCAACATCCTGCTGGCATTACAGACCAGGTGTTGTATAACTCTGCCATGCAAAATGAAATGGGTCTGTATGGTTTGCTGTGCTTCTCTCTTGCCAAGTTGTCTTTATATGAATGAGGAAATTGTAATCCCAGGAGATGGGAGATGCAACGTCATTTCTATGATGTGGTGAAGACAATTAGCTTTTCATTTTCTCAGATGGCTTCACTTCTCTTAAACATGGTGTTAGGAGATCCAAACCAAAGTCCTGTTTGGATACCTTGCCTGGGGCCATGTCTTGCTTCCATCCTGAGGTCACTTGAGAGTAAGATACCATGTTTCACCTGTACAGTCTTTCTGCCTTTCGTTCTTACCAACATAAAATCAAGGGACAGAAATGCTCTGTCTTAAATGAGATCTTGTGAAAACAGAGATTGTGAAAATTAATCTCTTTAACAGTAGATGCCTGCCTGTCAAAATGTAACTTTGGGTTTTTTTGGTCTTTATTTCTCAAGGCTGGCAGGACATGTTTCATTGTGTTGCAGGAACAGAGATGATAAAGGTGTTCAGACTTGGGAACTGTTTTTTTCTTTAATGTCAGGGATTGCTAAGAAATCTCAATCTGTTATGCAGAACAAGCAATTTTAAAAGCACTGCTGGTAGCACAGGTTATGATAAGGTTCTTTTTTGACCTGGAAATATTAAGAATCAGTTGGGTGAAGTCTCTGGGCATTGAGAAATAAGTCTTTTGCTGACAGCACAAATCCTTAGGGAAAATATGTTTGCCAACCACCCCTTAATATATAAAATGATGTGCCAAAGTTCAACTCTGAAAAAAATACTATAAAAAATTATAGCATTATCTATATATATATATCATATATTATATACAGGTATTATATATTTTATATTATATATGAGAACATAAATTATATAATCAATTCTAACAAGTAAAACAAAGAATGCAACTACCCATAACCAGTGTCATTCCTTATCTTCTGCCACGCTATTATTATTAACTGAAAATATGCAACAATTTTAATGCAAATTACAAACCTATATTCATAATTTTTTCTTTAACTGCTAAGTGCCTTATGTCACATGGACATTTAAGGATCTAAGCAGCCATTCAGAATGAAATACCGAGGAAGAAAATGCAGTCAGCTTTGGATAAAAGTAAAGTTTTTCACTCTCTGATGGCAAATGTAAGTGGAAATTGGCGCTTGAGAGAAGGGAGAGAAAATGAGGACAATCAAACATGTTCTTATGGATATATTAATTATATTGTGCAAAATGAATAAGGACAGTCTCATAGAGAACAGAGAGTATATTTTATGCAAACTTGGTAAGTACTTTCCTGTTTTGCAATTTTCTTGCAGTACTGAGAGGATAATTAGATAGACAGTTGACAAAATTCTATTTGATCTGTTTATCTGATTTCCTTTTTTTTCCTTACATATTTTTGTTTTCATTCCTAATACAGGTGGTGTTTGATCCTTCTTGAGAAAACAAGGCTTATCTCCCCTCTTCAATGGAGTGCCTGTGATTTCTGCTGCTTTTAACACACCTGTGATGAAGTCTTCCATTGACTGTATTCTCATTCTACAAGATCCTGAGAAAGTCCGGAGTTGATAAGGAGATTTGCTTGCTACAGACAGAGCTCCAGCTTTTAGGGGCCTCTTAAAATAAACAAATTAAGCCTGCCTTTGTATAATCTGAAACATATGTTTCCTTATAGGAATTATTGCTTTTCAGAATTTATCCGTCTTTTCTTATTTCAAAGGGAAAAGCAAATGTCACCCAAGCCCAAAAGGACTTGCCCACATCATAGGTCTATTGTTCAAAGTACATCAAAACTTCTCAATAACAAAATACCATAAATGGCAACTAAGATGAAATATGGATATGTGAGTGTGGGGTTTTTCCCCTTTGTGCCTGTAGATTTTTTCAATCAAAAAAACCCCAACCTATCAACAATTTAAAAAGTATGTGTTTGATTGGAGAAATGTGTTCTTTTTAAACTGTTAAGGAAGCAATACTACATTGTAGGAATCTGTCAGTTTTGCAGGCTAAAGAGGAATTCCAAGCTGCTATGGCTTAATATTTATCATAATAAAGCTTTTTCAGAAATGCCAGTATTCTGTCTTGAACTTGATGTGTCCTTGCATGTTAACCAGAAGGAGAATTATATGCAGAAAACAAGTGAGAGAAGAGATAGAGAGGGAAGGGAGAAAAGTCTACCAAAATGGACTTGTATTTTCTTTACTCATTAGTGGTCTGTTTTTCATCTCCTTAAATTTTTCTAATATCATTTGAGGTTAAAATCTACTACAGCTATGAACTTGACCTGATGTAAAACTCCAATGGGAAAAACACTTTTTGTAATGAAAGTTTTCAAAAAAATGGACTTGTAGAAGTAACTGAACCACGTTGTTCTTCCCACACTTAATGCTCAAAGGAAAAAGTTGGACCCCAGATCATTCAAAATGCAATTGTTCATGAAACTGAATTTTAAAGGAAATAAGTTTATCTTTGCTGTTACTACTTGTATTCTTCCAAGTAGAAGGACAATGTTTGTATTTGGGCTTTGACTGCAGTAAAATGATCTTGTCAAAAGGTTTTTTTATATGTATAATTATGTTATGATGGAGTCGTTCTCCAAAAGGCCACTACAAACCTAGATTCCAGTAGAAGACAATAGGTCAAGAGTAGTTACTTAAATTAAGAATGTGTTCAACCTAATTAATCTCTCTTTGATGACTACTCTAGGGATGATGGAATTAACACTTAGGACTGCAACCCACAAGAGAACAGCTCATTGTTCTGAATTATTCTTTGCACAGAGTTAATATCTTCCTTTTAGTTTTAATTTTCATACTTTTATGAACTTATGTTAAAATATATTTGTACAGAGGTAGATTTGAATTTTATTTTTAAAGAGATCACTTTACATCTCACTGTAAAAGTGAAAAATTGAATGCCTACAACTTTTAGGCTTCTCAATTTCACTTGAAAATGGCTAATTATTTAAAGGAAGAACAAAAGGGGAAGTTTTCAAAACAATTCAAGCTGCAAAGCACATTGTGGCAGACTATGGTGAGTTTCAGAAAGCAATCCAAAGCATTCAGTGTGTGATTTTCATCTTTATTTGTCCATCATTTTTCTTTGTCTAGTTTCCACATTAAGAGAAAACTTGGAGCTTGAAGTTCTACCTTAACTCTTGACCTCCTTAGATATTGAACCATATTAAACCATATTATCTATGAATGAAGAATGAGTTGAGAATCTTGAGGGCAGGTTTCAGTTTTTCAAGATGAATTCAGGAATTGAGATAGAAGGAGTTGTCATAGTTTCACCACAACATGAAATTTGAATTCAGAGCTGACTCAAAATATGTGTTTTGATAATATCATGATATTGTTGAAGTAAACCCCATTGATACACTTCATTTGAAAACAACCAAAATGCCTACAACCACTAATTAAATTTACAGTATTGATGAATCTAGCCAAGCAATAAGATGTTCTATATTTACATATACATGTTATAAACCAGTACAAATTGGAAAACCCCAATCGGTATGCATAATTTCTCATGGGTTTTTGGTTGTTCCGCCCCCCCTCCCCTTCCAGCCCCCCGACCTACAGGCTTTAATTCAACCAGCTTTGTGACATTCTCACGTTTGTCAGGATCTACATTTTTTAGACATATATTGACTTAATGCCAGCCTAGTGCAGATGAATATACTAGACACACTAATAAAAATATAATGCTCAGCATAAAGGAAATGTAAAATATTCATGGTGGTCTGTATGTAGTTGGAGCTGAAGGTATCCAAAGGATGTCTTTGACATCTTACACTGAAAGTGTGTTTGCTTTACACAGCAATAAATTTATTTATTATATTCATTAAATTAGTGGCTCTTGTACAGCTGCCTTGGGATAAATTAACATTCACTTATGACTTTTCTTACTTTACAGAGAGGAAAATTGAGACAAAGTTTATTGTTGATAAGGTAATTTAAACTAGAACTGCATTGTACAGCACTGATATTGATTCACTGACATTTTAAGTGTTTCTAATAAGAGGTTAACTTTGCTATTATTTTCCTCAATATTTCACATAAGGTAAGCATGTATTAAATGTTTTATCTGTTTCCATCATTAGCTAGGAGATTTATTCTCTTATGAGTTGATGTTATGCATGGTAGTGACTAAGCACTTGCAAAATAAAAGTGTTTTTCCTCAGTTTGCAAATGTGTGAAGGCAGTTCTGATTAGTTCTGGATTCTTTTGAACCTCCATCATTTTCAACAGCTTAGAACGTTAATTCAACCATTTGTCAGATCTGATGGAGCATCAAGCAATCAAATGAAAATACATGAAAAACACATGTTTAAAAAAGCATCCACATGTGCAAAAAACTCCTTTAATCGTGCTCATCATCTCTTCTGTAAGCCTAAATGAAACTTTATACATTTCTACTGCACTATCATATTCAAATCTGTGGTAGCAGATTGACAAAAAATAAAAATTTTAATAAAGTAGTATATTGGACATTACATAGTCTATTAATTTAAAAAATATTGTTTTATTGTCTTCAGTTGTCAACTTGCTCTTTCTCCCCCATCTGGACTTTGAAAAGGGCACTTTTGACCTTTTATGTGTGCCCATTCAACACTTCTGTGTAAATCAGTTGCATATGTACATTTCTGTATACTTTCTGCATGTAAATAATAAGATATAAATATGGGAGATTTCTTTCATGTTTCCATGAGGATAGGAATTTAGCAATGCAACTTCACTGCAGGAAATGCAACTTTGACTGCCAGGTGTTTGATTCATTTATATGCAACAGAGAGGAAATTCTTTTACAATCCGGTGGTGGTTATGTACCCCAAAAGTGTGCAAAATATATTGATAACTTATTCCTCCCAAATTATTTTAAGCAGGCTTGCTTATTTACATCTGTAAATGTATCTTTTATTGTGCTTATAGTTGAGCAGGTAAGGGCCAATCTTTATGTAATATGCAGTTAGGACTTGGATTCAGAAAATCCCTTTCCTTGTTCCATTTCTTTCTATGTTACAGTTTACTGAAATTATCTGTGTTTTTATCACCTAACTGATGTTTACTACTATAATCCTCTTGGAATATGAAATTTGGACTTCTTTCTTGGAGGTGTGGAAGTGATGGAGGAGCTGTGTTGTTCTTTTCGTTTGCCCTTCCCCTCCCAATTATTTGGAAAACAAGAATGCAGAGAACTTAAAGCTTACTGTGATTTTGAACATTTCAAACTCTATTGAAATTCCTGTGGAAATACCTTATATCATTATTGGATTGTTAGTTATTATAAGATTATTTTCTCCTTCTAGTTCACTCAAAATAAGGCACATAAAAAAGAATCCTTTAACCACAAAGTCATATTATCAGATATGAGAAAAGATTAGTCTAAGGGTCATGTAACTATGCATTCTTATGTTTATTCAATCTTTTTTTTTGTTTGTAATAAACTTCTTTTGCATTCATCTGAACGAGTGTTGTTTTCTAGCACTGAAACATGTCAAGAGTAGCTGTTACAACCTGACAAAATGTGCAAATGAAAACAAAACATGTTAATGAAAAATGGAGAATAGAGAAGCTAACCAAAGTTGTTTGAATGAAATTCATTTGTAGACATAAAAGGTGTCACGGATTAACATTACAGTACTTCATAAGATTAATGCAATAAATCAATGCAAGTCAGCATGCTGTATGTTCATTGATGGCAACAGAATTGTACTGCTTTCTGGATGTTTCTGTTTTATGTGACTCTGACTGCCAGAGAGCAAGGCAATCCTGACGCATTCTCTGGATGTCTGTTGTGTGTTAAAAAGAATTTAAAATATTAATTCAGACACAGAACTTCAGAACACAGTAAGGAACCAACAGTTGAAAAAAATAGCTATAACATATTTCAGCAATTTATTACTTTGTTTGATCATGAATTTTAACCAGAATTATGTTCCTTGCCAAGTCCAAGTTAGCATTAAAGATGAAAATAATATGATTTGCATGAAGTTTGTTGTCTTATACAAAAATGGAGATTTAGTCAGGGTTTAAAATGAAATGTACTTTTTTTTTTTTTCTGGATGGGGGAAAAAATTGATGCATTTTTGCCATTAGAGAAAAATAATGGTTGGGTTTGTTTTGGTTTAGGGTTTTTTAAAGATCAGAACAGTTTCATTATACATTTAAAAAAGATTAAACAAAGACCTTTTACTTCTTTTGCAGATGCTAATTCACCACACATCTTTACACACAAGCTTTGACCATAAAAATAGTAATTTCCTTAATTTATCATGTCATATTTTAAGACAGGCTAAAAATAGCACAATGAAAGGCAGAATATTTCCACAGTGAAAATATTTTGCTTTTCCAACATTTGGGTTATATGTAAACCTTGCAGTCTCATTTCATTGACAAGGTGTCATGTTGGTTCTCCTAACCTCAGAGCTGTGTTAGAAGAACTGAACCCAAGCTTGGTTACCAGAATAATATAAATATTACTTCATGTTTTTAGAATTTCTTATTGCAATGGCATATGTCATATGCCTTCTGGTATTTTTGGGTTGGTTGGTTGGTTGGTTTTTGTTCCCAGTACTGAACACAGATTGGTTTGCATTAGCAAAGTCATTGTGTTTCACTCTGAACTCCTTGCTGCTGTATCATATACATAAAGACAACTTTAATTATTTTAAAGATACAGATGCAGAAACTTTTCAACAGTCATATGTGAATATCCTGAGATTAGGCATACAATTATAAAACATCTTAAGAAGAGAAATGTTTTGTAGGAAGAAACAAAAATGGCAGATAAGGAAGACCTCTTCCTTAGCTGAATTCTGAAACTCATACTGAGTCAGTGCTGGTTGCATGTGTCTGTATCAAAGGTCATGCACACATTCTTACACACTTGGTCTTTACCTCAGCTTTGCATTTTGCTGAGTTACCTCATGGAAATCATTTGTTGACTGCTGTCTGTTATCTGCCTGTTGCACATGTCTGAAAGGCAAATAGGATTTTCTTGCAGTTTTTTTAGACAGGATGGAGCTTTGCACTTTTTATGATTTTGTCTCTGAATCTCAAAGAATATTAAGGCTCCTGTGAGAAATGTAAGCGTAATTCGTGTCAAAAATATAATAAAGTATACTGTATGGCTTGCCAAATCATCCAGTGGGATTCTGGAAGCATTGAATCTGGGTGTTGCGGAATACGCTGTAAAGATGTAGCAACAGAACAACTATAAGCCAGACATGAACTTAGTTTAACATACAAAAAGGTAGTAAAAGAAGAAAGCCAAAGTTAATGACTAAAAGCAGCCTTTTAATACAAGATAGAAACAATGTAAACAAGGATTAAGCCGGGTACTTCAACACAATAGGAGACAGACGCAATTAAGACAAGGAGGGAGTACCCCAAGACAGAGAGATAAAACCTGAGCAGCTGAGCTTCTCAAATAAAAATTTAAGTTAAGAATCACACCAAAGAAGATGCCAGCCCCCATGACCATGGAGAAGCAACAGGAAGAATCAGATGAAAGGATCTCAAGACGGAGAAAGAAGAAGATCATTTATTAGAACTGGTTAAAGATAAACCTGCTTGAACTGTATAAAAAAGGAGCCTGTGAGCTCAAATGGGTGTCACTGATGGAGCGGAGACTCCCAGTGCACCCAGCGCTGCACTGTTTACTCTATAGCTTTCATTATTTATAAAATTAAGCTACCCTTTTATACCAAAATGATTGGTTATTTGGGTGATCATTTATAACAACAGCAGGGCAGATTCTGCTCATGTGTTGAACAGATCTCACTCCTGGGATATGATATTAAATGTGCAGCTGCATAGTCAGGATGAGAAATCACCTTTATGAGCACACTTGGATAACCTTTAGTCTTTCCATGAATATAAAGCCTAAAACAAAGATCTGCAGCTGATTTCAGTGCTGGGCTGTGTCATGAGAAATCACTTTTTTATTTTTTTTAAATTAAAACAGTGAGTTTAGCATCATCATACTATTGACTGTTTTAATAGCAATTTTTCCATATTATTTAGAAAGAAACAAGTAATTTACAGAGCAAATTTTCTTTTCTGTGAGCTTAAATAATGATAAAAGGAAAGCACATTAGTAAGGAGACAGCACATTGCAAATTAATGTAAACCTTATGGTTTATCAGCATTCTTGGAATTTTAGTACTTTGAATGTATTTGTACCCACAGTTACACTGAGATTCCTTGACACATTCAATGCAGTGCTTTATTGCATAACTGATGTATTTTAGACATAATGTTTCTGAGTGGAATAGATTTTTCCTTGTGACTACACTACTGGAGGTGAAAATATCAACATTTACAAGGACGATGGTACGAGCCATCATTTTTTTACAGTCATTTATATTTACATATGAAGAAATGTTGAAGTCATAAAGCAGAATAAAGTGATTATTTATTTAAGTCTGGTTCAATTTTTAAAATTTAATCAGATCTTCCAAAAAAATTCTCTTTGCTGTATGTCACTGGCAATACTTTTTTTTTCTCTCTCTAATCTTCCTTGATAACTGCAATTAAACTGAAAGAGAATAGATTTAGATTGGATAAAAAGAAGACATTTTCTACAGTGAGGGTGGGCAGGCCCTGGCACAGGTTTTCCAGAGAAACTGTGGCTGCCCCACCACTGGAAGTCTACTGCACAGGAGAATATCCAGCATATGCGTTAAATATCCCACTACTGAGCAGTAAACATGAAGAAGCGGTTGATAATATTCTCCATTTGTTCATTGCTAAACCAGAGAATATGATTTTGTTGTCGCTAACATGAAGTGTTAAGTCCAGTCTTAATTAATTAGGGTTGGATTTTTAAATGAGCACAATGGGTTTAGTGGTTCTCAGGTATCCTCAACACCCAGTTGTTTTTAATAACACTTATGGGAGTGTGCTTGCAATCTTTTTGGAGCAGCCAGGGAGAGGCTGACCACATCTGACAACTCCTTACATTGTTTGCATGATCTGGAACACTCTGACAAAGTTTTAGACCAAAAGTGCAGTTGAAGTGTCATTTTATGTCCATCTTCAGACCAATATAATATCATTACTGAGAGCTGTTTCAGGTCCCAGTGAATGATTCCCAATTTGGTTACAACCAGAGGAGTGGCTAGCTGAGCCATGGAATCCCAGAATGGACCAGGCTGGAAGGGACCACAGTGGCTCATCTGGTCCCACCTCCTGCCCCAGCAGGGCCATTCCACAGCACATGGCACAGGATTGTGTCCAGAGGGGTCTGGAATATCCCCAGGGAGGAGACTCCACCCCCTCTATGGGCAGCCTGTTCAATGCTGGGTCACTGGGTCAGCAAAGAAGTTCTTCCTCCTGTCCAGGTGGCACTTCCTGGGCATCAGTTCCTGCTCATTCCTCTGGTGCCATTGCTGGGCCCCTTCCCTGCAGGCACTGCCAGCCATGGGGAGGTCCCTGCCAGGCTCTGCTCTGGAGGCTGCCCAGCCCCAGCTCTCTCAGCCTTTGCTGCTCCCAGAGCTGCTCCAGGCCCTTCAGCATCTGCACAGCCTGCGCTGGCCCCACTGGAGGAGCTCCATGGCCCTGCTGTGCTGAGGAGCCAGAGCTGGGCACGGCCCTGCAGATGTGTCTCTCAGGGCTCGTCGAGGGGCAGAATGACTCAGTTTATTAATCATCGTGCATCGTAAGTGTTGCTTCTTACAAGGGCTTATAGAATTTTTGACCAACTCTTAACATAGTCTATCATCCTTCACTGATTAGTTACTAAGAAACTACTTCATAAACAGAAAGATGTCCATTGCACAAATTTTAAAGCCCTCATTAAGAGCCATGTCTAAAGCACTTTGAAATTCATGAGGCATCATAAACTCACAGAGTCATAGAATTACCTGGGTTGAAAGGGATCTTAAGGGTCATCCAGTCCCACTCCCTGCCATGAGCAGGGCAATCTTCCACTGTTCTACGTTGCTCCAAGCTCCATCCAACCTGGTCTTGGACACTCCCAGGGATGGGACAGGCACAGCTTCTCTGCCCAACCTGTGCCAGGGCCTGCCCACCCTCACAGGGAACAATTTGTTTCCAATACTCCATCCAACCCTGCCCTTTGTCAGTGTGAAGCCATTCCCCCTTACCCTGTCAGTTCAGGCCCTTGTCAATAGTCTCTCTCCATCTTTCTTTCAGGCTGCCTTGAGGGACTGGAAGTCCATTAGTTTTTCACCAGACTTTAAAGCCAAAATGACTTGGCTTTCCAATAAGGCAAATTTTTTGGAGGATGCACAGATCTAATCAGCCAGGAAACTGGTGATGTTATTCTACTGAGGTTGTTGGCATTGCATCCATGCTGAGCCCTTTCAAGAGTTTGAAGTGCAGGAATGTTGCAATGAGATGCAATGAGATAATTTGCTTTTCTGCTATGAAAGATGACATGTTTACTCTGTATGCATGTCCTGGGTTTTGCTGAGGCCAGTCTGTGTGATATCATTGATGATGTTGCCTCTAGAAATGCAGATCCCATATATTACCTCATGTGGCACTAAAGGCAGTGACTGAGGGGAACAAAGGATCTGAGGGAGACAGGACTGACCCAGCAAGTCACTGATTTATGGCTCCTGTGTAGCCCTTTTCAGCCCAGCTTTCAGGCAGGGAAGAGCCTATGCTGTCAGCAAGCTCCAGTGTGTAGTGGGAGAGAACAAGCTGCAGCTTGCATGACTGCAAAAATTCACTAAAGTAACCAGGAGTTAAGGAAAAGAGGTTTGAAATTTTTATTTCAGGGTAAGTCATCAGTGTATTAAAATTTGAATGTCCCTTTTTTAATATATATTATTTTATTTAAACCATGAGTATCTTTTTTGAAAGGCAGTTACATATCAATAGTAACTTTATAGAATTTAATTTATAATAGAGAAGTCAAAAAAATCTATTTTAATCAGTAAATCTGGAGATTGCTTAGCACAGACCAAAAAAATGTCCTACTCAAATTACCTCCTATGACAGTTTTTTTAAAAAGTGGGAATTTCTAATTTTATCAGGACTAGATCAAGGTTCAGTGATTAAAAAGAGCAGATGATTTCATCATGTCAGAAACAGCCAGGCATCATTTTGATGCAATACTGAAATTTGAACAACATTCTTTGTGAATATGTCATAGATTAATATGCTGCACACAGTGTGTTTGCTCATTTCCTACCTCTCAAGAGAAATGAAATCGAGACACTGTGTCAGATTGGCTTTATGATAAAAATATATGGGTTTTATCAACTGCACAGTTCTTGAATATGTTCTCTCAGCATCCCCGTTCAAGATGTTCATTCAATGGAACCACTTGAATCATGAGTGTGGTCTTTCCACGAGTAAGATAATTAGATTTTGAAAACTAGGATTAATAAATCATTATAGTAAGTTTAATTTCAATTAGCATTATAAATGCTGCTATTTTAGCAAGTAATTGACATCTGATTAGCATGTTTCAGGGTGTAGCTGTTTAGATATTAATCCAAGTTCTAAACCTTGTGTTATAGGGTTACCTAAGTGAGCCTAAATTTAGGCTTTAAAGCTAGGGGTAGGCCTGGAGCTGTCAGCTGACTTGGGCTAGGCTGAGCTAACAGCTGACAGTTTCTAGCAATAGTGTTGTATTCTATGCC
>JAWWEV010000095.1:16527603-16551719 GCA_035583235.1 Hafferia zeledoni
GAACTGGTTAAAGATAAACCTGCTTGAACTGTATAAAAAAGGAGCCTGTGAGCTCAAATGGGTGTCACTGATGGAGCAGAGACTCCCAGTGCACCCAGCGCTGCACTGTTTACTCTATAGCTTTCATTATTTATAAAATTAAACTACCCTTTTATACCAAAATGATTGCTTATTTGGGTGATCATTTATAACACTCCTCTGTCTTGTGAGAGACTGAAATTTGTTAGTGGCTCACATGTTGTTAAAGTCACTGAAATGCTTTTGTCCACTGTAGCAAATTTTGCAAAGAAGGAACTATGTACTGAAGCCTACCCCTACCTGAGTACACCTACTAATTTAGACTGTGATGAGATAAAGGTGGTACTATTGCCCAGTTACCGCAGGAGAAGAACATATCCACAGCTGTCAGCGACTGGAATGCTGCTGACTCAAACAACCAAGGTTCAAGCTGATGATGAGCAAAGTAACAACCCAGGTGCTGAGTGTGTGCACACCTGCCACCTCAGGTTACAGGCTGGGTATTGAACAAGATAAGAGGGAAATCCCACAGGGAATAGCAGCGTTTTATTGTCCTTACACAAATGACTCAGCTGTGATAGCTTCCCTGTGGGGAAACATTGGGACAATTCACACATAGTCTGAAGATATCCATCTCTGCTGACAGGCCATAATGGATCCACTGTGCTGACATTAATAGGCAGCTGAAACATCTTAGAAGGTATCAAAGACTCCTGAAATGTCCAGTATTATATCATCCATTGTAAGACTCCCTGCCCTGGAGACATTTCTACCTAACTGAAGCAAAATAAATACATGGATTTCCCTCACCACACAAGATTTTTCCTTCACCACCCTGGACTTGCTTTGGTGGATCCAGACTGTAACCATCACTTCAACAAGACTGGGACTCCCATGTGGTAGTTTTGGTCTTGTTAGGCCTTAGTTTTAGTTCGGCCTTAGTTTTAGTTAGGCCTTGGTAGGTGCCACTACATCTCTTCGCTGAGAAGACTATCGGAAGAAGATCTGTGGGATATGGTCAGAATCCATGGGATAGTAATATTTTTTCTACTTAATGTATCTCTCTGTCACACTCTTTTCTTCTTCCCTCCTTATCTTTTTCCTGTTTCTTTCTACTTCTACCTCATATTTACTGTTAAATAAAACCCCATATTATTAGCTTTGGTATATGGTCTCGTTTGCACCATATTCATGCAGAGGCATCTCTCTAATAATTTAAAAGAACCTGATCATAACATGTGTGTCTGTTTAGAAAAGAATATTTTTGCCATGTGCATCATTAATATGGAGTAAATTTATGTAATTTCTGTGCTATAGAACTTGGTGCTAGTAACACTAAGGTCATGGGTCACTGTAGAAGCCACTCAAGACTTGGACTGAATTATCCTCATGGCTCCCTTCCAACTCAGAATACTTTGATTCTGTGAATCTTTTCACAAGTGGGTTTGCTATGATCATCTACATCATGCATGCAGGAGAAGTTACTGACTTCCCCAGTCATTCCAAAATGATCAGCTATGTCTCTTACTCATGACCTCTGGACAAAAAGATACTTCAAAAATACAGAAGTAAGCCACAGCAGTGAAGAATTGCAGAGCCAACAGAATCTGTGTAATACTTTGACAATAGTTAAGTGCTGCAGGAACTTGTTCAGCAGAAACCTTGAAGAAACAGACAATGGATAAAAATATGCAGTATGATACCACTCCCAGAAACTACATTAAAAATTAAGGCCTGTGCAAAGCAATTATTTTTTCTCCATTTTGCTTGATAATATGACTAGCCATAGATGTAGCAAGAGACTTTTAGGAGAGATTTATTAAGCGTTCTTGCAGTCTGTGCTTCTTTCCTGCTTCAAGATCTGAAGGTGAGAGCAAAGTCTGTGATCTGGAAGATAAGGTAAGCACTCATTGCCCAGTTTGGGGGCATATATCCTTTTATCTAAGGCTTAATTTATCATCTCATCTGGGGTTTTATTTTTCTGTTGGCAATGGGTTCTTAGGGGGAACGAGAAAAGGAGACAGAAAAAATCCCATCCTCTAAACCTCTGTGAAGCTTATATTCTCAAATTATTTTATATTGTAGCTATGTTTCACATATCACACACATCAAAGGACTTTCTGCTGCAGTCACCCCAGCTTACCTTGTAAGTCCTCATTTCATGCTGATCTTCCACAGTCAGACCTAACTTATAAAAGCTGTATTTAATGACATGTAAGACTTCAGTTCTAAATAGAGGCAAAAAAGCTACAAACTGGTAAAAAATCACCAAAAGAGATACAGGGAAGTAGTATAATTTAAACCAAATTTGATTTTCTGTAATTACAATTAAGACATGCCTGGATGATTTTTGACTCTGACATATCATGATAAGACAGATGTATATTACTGTGATTTCTCTAGTGATGCTTACTGTTGCTTCCTTGTCACCTATAATAGCAAAGTAAGTGGACAGACTAAATTGAAATGATTTATCCCTTATGAATGTCTTAGTCAAAACATACTGTTACAGTAAAAGGTTAAACTTTCTCCTGCAATGAAGTTAGCATGCACATCATGCATGGAACCATGTCATGTTTCACAATGTCACTGATACTACTGATGCCTTGAGAGACTCCAGAAAGCAGGACTCTGAGCCAAGTTAGTGTGGGATAAGATAAAAAGGTAGATTCTTTAATGTCTAGGCTTAGGGCCTTCAGGAATACATGATGACATGCTTTTTCAAACTCTGACTTCTATGTTTTTTATAATATTGTCCACCCAATACCCAGTTCACACATCTCTAGGTCCAGCCTCGTCCTGCACCCAGGCACACCCTATCAGGATTCGAGCCTGGGGGAGAGTGGGACCCTCTTTTCATAATTTTCATCTTCCTAAGCACACGTTGGAGGTTTTCCAGTGTTCTGGTTTCGAGTTCGTTGACCTATGTTTATGTCTCACAGTACATGCCTTAAGATATTTTTCAGCCTTCTACCTTGAAAAGAGGTCTAAATAACTGGTGGAATTTTAGACATTGATATGAGATAAGGGTTAGAATACATAAACATTGAACTTAAGCTGCTAGAAATATTAACATACTAAATTTGCATTTTCACTACAGTTACAAATACTTCTAAAATCTATAAAGATTAAAAATCAAAAATCAGAAACCCCTGAGCTTCCTTTACAGAGTGACTCCCATGAGGCCACTTCCTCTGGCATGCTCTCTTCCTTCTGCCTTATACTCTCTTCAGTTAAACAAGGACAAATATTATTCCATATTCATCTCTTTCTTGTTTAAAGGATCTTTTTAAAGAGTTGCATTAAGTGAGCAGATTTTACCCTTTGTACCTGAAATGATTTATCTGGAAAGTAAGAGATTATTCTCTCTGTTCCATGAAAAAGCAGAAAAGTATTTCTGGAGGATTGAGAGGAACATGCAGAAATTTGAGAACAAACGGTTTCACTTCACTCTTTTAGTTTTGAATTCTATCCATGTTTATAGTCCTTCTGTTCTGGAGTTTGTGGGATTTAGTTTCTTAAATTAATGCATATACTTATTGCATATAATACATGGAAGTAACTTTCTTGTTACTAGTGATGACTTCTAGCTGCATCAGTGATATAAAAATGAACCATGTTGAAGTAATTCATGAGGAACTGCAGCCCATGGGAAGGATCCATGTTGGAGAAGTTCATGGAGGACTGTTTTCCATGGGAGTGATCCTATGCTGAAGGAGGGGAAGAGTGTGAGGAGTAGTCTGCCTGAAGAAAGAAGATGAAGAGGTGCTCCGGGCATTGGAGCAGAGATTTACCTTTAGCCTGTGGTGAAAGCCACAGTGAGACAGGCTGACCCCCTGCAGCTCACAGAGGTTAATGGGGGAGATTATGATAGAAATGTCTTTAAATTGTTCTAACCTGGAGTTTGAGTTGCATATTAAGAAAATTATTACAGCATAAATCCCTTGCTGCAGCCACATTAGGAGCAAGAGGAAAACTTCATTGCAATGTTAAAACCTATAACCTGGCCCAAAAAGACCAGAGGTGAAGATTGTGATGGAAATACCTCCAATTTGCTGTAAGTCATTTGAATTGTATGTTACAGGAATTGCAACAACAGGAAACAACCCAAGGCAATGGAGGAGAAGCCTTACAAAAAGAAATGCAACTACAGCAGTGATGTAAACCAGCTTTGGTGCCCAGAAACTCCAGGCAACACACCACCTCTCCCATCCCAAGAGACCATCATAAGAGGTGGAGCCCAAAGTCATCGACTAAATGAACTGAAAGAACATTTGTTGAACCCTTGTAGATCTTTTATGAACATTTTGCAGGGGCGGTCCATAGGCTAATGGAACAATATTTGTGTATTATGTTAGAGAATGGGAAGGGGAGACATGGTTAATGATGGTGTATTGAATAGTGTGGGAATCAATCATAACACAGATGGTAAGGAGTAAGGGTGGGATAATCTGCTGGGTTTGGCTGGGTAGTTAATTTTATTCACAGTAGGCAGCATGGGGCTGTGTTTTGGACTTTTGCTGCAAACAGTGTTGATTATACAGAGCTGAGCAGCGCTTAGCAGAGCCAAGAACTTTCCTTCTCCTCAACTCAACTCACCAGCAACCAGGCAGGTGCACTAGTAGATTGGAGGGGACATAGCTGGGACAGTTGACCTCAGCTGAACAAAGGAGTATTTCATACCATATGGTTCATACTTAGCATAAAAATCTGTGGGGAGAAGAAAGAAGGGGAAATAAAAGGAGGTGTTTGGAGTGATGATGGTTTTTTTCCCAAGTCACTCTTACATGTGATGGGGCCCAGCTCTCCTGGAGGTGGCTGAACATTTGTCTGCCCATGGGAAGTAATGAATGAATTCCTTGTTTTGCTTTGCTTGTCCATGTGACTTTTACTTTCTTTATTGCACTGTCTTTGTCTAAACCCTCGAGTTTTCTCATTTTTACCCTTCTGATTCTCTCCTCAATCCAAGTGGGGTAGATGGAAGGAGTGGTTATGTGGTGCTTGGCTGCTTGCTGGGGTTAAACCATAGCATGGGAAGAATGTTTATTACTGTGAATCTAAGACATATGAAGGTGATTCCTGAATGCCTGAGAAAAGTACTGAAGAGCTGTAAGTTGTACATTTCAGATTCATCTTCCCCATCCCTTAGTGTTTTGCTGTCCTTATCTCAGCCCAGATCCTGATGGTGATGTTGCTTTTCATGGGTCCCAACTTAAGTGACTACCAGACCTCTTGATGACGATGAATAGGAGAGATGAGCTTTTCCATGTCTAAGATCAGGGTGTTTAGGATTTAGGCATCTCAGTGTTCAGCACTGTAGGCTATTACTTCTGTAGGTTGCAACTTGCAGCATTATCAAAACTGAATTTATGTGCAACTCTAGAGCAACACTGTACAAGAGCAATTACTGTTCAAGACCAGATGGTTAAGTTGTAAAAAGAAATAGTCTGATCACAACAAACATAATAATGCAGCTCAAACTACCTCTGAATCTGAACCTATTTAAACCACTCAAGATATTTCTGTGCTTTAATGTGCTTGAAGGATGATGACGATGTTTATTATAATTTCTTTCCATTCAGCAGCATATATCAGCTTGTGGACTGAAGATATTTTGATAGTTTTTTATGCTTTCATTTTTAACAGCATCCATTTACCAGATTCAATGATGTTTACCTACAATTGTGCCCAAAGGGAAAAATACTCAGCTAATTGGTATTACTGTTTGCAATGCCTGATTAACTTATAATAATATATTAGTAAGGTTATCATTTAATATTAGGATTGACAAAAAGAAAGAAATGTGAGTAATGTAATTTTAATAAAAGCCTGATTATTGGCAAATGGAATAGGAGGATAATGTGAGTACTATTTCTTCATTCAATGTCTTCTGCAAGGAGACACTAAATTCTACTTGATTTTATACTATGTGGTTTCATTCATCTCTGAACTAAATTATTATGCAGATTTGAGCTAGTACACTAGTACACATAGTTCACGTACAAATGACTCGTAAATTTGGTTTGGTATAGAAAGTGGAATGACAATTTGTCATGGTGCCTAAGTAATGTTTTTGCATTTTTATATTGATAAAACAGAATTATTCAGCTATTAATATTTGATGGGAGTGCTACATTTATGTACTGGGAGCATAATGGAATTGTTAAATATTTTAACTGAACTCAACCTTACCATGTAGAAATTAGTAAGAAGGTGGAAGGGGAAAGATCTAGTAATTAAATGTAATGCATGGCAACATATTTAAAGCTGTGCATTCAGTGAGATAATTACAATTAGTACTTTATTTGTAATGTTATTCTACAACACTGTGGTGCATTTACATTGTGTACATGCCTACATAAAAGGTAATTATTCTTTACAAGTGGAAATTTTTGTGAATCAGGAAGTAATTCAAGTAAGTTTTAGAAAGAAGAAATACATTAGTTTTTAAATAATCAGTTCAAAAATTTATTCTGTTTGGGAACAAAACAACATCCATTAACTACTGAGTATTATATGTATTATATGGGTAAAGAGATAACTAATTAATTATTTCTTACCTAGTTTTAGTGAGGGAGCTTATACTGGAAAAAGACAGGCTGGTAAAAAATCATGAAATGTAGGCTAGTACAAATCATAAAGAAGTCTGGTAAAAAATATTTTGTATAAGTTTACTTACCAAGTGAGATTCTGCAAACTTACAGGTCATATTTTTCTCAAATTATGTAAAGGCTTACACTGTTCCTGGAAAGTCAAAGCAACTTTCCTAGAAATAATTACTTGTGCTGTATGAAAATAAATCAGGACATAATTTTCAGTCAGGACAATGAATTTTGCACCCAGAAAAGGAATTTGACACAAATTAACAGTTAAATCTCTTTTTTTGCCTTGATCAATGGGGTACCCTGATTGAACTCTCCACGAACCATCTCTGCATTCCAAAACAAGAATTTTTTTTTCTCTGAAATTTTGATTGGGGCAGTTGTATAAGCAAAGGTTGGGAATGTGTATTCCTTAATGATATAAATCAGAGAGGTTTATCTGATGGCAGTATAGCTATATTAATTTATGTTCCAGTAGCAAACTTGTGATTTAAAGCTAAACCATTGCTTTAACTTTACTCCTAAGAACTAAAAAACATGTTCCTGATAGTATCATGGCAGAGATTACATAAATGCTCTTGGCAGTGTTTCCTTAATTTAGATGGTGTGTTACCTCCATGGAAAAATTTGTTCTTCTGAACATTAATAAAATTAGAATATTTTTTCATGTAATTTCTGTTGTGTTTTCTAGTAAGTTAAGACTAACAACTAAAACTAAAAGTGTCTACTAGAATCAGGTTCCAGAACAGGCTTGCCAGTAATAAACAATGTGATGGCACACTAAAATTTGAGACGAACTCTAATGGGATCCCTCAATCTGTTCAATGAGGTGTTGGCTACAACACACCTCACCTGAAATGTTTCTACACCAACACATGCAGAATAAGGAACAAGCAAAAGAGACTCAAGCCTTTGGCCAAATCCCAGAGATCTGACATCATTGGCTTAAGTGAAACCTAGTGGAATGATGCCTGTGACTGGAGCACTCTGTTGGCAGGTTGCAGGCTCTTCAGGAGGGACAGGTGAGGTGGGGTGGGTGGCACTGTATGAAACGGAGGGGCTGGAATGTGTGGAGCTCACAGTTGGCAATGGCACAGTTGAGAGCCTCAGGGTAAGGATTAAGAGGCAAACAAAGCAGATGTCATCCTGGGAGTCTACTACAGGCCACCTAGCCAGGATGACAACACTGATGAATTTTCTTTAAGAAACTAAGGGATATTTCTACATCAGCCATGCTTCTCTTTATGAAGGGTTTCAGCTTGTCAGATGTTAACTGTGAGCATCACATGACTGGCACAAACAGGTCTAGAAGAGTCCTAAAACGCTTGGATGATAAACTCATGGTACAGGTACTAAGGATTAGGGAAGGTGCCCTCCTTGACATTTTCCTTGTTAACAGTGAGGGTCTCATGGGTGAAGTGATGATTGGTGGCTGCCATGGCCACAGCAACCGTGAAGCAACTGATTTTAAAATTTCTGTTGACAGGAGGAAAAGTGCAAACAAAAATTCAACCCTGGACATGACAACAGACTTCAGGCTGCACAGGGAACTAGTGAGTAAGGCACATTGGAAAAATGCTTTTGGAGATGCTGGGCATCCATCAGAGCCCATAATTTTTTAAGCACCACCTCCTAAGGGCACAGAAGGAGGCAATTCCAAAATGTCAGAAGTCAAGCAGGTGAGGCAGAAGGCCAGCTTGGCTGAGCAAGGATCTTTTGGCGCTAACGCAAAACCAGAAAGTATATGTCCAGTAGAAGCATTGTCAGGTGAGACAGGAGGAATAGAGTGATGCTGCTTACCACTCTAGGGAGAAAATTCTTGTGGCCAAAGCTCGGTCATAGTTGAAACTGCAGAAATATGGGGACAATAATAAGAGTGTTTTAAAGTATGTTAATAGCGAAAGGCAGTCAGAAATAATGTTGGCTCATTAGAGAATGAGAACAGTCACCTCACAGACAGGGATAGAGACAAAGCAGAGAAGTTTAATACTTTCTTTGCTTCAATCTTCAGAACCAACAATGGCCTAAAGGAGTCCCAGTACTCTGAGCTGGAGGACCATGACTATGAGAATTATCAACTCCCAGTCAACCCTGAACTTGTGTGGGATATGCTACTCCAGCTGTATCCCTATAAGTCATCAGGCCCTGATGGGATTCATCCAAGAATAACCAAAAAGCTGGACGATGTCATTGTAAGACCTCTCTCAATGATTTTTGAGTGGTATTGGGAATCTCAAGAGGTCCAGGCTGGCTAAGGTTGTCCCAGTTTTCAAGAAGAGCAGGCAGGATAATTCTGGATATTACAGGACTGTCAATCTCACTTAGTGACTGGTAAAATTAGGGAGATTATTTGGGGAGTTATTGAAAAGCAATTGTAGATTGAAGGCAGCACAGTTATCAGTCACAGCCAACATGGCTTCACAAGACAAAAATCCTACTTGTCAAATTTTCTTTCCTTTTATGACGAGGTGTGCTGGTTTAAAGGTAAACTGGCAGGAGAAGTGAACCCAGCACAAAAGAGATTATAAATCAGTGTTACAATTTAATAAAAATATTACAATAAATGCAATGATACAAAGAAAAATTGGTTTTAACCCACAAAACCCAGAGGTATAACCCAGAAGTCTGGGGCGCAAACAGGAGGGTGCTCACTGGCCCCTGTGCTGAGATCCACATGGTTCCCCTCAGTCCAAAGTAAAAGGAAGGGAAAAACCTGTTGATGCAGATGATGGTTGCTGTCTGGTTAAGAGTGGTGGTCGCAGTCCTGTCAAGGTCCTGGTGCTCCTCTGGATCTGATGAGTGGTCCCAAAATTTCCCAAAGCCCAAGATTATATACCCTCTGGTTCAGGTGGGAATGCCCAATACCTCCCCACAGGGTGGGGAGTTCCACAATGGGTGCTTTGACTCTGTGAGTCATGGGGTATTTTTGGAATCGTTGATAGCCCATTAGCAGGCATGACTCCTCAGGCTGGGTGTGGAGGTGCTAATGAGTTCCTGGAGGAGAGTTATCACAGCTCCTATCTCACAGGCTTCTTTAACACCCAGTTTGCAGTCTGAGGGGTCAGGTGTGCCCTGGGCAGCTGCTGCAAATAGTCCATTTTTAATGTTTCATGAGAAATGACATAGAGGACGGAGACTACAGAGCTTTGGTAGTGATAAGCTGGCCCCAGCAGCCGAATTAGGACAAAAAACTAACTCATCTAATTGACCAAGAGAAGTCAGTTGATGTAATTATTTTTTGGATTTTAGTAAAGCTTTGGATACTGCTTCCTCAGGATATTTCTGGCTCACAGGAGGGGCACAAAGGATTATAGTAAATGGGACTGGCAATCGGTCACTAGTGGGGTTCCTTAGGACTCCATCTTAGGCTCAGTGCTCTTCAACATCTCAAATGACTTGGACACAAGACTTGAAGCTATTCTAAGAAAGTTTGTCAATTATGCTAAATTGAGAGGAGCTGTTGATACCCTTAAAAGCAGGAAGGCCCTACAGAGAGACCTCAAAAAATCAGAGGACTGGTTTTGACCAGCCATATGAAGTCTAAGAAAGATAAGTGCTGGTTTTTGCACCTGGGACAGGGAAACCCTGGTTGTGTATATAGACTAAAGAATGAGAGGATGGAGAGCAGTCCCACAAAAAGGAACTTGGGAGTCCTGATCAATGGGGGGTTGAATATGAGTCAGCAGTGCCCTGGCAGCCAGGAAGGCCAACTGTGTTCTGGGGGGCATCAGGCACAGCATCGCCAGTTGGTCGAGGGAGGGGACTGTCCCACTGTGCTCTGCACTGGGGCAGACTCAGCTTGAATACTGTGTGAAGTTTTGGGCAGCTATTAGAGGGTGTCCAAAGGAGGTCAACAAAGATTGTGAAGGCCATAGAGGGAAATCAGAGGAGCAGGTGAGGTCATTTGGATTGTTCAGCCTGGAGGAGAGGAGACGGAGGGAAGACCCTACTGCAGTCTGCAATTTCCTCATGAAGTGCAGTGGAGGAGCATGCACTGATCTCTTCTCTCTAATGACCAGTGACAGGACCTGAGGGAATGGCAAGAAGCTGTGTCAGAGGAGGATTAAGTTGCATATTAGGTAAAGGTCCTTCACCCAGAGGATGATTGAACACAGGCTCCCCAGGAAAGTGGTCATGGAACCACACCTGCCAGAGTTCAAGAAGCTTTTGGTTAACTCTCTCAGGCACATGATGTGATTCTTGAAGCTGTCATGTTCCAGGCCAGGAGTAAGAGTCTGAGGATCTTGTGGGTCTTTTGAAACTCAGGATATTCTACGGTTCTGTAATTTTTTGGGAGATAAGAAAGAAATCTATCAGTTTTGGAGTTGAAGGTCTGAAATATCCATTTATGTCAGCAGTGTGTATCTTATAATTCTTCCTACTGAATTTCAGGGCCTAATAATAAAATATCAAATGTACAGAGTTGTCGGCTCTGTAACACTTATTATCTGTAATTCTTGAAATATTCTACAAATATTTTTAAACATCATTTCTCCATTTTATTGATAATGGTACAGAGACAGTTTTGTTAAATCTCCAAGGTCATGAGTCAGTTGCAAAATTAGGAAGAACTCTCAAGTTTCTTATATTTCTGTTCCGTCTACTGCCCATATGGCAAAAAATCTCCTCTTTTAAAGATAATATAATGAGATCTGTGTGCATGAAATATTGAATGCATACCTGTAAACTGATTTTTATATTTAAATGTAAGCCTGGATCATAATTCATAATCAATACTGAATGCTGAGTTTCTTTATTCTCCTGTGGTAAAGGGTAACGAAATAGAGTAGCTAAGAAAGATGCTAATGAGTGTGGAAAATCATGAAGAATTCGATATACATGTGTGGTGGATGATTACATGGACTCTTTGCAGTTGGGGTGCAATGAAGAATCAATTTATTAATGGCTGTGCATGAATATTTACACCCCTCCCCAGAGATGGTTACATTAATGTTCATCACGTACTATTTTTATGCATTTTGGTACTCCCAAAACTGTGAAACAAGCAAGCCAATGTTTAATAACATCTCAAGCTTTTTCTCCCATGTGAGCAGTAGCATTAATGTATTGAGAATGTGTCAACAGTAACATCCACCTTTTTCCATTTCCAAGATATTTCTGATCCAAATCTTGTTCGCATCCTTCTCACAATAAATTTTACAAACATGCATCTATGTCCTACCCACTCTTCAGACTCCTTTTTTCTTTCCCTTCCCTCTACTCAAGGGCATAAAACTCAAATATGTGTGTTTGGGTCATATCCTTTTCTTTTTTAGTGGTAGAAAAGTTGTTTTGATGAAGCAGGCAAGAAAAACACCTGTATTATTTGCTCAAAGTATTTATAGGAGTCCAACTACAGCTTCTCAAGGATTTCCTCTTTTCTGCAAACTGATGTTTTCCAGGCTGCTTACTGTATTAAAAACATGTGTTTGCAACGCTAGTAGTCTGCACTTTGTTCCAAGAAAACTGAAAACAAATGTGAGAAAGATGACTTAGCATTCTGTAGCTTCTATGGGGAACAAGATGATGTATGTTTGTGTGTGAGCATAGTCTAAAAGTTAGTTCATGTGTTCTTTTTATAGCAAGGAACTAATTACTGAATATTTTCCATACCAACATAACAGAGTAATAAGTGTGCTATGTTTAATTGACTTGAAATCATTAACTGCTTTCTGGTTGCTAGGATTCTTGATTCAAAGGTTCTCCCATGCAGTCCATTATTAAGGACAAAATAATATACTTTAACTCTGTAGCCTGGAGCTACATGCTTAACTCCAGTGTCCTCAAATTAAAGCAAATAACTTTGGATATCGGTGGGAGGGCAAATAATGTCTTATGCTTTTCTCAGAACTTCCATCATGAACATGAAAAGATAAAAGCTGATTTTGATGATTGCAATCTGGTGGAATGTCTTCACGTACAGAATAAACCCTGTATTTTTAGTAACATATTAGGACCAGATTTTCCAGAGAATATTTGCAAACTGTGTTCACAAAAACCATATGACTTCCTTTTTAATGCTTTTTCTTTCTCTAACCCATAGTCATATTTATAACAGCTAATAATATTTGGAAAAAATCCTAATATGTGCAAGTGTGGGGAGCAGAGAAGAGAAAAGATGACAATTATTGTCCAACATTGTCAGAAATGAAAATACTCACACTCCAAAAAACCTCACCAGTTTTCTACTAAAAAGGTAGTGTATATATCTTCTTTTATAAGAAGATAATATTTTTAAACTGTGATTCTTGTAGGTCTGCATTATACCTTATGCAGACTTTCTGGTTTCCTAAATAATTTTGAATATTTAAAAACTAATTCGCATTATAATTGCACAAATTTAAAATTTAGGTCTTCTGCTAGTAGTCTTTAAACACAAATTCTTCCCTCCATGGGTTAGTATTATTCTTTGTCCCATTGATTTGTGTTTTATTGATGTCAGAATGTCTGTCTTTGTATATGTAATTTTACATGTATTCTAGGAAATAATAAATTCTATTGACTGTAAGGAAGAAAACCTACATGCTAATTCAATGCCTGTGCCTAAGATCCATTTAGAAAATCCCAGCTATCAAACAGTGTACTCCTGCCTTCTCCTCAGCATAACTCTATACCTGAAACTGCATCAAAGTTTTGGATGTTTCCTATTTTCCAGGTTGTTTTTTGTAGACTTAATTAAACTACACTACCATTTCAGGATGGATGTGTTTGCTCAGTAAGTTCAGTTCTTCCTCTAATACACATTATTCTTTTGACTGACAGTGTCAAAAACCCCTTTCACTCAGGCTACCTCATAGCAGTTTGTCTTTTTGGCAGTAAGGAATAAAGGATCTTTATTCCCCCTGCTGGGCTCCTCAGTTGTAGCTTTAAAAATATGGGAGAAACTATAAATAATTACAGTTGCAACCAACACACTAAACCAAGCCTTTCTGCTTCCATTTGAAAGGCCTTGGTTCTGAATTACCATTTGAATTTGAATTTTTCTTCTGCCGTCTGCCTTGTATGGGAGGGAGATGGAGAAGTCCTCTAACCTTGAGTCATAAAAAACCTACCAGAAGTGCACACTTAGTTTACTTTCATTACTTTCATTTTCTCAGGGTATCAGGTACCTTGAACAAATGGTTGACTTCTCTTGACAACTGACTGATGAATACTTAGGTTTCCTATGGCAGCTGTGCTGCAGGCTTAAAAACAAACCAGAGCCCTAAACTGTGTTTCACGGTGCTGATAATGTAGCCTAAAATGGCTACAAATAATATTCCTTTGAATAAGGTTTTTTCTTCTGTAAGCAGCTTGGATAATTTTGTTCAATCAACCCTACACAAGCCTATTTTATAGAGGGACTCTACTTTGAGAAGTAACCATCAAAATACTGTGACAAAAAAAGCTCCCATCAACGGTATGGTTCATATCTGACTGCTGAGACATAGTATGAATAGAGATGTTTGTACTAAGAAATTGTGAAAATCTGAAAGTTGACATTTTATCATTAAATTAGAACTAAAAAGTATAGTTTGGGAAACATCAGAGAAACAATGTTGCAATTTCAATTTAATGTGCTACATAGGATAAAATAACCCTGTCATTGAACAAAGAGTTCTGACAGGCTTTCACTGATGTTGCAGTATAACTGATATATGTTCCTGAAAGTGTTTTGTGAGGACAAGGTAGTTTCTTGACTGGTTTTAAACAGAACCTTCATTTGTGAGCTGCCTCACTGCTAGATCTGCAACATTAATGAGGAGGCTGCTTTCCCTATGTGAAATTCTGTACCTATGCAAAATTTTTGCTGTGATTTCTGTCACTGAGAAGCCTGGCTGTAAAAGTCACTATATAATCAAAGTTTGGTTCAGGGTTCAGGGGATCAGAATAAATCTAATCTGAACTAAAATACCTCAAAATATAGCATAGATGTTGAGTGCTTAGCATCCACACGTGTGAATCAGAGTTTTTGTAGTAAATACTGTAAATGCAAAGTAAAGAGAACTTAGATGATTTTCAGTCAAATAGTCTAAACCACACAGTTTAACTCGTCCCTGGTTTTTCTGGAATTCACAGAACCTTAAAACAGCAGAGGAGAGCAGCCCAATAGTCATATGGATACAAAATGTAGTCATAATCAGACCTCATATATGAAGGCTGGAGGACTAATTCAAGGCAGAATAGGATGAAGTCACAGAGGATGGAGCCCATTTGAGCTGTTCATATCTGAAATTCAAAACAGACTTGTAAGAAAATGAATAAAGCAGAGATCACTGAACTTAAAGTGAACCAAAACAAATGAGATTCATGTGTCTCTAAGAGCCAGCTGATGAAATCTTTAAATACATGAATGTTCTTTTAAATATAAGAGCAGCTGTGACTGTTTAGGAACATGTGGTTTTGCTAGCTAGCAAGTACTTTGTGCAATGATTGATCTCTACAAATTAATTTGCTAAGAGAAACAAATAATGGAGTAAGTGTTCACATTTCTCAGGACACAGCCAGTAACTCCCTATTGGCTGCTACCTGAGACCCTTTCCAATGAATCAGTGCAAGACTAAGGTTAGTGATATAATTAAGTGATCACAGTCTTTGGCTGTTTAATTATATATGGCTTTGTGCAAATATTTTGTCACCAGGCTGTTGAAACTTGTTAGGCATGCATTTTTGGAAGCAGCATGTAAACTTGGGAAATGATAGTCTTTGATCTTTGAGGTTTTCTATTCTTTGAAGTTTTTTTCTAAAGTCACTGCAATAGAAGTGTTAATTTAATACAGCAGAGTGGAAAGATAATCTTAAGTGAGAGAGTATTGCCACAAAAAACCTCCTAGCTTTTCATGTGCCTCTTAAATTTAGTAATCCTCCCTCTAAAAACAACTATCCTAACAAATACTTTTTTGCTGAACTATAAAGAACCCCACAGCAAGCACCTTTTATTTTCCTGTGTGCTTCTAGCTTAGTCTCCTGACTTTAATTTTTCTTTTGTATTTAACATTTTAGTCCATTTTGAAAAGTATACTTTCTTTTACATTCAGTAACATTATTGAAAGGGAAAATGCTATTTGTTAAAAAATCCTTATGTCTCTGCTTACCACTTTTCCAGAAGATTTCTCTCTGAGACCTCTATTGCAATGATACCTGAGCTTCTCACAGTATTATCAATGACCATTTTTACAAATATTGCTATGATACTAGCGAGTATTATTTCCATGCGTGAAATGTGGAAGCAAGACTTCTTAATGCAGGGTTTCCAAAGTCCCAAGTTACAAAGAGATATTTCATTTTTTTTTTTTTTTTTAAATCTCTCCACATTTGTTATCTTGAAGAGTTATATATGTTTGTGGTTTTTTTGTAGGAATATTTGTGATTTTCCATAAATGATGTATATAGTAATACTCAAGTATTTTTTTAACATTACATTTTCCAGGGCACCTATAGGGTATGGAAAGCTTGTTTTCAGGGCATAGGTTTATTTAATCAGGATTTTGAAAGGACCTGAACTACTTGACAAGAGGTTGCAATGTAATGTTTTTCTTATTCTTTATGTTGTGTAAAGGAAGTACAACTAAGCGTCTTCCATAACAAAGTGCTGTCAGGAACAGGGATATTTCTGTAGGGTTTTTTCTCTAATCCAGAAGTTGGAAGTTAATAATTTGTGGTAAGGGGATGAGAGAGCTAAGCAAATGCGTTGTTTGGATTCCAGGGAGATGCAATACTGAGTGTTCCACTTTCAAAGAGATGTGAAAGATACACTTTTTTTCCTATACAATGCTAAATGGGTATTTTACTTTCAAACTATGTCTTGTTGGAGCAAAAAACTACTTGCCCACAGCTTAGAGGAAATCAGTAACTGCTGCCTAATGTGATTCAGTGGGCTGCAGTACCAAAATAGATCCTCATGCAGTTCTCTGTTGCTAGCTTTCCAGCCTGTGAGACTGTTTTCATTGTACAAGGCATTATACTTGTTTCAGGGAAAAATGCACACTGCTGTTGGGGACTGGCAGGGTATGCTTTTCTAGATGCATTTATCAAATTGTATCCAAGCAGCTGCATTCTGAAATATGTAGCCCTCTTGAAATAGTGGCAACAACTGCTGACTAGTAGTAAATCTTCTAAAGAGGGGGTAATATATATATACACATACACATACACATATATCTATGTATATGTATATATATATATATATGTATATTTTTTGTCTTCAGAATAGTAGTGTCTAAGTTTCAATGCAAATAGAATTCAGCTATTACAAACAAGAGAGAGACTGTGTCTTTATAGGAAGTCCCCTTTGTTTACCTGCTGATTTTTCCCTTCAGAAGAGGCTTTTTCAGCTGTTACCAAAATAACTTGAGTTTGCCTAGTTTTACTGGATGGTTGTTACATTTTTTTTAAACTTCCTTCTGCTGAGTGGTGGTGTGAATAGTCTTACCACTCTGTCTTGTAAACTGTATTTTCTGTTCTTGTATCAAATTCATCCATGGATTTGAAACTGAACAAATTCTTCTGTCATCAAAAAATTCTTCCAATAACAAGAATTTCCTCTTAGAGAAAACAGATTAATGAATTGACAGATAGATTGTTTTCACAGAAATATTCTTCTAAATCTGATCAGATTGCTGTGTTTTGCCATATAAGTATTGCTAAAAGCATCACACTTTCTGAGTGCATGTATCTACATTAAAAGCTATTTTTATTCTCTTTTCACATATTTTCATATGAAACAGCTATAACATCTGTGAAACTGAGGAAACTGAAGTTTTGGGAATACAAAAGGTTGAAAGTGAAAAAGAGAGAAAGAAAGAGAAATGTCAAATTCACCAATTATATATTCAACAGCATAGTGGTTAGAAATGCATGAAACAAGTTTTGGAAAAGGTGTCCTGATAGGAAGACTATTCCTTTCTTGAGATGCCTGACTTTTGCTGTACTGAAATGTCACTTTGCATCTGAATTAAGCTGTCCCAATGGAAACTCAGTCACACCTGAACATTTTCAAAAAAAAAGTAATTTTATTTTACAAGAAGTAATATGTTTCTGAAGTAGAATATTGAATAACTATTTCCTGAACAGCTTTACTAACATGGATTTAAAAATGTCTGGCCTGGAGCATAGGCTTTTTTCCCATAGATTGGTATCTGAGTATTTCTAGAGAAAATTATGTTGCTATTGAATGATCCATCATAAGATTTTTCAGTCTACTGGCATTTAGTGCATATGGTTAGAAGAAATTGGGAATTTTTTGGGTTACTGCTTGGACAATTAAGAGACAGTAGTATCCTTCAATATTCTGGCATATCCAGGTCCCTGCATTAGCCTGATTGGCATCTAGGAATGTGAGTAGTGTAATATGACTGACTATAATGCAATTATGTGAGGTAAACATTTTTCTTGCATGAGATCCAATACTTACTTTTTTAACTTAGTGTTCAAATAGTTCTATAATATTGAGTGTGATCTTAATAATTAATGTATCTTTTTATTTATGTATTTATTTATTTTTATTTACAAGGCCTCGACATTTTCTGTTTCATCTATTCTTTCACATTTCAATTTCGCTTGGTGCTATGGTGGAAAATTGCTTATGATTCCCTTGTAGCTTCTGTAAGGTAGCCACTCTGCACAACATTGTTAAAGCACTTCAGATAACTTTAAATTTAGCTCATATACTGTTTTTGAAAGTTTCAATTGATTGAAGTACTGAATATTTTAATAATTGAATGGATTCAATATAGAAGTCTTCCAGCCGTGAGAGCCATGACACAGGGAGGGTGATTGGCTGGGTAGATTGGTTGGGTAAAGGTGATCAATTGAAGTTTTGCTACACTTCAACTCTTTTGTAGTGATATTTTAGTGAAATTCAAAAGGCAAAGAGCATACTTTAATTTGTAAACTTAGGATAGTCACTTTACACTAATCACCATATTCCCCTATATATCTGATGTGTAAAGAAACAGACATAGATTCTTTTTATCCATCCAGAGCTAGTTCTGTAGCTTTGGACCTCAATGCAGGAAGAAAAATGCCTGTGCCATAAGGATGAGCCACAAAGTTCCTGAGTCCCATCTATATCCAACCCTCTTTTCAAGAGTGACCTGCAGAAATTGTCTATATTGGGAGTGAGTGGTGGAATGGTATTAGAAATTATGGTTCCTTCTTTCATTTGACCTTAATTTCTCTGCTGAATTCTGCCTTTGAAAGCCACTATTAGAAACTATTTTTTATGTGGTACAGAAGAACTATTAAAATGTACTTTATCTTCTTTTAGAATAATATACATATATTTTGTGGAAATATGGGATGATGGAGTCTCAGAGTATCACCTGACTTTAACTGAAAAGCAGTTTGATGCTCAGCAGAGACAGATAGTCTCCTGGGATCCACAGTAGTCAAAAGTGCTTAGAGTAGGAATAGGTAAAGAAGTGCTAATGTAGTGCTAAATTAGATCCACTAAAAGCTCCTGTGTATCAGCAGGATATTTTACTGATTACTTTGGGCTTGACACCTATGAATGCAGACATTTGGTGTTTTTTTTTTTCCGTCAGCCTGCGCCTAGACAGATCAAGCATGTTTTTGCCTGGCATTTGAACGAGAAAAAGATTGCCTTGGTTTGCAATAGACACTGCGAATGTAACCTTTGCTGGCAATGACAAGGCTTTTTTCTAGAGATATTCTTGTTAGCTGTGCTTATCTGAATGTGTTAGCATTTGACTCTTAGAGAAATACTTATTGTCGGCTGCAAAGTAGTTTTAGAAATTGAACATGTAACTACTGAGGATTTTCTGCCTGAAGGCAAAGGTCATAAAAAGACCCGTGAGCCCTGAAGTTTCTTTTTTGTGGCTCAAAATAGGAAGTCACTGAAATATTGATCTTGTATTTGCAGTCAGATTTCACTCTCTATAAACTTCAATTTCATTCCAGTTTAGAATATCCCTATGGTGTTGCAACAGAGTCATGCAACAAATAAAGAATTAAAATAATGGATTGTGAATGGTGCTGACTCTTCAGGTAGGATTGGGTTATCAAACAGTGAGATAGATAAGAAAGAATCATGAAGGTGCCTTGGCATGGAAAGCTACATTAACATCCTGATTTATAACAGACAAAGACACATCATATGGCAGTTTAATTTGAGATGCATCAGTAGTCCATAGAGTGTGGACAGGACTCATGTATCCATATCTCCAAAAAGTTGCTCTCAGTATAGGTCATAATCTGCTTGCCCTTTCATTCTGTTCTGGACAAATCTTGCATTGTTTTCTGCAAATACCACAAAAGTAGTATTTTCTTGACTCAGTTGGGTTTATTAGAGACTGATTTATGTTCAAGAGTTTTTGTAATTCTCTATTGGTCTGTCCCAGCGTCTGAGTTCCCAGTCTGTTAGGTATTGTGGTAGCATTGAATGCAAGATAAACTGTGACTTTTCAATACTGAAATATTGGAAAAATACTCACATTTCTCAGCTGAAATGCATCTACACCAATACATGCAGTATGGGTAACACACACAGGAAGCTGTACAGCAGAACTGTGCAGCAGAAAAGTTATGATATAATTGCAATCATGGAAATATGGTGGGATGACTCCCATGACTGGAATGCTGCAATGGATGGTTATAAGCTCTTCAGAAGGGACAAGTGAGAAAGCAGAAGCAGTGGGGTGGCTCTATATATTGGTGAGAGTTTTCACTGTGTAGAGTGCAAGGACAGTGATGATGAGGGTGAGTGCCTATGGGTAGGAATCAGAGGGACTGCTAGTAAGGCAACACCTGTGTGGAAGTCTGTTATATAGTACTCAACCAGGATGAAGGTGCAGATGAAACATTCTGTAAGTAGCTGACTGATGTTTCAAAATCACTATCGCTTGTGCCAAAAGGGGGGCCATCGGGGAAGAAGACTGGCCTAGCTGAATATGGAACTTTTGCAGCAACTCAGGATAAAAAAGAGGGTTTGTGACTTTTGGAAGAAGGGGCAGGAAACTGAGGAAGAGTACAAGGATGTAGTTAGTTAATGTGGAGAGAAAACTGGAAAGGTGAAAGCTCAGCTAGAACCCAACCCCGCCACTTTTGTGAAATACAATAAAAAGTGGTTTTGTAAACACATCAACAAAAGAATGAGGGTCAACCGAAATACCCATTCTTTACTGGATGTGGTGGGGAATTTTCCCACCAAGGATGAGGAAAAGGCTGAGGTACTGAATACCTTCTTTGCTTCAGTCTTTAACAGTAAGACCTGTTACCCTCAGGGCAACTGTTCTCCTGAGCTGGTAGACAGAAACAGGCAACAGAATAGACTCCCTGTAATCCAGGAAGAAATAGTTAATGGCCTGATGAGACACTTAGAAACTCATAAGTCTATGGGACCTGGTGGGATTCATCCAACTGTATTGAGGAAAGTAGTGGAAGACTTCACCAACCCACCCTCCATCATTTATCATCAGTCCTAGCTAACCAGGGGGGTCCCAGATGACTGGAAGTTGCCCCATATGACTCCTATCCACAAGAAGGGCTGGAAGAAGGATCCAGATAACTACAGGCCTGTCAGCCTGACCATGGTGCTCATCAAGGTTTTGGAGCAGATCACCTTGAGTGTGATCGTATGGCACATATAATGGACAGCCAGGGGATCAAGCCCAACCATGATGGGTTTATTAAAGGCAGGTCCTGCCTCACCAACCTAATTTCCTTTTATGACTGGATGACCCACTTTGTGGATGAGGGGAAGGCTGTGGATGTAGTCTTCCTGGGCTTCAGCAAAGCCTTTCACACTGTCTCCCATAGGATACTCCTTGAAAAGCTGGCAGCCTACAGCTTGGATAGGTGCACTTTTGCGTGGGTTAAAACCTGGCTGGATGACTGGGCCCCAGGACACCGAGTGGTGGTGAATGGTGTCACATCCAATTGGTGGCTGGTCAATAGATGGCTCACTGTTTAGGCCAGTTCTGATAATGTCTTTATTCCTCACTTGTATGAGGAATTGAGTGCATCCTCAGTAAGTTCACAGATGACACTAAGTTGAGCAGGAGTGTTGATCTGCTGGAGGGTAGGAAGGCTCTGCTGAGGGGTCTGGACAGGCTGGATTGATGGGCTGAGTCCACCTGGATGAGGTTCAAGAAGGGTAAGTGCTGAGTCTTATCCTTGGGTGACAACCACCCCATGCAGAGCTACAGGCTGGTGGAAGAGTGCCTGTTAAGCTGCTTGGTAGAAAAGTACCTGGGGGTGCTGTTGACAGCCAGAGGAACATGGGCTAGTAGTGTGCCCAGGTGGCCAAGAAGGCCAATGACATCCTCACCTACCAGGAATAGTGTGGCAAGGAGGACCAGGATTGTGATCTTCCTCCTGTACTTGGCACTGGTAGTGCTGCACCTCAAGTACTGCGTCCGGTTCTGAGCTCCTCAATTCAGGAAGGACATTGAAGTGCTGGAGAAAGTCCAGAAAAGGACAATCGAGCTGGTGAAGGATCTGAAGCATAAGTCTTTTGAGGAGTGGCTGAGGGAGCTGGGAGTGTTCAGCCTGGAGAGGAGGAGGCTTAGGAGAAACTTTATCACTCTCTACAACTACCTGAAAAAAAGCTGTAGCCAGGTGGGGGCAGTCTCTTCTCCGAAGCAATGAGTGACAGGACAAGAGGACATAGCCTGAGCCTGGACCAGGGGAAGTTCAGGTTTGACTTCATGGGGAATTTCTTCACAGAAAACATTATTAAACACTGTAATGGACTGTATAAGGAGGTGGTGAATTCACCATCCTTGGAAATGTTCAAGAAACAACTGGACATAGCACTTAGTGCTGTGGTCCAGTTTACAGGGTGGTGTTTAGTCAAAGGCTGGACTTGGTGATCTTACAGGTCTTTTCCAACCTAAATGATTCTGTGATTTTGTAATTCACCCCTGAGATAATTATAATTTTTGTATTTTCTTGCCAGTGATTCTGACCAACCAGTTCTGGTTTATAGGCTAAAGGCACTTAAGGAAGTAAACATAGAAATCTGTCTTCCCAGGTATCATGCTGCTAATAAGACTCCTGTTTTATCTAATAAAAAATTAATTCAGTTACTCAATAGAACTTAGCAGAAGAATGTGTGACTCAGTACATCTTTTGAAGGTGAAAACTCTCAGAATCAAACCTTTGAAACTCTCATCTGATGGCTTTCCTGCATTTATTTTGCTTCTGCATGCTGAACTAGTCTGAATCTTGAAGGGGTTGCACAAGTAACTTTCAACTTGCAAACTGTCTTGGTTTTCTTTATTTTTGCCTGCCAGTTCTTGGCTGAAATCTATTGCATTTTTTTGAAAAAGGCTTTGCTTACACTTTTATGATTCGTTATGGCACAAAAGAAAAAATGCAGTAGCAAAACTCATTCTTGGGATAGAGTATTGTATTCATTGTTATCCTTGAAACTTTAGGACCATGAAGGAATTTACAGTCAAGTAAGTCTCCTATGTTGATATCAAGGATTCTTCTACTTTTTTTCTTTACTTTCTACATCATCCATCAAGTCTTTGGTTTTTTTCCTGTTTTAAGATCTTAGTCACTGGATGTTAACTGTTACAACACTATTTTTCTTACAAAAAATAGTCTGAAAATCCAGAGTATGGTTTGGTTTCAAATTTTTCTTGAATGAGTATGTTTTTCAGAGTTTGCTTCTTAGAGTGTCTTTTTCTACACTTAGGAGACAATTTTTGAAAACTTTCTTTACTTTGATAGAGATTCTTCCAATATTTCCATACTGAAATGTACAGAGTGTCTCTCAGAAGTACAGTTTTCCTAGTCATTGTTCAAAAAGAATTGGAATGAGGTAACTGTAACAATAACTGTAATATTGCAGAAGGTTAAAGAGAAGCATAAATAAAAGCTCTAGGGACAAGAGAGATAAGCTCCTGTATTTCTCTATTCATAGTGTTAAAAAGTGGTTTTTAAAGCTGTGTTCCAAGTCTCATAAAAAGCAATATTTAAATATGATCCATGGGGTGGGATTAACAGCATTAACTAGAGTTGTTTTGGTTTTTTGTTTGTTTGGGTTTTTTTACAAAAAAAAAAAAAAAAAAAAAACTTTCCTGGTAATTACTAGTAAATTATCAAAGAAAAAGTGCATATTAGATTTATTTCTGTGTTTCAGGATAGCTTTGGCTATACTCTTACAGAAGAAAGTAGTCAGTGCCTGGTAGTAACCAGAAATAAAATGTAGAGTTCATACTTCCTGACTTGAAATTCTTCACTCATGCTCCAAACAGTAAGAGCAGGCTTGCCTGGCCATTTTCAGTAGGGAGGAGTCTGCTTGCTAGGATGAAAACTGCCATCTGGAGATTCTTTCTTGTCTTTGTGGGCATGCATGGAGGTTAGGACAAAATGAACTGAGGTATAGAATGGAATAGTCAGTTTCTGATTGCACTAAGTCTATGCAGATGATAAAAGAGAGGTGTTTATTCATATTACCTGTCAATAACATGTGCTGTAGTGCTTTTATCTCATGTGCACTGAGAACCAGTGATGTTTTCTAAGTAGGGATCCATGGCATGGGAT
>JAWWEV010000095.1:16551819-16571669 GCA_035583235.1 Hafferia zeledoni
CCGCCAGCATAGCTCTCAACCTCATGAGGGCACGCAAGCTTCTCCCCCACGACAAGGGGGTGTCCCCGGAGAAGTATTCTGACAGATGTCCATGTAATTACAAATTGTATGATCAGAGTGAACGGGGAGTTATTGTTCACTGTTTTTCACATTAAAACATCTATGCAACATCCAGTTACTCTGCATGCAATTAAAAAAAAAAAAATCAACCTCATTAAAAAAAAAGTAAAAAAAAATATACTAGGGTGGAATTAATTGCTTAATGAAAGTATAGAAAAGACTTCAAAAAGTCATTAGAAAATTTTCTGAAAGAAAGGTCCATATGAAGGATTTAAATTAACTGGTCTGAATATAAGCTGTAGTTGATGCTTCAAATAGGAGATTGAAGTGAAGAGGATATGGTCAGCACAAGACATATATCAACTACATTTTCCTTCATTTGTTCTTATGTATTGAAGTTATTGTAAGAAACAAACAAAATTATTATTCATAGTATTTAAAAATAATAGTAATAATACTAACAATGCTAATAATACTACTATTAGAAAAAAAAAAAGTTGTTGTTACAACAAGCTGTCAAATGCCTTGAGAGTAAGGTAAGTTTCAGAAATCATTAGTTAAAGCCTTATATAATAATTATACTCTTTATCTCTGTGTTGAATAGTTAAAAAACACAACACAGAGTTACTGGCATTCCTGTATATTGCAGGCTTATTACTCTATAAACATTCACTGAAGTCTCTGAAATGTTCTTGTGGAGCTTTTTAAATGCTATTCAATATTGTATCATGATAAGTGTGAGGAAGTCGTATTTCTCCCATGTTCCTCCTGGTGAACAGGCTTATTTTACATTTGAAGAGAATTTTTTGTGTGATCTGAGATTTGTAGATGTTTGGTTGGGACTAATAGTTTATGCTGAACTATAATGCAAGTAATTCCTACCACTCCAGTTTGCTATGTATGATTGGATTTTTGAACACTGGATTATATATATATTCTGAAATGCAATTGCGATATTATATGATCTCAATTAAAAAAATTCTAAGTATTTCAATTAAAATTTTCAACATCATTAAAGTTAGACTATTAAAATTATTCTAGAGCCATAATGACTTTAAAAATAATTGTAATAACAAAGAAACTGTCCCTAATTTTGAGCATCACAACTAACAATATGTTATTATAGATTAAATGCATTCTTAAAGCAGGTGAAAATATGGGTTTGAAGAGAACATTTTTTAGTTGACTAGGAAAAGGTATCTCTACTTGTATATTAGTAAGGATGCTCTGCCTAAATGGTGGTAGAATAGCTTCAACTTTACCCCATTCACAAAAGTTATCAGTTGGAGAAATTATCAGATGGAGAAGGGGAGTTCATTCTGCTTTTGGTATTGAAGGATGGTGAGACCAGCCTGACACTTCAAACCCAAAGTTATGCATTCTGAGGAAGTGAGGAACAATAGTTCCTGACAGGATCTGGCATATGTGGCAGACAAAGTACCTGATAATGAAAACTTCTAGTGATAGTACTGATAACTTATCTAAAGTGGCTGAGCTAAAGGTTACTGAGCTGACACAGCTGGCCTAGAAATATGAGTCACAGTCAATCACTGTACAGTATAAAAGCCCATACTTTTAACAGAAGTGTTTTCTAACACGTCTCTTCTAGGAGCATGTGTGGAGATTCCTCCTTTGAAGGGGCACCCACATCAAGGTTACTTTCTGAGGCTGAACAAGAGAAATTTTCCTGTGGTCATTGGTACATGTTAATTTCTACTCTCATCAATTTCTACTTAATAATTATTTTGCTACCTATAATATGGTTGCTTCAACATTACTTACAGAAGTAATGCACTCAATTACACTTTTATATAATCTTTTAGACACAAACCATTGACCAAGTCTGGGACTAGGATTGGATCCAGTTGCACCTTGACAGGTCTCTGAGAAGTTTACAAAGCAAGTGGGTCCTTTGTTCATCTCATGACTCAATAGGAGCATCTCTTAGTTAAAACTTCTTCCAATCTTTCATTCTCCAACAAGACACTTGTAGAAATAAATATAGAAAATGCAAGTAAAGGATGGTCTTTTAAGTTTGTACTGAAAATGCACTAGCAATATGACATTTTCACAGCAAAGTTCACTGGCTTATGTCTATATATTTTGATGTCTTCTTTAATGACCTGCTGTGTGTTCATTTTTGCCTCTGCCACATATTTGTATCATAGAGTCAAGAGGTACCTGTACTACCACTCTATGAGTCAATAGAGGCAATTGAATGTAGTACATGGTGCAGAGTGTGACTGATGATCTTACCCATACAAACAATACTTGGTACAGGCTCCAAAGGAGGTAAGGATCTACACAGTTACAGAAAGAAAACAAGAGAAACAAAATTTGAAAGAATAGATGGAGATGATGGTCATGCAGGCCCCAGACCTGCCTGACATCATGCAAATTAGGAAATGAATAGTGTCCCCAGAGGACTAGGGTGGTGATATTTCGGGTGATCCTAATGACTACTATGTAGGAAATGACAACTTATTTTGTCCCATCAGATTCCTCCTAAAAGAAAATACATTCTGATTCAAGTTGGACATCAAAGACAAGTAATAACCTTTCTAACAGATACAGGAATACAATGTTCAAGACCAACAGAACACACCAAGGAAGTGAGTGTATGACCCAGGCATCAGAGAGTTAAAGTCACCACAGTAAATGGAGCATGTGTTATTTACCAAACCACAGAAGTTAATTTATGGCTCCAGGGGGAGAAGTACATGCTGTCTATTTGCTTTGCAATTAAAGAACATAATGAAAATATTTTGGGTTTTGATGTTTTGACTGGATGAAATTGGCACTTGCCAGATGGCAGCATGTGGTTCTTCAGTACAAGTACCAACCGCAGTCCTGACAGAAATTGGGAGGTTACAGTGCCTGTACTCTAAACAATCCGTGCACTGCCCAGTTCAAAAATCACCAATGTTCCACAGACTATGTATGATTCCTGTCATTCCTTCTGTGGAACAAAATAGATTTTCTGATGTAACAGTAGTCTTGGAAAAATGGCACATTATTTCCAGGACCTACTTCCCACGCAATTCATGGCCAGTCCAAAAATCAGATGGGAAACATCTCCTAACAATTGATTATCAGTGCCTAAATGCCAATACAGCTCCACTAATGGCTTTCAGTACCCAATATTGCAACTTACAGCCACACAACACATATTCATGCATATTCATGGCTGGCAGTTAGAGGTGCTGAAAGTTAGAGGTATGCCTTTATAGTCCTTTTGCTAGAGAAGGATAAACTGAAATTTGCTTTTACTTGAGAAGATAAAAAATGGCCTTGAACACTTTCATGGATGGAACAACTTCAACTTCTCTGGGCAACCCGTTGCAGTGACTCTCGACCTTCACAGTAAAGAATTTAATCCTAATATTCTATTTAAACCTACCCTTTTTAGGTCTGAAGCCATCACCTCTTGTCCTACCCCTACATGCCCCTGTAAGAAGTACCTCACTGGCTTTCATGTAGCCTCATTTAGGTACTGGGAAGTGCTATGAAGTCTCTCTGGAGACTTCTCTTTCATAGGCTGTCTTACTTTCTCAGGATATAGATGTTACAGATACAGATGATATTCTATAACTAGAAGAATCTCCCCTGAAAAAGTGGGGAAAGTGACAGCAGCAGTGTAGTGTAGGTAGGAATTTGAACTTAGAAGTTTATGTGCACAACCCAGCCCATGGAAAGGGAAATGAGGCCCCTGCATCTTTAAGCCTGCTTCAAGAAGAGCAGTAAACAACAGAAAGAACGCAGCAGCCGTTAAGAGAAGCAGGTAAACACATTGATACAGCAGGGCATAGTTTTGAGAAAAGTACCAATCCAGCTGCATGGTAAAGCAAGCACACCCTAGCCATTGACCAATAATATTCCTGTACTATTCGTGGACTCAGAAAGTATGCGATATGTATGTGTGTAATATAAACAATAAATCAGAGCACTGACTATACTTCTATGAAGGTGCGTCTTTGACTCTCGCTCCGGAACCTGGAGAGCTCAAAACCCCGACATTTCTTACTTTAGTGTAGAAACATTATATGAATTTCCATCTGAAAAATATCAGGGACAAAGTAAAGAAGTAACGTTTTAGAGTACTTGGTGGATAGTGGCAGTCCAGTGATTCCTCCAGATACTCTGAGAAAAAAATAGTACAGTTGCAAATGTCCTACTTCAGGAAAGAGCTACAAGTGCTTATAGGTAATTTTGGATAATGAAGAAGATGTACACCTAGATTTTCTACCATTGATGCTAACTGTACTCACTGTGTTGGTTTAAAGGTAAATCAGCAGGAGGAAATGAACCAACACAAAAGAGTTTATAAACCAATGTTACAATTTAATAAAAATATTATGATAAATGAAATTATAAAAAGAAAAATTGGTTTTAACCCACAAAACCCAGAAGTATAACCCAGCACCCTGGGCACAAACAGGAGGGTGTTCATTGGCCCCTGTGCTGAGACCCACGTGGTTTCCCTCAGTCCAAAGTAAAAGGAAGGGAAAAATCTGTAGGTGCAGATGATGGTTGCAGTCTGGTCGAGAGTGGTGGTCATGGTCCTGTTGAGGTTCTGGTCCTTCTCTGGATCCAATGAGTGGCCCCAGAAGTTCCCAAAGCACAAGACTATATACCCTCTGGTTCAGGTGGGAATGCCCAGTACCTCTCCCAGGGTGGGGAGTTCCATAGTGGGTGATCTGACTCTGTGAGTCATGGGGTATTTTTGGAATCGTTGATGGCCCATTAGCAGACATGACCCCTCAGTCTGGTGTGACGGGGCTAATGACTCCTTGGAGGGGAGTTATCACAGCTCTTGTCTCACAGGCTTCTTCAACACCCAGTTTGCAGTCTGAGGGGTCAGGTGTGCCCTGGGCAGCTGCTGCAAATAGTCCATTGTTAACAGTTCATGAGAAATGACATAGAGGGTGCAGAATACATAGCTTTGTGATAAACAGGTCCCTGTTGCCAAACTAGGACACTCACTTTCATGAAGTGTAAATCCATGGAGATGGAAATCAGAAAGTTAAGAGGCAGTAAAAACTCTGAAATAGTTATTAAAAATATATTCCCTATTATAAAAGAATGGGATTTGCTGAACATGGTTCTTCCTGTAACCTCTTCCAAACTGGCCCTGACAGGCCAAAGACCAAGTTATTACTAAGTTTGACTGCATTAATGAGAGAGAAGTACTCCGAGTAAGAAAAGGGACTTCTGTCTTTTGTCCAAGAAGTAAAAAGAAATTGAGAAAATACACTAGAAATAGCCTCTGCAAATCAGAGGATCAGTTAATTTTCTAGAAGCTTTCCTAAAGGCCATTGATGCCCCAGAAGGAGTTACACAATAACCTATGGTCAGAAAACGATGTGCCTCCTTGACAGGAATTGCAGGGGAAATGAAAAGAGCTGAAGAACGCACTAGAGTTTCCAATTACAGATGCCTATAATTGCAGATCTGTTAGCATTACAACAACCTTTTAAATCATCACCAATTTTAAATGGACTTCTCTCCAAGGAAACACCAAAATAAGACATTTAATTCACTGCTGCCTCAGCAAAATGTCAATATATGGCTGCTGCATTAAACATTGTCACTAGCAAAAGAAATGATAGAATGTGGTGAATGCAGCACGTAAGTAGGAGTATAAGAACAGTTGTTTTAGCAGCACAGAATAGAGTTAAAAATTTTATATGTAGATTCATATGCTGTGTGGGGTGGCACCATACAATGGCTCTATCAGTGGGAATCACTGAGCTGAGAAGGAAAGTGATCTCCAGCTTGGAGAACTCAGGGTTGGCAATTGTTGCTAAATACACCGAGAAAGCACCAATCAAGGTGAGATGGATGAAAGCTCATGCGAAGGACAGTAAATCAGCCTAAAACTGGTGCCAAAACGTGCGTAAATTGACTAAAATTAGAGCAATGAAAACAAGAACTCCTTAAACCCCAAGTGGTATCAGCTAGGAAAATGGCTGCATCAAAAGTTAGGTCACAGAACTAAAAAAGCACTTTATTTTGCTGCACAGAGGAAGGGTTGGCTCCTAGACAGGAAAATTTGTGAAGTTATTTTCACAAAGTATCCTCAGTGTAAATTAAAATTACAAACAAATCACTCTGCCAAAACACAATCCTACATATTAAACAAGGAAAAACTTTGTGGCCTGCATGGCAAATTGATTATATGGGGCCATTCAAACCCTCTATTGAATATTGATACATCTCCTCAGGACCACAAGTATTTCAAGCTTACTTACAGTGACAAAGTGCCAGAAGCCTGATGGATGAAATACGGTTCAAGGACTCTCTTGGTTCTTGAATCTACCTACTCCTGATACCATCCAAAATGATAATAGTCTGCACTTCTTGTGCAAGGAAAAGCAAGAATGGGCAAAACAAGAAGTAATTAAAATAGTATTCCCCACCCCATATTACTCCAAATCAAATTGGATGGTAGAAGGGTCTAGCAGGATATTGAAAAATACCCTTAAGGTACAAAAAGTTCAGTAAGTTACTCAACTTTCCAAAGTCCTTCACCAATTGAATGATCAGGATGGGTCCACTGAGAACTCTGTAAGCTGAACAATCTTTGCAAAAACTAAGCCTTATGCACCACATTCCGATGAAGGAAAATTTCCAATACAAGTACAGCTGTGACAACCTGTTATGGTACATTAGTGCCAGTTGAGACAGTACCTATGCCTTTAACAAAACCTCATGGCAAACTTGCCTGGAAAGATACAGGTTGCAGTGGTACAAAACAAAGAGTTAGTGCATAGTGTATTTTTCCTTCTTTTTAACAAGGTGATCTGTTAGTAATCTCACCAACAAATGAAGTCTTTATTTCCCCTCACAGCACTCCACAAGATGGCAGGTGAAAATGCTGTGTTCATGTTAGTCCAAACCCTGACAAGGCTGCTTCTCCAAACCTGTGATCAAAGAACCCTAGTGTGGTCATGATCTAAAGCTCATAACAGGTGCACCAAAAGTATTGTAATACACTCTGAATAGGAGAAATTGAGATCTTTCCACCATGGTCATGCACAAAAGTGAAGCAATAGAGAGAATAAATGGAGCTGGAACAAAGATGAAGCCCATGGCGAGGCTCCCCAGCTTCAGGAAGAGGAAGCAGAATACATTAAAATATGATGCCAGCTGATTGGTTGGTCTACCCAGAAGGGACTTGGGATTTCTATATATGACAATAAATCAAACCCAATAACAAAAGATATGAAACTTTGTGTCTCCTCAAAAAATAGGACTGTTGGTAGAATTTTAGTACAGCCTGTTGTGTTTTGCCTCTGGGCTTGTCATACCATGGGACTAGCATTTATATTTAAAGTCAACACTACTAAGCGTAATAAAACCACATCCACCCAAAATCTTAGTCCTTTGATCACATCTGCCTTGATAAAGATAAAGAAACCCTATCTCCACATATTTCAAAAATTGAACCTTACTCTAGACAGGCCAACAGAAAATGTTGTTTAATCCGTTGTAGTCCCTTAAATGAGTGGAACTATAAATACAGATCAATATCTCTGAAATGAAATCTAAGTCCTCACCATTCCTGAGTAAATCTCATGCAGGATAGCTAGCCTGGACACACAGATGAACCATCACCTGTCCAAAATTATCAAGGAGAGATGTTTTGAAATACATAAAGCTTCAGGATACACCATATACCCAATTATTTTAGTGGGATTAAATCACCATAGAATTGTCCTTAGTTATTAGAATATAGAATATAGGCCCAGCTAAATGGGTTCAAATGGCAAGTTGTTAATGTTGGTGCATGAGTTAAACAGGAAAAACAGGGATTTATTTGTGAAAGTAATACCATAAAGTCCCAAGACCGTTGTTTTGCCACTGAATAATATATTTGTTATTTCAAAATACATCCTGATGAAACTCCCGAGACTGTAGTTGTATGCATTGGATATGGAAGTGTTTGTATGAGAACTTTTAGTGAGTCTATATTTACAGAGTACCACTGTAGAAACATATAATCTATCTAACACTCAAATATTCGTATTTGAAATCTTACTGAATTGTGTGATTCAACTTTAACTATTGAGGTGCTTTGACAATTTTCCAATTGCTGCAGTCTAACTACAGATTATATCAAAAGTTACTGCCTACCCCTATTGGAATGAAATTTATATTGGTAAGAAAATTTTTGCAGTATGATGACCTGAGCCATTTACTAGAAATAATCCAGAAAAGCAAAGTACCCTGATTACCATTTATCCAGACACACAGAAGGTACACTATGTTCCAGAAAGAGCAAAAAAAGAATGGAGAACATAATCAGTGGGACACTGTCAACAAGAACTTTGAATCTAATGGTTCATTCAATTGCGATTTTGTCAGCTCTAACATTATACTTATTACTTAAAATAGTTTTGTCTGCAAATATTTGGTAAATAATGAAGCAAATGTTCCTTATTCATCATGGGGAGTTCCCCACAATATAACTAATAATATTTTATACTAAGAGATATTTGCTTACTTTGAATCTGCAAGTGTGCCAACATAGTATATAATTACCATTAATTTTGGCACTTAAACTAAAGAGCTTATCAAATAATTGGACTCTTACCACTGATCTGACATGTATTTATGATGCAGAGGCAAAAGGTAACTGTACTATGACTTTATGAATCGATAAAGTAAATTAACCGTATTTGTGGGGAGGAGTATGACTGATGCACTCCACGCCTTAACCAAACTCACAATAGTTGGTACAGGCTCCAGAGGAATTACAGTCCTGAGTTGCAACTGGACCAAAAATTTCTGCAGAAAACCATAAAAGGAGCACAGTGACTCCATGAACATCAATGCATAACATCTTGAAACACCAACCATATTATTAGCATGTGTTTTTTCCATGATTCCTTTATCAAGGAACAGAGGAATTTGTCATTACAAGGAGTTTTATGCACAACCTTCCCATTGCATGCAATTTTATAATTAGCCAAATACCTTATTAGATAAATAAAAGCCTCAGTGAGCCTTTTCTGAGCTGTCCTTGCCAGGCAGCCTTCCAGGCTTTATAGTAGTGATCCCCCCTGGAGCTGCAATGCCTCTCAAGGAGGCTCTTCAAAGGCAGAGAGATCTTTTGTCAATGACAGCTTTTTAGATAAGTCCAGTCTGAGTTCTCTGTAAACTACGAGAGGACTGCATGCCAAGTGACTCTTCTCTTGAACAAGGATGCCTCAGCACACTGGAGATGAGGAAAGAAAAATGTATTTCATGCTGTGTTTCATATATTGTCATGGGGTGACTGAACAGCTCTGTCCTGAGAGAGAGCAGACTTCTTCAGTAGTCTGTGGATTTTTTTACCTGCCTTTTTTTTTTTTTTTTTTTTTTTTTTTCTGTCTGAAAACTATCCTAGAATTTTACAGTGTGGGTCAGGTAACACAATACCTAATGAAACTGAACTCTGAGAACATAGACTCTTCAGCAACTGCGAAATCTAGTAAAGAATTGAACAGTCTTGGAAATAAATCTTAGAACTGAATGGAAGGTTATGATTTCACTTTACAGCTGCACACATGAATGAGTGAGCAGTTAATTTAGATCAATAGCGTGCCAATGAATTTAAGGGCAGTACTGCAAAACAGCGGTCTATAGGAGTCAAGCATCATGTTTTTTAACAAGTTATGTACTTAAGTTTATGTCATAGACATACAGGGAACATACCTTAAAAACCTTAAACAAGTGAGATATTTGTTTTTCCCTCAGCATGAGATTACTTTCATGCTTTTGGTTATACATTATCATCATCTGTCACTATGCTACATGCAATATGTAAAAATTCATATTAGAAGCTCCATAGGATTTTTACATTGTAGGCCTCTATGATTCTTTGTTATATTCCCATTTACATGAATCCTTGTTTGTTCTTTTGCAGCCATATGAAATATTGCCCTAGGTTGATCGCTGTCATGACCTTCAAATAACAAGGCCATATTTCCTTTGCATGAACAACAAATAATACTACGCCCTGAAAACAAAACTGCATCACCTTTTTTCTTGTTCTTGACTATAATAACAAAAATGACTTGACTGTGTTAAGAGCATGGGTGTTCTGGGCAGAGAGGTGAAAAATATGGTTGGTTTGAGTCTTTCCTGAGTCCCTGGGAAAAGTCTCAGTCATAAAAATGTAATGCTTTTTTTTTTTTTCCCCCCAAGTGGATTTATGGTATTTGTTTCCTACTCTTCCTCAGCTCATGAAAAGCTGTATAGGTCTATGACAAAAGAAAATATTTATCTAGCTGTTGCGTTACTTGTCAAAGTAACTTAAAATAATCCCCAGAAACCCAAATAAAACCAAACAGAATGAAACTAAATTGATTAAAGTTAGGTGATTATTGAAAAGTGCTGCAAGAAGTTAGTGCCAGCTTCTGAGGAAACCTTCACTCATGTACTTAATTTTGTTAATTGGAAAATAGCTGAAACGTCTTCCAACATTTGTTATAGCTTTCATGTTTCTTGTATATAAAGTATATTTGAAGAAAAGTAACTTTATTTTTCTAGGATTTTTTCCCCAAATAGACAGTATAATTTTTTTATTCTACATTAGAGTCTTTCTTTTTACTTTCTGATGAAGTGGTTAGTGATTTTATGGAGATTAGAAATCTTTTACTTACATCCACATCACATACATCCACATTAAGAATACGACTTTCTCTGGAGGTATAGATATGTCTGTAATGCAACAGACATCTTTTTGCTGCCTAGTCAGTGCAGAGAGCTAGAGTCTTCAGATAAGTGCTTATAATACCTAGACTTAAAAATTACCACCTATTCTCAGTATCAGAGTTGACATTAGTGGTGTTGCTTTCTTCCAATAGACAGCTAACAGACCCATGCTGCTAAATCAGAACCGTGAAGCTAAAGACATGTTCATTAGGGTAGACATTACAAAATGGATTTGATCCACATGAGGAACTATAGCTGCTTCAGAAATTTCAGCCATGGTAGAGCTAAATAGGATGTGAGTGGTAAGATGAAATTCATATGAAGGCTGAGGACAATACAGGCACCTACAAATGGAGGAACATTGTGGAGAAATTTGTGAATGTATACTTACAGTGGGACCTTTCAAAAGGGCTAATAAAATTCAGTGAATCACTGCTGATCTTAAAATTCAACCATCATTAAATCTAATTATCTTTAAGCAGTGAAGAATATATGGAAAACTGAAATTTCAATTAGTGTTATCCAGCAGTTTATGGAGTCATCTAAAAGCCTAACTTATATTTCACTTAAAATACTTATACAGTATTTTTTTCCCCTGCAAACTGGCACTAAATTAAAATTCATTCTACTTCATGCTTCACCAAAGATGGCAGCCCATGTCCCCAGAATGTTTACAGAGAAATCAATGAGTTAAAGTGTTGGGAGGAATACTGTTCTTTAGAAGTGTGATACTATGCCACAAAAGAACAAAACCCTTTGCTTAACTTTTGGCAATCTCTGTCCCAGAGGGAATTCCCAGGTGTGAATTTGCAGGTCTGAACTTCATTCTAATGCCTGGAGCTTTTTCTTCTTGGCCCACCAGGCTTAAATTTGGCTGAAGAAATAAACAAAGTCCTTAAACTAATATAAATTGCCCTTCGGGACCATTTCACTGTGTGCAACCTATCAGGTTCCCTGTACTTCAGAGAAATCATCTTAATGCAGAAGCCCAGACTTTAGACAGGTAAAGTAAAAGCATTTAGTGATCCCATGAAACTCTTACAGAAATCAGAGTCTGAAAACAACATTCATAAAATGTTTACAGATCTTAAATTATTGTAATTAGATGGAAAACAGAGGCAGGAGAAAGAAGAAGTATGATGGTGACGTAGCAAGTAAAGCTTGTTTCTATTGGTTTCTATTGGTACATACACATTGATGCTGTAAGGCTTGTTAGTTTTATGATGGTCGTGGTTTGTTTTCCCCTGAGCACTTCTAAATCCAAAGAGTAATTCCTTGGGCAGGGAAAAGTTGGTTCAAAATTTTTCTGCAGATGCAGAATGTAGAACTACTTTGAAAGGGGATAAGTTCTGTATATTTGTTGTTTGAAAGCAGGCTTTAATTTACATTCTCACATGCAAAGCAGCATTGTAATAGCCACTGCCTTTCAGAGAAAGTACCTTCAGAAAGCCAAAGTAAATGTTTTGAAGAAACAATGTATTATCATGTCATCGCTGGAAAAGATGTTAAATTTCAAAATCCATTAGGGAATTTTTGGTGTGTGGGTTTTTTTCTTTTTGTTTGTTCATTGGGGGTTTTGTTTGTTTGGTTAGGTTATTTGTTTTGTTTTGTTGGTTTTGGTTTTTGTTGTTTTTTGTTTGTTTGCTTGTTTTTCTCAAATTAAATTTTAGTGAAAATAAGGGTATTTTTAGTATTTTAATTTTTTTATTATTACTTCTCTGTGAAGAATGCTGTCAGAGTAACTATTTCCAGAAGGTGATTTATTATTAAATAGAACCTCAGTGTTTCTGCAAGTGCATGACTGATTGTTGGCCTTTCCAACTCATGTGCTCTAACAAGAAGTTTAATGGTGCTATTTAATTTAAGGTTATTGTGCTACACAAGTTTAACAAGCCCATCTGCTTGTGGCAGGCAGAACATTGTTTTCATCAAATCTCTAGAATATATGGTGTGTCAACTGCAATTAATCTTTGCCATTGGTTCTGGATCATCAAAAGCATACTTTAGGTCTGTGTGATCCAAAGGAAATCTAGTTTCAGTGTACTGAGGTCAGTTAAAATTAATTCTATTCCAGTGCTTTGTTAGGCCCAGGAGATGTTCATGACAATTTATTCAGGAATGAAGAGTTGAATTTATTTTAGGGGAACCTTGTCCATCTCATCTGGATTTTTTTTCTCTTGTGGATTTTTTATTTACTGCTTATTACAGCAATCATGTAAGGGAAGTGTCTAATCAGCTGTGCAATTTGGGTCCTGGAAGTATCTGGTTTAAGACTTTCTTCATACCAGTCATGCGAATATAATGGGTGGTCTAGAATGAAGGTCATCCTCATTTTGTTCTCAAAACTTACCTAAGGACATAAGTCATTCAAAAGTGGCAAAATGAAACTGGTTAGTACATTGTTTGCTGTAGCACTTACACTTAAATATTCTTTATATTTCAGTTGCATCTTTAAATTGTAACATCAACATGCATTTATAAAGTAGTCAATTAGAAGATGCATAATATACACTTTTCATGGACTGCATGAATTTTACAGTTACTTATAATGTAGACATTGAAAAACTTAATCTTGTATAACAGAATAGGTTTTAGTACGAGGTAAGTGACAGATTTCCAGATTTTGGTATTTTGATTTACAGAACAAATTATCTCTAACACTGGATTTTTGTGAATTACCTTGACAAGATATGTGTTTAGCTGTAATGCTCCTTTTGTGTATTTTATGTTATTCACTGCAAACCTCTGAATTGCTAGCTACAAAGCTTTTGTGACAACATTCTTTACTCTTAGAAGATAAATTGGAGTTCTGACATTTAAAGTAGAATAAGTATAAAACAGGCTTTTGCACAAGGTGCAGCTTCCTGAAAAACACATTTTAGCTATTCCCCATAAAATCAGTCCCTGTGCAAATGAACCAGTGGAACATCTGTGCAGTATGCATCTCTCCAGGTAAAAGGAATTCTCATATTTTTCAGATCTTTTTTTCAAAGTGTCTATAGATATGTTGTAACTTGGTATGATTGCATACTTCAAATACTAAAATTCTCATGGGAAAGGGAATTCTGAAGGGTGACCATCTGGGTATTTGCCATTGTTGAAGAGTAATGCCTATAAAGAAGAGAAGTTCATCTACATCAACAAGGATTTCATCTTAAGAAACTTTGTGGTTTAACAGGACTGCGGATGTCTTTGCTTCTCAGCTGCCTACAGGAGGTGATCAATATGTAAGCTTTCAACTACAGCATTTTAGAAGTCACAGGGTCATCTACGAATATATTTAAAAATCTCATTTAGAGATCCTTTAGCTTGTAATTGATACTTTACACTTCTTGATTATGGAAAATATCAATGTGATTTTTATTCATGCTCTCTGCCCAGTAAGTTCATTATGTCAGAAAACTTTAATTGCCAAAGTACAAGTGCCTCAATAATGGAATGCCAAAAAGGGAAAGGGCTCCATATTTTCAGTCATGAATATCGGTGTCAAGTGTGTTGTGTAAAGAAGCATCAATTCTTTGTATCTCTGACATGCAGCTTGTGAAAATCACAGTTCTAAACTTGGGATTTGACAACCTTTATCAATACTGGCATTAAATAACCAAGAATAAAATTGGTCACTAGGAAATGAAACTGTGAAACCTGTAACCTTTTATGTTCTAGCTGGTTTCCCCTCTACAATATATCTTGCCAGGCTGTATTTGTTGTAGCATATGATGCTCTCTTCCCCAAATCCTTTCTTTTTAGGTGGATTTAATAATTTAATCCTCTTTCTCCAGTTATGTGCATTTTGATACTTTTATAGTTAAAATTATGTCTTTGCTTCTATGAGAGCACTTTTCATTAAATTTGGTTGAAGCCATTGAGCTTGTGGACCGAAAGTGGTCTTCAGAATTGCAACCCATACCAGTTTCAAATGTCTTCTTACCTGAAGATCCTGTGTTAAAAGATTGTGGGTTCTTCCCCTCCCTGTTGCCCCTTTACTTAATCAATATCATCTTGCAGTTCATCACAGTGCACCTCAATGCGATGAAAGATAACTGGATCCTGTCAACCATTATCAGTGTCATACATTGTAAAACTTCTGTTTCTTGTGCTATAACATCCAGTTTCCCTGAGTCTGCAGAATTTCTCCAGGCAGACTGTTTTATTTGCTCAGTCACTTGGAAAAGTTGGCATTAACCACCTTTAGCAGAAACACAGGTGACTTTTTGACAAAGCCACAATTTTTTGGAAATGCTCCATCTGACAAGCAGCATGAGTAAGTTTGGCTTTACCTTATCAGTGCCTGTAGAGAACAAAATTAGTGTGACCCTATTTGTTTTTATCCATGTCCCCACAGCATTTCTGCAATTAAATAATGACATTCAGGTGTATAAAAGCAGAACATAGTGAGAAACAGGTAGCAGGAAAATGACACTGTTGTGTTTTATCAAGACCCAGTGGTGCACAGAGATGCTACATTCTTTTTATTGTTTACTTTTCTCACTATCTTACTGCCCCCATCCCCTTCAATTTAAGCACTGATTTTCTTTGGAAAAGAAATAATTTGTCTTTCAGATGGTCTGTGGTGTGAGATTTTGTGTGCTTCTACTATATCAAGGACCATAGTACTCAGTCAAATGCATGCTTACCCATCATATTTGTTTCATCATTCAGACCTTGATCTCTCTTTCTCTTTGTTTATCACATACACCTGTCCTCATTACAGCAGATTGGAGTCAGTGGTGCTGAAGTCTGACTCTATCACCACAAGCTATTTCATATGCCAAACTCACATAATAACATTTGAGATCCTACTGTATATACTCCCGATGTAAAAGAAAAACCTGCATTATCCTAATCTGGGATTTCTATAAGCACCTTTAGATAGCTTTTGGTGTACTTGACTGTACAGACATTCTGAAGTAACAGACAAAGAAAGCACTCATATATAATATAATTAAATGATTATTCACCATGATATCTGATATATGAGGCTTATCCATCTGGGGCCAGAGGCTTAACTTGGGACCAAAGTAATCATCTATGTAAAACTAATAGAAAATAGCCTCTGTGTTTACCTTCCAGGTATTAATTATTTTTTTTTTGTTTTGTTTATTTTTTTTTTTTTTACCCAGTTCCTTATGAAGACTTATTAACAGAGTCAATTACTCTTGCTGCCATACTCTGATAAGCTCTTTTCCACACTGTAGTGAATTCAGATGATCATTGGAACAAACTATAGTGTGATTTTCATTCTGTGAGCAGCTCAGTATTTTGAGGGAAGATTTAAGGTGAAATGGTTGCATAAATAAAAACAGCAGTCTTACGAATGCAAAGTTCCACTGGTTGATACTAGAAAACCCTGGTTTTGAGGCAAGAGGAAGTTTGCTGTTTTGAATCATGGCATTGAGAAATTTCTTCCACATAGTCAGCAATAGGGACAGAAAAGCTGTAGCTGCATTTCATCAAATGTCTTTGGAGATAACCAGAAAATGGACCCTAAAAGATTGTCTATATCTCTCTTCTTTTTGGTCCATTTCAGGGCCTCTGTACATCCACTTCATTCCAACAACTAAAAGTATCAGCAAAATTTTCATAGGTCCTCTGTGATGAAGCAATGACTAAAACTGAGTATACTCATTATATACAAAATTACAGATAAAAAACAATTTCCAAATACAAATAAGCATGTGGAGCCATGTCTCTGTGCGTTTATCAATGATTCTTATAGTGTCTATTAAATCATCTTTCCCTCTCAATTATGCAGTAATTATAAATAGGTTCACAATGAATTCTCTATTCCGCACATGTAAATCATGCCACATACCATTATCTGATAGGCTTGAGTAATGCATGCATGACTGCTGGGGCGCTAAAAGACCAGGCAAGGCAGTCAGCTGTATCTCTTAGCAATAACTCCTGCGTGCTACACATTAACAGAGAGGCAATAAATAAAACATTTAAAATTGCTCTGAAACCTGGAGCAATACCAAAGATGAGGAATTGTTTATTTGAAGTTAAATGAAGACAAGAGAGAAAAAAATCTCAATAAAGGGAGAAAACACTCAGCTAATTGCAGACAAAATGTGTATATGACTGACTGGTATGTTTGCCCCTTCTTTTGATGTCTATCTTTTTTATTAGTCTTCTTGATTACTCTCTCATCACGCCATTTAAGATGCAACTTTAAAGGAGAAATTCAATATGTTTTATCACTTGAGGAATAATAGCTGATGAGATTTAGTCTATCTGTGATATAAGTTCCTTGTGGGGGGAAGCATGCTGGGACAGAGGAAACCTCACACAGTTCAGTGCAGATTGTCCCTAACATCAGAACACACACACTTTACCTGTTCATTAAGAATATGGACTGTTTTACATTAGTCTTCTATTTTAAATTGAAATAAATAACTGCTCAGTAGAAAAGCTGTGGAAAGAACTTTTTTTGGTGCAGCATTTTTCATTCATTATTGGCTACAAAACAACAAAACCTCTATGATATCCTGCTGCGAGATTAGTTTTCTTCCTAGCATTCCAAAAATATGCAGGCGTAGCAGCTGCATTAATGTTCCTTTAATGAGAAGGAAAAGCTGACTGACTGGAGTTTATCAAAAAATAATTTTCGTTTCATTTGATTGTTGCTTTTTATGCCCAAATTGTGTTTTAATTAACTGTGGCACAGAGATTTAGCTGGTAAAATTTATTCAGGTGAACTGCATCTAACAATGAAAGTGGCAGGACTGAGTGCAACGTCTTGCTTTCCTATTTTCCCCTCCCCCAAATTTCCCCTATTGTGTTCTTCTATGAAACCATTCTTAAGACAAAAAGTCGAGACAGAAGAAGTGAGCTTTTTCATGATGAGAAAAATATTGTTGATTTTGCTGGCAGAGAAATTCACTAGCTCATTTCCATCAGCTTTTATTTCAGAGCAATTGTAAAATAAACCACTCGTAGCACATGCTGTTAATCTTTAGTCCCTGGGGTGTAACTGCTGTAACACAGTATGGGTCATGTGCTAGCTAAAGTGTGCATTAAAAAGGTAAAAATTAATAGTGGTAGATTTGCTTCCAAGCTAAATGGTATTCAATGGGCAGGTTATTCCCTTAATGGCTGCCACCAACAGATTGTCCTGCATGTTTCTTTTTTATTCCTGAATACTTCTAATAAGAGAGGAAAAACAAAACAAAATAAAACAATCCAGTATCAAAGCAGTCTAAAGAAAAGTAATTCAGGACAAAGTCTGTGTGCTTACTGTCTTCAGCTTCCTTCTTCCCGAGTTCATCTTGTGCAAATACAAATTTAGCACTAGCTTTAATACACCAGTGTTATACTTGCTGTAGGTTTAGTTATATCACTTCGCTTTTTTTACCAGTCTCAGCACCTTTGGCATTAAAAGTACATGTCAAAAAAAAAAAAAAAAAGGAAAAGAAAATAAAGAAATTCAGTGTCTTTCTAATAAAATATTTTGCAAGGAAGAATATATGTGGGGAGGTTTCTATAAAAATTGTCCACCTATGAAATAATTATTAAAGCCATTTTAAAACATGTATGTTCTACAAACTTTTTCAGCAATCCTCTAACCTTAAAGAGCAGTAAAAACCTTGATAAGAGAGCTAAATTTTGAAGCAGGAAATAGAGACAAAAAATATGTCCATGAAGCTTCTTTTCATATTGCACATGCATAAGTAAATTAAAACTCAAATATAGTTTTGGAGCACATTGAGAATCTTGGTAGTACTTTGCATATCTTTGAGAATAGTGTGGTCTCAGGGATTTATGTTTTGTTATGAGAATATATTCAAACTTCCTTTCCCAAAGCATGAAACATCCAATCTAGTTCTTAGTGAAGTGAGTAGCAAAACAGCCATTGATTTCCACGTGGAACAGGAAAGATTGGTCCCCAAATGATTTTACCACTTAATGCTAGTTTTATGTATTGTAATACAGAATAAATTGTTCCAAATAAAATAACTCTCTCCTTCTAGCCTGCTGCACACCTCATGGTTCTGCTGAGTTGGCATGTAAGGAAGGATTGATAAAGAGGAATAATCAACTACTAGCTTACATTTACATTGACAAAAGCAGACTATTTCCCTCCTGAGGCAAAGGAGGTAACAAGGAAAAATATGTAGTTCTTAACTAGGCTGTTTCAGCAGCTGGTCTGTCTCTTTCAAGGAAGATTAGGCCATCATGAACCCTTACCTCCTATAAGGAGTGACTGTCTAAGAACAATAGAGGACTTCAGAGGAGAAAAAGCCCCAAACAAATAACCACTAAAATCCAAGTCTATATTTTTTTTAATTATTAGTTTTCTTTTGCCTGGCCTGTAATAGAATGTCATTGCATGCCTTTCTGCAGACTATTAATTTATTCTTGATGCTTCCTGGATAAATGGATATGTTATGTGTAATAATGTACATTAGGGTCTGAGAAGGAGCAAAACCCAATTCCCCAAGTTTTAAGCTTCTTTGCTCAATCTTTATCACTAAGCATGTTCTGTTCTCTTTACCAGGGCTTGGTTATCACTGAATGCTTTGTATCATAAACCAGAGGTGATAAATCAGATCATAGTAGACATATGAATAGAGCAAAATGGTAGCTAGCCAAGATTTTTTTCTACTAGATTTGGTTGGGTCACCTATGAAAAGAAGCAATCTGGGTCAAAGTCAAGAAGACCTACTGAGACCCTTGTTTTGGGGATGAAGAACGGAAGGACCCCTCCCCAAAACTGATGCCAGAAGAAAACACCACCCTAACTCCACCCAGACTCTGCCTGTAATCAATATGTAATGAGATGTTGTAATCACTTGTATACTGAATGAGAAATGTTGTAATCACTCATATTCAAATGTATAAATTAGCCTACTTTGACACCTGTCGGGGAGCAAGTTTTGTGTGGCGTTAGTTACCTTGATTTCCTGGGCAGAAATAAATACCTTTACTGCTAATGGAATACAAAACTTTCTCTTAGCAGTTCATTTCTTGTGGCACTTTTCTCTATCAGGTTTTATTTTGTACCTTTCTCATTGTTATGGTTTCACCTGGATGGACCTAAATTTGAGGTTTTTTTGAGGTTCAGCCTGGGCTTGGGGGCTGTCAGCTGA
>JAWWEV010000095.1:16572496-16584100 GCA_035583235.1 Hafferia zeledoni
GATTAGATGAACAGTACCATTAAACATCCAATAAGAACAGAGTCCTGGAAAGAGGAAGGAAATCTGAGGGGAGGGCTATGGAACTTGGACACGATTGGTCAAGAGGAGGGACAGAGAGGATAACTGACAAACCAGAGAGTCAGTGGGGAAACACTTGTCAAATGACAGGAGAACTGACCAATAGGGACTCAGGGATTGGAGCAGAATGGGCAGAAAAGGCAGGTGCATTTCTGGTGGACCTGCCAGCAGTGTGGCACATGAAGGATTCCCTTGGATGGGGCCACACCAGTCCAGACTGCCTGGTGGGTCCCGGATGCTGCTGCACAGCAGCAACACCTGCAGTGGCGACGGCATTGGCAGTGCGGGGCAGGGACTGTACCCGGGTGGGGCTGGCCCAGCCCAGGAGATTGCCCAAGTGCCTCAGCAATGCCGTGGCTCATTAGGGAAGAACCGCAGGAGGAACACACGGGAGAGGGATGAACGTGGGGTGTGGAGACGATGGGGGGTGGTACAGAACCAAAAACCTGTACAAAATCTTTTACAATACTCAACATTCAAACTTCTGGAGCTTCAAGTCCACTGTCTATCCCTATTCCCATCAGCTCCACTTCCTCTGATCTTCGTCCATCCACTGCTGACAATACTGTTTCCATTCTTCTTATGTTATTCATTTCCCTACACTTAAATATTCTTAAATCCTGTCCACTATTAATATACATTAGCCTCATTCAATTTCTTTATTAAGCTCTTGATTGCTTTTCTAATATAAAAGTCACTTATAGTTAGCAAGTAATGAGTGATAGTTATGTTGATGAAGATTAATTCAGAATTTGCTTTGATCTCTTACTCTGTTTATGTACATGAATTTCACTTTCAAGTACCATCCCTGCAACACTAAGGTAAATGGGTGTCATTATTTTTTCCAGAAGAAAGAAGTGCTCTTCAAAACCAAAACATAACAAAAAGCCTGCCAAACAAACAAGAAGAAAAGCCCAAACTAAACCACCTTATTTGCTTGCTTGTGCACATAATTTACCAAAAAAGTTGGTGTTAAATTTTTTGTGCTGAAAGCACACCACCCCAAAATATATGCAACTGATTGTAAGGTTCAGACTGTAGAATAACTGTTTCTGCTAAACCCTGTCTATGTTAATACCAAACAAGCTTAGATATATAAATAATGGATATTGTACAAACTTCAGAAGTGGCATCACTCTGGGTTGATAAGTCAATTGAACACATCTGACATAGTTTTTAAAAAATAGAGTGTGACTTAAGTTATTAATCCTTTTTCTTTCTCTTCTGACTCCCCCAACAAAAAGCTGCAGTTTTCAAGTGTGTTTGAATTCAGTAATATCACATACTAATACAAATGGTGCCTAAGAACATCAGAAAGTAAATGTAAACATATTAATTACATAATTAAAATAACATTTGGTATACTGCTGAGATATATTACAATAGCAATAACCCTCATGTATAATAAGATGCACAGCAAGCACATAATGTGGGACAGTGTACAATTGAGGTTCTATACTATCCTTGTGTGGGGTAATTGAATTGACTCAGAAAGAAGAACAGATACTGCCTTAAAACTAGCACTGTTCTGCTTTCTATGTATGTCTCTATGTATATAAGAGAGTATGTGCACATGTGTCTGAATATTGTCACACTCTGAAAGTCAGATAAAGTATTTCAGAGAAGGCAGAATTGCTTGGTTGCATCTGCTGGAAACAGTCTGTGCTGTGTATGAGAGCTCATGTCAATATAGTAATTACCACAACTGAGATAAAGGCTGTGCTAAATGTCATTTTCAGCTGACAAACGCATGAAACCAAGTACTGCTAAATGACTCAGTTATTCTGAGAGTGCTTAGCGCTATGTCTGGGATAAAATAATTTTTCCTGATGGTAAAACAAATAAACAAATGTAAAACAGAACAGAAAGAGCTTAGAGCAGAGGGTGGAAAAAAATTGCTTAGTTTAACCAATCAAGTGGAGAAAGAAACTTGAGAAAGACCTAACAGCAATTCCTAACAATTATACTAAACAGTTTTTTCTTTTGCTACAAATTGATTAAAAGCCATCAGAATGGAAATTTCCACTATTTTAGCAAGTAGCCAGGAGAGGGTTTTTTCTTAAATTGATAGAACATAAATATGTTAAAAGCAGCATTTTTTTAACAGTTTGCTAAAAAATGAGTTATTCGCATATTATAAAAAGTGAGGTGCTAAGAAGTTATACATAATTACTAAAATATTCCTCTACTGAATAAAATACAAGAAAGAAGTAATTTTTGAAAGACTCATGCATTAAAAATAAACAGATTTTAAAGATCCTTAAAAAAATTTTTAAAATGTGGGGAAATCAGGTGGTTTTTCTCACACCGAGGAACTGTTTAACTGCAAGGAACAGTTTTTCTCACTGGAAAAATTTTGGACAATTCCCATTGAGCTGAAAAAAGATTCATTGACTTCAAAAGGTCACTGATGCCAGGTGACATTTGCTAAATGTTTTATGTTGAAGGAGTGGAGTGTGGTGTAGCTGCCTCTGAAATACAGTCACAAGCTGAGAAGTTACTCTAGCTCATGACACAGTATGAAACAATACAGGGAACTGATCTTGCCTTCCAAAACCAGTGCAAAAGAACTAACATGATGCCATGTTAAAGATAAAATACCCTTCCTCCCTGCTGTTGCTGCTCTGTTCTCGATCTAGATGTGATCCAATAATTAAAGTTGGGAACGGTGTTGTCTATATCACATGTAAGATTTCTTACACTGTACTTCCAGACCCAGCTGCAGAGATCTTGTTGGCTGAAAGCCTGGCAGAAGCACAAGCTCAGTATGCATTGTATTTTATTTAGTGTATTTGAAATACAGCCTTTAATTATTTTCTCTTTCAGCTTTATTGCAGAAGTGAGAAGAGAGTCCTGCTTTACTTTCACCTTTCTGTTTAATATGCAGAAGAGGAGGTGTTCTCCCTCTCTGAAGAGTTTACAGCCCATTTCTTCAAAAACACCTGGCCATTTGCAGTCCCTGAATGCTGACTGTAATGTAAAAAATATGTAATACCATGCTGTTATGACAAGAAGGAATGGTGTGCTATTTGTACCAGGAGAACTTCAGAGGCAAAGGAGGGAAAAAGACATGCAAAAAGGGCAGAGCCATGAAGTATTAGCATCTAAGGTAGATGTTAATCAAAATCTCTTTCTAAATGTCTCCCCTATCTCTTCTAAACTTTTCTAAATTTTGTGTATTGATAAATGCAGAGGTATCCTTGCCACTTGTGTCACTCAAGTCTCCTATCAGTGAGGTCCCTCTCCCCCCCTCTCTAATTTGTGGTACATATATGAAAGGATGTTGAATAACTGAATTAAAAATTGCTCTCATATTTCACCTGGTATGCAAATCAGACATGGACTGGAGCATAGCAAGGAGACAAAACACAAAACACACGAAAGATTACAGGATGATACTTTACAGCAGTTTGCAGTAACAAACTTGACAAGACTACATTATAATTTGTTAGAACATGTTGCTTTTTCCAAGCATGTCAGATATGAATAATAATAATAGATTTGCTATAGTTTTCTTTGTATTGTAGGAAACCTTTTGTTACTCAAGTAAATTAAATGACTCTAATTTTTTTTTTTAAATGACATTTTTATTGAAAGGGAGAACTCTCAAAAATTAATTAGTATCAAGATAAAATATTGGGGTTTTTTTATTCGTTTGTTTTTTCTTTTTCAGGTATGTTAATTAAATTTTGTGTACATAGGGATTTTATTTTGCAAAGTTCTGTGGCAAACTGTTTCAAAGGAGGCAGTATTTACAGAAAGGTTGGTATCTGAAAGGCCTGTCAACATGGACAGAGCTATCTAATTGCACTGTGTACTGCTTTTGGGCAACAGCCTGTGCAGATGCACCAGTAAATTTGTCTCTGCTGCATATGTCCATTGTGGGATTTTTGTCTTAGACACTTCATGGACTTTCTTGAAGCAATCATTCAAAAGCAAGGAGATATTCTAGGATGTGTGTGAAGTGTGCAAGTTCTTCATAGAATTATAGAATCACGGAAAAGCTTGGATTGGAAAGGACTTTAGGGATTATCTAGTTCTAACCCTGAAGTCACAGGCAGGAACATCTTTCACTGGACCAGGCTGTTCATAGCCTTATTCAACCTGGCCTTGAACAACCCAGGGATGGGGTATCTAGAACTTCTCTGGGCAACTTGTTCCAGTGCCTCACCACTCTTACTCTCACAGAAAAGAATTTCTTCCTAATATCTAATCTAAACCTAGTATCTTTCAGTTTGAAACCATTATCCCTTGTCCTCTCCCCGCATGCTTTCGTAAATAGTCTCTCTCCATCTTTCTTGTAGTCTCTCTTCAGGTGCTATAAGGACTTAATTAGGTTTGAAACCATCACTTTTCCAGGCTGAACAATCCCAGTTCTCCCAGTCTTTCCTCATAGAAGAGGTGCTTCATACCTTTAATCACCTTTGAGACCCTCCTTTAAACTTGTCCCAATAGGTTAATTCCCTTCCTGTGCTGAGGAACCCAGAGCTGTACTTATTTAAGGTAGGCTCTCACCACAGTGGAGTTCTTTATGTTCTATGAATGGTTTTCTGTAGGTATGAAAGCAGAATTCTGGATTATATTGCTAGATAGAGTGCAAAAGGACTCCATTCCCATCATTAGAAATAGGGTCCTATAAGTGTGCCATGGTTTTGTGCCAGCTTTGCAGGTCATCAAGTGCACTGCTGGCAAGTTTTTGCTGAAATTTGGAAAGCAGCACAAGCAGCTGCCCTGCCAGTAGCATCAGGAGTGGGAGAAAAAGAGGACAATGTGGATTGGCATTTCCTTGGATTGGATTTGCACTGCGTAAAGCCATTTCTGAGCTTCTGCAGCACTTGCTGACTAATGAGAAGTGATTGAGCTAGAGGGCTTTGCTGACCAGTACTGTCTGCCAAATACTGTAATGGCAAGAGACACTTTTCTGGGGATGTGTGCAGATCTTGGCTTCTGCAGCAGCATTTTGATAGCAGAGGGGTTTCTGCTTAGATTGTTTACCCAGATGATTAATTGTAGGTGAGGTCTGATACTAACATAACGTTTCATGGCCCAGAAGTGATGAGGGTTAGCCATACATTTTCATGTGGAATGAGATTTGTGGAAACATTTTCAGACCTTCTGCAGGGGCCTTCCATTGCATGGAAACACTGCAGTGTAATGTTTCAGTATTGATAGGTATATTATTTACAAGATGAGAAGATATGAAGAGATGTTCTATACCTGTGGAAAGTGAGAATTTTAAATATAACCAGGTAAATAGAGACTAACAATGAAAGTGAATTTCAGCAGGACTGAATTTTTTTCTTGTTCTAGGGGTCCTTGGTTATCATCTCTAGCTAATTCTGGGCTTAGAATGTAGCGTTTGCCATATGATAGGGACTGTTTTATTTAAAAATGCATACTGTTTTGCACAATAACTACAATAATTGGTCTGAGATGAGAAACGTAGAAATATTTTCTGATTAATGATACTAGCTGGGACGACAACAAGAGAAAAAATGTGTTCTGCCAACATGTGTCCAGATTAGTTTTGTGTTTCTATTTCAAGATTAAAAACTTCTGTGCTAAAATGACGTTAATTTCATGGAGGTTGTGTACAGTGTTATGTACAGGCATTCAGATGTACAAAAATATTTTGGGAAATTACCTGAAATATAAAGGGAATTTAATAAATTAATTATAACTATTATAATTCTCCTGCATTATTTCACAAAACATTCAGAAAACTCATGAAGTCATATAGCACTTCATGAAATGTTTAAGAAGTTGCAGTATATTTCTTTTTGGAAACTGTCCTTCCATGTTTAAGAAGCACAGTTTTCATGAAGTTACACTTAGTCACATTTTAGTCATATTGCCCCAAAAATTAATTTTACTTTTTAAAATAGGAAGACAGATTATATCAAGCTGTGCTAGTGTGATATTTGAATTGGCAACAAGGAACAGAACCCTATAGAGTGAAACAGTATTGTAAGGCCAATCACCAAGTAGTTATGACTGCCCTGCTTGTTTCTAACAGCACAGTGTGCAATTTTTTTGGACTATCAGCTTGCAACTGTGTTTAACTTCAATCTCTCAGCCTTGCCTGTTGTCTGACTGCAAGCTGTAAAGTCATATTTTATGCTCAAGTGATTTAGAGATAAGAACAACTGTTCTTACATTTTCAGGTAAAACAATCTTTACATTTCCTTGCTTGCTTTTTTGTTCTTTTTAATTTGCAGTAGAGGCCTGCCTTTCCCCTTGCCAGTCCAAGACATCTCATTTTTTGTTAAGACTGCTCAGATTTTTCTGAGGGTATCTTCTTCTTCTGTATTTTTTTTTTCTCCCCTCTCTTCTGTGGCATTTTCCAGGCACCAAGAGATAGTTAAAGATTCAATCCTCAAACTGAGTCAGCCCAGTTTCACAGAATCTGGGAGGTGAGAAGAGGAGCAGGCAATTACTGGTTTTTGTTCAGTTGCCATGGTGCCAAATGGAAAATGTTTTCCATTTCAGTTTTGAGATCCTGTCATCTGAGAATCTTCTGAGTTGGCAAGTGATTGCCTATGCCTTGGAGACCCTTCTGTTTTATTTTTTGTAGTTCTGGGATGATTTGTTTATAGGAAGTATATAGCAGTATGTGATCAGGATGTTGTATGTGGCTTCAAGAGGACATGATGAGTCAGTGGAGAGTGGAGGGAGAGGGGTAGAGAGGACAGGGAGAACTAACTACTCATGGAGAACAGGAGCAGGTTAGTGGTAGTACTGGCAGCACCCCTGGTACTTGTTACATTGGAGGATTTATCATTTCTTTGCTTGTATGAAAAGTAAATGTGTCCATTTTAGAAAGCAGAGGCCAGTCTGGGGAGCCTTGAAGCACATTAATAAAACTATTTTAGACAAGCCAGTCATCAGAACAGTTCCCTGTGAGTTGTGGCAGAACTGAAGGGCAATAGCTGCTTTTTTAGGAATACAAGAGGGCAGTCTGGCCTTCAAATATTAAACCTGAAATAGAACATCTTTTCAGTTGTAAATTTTATTTTATATCCATTGTAAACCTGTACAAATCTCACTGTAAATATTTTGCAAAGTTTATTTGGAATTTTCAGCAACATTCTGAGTTTATTGTCTCATTGTTTCCATATTATCTCTATGAATCTTCATGTGATATACATGTTAATCCTGAGAAAATATTTCCTCAAAAATATTGTATTCTCTTCTGCTGTACTTCTGTCCATAAGCTACATCAATAAAATAATAAAGGTAGCAAACTCTTCCAGCATTTTAAAACAATACTTAACTTCCCCTTGTCCTAAAACACAGCTAAGCAAACACAAACTTGGTGCTTTAAAAATTTAGCACTTATAGCAATATATTACTCAAGTATTCAGATAAGCTACTATGGATATTTTGCAGGTTACACACAAATATATAAAATACTAGGTTTTGTTACTTGAATTTGCTCTGACAAGAAGTAGCATAGAATAAATAACATAAATATTGTGAGTGTGTGCCATGGCATTTTTTCAAGTTTTCCATAGAGATTTGGAATAGTAATGGAGAAAAGAGATAGAGAGTAGGTGGTAACCTGGCTGGCAGTGGAGTCTGAAACTGTCAAAGAAACGATGTACTTTACCATTATTCCTCCCACTTTCTAGTTTGCATTTTTAATGAGGATGTAAAATACAGAATGAGGCAAAGATCTCAGTCTGGTAAATTACTGTCAGCAAAATAAACATACTATAAGTATATTGATTACTAAACCCTAATTATTTAAATAATTTAGTCACATTAAAAGTACTTTATGGTTTTTCTTTGAGGTTTTTGGATGACGTGTGCAGTACAAATGTGTAGACCATTCCCAGCTTTTATACTTGGAAGAGAGCTGACTTATGGAATAGACTGTTTAACATGAATCCTTGTGCACCTGGTTCTCTGAGCTGAGGCAAACAGAGATCTGAAACAAGGTTCTTTTATCATAGCCAAGAAATGGCACAGCTAAGAAACATTTTATTTTACTTTCCTTCAAAACGCTTTTCAGTGTCTTCCTGGTTATTCAGTCCATGCTGGTGTGACCTATTTTTACTATTTATTTTGAGTTTGGTTCATTCTGTGTTTTTTTGTGGGAGCTTTCCATGGCGTTTTCCTGCACATTCACTTGGTGAGGTGTAGGGGAAAAGGTGACGCGTAGCAAGAGGGTTTTCCGTGTCCCCGCGGCCAGCCCCGACATGACCCCGGGTTTGGGCTTCTAGTTGCAATGTGCGTCTTTGTCATAGAGATACTGCCATGCGCTAAGGTTAAAAGCAAGAATGGTCAGACATCTTTATTGGGGGAGTAAACAGCTTATATAGGGTTTTTTGGGGATGGCTTCAGATAGGTCCAAGGGGTTTGGTCACGAGCTGCGGGGCTGCTCCCATTGACTGGGAGGCAGCTTACATGCGATGTTCACACAACGGACATCAGACCCTGGTGTCAATGGGTCTGGCCCGCTTGCCTGCTCTGGGGTTGTTTACTACCTTTTTGGCTGCCCCAAGGTCACCCTGACCTTGCCAGCCTGTCAGCTCCTGACGGGGGTTGAGCAATGCAGGGGCAGGGGCCAAACCTCTCCTTCAGTAAGGTACACAGTTTTATTGGGAAACAACAGTAAGTCAGTTTGTGACTGCAGAGCATTAGTGGTGACACAATAAGGCTGGCAGAATGCAGAATTATGCAGATTCTGTCAATGAGTGTAGTGTGAAGCAGAGGTCCTATTCTCCTCTGAATGCAGTACACACTACACTTTGTTGATTTTCAACTGCATATATGCCAGAGAACTGTCAAACCCATGTTTTTATCCCACTACTAGTTTTTTGTGATTCACATCAGGATACACGATAAGCTTTGCGCATTACTTGAAGGGCACAAATCTTAAGTGAAAAAATTTTGTAGGCTCCCCTTTATACCAGGTAGTGCTCAAAATGGAGCCTTTAACATTTATACCCAGTGCTGTGGAGTTGAATGCAGGAAACTGGACCATTGAAAAATTATGTTTTCATATCATATGTTAGCATGCACCTATACCATGACATCATGCACAGCAATTTAAATACACACAAGCTCAGTTGTTGTCTGTTATCATACAATGTTTTAGGAACGATTACAAAACCCGTTGTTTGTCAAATTACTGAGGCCATTTGGAATTTCATACCAGATTTCTGATATTCTTTCCATGGTTGATGTTCGATGAGAGTTACTGAGGTTAATTTTGGGAAAGCAAGCAGGGAAAAAAAGCTGATGTGAAGGACGAGTTTGAGACAATGTGGAATGGGTGGAGACCTCAGACAGAAGTCTCCTCCCTCAGATTCAATACCCTTGGTTTCTCTATGACAGAGAAAGACACCAAATACACCTGGATGCAAGTGGAAAAATGACTCTTCAAGAAGAAGAAATGCTAATAACAATGTTGATTAAACTGGGTTAAACCAAGTGACAGGGAGAAACTTCCCAGGCTCTGCCCACCGGACCAAATCGAGATGGTAGTTGGCCTCCCATACCCAGAAAAAACACACATGACCACAGGACAGAGACCAGATGGCTGCTCTTCCGTGTGATTCACCTCTCCCACACCTGGAGAACTTGTCAGGAATGATTTGGAGAGTTGGCGCTGGCAGGAAACAGTGGATGGCTGGGATTCAATACCAGAAGACACTTGCATGGCAGTGCAGTGAGGCTGCAGTGCTGGTACAGGCAGTTGGAGCAGGGCTGAGGATCCCCCAGGAGACTGGAAGGACCCACAAGACACCCCTTGAGACAATGAGACACAGTTGTTGCAGTTTTGATGTTCATTGGTCAAACTGGTGGTTGTGGTCCTGTTGAAGTAGTGGTCGCAGTCTGGATCTGTTGAGGTGCTGGTGGAAGCCCTGACTGGTGAGGGAAGCCCTGACACTCTGAGTTATATACACTCAGGTTCAGGTGAGACTGTCTCCAGCACCTGTCCTGAGGTGGAGAGTTTTATGCTGGATGATGTGAGTTTGTGAGTCACTTCGGGAATCTTGAACACCTCCTAAGACGTTGCAGCTGCCTCTTACATCATTGCAGCTGGGTCCATCATGACCCATTATGGCTTATCAACGAGAGATGAATACCTTTAGACAAAGTGTGAAGGTTCTGGGGAGTTACCATAACTGAGACATCTGTGTAAGGAAAAAAACCTCCCACAATACCCCACCTCACAGGGTTTGCCTTTTTCCTTATTTTGTTTAACACCCAGCCTGTAGCCTGAGGTGTTAGATGTGCTTGCCTTCAGCACTTGGCCTGGGTGGCCACTCTGCACACTTAGCAAAGCATGCTGCTCGTTGAGCCGTGAGTACCAGTAGTGTAGTCTCTCACAGCACCTGGGTGGTCACTGCAGGTGGTTGAATATTTTCAGTCATTAGTCACTAACAGTTCAGTCTCTTTAAAGAAGGCAAAAGACCAAAAAGCCTAAGAGGCATATTTGGAGAAATGAAAAGGTGGATACCTATTTTTGTGCTGTACACCAAAGCATAAAACAGAGAAGGATGATCCAGTTGCACAGTTGGTAATTGGTAATACTCAGCAGATTTATTCTCTAATCATAGAGAACCATTCTCTAACCACAGAGTCTTGTAAAACTCATTTTCACAAGAATCTTGTATCTGCCTCATGCTTTTCTAAAATCCTGATGGACTACAAGATTAATCATAACTGCTGGCATTTCATGCTTGTTTTGTCAATAAGTATCGACTAATTCCAAGGTAATATATTTTCTAAAAATAATTAATTAGGAAGTAATTAATTAGAAATTAATTAAATAGTAAAATTATTTTCTCAAAATAAAACCAAAATACTGCAGTAAGCTTAACCAAAACGCTTATGCAAATAGTACAAGGAAGATCGACCTGCCAAGGGCATCAGCATCTAATGGGATGGGGAATAGCACATTGCTTGATCTGGAAAAAGACCAGTGCAGCTGGCCTGGCCAAACTGGCCAGATCATCCTTCCCTTCACCATAATGCCTAGATTTCAGAACCATGTTATCAAAGCCAGGAAGAGGTCCTTTTAGTCATATTTATGAATGAGTCAACAGGACTAGCTTTTTCTTCCTCAGTTAAAAGAACTGCTTGACAAGATAAAAGACTTTAAGAGTTGTTCTCTCTGAAAAAGGGATTGTCTTAGGTTTGAGAGGAAAAACCAAAATGTTTACCCACAAACGGAGGAGGGGGTTTCTCCACAATAATCACATCACTCTTTATTAAATTTAAGAAAAGGAACTTTAATCAGAAAAGGGATATAAGACGGATAACTCTTCTTAACTGATATACATACATATATATATATGTAAGTATAGATATAACTGTAAAGAGACCAGAGCAAACTGCTTCCCCAACACCACGAGAAAAAAACAAAAACAAAACCAAAAGAGAACAAACTCCAAACCAGCAGGTTTCCTCCTGGAGAAAAGTTATACTTATGGGCTGTGTATGTGTCACACCGTGGCTGGCTGCAGGGTGAGCTCCCAGTCTCTCTCCAGCGAGACAGAGACAAGTGGTGAG